>CP094631.1:34621620-35221620 GCA_023657505.1 Camelina hispida
AGATGAGTTGAAGAAACGCTACATTACTAATTTTCTCTTTTTCTTTTTTACAGACCAACCGTTGAAACGTATGTGCAAGAGATAGCTCGAGTGGCACAATTAATATGTGAAGTACTGGTGAAACAAGTGAACGTGAACTCCAAGTATTTTGAAAACATTAACGAGCTTAAAAACAGTTTTCTAAGGCTTAATAAGTACTATCCTCGTGTTTTTGGTTCTGAAGTGTTTGGTTTGGTTCCTCATACCGATACAAGTTTCCTCACTATACTCTTTCAAGATCAAATCGGAGGACTAGAATTGAAAAAAAATGAACAATGGATCAGCGTAAAACCTTGCTCGGAGGCCCTTACTGTCAACATTGGGGATATGTTTCAGGTAACTTCAACCCTTTGATTTTCAACGTTTCGATTCCTTTAAGGTGAATTCTTGGTTATTGCCCCTGTCTCACTTTGCAACAGCGTTATTAAGTTCTAAAATTTTAAAGCGTATAATAGCAATCCAGTAACTTAGGATTAAGGCACACCCTAAAACTTCAATATATACGTTTTCTGCCTTCTGGTATAGTATTTATTTATATATATGTAGATAAACTGTTACGAGAAAAATTGATAAGAAACGCATGCTTTTTTTTATTTTACTTAAAAATAAGAAACACATGCTTAATAAATTAAGCGCCACTGAACTTTTATTTTTGTTATCAAGTTCTCAATAAAATTTTGAATCTAACTATTCAGTAATTCGATAGATCGAGATCCTTTCTTATCGAATGGTTTCTCTATTAATTATATGAATCATAAACATAGATTTAGGAGAAACTCTAATCAAATATTCCCTCCGTTTCATAATATAGGATGTTTAGAGAATTATTTTTGTTTCATAATATAGGATGTTTTCAACTTTCTATACAACTTTTAGATTAATTTTATATTTTATATTATAGTCTTGATTATGATTGATTAAACTTTTTAAAAGTAACTTTTTTTAATATATGTGCTTCTAGTAAAACATCATAAATTTTGAAACGGAAGGAGTATCATAGAAAATTATCAAGGGAGAAGATTAAAAGTTATGCATGAGATTCTACTCCGTAACACATATTAGATAAAGATCTACTGATATATATGTTTATATATGTATTACTAATCAATATAAAAAATGAATATTATGACTCAAACGCTAATATTGGTCTTTGATAGACGAAAAAATATATAATGGATCTATATATTTATGCTAATTGATGGTGTTTATATATGCTACAGGCACTGAGTAATGGAGTGTACCAGAGCGTGAGACATAGAGTGATTTCTCCGGTAAACATGGAGAGGCTGTCGATAGCTTTCTTCGTATGTCCTAATCTTGAAACCGAGATAGAATACTTCGGGTATCCAAAGAAGTATAGAAGGTTCAGTTTCAGAGAGTACAAGGAGCAGAGTGAACGTGATGTTAAAGAAACTGGTGATAAGGTAGGCTTGTCCAGGTTTCTCATTTGATCCATATCTCTTCGACGTTTAACCTTTATAGTGGAGAGGTTAAAACTAATTTTGTCGTTTTTCTTGTTGCTATTTCCTCAATCTCAATTTAATATATGTTTAATGCAAGGTCTATTATAATAAATAATAGATGTAAGAGAAAACTTACATGTTTTGTATCAAAAATTTACATATTTCACATTTTCTTTAGTAATAATATTCCTTTAGTTTTTTATTTTAAGTTTCCGATGATCAATTATGAAAACTGATGGGTTTTTTAAATTAGAAAAAACAACATTTATTATACATAAAATAAAAGTATTATCTTCTAGAACTAGTGAAATGAATGATCACCATTTCGTTCAATCATTTTGTCATTTTGCAAATGAATGAGAAAATAAAATAAAATACCGATTATACAAGTTCGGTGTGGTTTCTATTTTTATTATATTTTTGGTTCTAATGATTTAGATTTTAGAACATTTAATTTTACAATTTTTTTTTGTTTTTTATTATTGTGGGTGATTTGAAATTTCTCTAGCAATTAAGATCCTTGATTAGTTAAGAAAAAAAATCATTATATGACCAATGAGCTTGATTGGGCCTGACATCAAAATTGTGACCCATAAAACCGAATTTAATTTATAATGGGTTTGTTTAATTTCAAAAAGCACCGTTCAGCAATACAACAAAATACGACTACACGAGTAAAATCAAACCGGTACGGTTCATGTTTCCAAACCGGTTTTGATGATTTCCGGTATTTAAATAAACACGTGAGAAAGAACGAAGTGAAGATCCGGCCGTTGGTACAAGAAAGAACGAAGTGGAAGATACAGTTTTCTCGGCGGAGGAGGGGAAAACGAACGATCGGAGCTTTTCTTTTTCTCGGCGTCGATTCAGTGGAAGATCAAACTTGGTTCTCCTTCTCGATTCTTAGCAGACGCGTCGTTGATCCTTTTTGCCCCTTTTTGTTTATTTTGGAGATCGTCGTCCGTTTCGAGTGATGTTGGTCGATCATACAAAATTAAAAGCCATGGACAAGTCAAGTAGTTTGGAATTTATCAACCAGATGTTCCCAGTAGGTATGTAATTTTCTTTTGTTTTTACTTCGAGGTTAAGTTTGAAACAGTCAGTAGCAGAACATGATCCTCGATTATGGCTGGATTTGTTCATGATGATAAATCAAAATTGAAGTTATCGAAATCATGGAGGTGTAGTGATTTTTCTGATAAGTTTCTGCAAAATTTGAGTTTTTAAAATGGTGTTTTCGTTTGTTTACAGAAGCTTCTCTATCTGGCGTTGAGCCTTTTTTTGCTAAACATTAATAATGAGATTCGGCGATTTGATGCTACCATTTTAGCTGCTGTTCAGAAACAGGTTAAGTCTCTTTATATTGTTTTATTCTTACTGGTCAATTATGAAAATTTTATGTGAAGATTACTCTGAGGTTTGTGTTCATTTGTTCGTTTCTTTGTATTGTAAACTTACATAGCATGGAACATTTTTGTCAGTAGTTAAGAATTTGTATTGTATGCACTAATTTGTTGTTTTCTATGTTGAAAAGTTGTTTTATGCCTCTGTAACTGATTCTTGGTTTGGCTATGATACTCCAGAGCTAAAGACGATCTTGCTGATGCTATATGTGCTGCAGAGGTTAGTTTTTTCATGGGCTGATATGTATTGTATGCTATCTTTTTTCATTTCATTCACAAAGGATTTGCTTTTTACACTCTTTTTAATACAGGAACTCTGTCATAAGATACCAGAGGTAAAAGTCAAATCTGAACAAACCGAAGCAATGGTTCAAGACATATTCGGTGACATTCAGAAGTTAGATTTTGCAAATAAGAACATAACCTCGGCAGTCACTGTCCTTCATCGCCTCGCAGCGTTAGGTAAGTTATCAACGTTTACTCTGCTCAAGGTATCCTGAAATCAGAATGATAGCCAAGAGTATTGAACATAATTACAAAACAAGCCCAATATAGATAGGGGTTCCGAGGTAGTTAACATCAGATACGTATCATGATGTTGCTGGTTAAGTATTTAACCTTCTATTTTTTATGTAGTAACCACATGTATGCCATGAATGTAGTTAAAGTAGACCAAGTACACCATTCATATGCTCATTAATGACACTCACTGTAATGTTACGCAGTCTCTGCGATTGAACAGCTTCAGTTGATGACATCAGAAATGCAATACAAGGAGGCAGCTGCACAGCTGGAGGTATCTTGTTTTAACTCAACAATCTTTGGCGTTTGTTGGTTTTAGTTAATTTTTTTCAGATTTTATGTTCACCATGAGAGCATAATGCAGTTCTTTGTCATTTTAAAAATTAATTCTAACGCTAGGTTACCTAGGTGGACTTCTTAGCCGATTGATCTTCCCATTTTTGATGATATTCATAAGCATTGAATCTATAATACATTTTCTGGCTGTAAACGAATTATGTAATCATTTCAAAGCATACATGGATATTCCTAAAATCACGGAGCTAAGAGAAAAACGTAAGAATATAAAGCAAGTCTTAAAGTCCCATGTATTTTCTGATTTTTACAGGTACTGCCTTTTAGTGGTTCAATCATATTTACATAGTATAATAAGTCGACAGAGGTGGCCAAAAGAGGCCCACTGTATTGTTGATGTTACTTCTTTTTCTCAATTTCCTTATCTTAAACCTCAAGAGGATTTGTGAGGAATTTTGCACTTTTTGATATAAATTAAGGTTTTATGCTTGTTGGCTACTCTCTTTTTGTTAGAATAGTACTTTTCATTATTATTTAGGCTATTCTGCTTCTTTCTGGTAGTAAAGCACAATTTAGAAAAAGCTGTTTTAATAATCTCTCATTTTCCTGTTTCGCATCTTCAACCTCCTCCCGTTATTTGCTAGACGCCTAAAAGCTACTTGTTCTTAAAATGTCTGATGTTGTGATCTCAGTTTAGGTACTGGGACAGAGACAGAGGAAATGCTTTTGCGAAAGAAGTTATCTGATTCTTGCTTGGTTGTTGATGCCCTGGAGCCATCTGTGAGGGATGAGTTAGTAAAAAACTTTTTTAGCAGGGAGCTAACCTCATATGAACAAATTTATGTAGGAGCTGGTATGTTAGACTTTATGCCCTAGGTATAACTGGCACTGAAAGTGTGTTTTTATGTTTCTAAGTGGTCAACCTCACAGAGAAGCCAGATGCAGAAAAATTGCTTCTGGTCAGGCATGCTTGCCCTAACATAAAAATTTCATTATATTTATTAGATGAATTGTACACTATAAGAGCGTTGAATTACCTCTCAAGGAAATTTCTGATGATTAGAAGTTCTTTTATCCTGTTTCGTTTTCATCACATTACCCTGTTATAATACGATTAGATTTTGATGTCATTGAACAATCAGGAACTGAAAAGGACGCTAGAGCTCGAAATGGAACTTGAAATGAAATTTGGTAGTGGTGGGAATAATGGAGATGACATTAAGGAAATTGGTAAAGGGGGAAATATTAGTCACAATATATCTGAAACTCGCATGAAGTATGAAATCATTTTTTCTGCTAATCAAGAATTGGGGGAAAATGTATGTTCTATGTACTAGGCTTCATTTCATTTCAAACAGAAGATGGGATTTTTTCTTTTCTTTCTTCTTTTGCATTGCTTCCGTATTTTCGGTCAGACTGAGACTATGAAACTTGGCAGTTTAACTTCCGTGGAATTATCTCTTGTTGCTTCAAGCCTCATTTAACCATATATGTTGAAATGAAAGAGAAGGAACTTATGCAACTCCTGGTGAAACTTGTTCAGGTAATTTAATATTTCTGTGTATATAAGCGTTTCAGGTGAGTACCTAGGCTAGTTTCCATATATGTTCAGGTTTGCCAAGTTTCCTAATATTGTTTTTCTTTCTGTCAGGAGGAAACATGGGATATTGAGGAAGAAAGTCAAAATAATATTCTGTCTAGCAGCATACAGGTGAGTACATAGGCGAGATTCTTGAAGTAGGGTTATCTGATAGTCTTTACCTTAGCAGATATATAGATCGTCAATGAGTGGATTGACTCACTACGTTCACTATGATAATTTGGCATGGGCGGTTGGTTGCATTATTTTTATAGACACGCAACCGAGCGATTGCCATTTTTCTCTCTACTTGGAACAGAGAACCACAACTCTTCAGTAGCTTCTGAGTTGGATAGAAATGTTTGGTAATGTCCAGGATGATACTTTTTTTTTTTACTAGCGGCAAAAGTTCTACCAGATTTCGTATGTTGTGTGAAACCGAATATCAGAGTCAAGATTTACTCAGCATATTATCTTCTGTGCCTAATGACTATCAATATTACTAGATTGGCCAATGCGAACTTGATAATACTTATACAAAATATATATATGACATTATCTCTGATCTTCAGTGACCAGTCAGATTTAGTTTTAAGTAGTTTACTGTTTCCTTGTTTGCAGTTGTTTTCCACTATAGAGAAGAGCTTGAAACGGTGTAGTGCAGTCACAAACAGTCAGACTTTATTCAATTTGTTCAAGGTGCATTTTTAATTCGCTCAATGTTGGGTTTTCTATATAATTTAGACTAGTTCTGTGATTTCGAGCAATGTCTTAATTTGTCTAAGAACCAGCTTTGTTACATAGTTTATTCTGCTGAGTATTGCCACAAAACAGTAAGCTTGTTTCACTTTTGACACCTCCAGTATTTACGTGATAACTGGCTGTAGGCCTTACTTGAAACGGGGTGTTTTTAAGGATTGAATTGTTCTTATCTGATTTTAAGATAGTTTCTTGATGTTTTTGTCATGTGACCTTACTAAAATGTATTTTAAGCAATGTTGTGAAAGGTTTGCAACTATTCTAGAATCCATATTACCCTTGCTGCTAATGATACGATCTACAGCGTCTATCTGAATAGTTTAAGATGTGTGCCGATGTCCGTAAGAATTGATAAGAACAACAACTTGGCAATTCGCAAGAATTATTTTGTTTATGATTTTTTTTTCTTCCAGTCTGGTGATCTGGCAGAAGAAGTCTCAACAATTATTGACCCGCATTTCGCTGACGGTGTAGACATGTCAGAGGTCCAGGTTTGTTGACGTGAAGGACTTATATTTTTCCCAGATATGTTACATAATTTGGATTCTTCTTAAATTGTTTTGTTGTGCAGGATGAATTTTCGTCCGTCATAATGAAAGCATTAGTGACACTAGTTCATGGACTAGATATTAGCAACAACAACAAACCTCCAACTGTTATAGAGGTTTTGCTCTGCAACAGCAAAACCGGTCCAAGCCCAACACCAGTCATGGATGGCAGCCCAACAAGCCTTTAATATTGGCGCCAAAACAGAGCAGGACCACACACAAACACTGCAACAGGACCACACACACAAATGGTGTGTTCTCGACAAAAAGAACTCTGCCGCACAACTTTCTCAACAACAAATTTGGGGTTTTTGGCTCTAGTGCAATCATGTGCCAATAGGACACCTGTCTAGGGCATCGTCCAAGCCCCTCATATAAATAAAATGTCTCTCTTGTAAAGACCTTGAGTTGTCAAGATTAATAAAAGTCTTCTCCAAGTTTAACCTAATATCTTTTAAGCTTTCATGGTATCGAGCTATGGAAAATTTAGCCTCTGTTCCTTTGTTTTCACAACCGGTTTCAGCTGCTGCAGTCATCTCAAACTGCAGCAGATATTTCGCAACCCTACGTATCTCAAATCTCTGTTCCTTCAAATCTGTCAGTCTTTACCGATGCCTCAACCCACCACTTCACCACCAATTTCTCAGCCTACTATACCGTCCTTCCCAGTTTCCGCAACGACGTTCATACCACCGACAGTAACTATCTCTCGGTGTGTTACCCGAAGCTAACAGATAATAACTATTTGCTCTGAAAATGCAGTTTGAGCAGTTTTTGTCTAGTCAAATGCTTCTTGGTTTCGTTACTGGTGCTACACCTCGACCTTCTCCTACAATGATGGTTCAGGCTGGAGATCGACTCAGAGGTTAGCAATCCAGAGTTCATAAGGTGGATGCACGCAGATCAGCTTGTTATGGCTTGGCTAGTTGGATCTCTCTGAGTCAGCCCTTAAAAGTGTCTATGGTCTTCGCTCTTCTTCGAGGTATGGTTTTCGCAAAACGGTACAACCGTGTCTCTACTACTAGGAAGCTAGATCTGCAGAAGAAAGTTTATGCAACGGATAAGTTGGGAAAGTCTATGGCTGTGTATCTTGCTGAGATAAAATCGTTGTGTGACCAACTTGACTCTATTGGATCTCCTCTGTCAGAACATGAGAAGATTTCCGGTATTTTGACTGGTCTAGGTCGTGAGTATGAGTCTATTTGCACTGTGATTGAAGAGTCTATGGAAACCTATCCAGGTCCATGTTTTGATGATGTTGTTTTCAAGCTCACAAACTTTGAAGATAAGATTCAGGCATATGAAGCTGCTTCTGCAGTCACACCTCATCAAGCCTTCTATACTGATAAGAATGACAACTCACAGTCTTACTCAGGCAATAACACTGGTGGTTATAATCATCGAGGTGGTTACTCTCGCGGTGGTCGTTCAAACAGAGGCAGAGGTCAGAGTAGAGGAGGTCAGAGTAGAGGTGGTCGAGGCTATTCAACACAAGGCAGAGGCTTTCATCAGCAGTTTCAGTCCAATCGACCATCTTGTCAAATATGTGGAAAGTCTGGTCATTCTGCTTACAACTGTTATCATCGTTTTGAGGAGGACTACTACAACAGTGACTATGCTCAGGCTTTAGCTGCAATGAGGTTGTCTGACCAAGAATATGCTGCGGGACACGAATGGGTCTCTGATACTGGTGCTACAGCACATGTAACAAACTCCACAGCTGCCTTGCAGAGTGCTCAGCCGTATGCAGGAACAGACTCTGTGATCGTTGGAAATGGTGAATTCCTTCCAATAACGCATGTTGGCTCTGCTACTCTTCAAGGTAAGTTACCTCTAAGGGATATTTTGGTCTGTCCTAGTATCACTAAATCACTCTTATCTGTTTCTAAGTTAACTGATGATTACCCTTGTTCAGTAAATTCGACTCACATTCTGTTCGGATAAAGGATCTGCAGACAAAACAGCTCCTCACGACGGAAACAAGGCCAATAGTCTCTATGTGCTAAAGGATTCCAAGCACAATGTCCTCTACTCTAACAGACAACAAGTAGCAAGTGAAGAGATATGGCATCAAAGGCTTGGTCATCCACACAGTGAGATTCTACAACTGCGTCAAGAAACAAATCTATTGTTCTGAATAAGGCATCTTCTTCTATGTGTGAAGCTTGTCAGTTAGGGAAGATCAGTAGACTACCTTTTCTTTCTTCAGACTTTGTTGCTTCTAAGCCCTTAGAACGCATTCATTGTGACTTATGGGGTCCATCTCCAGTTGTTTCTCCTCAAGGATTTCGTTACTATGTCATTTTTGTTGATCATTACTCAAGATTCACATGGTTTTATCCTCTTAAGAGAAAATCAGATTTCTATTCTCTTTTTCTTCAATTTCAACGTTTAATTGAGAATCAACTCCAACATAAGATTCAGATGTTTCAATGCGATGGAGGGGGTGAGTTTATCAGTTCGAGATTCACCACTCATCTCTCAAATGAAGGGATCAAACAGCTCATCTCTCAAATGAAGGGATCAAACAGCTCATCTCATGTCCGCATACACCACAACAAAATGGTGTCGCAGAACGTAAACACAGGCACATTACAGAACTTGGTTTGTCAATGCTGTTTCATAGTCATGCACCTCAGGAGCTTTGGGTTGAAGCCTTTTTCACGCAAATTTCTTAGCAAATCTACTGCCTTCATCTTGCTGAACAACAAAGTTAGTCCTTATGAAGTTTTGTATCGAAAGCACCGATTTATACTTCTCAGAGTTTTTGGATGCTCATGTTATCCCTATCTTCGTCACTATGGTGTCAACAAGTTCGATCCAAAGTCTCTGCACTGTGTGTTTCTGGGTTACAACGAGAAGTACAAAGGCTATAGGTGCTTGCATCCTCCAACTGGTAGAGTCTACATGAGCATGATGTTCTGTTTGATGAAAAGCGTTTTCCATATACAGACATCTATCGTGACCTGCTTCAGTTTCAGACTCCATTAATTTCAGCTTGGCAATCCAGTTTTGCGTCTCGTTCAGAAAACTCCTGCAGGTGTCTACTTTGGCAGAGAGTCCCTCTGTGTACGACAGGCTTTGATCCCGCTTCTATAGGCAACAGCTTCATGATTGTGATGGACACATCTGAACCATTTTATTGCCAAATGCAGTTTCTCATATACCATCAGACACTCTCTTTTCAGAACAAGACTTCCCTCCTTTATCATCGTCTCAACCTAGTATCACTCAACCTGCTCTTGCTCTGTCCCAGTTCAGAGTCTCGTCAATTTCAGAAACTGAGACAAATTCATCTGCAACAGAAACTGATGACACAAATGAGGATATGGATCTTCTGTAACAACATCAACTCATCCAATGATTACTCGAGCAAAGTCTGGAATTGTTAAACCAAATCCTAAATATGTTATTATTTACAGTTAAAGTAACTATCCTGAGCCTAAAACAGTGAAGTCGGCTTTAAAGGATGAAGGTTGGAATAATGCGATGGGAGAGGAGATGTCTACTATGCGAGAAGTTGATGCTTGGGATTTAGCTCCACCAGAGGAAGCTGAGCATATTTTGGGTTGCAAATGGGTTTTTCGAACCAAGCTAAACTCTGATGGTAGTCTTGATAAGTTAAAAGCGAGATTGGTTACTAAGGGGTATGATCAAGAAGGAGTTGACTTCATCAAACTTTCAGTCCAGTGATCGAACAGCCACTATTCGTTCAGTTCTACACACTGCAGTAGCTAAAAACTGGAACATAAAGCAATTGGATGTTAAAAATGCTTTTTGCATGGAGATCTTAAAGAAACAAATATATGCAGCAACCACCTGGTTTTGAGGATCCTCTAAGACCTGATTATGTTTGCAAACTTAAAAAGGCAATCTATGGGCTTAAACAAGCTCCCGTGCTTGGTTTGATAAATTCAGCAACTATCTTTTAAAGTTTGGTTTTTCTGTATCCCAGATCCTTCACTTATTAGACAAGGCAAGGATATGATGTATCTATGCTGTACGTTGATGATATGATACTAACGGGAAGTAATGATCAGTTGATTAAAGGATTCTTGGAATGCTTAAACAATGAGTTTCGGATGAAAGACTTGGGTCCTTTACATTATTTTTTGGGAATACAAGCTCATTTCCATGATGGTGGTCTGTTCTTGAATCAAGAAAAATATGCCAAAGATCTTCTAGTGACTGCAGGTATGCTTGATTGTGCTCCCATGCCAACTCCATTACCTCTTCAGCTTGACAAAGTTGAGGGCCAAGATAAAGTCTTTTCTGATCCCACTTATTTTCGGAGCTTGGCTGGAAAACTGCAGTACTTAACTCTTACTCGACCAGATCTCCAATTTGCTGTTAATTTTGTGTGTCAGAAGATGCACAATCCTACTGTTGCAGACTTCCATTTTCTAAAACGTGTTCTAAGATACTTAAAGGGCACAATCCATATGGGAGTTGATATAAGTTCAAGAACAGACTCTGCACTTCGTGCCTACAGTGACAGTGACTGGGCGGGCTGCAAAGAAACCAGACGCTCTACAGGAGGTTTTTGTACTTTTCTTGGAACAAACATCATATCTTGGTCTGCAAAACGTCACCCTACAGTCTCCAAGTCCTCAACTGAAGCTGAATACAGAACCATGTCGTTTGCTGCCTCTGAAGTGAAGTGGATTACAGCATTACTTGAATCACTTGGTGTAACTCAGCAGGACACTCCCAAATTATACTGTGATAACCTCTCAGCGGTTTATCTCACTGCCAATCCAGCTTTACATGCCAAGTCTAAACATTTCGATGTAGACTTTCACTATGTTCGTGAAAGGGTTGCGCAAGATGCCTTGGTGGTTAAACATATTCATGCTGAGTATCAGATTGCGATATCTTCACCAAATCTCTGCCTCGAGAACCTTTCAACGACGATGCAAACTTGGAGTCTCGATCCTCCACACCAACTTTGAGGTGTATTAGCAACAACAACAAACCTCCAACTGTTATAGAGGTTTTGCTCTGCAACAGCAAAACCGGTCCAAGCCCAACACCAGTCATGGATCCTGCGAAGCCCAACAAGCCTTTAATATTGGCGCCAAAACAGAGCAGGACCACACACAAACACTGCAACAGGACCACACACACAAATGGTGTGTTCTCGACAAAAAGAACTCTGCCGCATAACTTTCTCAACAACAAATTTGGGGTTTTTGGCTCTAGTGCAATCATGTGCCAATAGGACACCTGTCTAGGGCATCAGTCCAAGTTCCCTTCATATAAATATGAAATGTCTCTCTTGTAAAGACCTTGAGTTGTCAAGATTAATAAAAGTTCTTCTTCTCCAAGTTTTAACCTAATATCTTTTAAGCTTTCACTAGAAACTAAATTTGACACAGAAATGGCAAACATGTTACTTGTCCCCTGGGGCACTCTTAAGAGTGAGGGTGACCAGTCTAAGTAAGATCTAATTGGGTTGTAACCATTTTCTGTGGCTCGTAAAAAAATTAAACACCTAACATGCATTTTCATCTTCTTGTAGGTACGTCTATGGAATAAATAAAATCCTTAGCAGTAGCATTCCTGTGCTTGAAAACCTTCTAAAACCAGTTTTCTTCCAGTTTTTCCTAGACAAGGTAATCATAATTTCTGCCTTGCAAAAGTTTAGGACCCTTGACCTACTTCTTAATGTTTTTCTTGTATATAGATGTTTATGCTACTTCGCTCATTGAACACTCATTTCTAAAAAATAATTTGAACAGTCAAGTTCTAAAGCTATTGCCAGTGACAGGTTGACCCGATTAACCCTTGGTGGCCTTTATAGATGCTGACCCATTTTTTGGAAATTCTTTTGGGCAGATGGCATTATCCCTTGGACCAAGGTTCTATGCTAATATTTTCAGATGCAAGCATATATCAGAAACTGGAGCTCAACAGGTTAGCCTTTGTGGATCTAACTTTCTCCCTTGTAGTCAGCTAGTGACGTACCTAGGATTTATATCTTTATTTGGAAATTCTGCTTACCTAATTTAATTTATCTACATCATGTCCTTCTCTGGACTCAAGTAGCATCAATATGGCGGCTCTAGTTAGTTATTGTTGGCCATCAGACCTTTCTCTTTTTCTTTTGATTCTTAAGAAGTAACTAGTATGTTAATTTTTGTTATATTATTGATTTATTAACTTAACAACTACTAGTATGGTTTCTTGCTACGAAATCCATTTTATGCTCTGTAAAAAAAAATGTAGCTGCTAGAGATCCTTCTCCCATGTTATGTTTCCGAGTCCTTTTCAGCTGTTATCGAGTATGAATGATCCGTCTCTTTGGTCTTTCACAGATGTTGGTACTGAACAAGAGCTTAGAACAAAGATTGTAAAATATAAAAGACTCTCTTTTATTGCTTTAGAAACTAAATCAAAACTAAAGCTTACAATCTCTCTCTCTCAAATCTCTCAAGTTCTGCAATATCTCTGCATCTCCTTTTATAGAAAAACCTTAGACAATATTTCCTAAACCAAATAGGAAAACTAACATATCTTTACAAATATGTATATCTAGCTTTCTCCTAAATATACTAGTCTTGAGCTCCAAGCTAAATCAAGCTTATTCGAACAGTTGGTAGATACGCACGCCATAAAGATGCTTCTTCTAAAAGTTCCATTTCTTGGCTTCTTCATTAACTTCTTCATTTTTCATCTGAAATATTTGTGGCAAAAATGGCTAATGTCGGAAACACTAGTGTGTCTACTCGTTCTAAAGAGGTGGGTCGTGAGATGATGGAGATGATAGATGAGATTCGGAAGCTCTGGACGGAGTACTTGCAACTTCATCATCCAACTGGTCGACCTGATGTTGGCGCCACTGAAGAGATCAAGAAGAAGCTCAATGGTAAGAAAGTGAAGTTGGAAGAGCTCTCCGAGAAGATAAAGAAGTTATGAAGGAGATGATGGAGTAGAGATATATATTGATCCGAGTGACATATATTTTACATTCTTGGTTTTCTGCTTTTGTTATCATTCATTTTAGGGTTTTTTTTCATGAGTCATATTCTCATTTCCTGATCGTTGTTTCTAGTGTTTGGTAAATTATATTCCCCAATAAAAAGAAGATGTGTCTTTATCAGAAGTTATACGCAATCATCAAATCTGTATTAAGTTAACTCTTGTGGTCTTTAATATTACTATTTTAATCTTATAATTTATTACAAATTAAAGGAGATTAATATAGCTCGACCGACGATGAAGCGGTCTTGACCGATGACTAAAACAAAGAGCACGTACAACGGTAGTATGTAAAGGGTGCTTAAGGATAAAAATAAATGATAATCTATAATAAAGGTTAAAATTGATTTTTTTTTTTTTTTTTTTTTTTGCCACCCGGTTAAAATCGATTCTTAAGGGGCTGTTATTAGAGAGGTGATTTCTAAATCCATATGAAATTGTAAATTCTAGAAATCAAAATACATGGATTTTGAAATAACATGTTTTATCCTTGTATCTGAATCCTTCTATTTTACACTTTCAAATCCATTCAAATCCATTTAAAACATAATATGGATTTTGAAATCCAAAAACAAATCATTAAATGAATAACATGGGATTTTAACAAGTATTTGTAAATCATATAACCAATAACACATCATTTTGATAAGTATTTTAAAATCAATGATTGAATAACACATGATTTTTGTCTGGATTTCCAAATACATTAAAATCATAGAACCAATAACCTCCTTAGTTAAGTATTTTTAGGATCGATTCTGATCTCATATGTGTTAATCTCTCATTGGCTGGTGAAATTAACAAAAGAAAGAAAAAAAAGTTCCACCGAAGCTTGCTCTCAAGTCTTCAGGATCTTATACATTTCTAACTTGTTGTTCTGTTTTTTTTTCCAGGTTTTGGATGATGTTTATATCAATCAATGATGGCTTTGTACTTAGCATATTATAGTTTTTAAAAAATTTTAAGAACCCAAAATTATGATCTACTATTGGAGGATAGCATTTTACAGTTTTCTTAAAAAGTTTTTAACTTCATTATTTCCAAATATTTTTTTTTTAATTATTTCCATATTTAAGACTATTTTTCTTTCATTTCCTTATATATGTCCATTGAACAGTTCAGATTATTTACTAAAGTAAAATGAACTTGAGGATCGAGCACTGTGAGAGCAACAACAAATAACACTAGATTAGGACCCGTGCTAGATCACGGGTTGAAATCCTTTTTATTGATATTATAATTTTAGAAAAAAATATAATTTATATAATTGTTTTTAAAAGTTTTTTTTGGATAAAACATCATGCAATAAAATCATATGCTAAATATGATGACTTGAAAAAAACACCTATTTTGTAAGTTTATATTTTGAATTTTGTAATTTTATGTATGAGAAATGGTTATGTTTGTTGTTTGTTTTCATTTTAATTTTTGAAATTGTTTGGTGAAAGTTTTTAATATGACTCGTGCTTAGGTAAGATTTTATTTTCAACTGTATAATAAGACCTCGGAAATCACGATTAAGTGTAATATATTGCCAAGATTTTATTTCTTTTTATGCCTAACAGTATATTATATTTTTATGCCTAACCGTATATATTTTGTAACAATACATGAAATATTAAAGATTTTATTTTAGAAATTGTATAAATCATTGAAATATTCTTTTTAAGAAGGTTTTTTGGGATATTCTTAAGTGTATTTATATAGCCCACTGATTGACCACTTAATCTATAACTTTTTTTTTGTAACTAACCTATATTTAATATATAATCTATTTTATAACCAACTTATTAAAATTATATAGTCTACAAAAAAAAGATTGTGTACTTCCGTTTTATTATATAGGGGATTACGTACGTACGTACTTTTAATATTGTCCCTGATCAATAAACTTATACCCTTAAAACTATATGCTATTATGGGGTTCTCCTTAGGCAAATGATGTGTATCAAAATCTACCTTTTTCGTTATTGAGTCGAAAAAACTATTCACAAACTTTGAAACACATCATTTGAAGAGTGGGGTTTCCATGTAACCAATCCACTTATTATTATTTTTAATTACATATAAGTGATCATCCAGTTTCAAGAAAAAAGTAACGTACGCTAACTTATCACTTTGGTTTATCTATGTAGGAGACCATTTGAACGATCAAAAACTTCATCTCCAAGTAGAGTCGTTCCTTTTTCCGCTTGGCATAAATACTTCTCAATATTTTTTTGGACACTAGGTGAACTAAATATTTTGTACCTTTCTCACACTAAATTTTTTTGGTCCCCTTTGTTGAAGGGATTTTTCTGAACTTTTGGGTTGGTCCCTAATCACTAATTATTAACACATTTAATTTTTTCATACTTTAATCACTTTTCTGTATAAAATTTCTTTTTACTACATGATTATAAGAAATAATAATTGCAGTTAAATTGCAAATATTTTTCTTACTAATTGCACATATTTTCCTTACTAATTGCACATATTTTCCTATTAAAATTAATAATTTAATAGATAACTATCCTATTAAAATTCGAGAATTTGTTAAAAATGCCCCTTTTGATATACCCCTTTTCAAAAATACTCTATTTTCTGACCATTTTTATTTTTGTCCTCTTTTAATTTTTAATGACCATTTTACCCTTAGATGAAAATTATTTTATTCAATAAAAAGAAAAACAAAACTTTCCCGCCAAAAAATTTCCGACATATTTTTCCGCCAAAAAATATTCGAAAAAATTTTCCCGCCAAAAATTTTTTTGTCAAAAAAAAATTTTGATAAAAAAATTCGACAAAAAAATTTTCCCGCCAAAAAAAATTACAAGGTTTTTAAAAGGTTTTATAAGGTTTTATAAGGTTTCTACCTTATAAAAGCCTTATAACACCTTGTAAAGGCTTTTAAAGATTTTTTAAAGAGTTTTAAAAGGTTTTTTAAACAACTTGTAAACGCTTTTACAAGATTTTTAAAAGGTTTTTAAAAAGTTTTAAAAGGTTTTTAAAAGGTTTTCAAATGGTTTTTAAAAAGATTTTTAAAAGGTTTTTAAACACCTTGTAAACGCTTTTACAATGTTTTTAAAAACCTTGTAAAAGTTTTTATAAGATTTTTAAAAGGGTTTTAAAAGGTTTTTAAACACCTTGTAAACGCTTTTATTTTTTAAAAGCGTTTACAAGGTGTTTAAAAACCTTTTAAAAACATTTACAAGCTTTTTAATAGCATTTACAAGGTTTTTAAAAGCGTTTACAATGTATTTAAAAACCTTTTAAAAACCTTGTAAACGCTTTTAAAAGTTTTTTAAAAGCGTTTACAATGTTTTTAAAAGGTATAAATTTTAATATTTTTGGCGGGAAATTTTTTTTTTGGCGGGAAAAAATAATTTTTTTGGGAAAAATTTTCGATTTTGGCGGGAAAAAATATTTTTGGCGAGAAATTTTTTTGGCGGGAAAATATTTTCGATTTTGATGACTGTACATTCTTGCTGTCAATCAAAAAGGGTAATTTGGTCATTTTGTATATAAAGAGGGGTAGTTTTAAAAATGGTCAACATGAAGGGGTATTTTTAAAAAGGGGTATGGAAAAAGCGGCATTTTTGAGAATGCCCCATAAAATTAATGATATAATATATTACTTTTGGTTTTATTTACTTTCAAAAATATTAATTGTAATCCTTTTATTTGTTAATATTTTTAAATTTTCGTATAGTTATTAAATAAATTTTCTTTTCACACATGTTAAAATATTATTGATATACTTAACACATGTCACGATTATATGAATTACTAACTTTGAAAACTAAGGTTTATATAATAAGATTTCAATATTTCTAATTTATTTTTGTTTGGTAACAAATGGAATTTAGGATTCTAGAGAAACGGTATTGGAATATATGGAGTTGTTAGCCGTTCATTGTCTCTCATTTGCACTAGAGACGACACTTTCATGTGATTTTTCGGGGAGACGACAAGACCAGTGAGAAAATATTTGGTAAACGCTTTGATATTTTTCTTGTCTATCTGATAAATTCATTGGATATTGATTCGTTTGATAATGTTGGCCTCTTGGGACAGATTGGACGGTTCACAAATACTAAGTATTTGCGTAGCTCAAATGAATTATATGGAGGTAGGTCGTCTTTCATTGGTAATATTTTAAAACACCAGAGAAACTACTTCTTGAACGAATGTTAGCCTTTTGTTTTGTTAACTACTTCTTGAACGAATGTTAGCCACGGCCCTGAGAATAAATAAAGAAGGGTTTGAGGACTGAAGTTTTACTGTATTATTTGTAAATGCAGATTCTGGAACAACTCGCTGTGAAGAACAAGTCGTTGTACCGAACAGAGCGTTTGTACCAATCAGGAAGCTGCATTCGATCACAAACGCCCGAGTTGCTGACATGGATGTGTGATCTGACGTGGCAAGACATGAGTGGATGTGATGATGTGTCGAGGAAAGTTGATGACTTGGCATTAAAGATAGAGACGAGAATGTTCTTGGAGACATGAAGAATATTCTCCACAACAAATAAGAAAAGTAT
The DNA here is from genome assembly GCA_023657505.1 of Camelina hispida. NCBI lineage: Eukaryota > Viridiplantae > Streptophyta > Magnoliopsida > Brassicales > Brassicaceae > Camelina > Camelina hispida. The sequence continues at coordinate 34,639,734 of CP094631.1, forward strand.
AAGCTTGAGCAGCAAACAGTTTTCTTATCCTTTGAGATATGAACAATATTATCTACAACAAATAAGGAAAAGATAAACTTGAGAGCAAACAGTTTCCTTATTCCTTGATACTTGGAGATTCGCCTTCTAGGGGTTTTCAAGTCGTGTATATATATTCTAGCTAGGAGTAGGCCACGAGCCAATTGGAGCACTCTACAATATTGATACGTTTGTAAACTTTGAAGCCACAAAAATAAGGCTTAGAAGGTGTGTTCCCAGTTCTCTGCAAACGTTAATCAGGGAGGTGATTAAGTGCGCAGAGAATTATTTTTCTTTCTCTTAGATCTACACTGGTGGATAGTTTAGATAGAAAAGAGAGAGGGTTAGTTTTATTCTCTTAGATCTACACAAGTGTGTGTTTAGATAGAAAAGAGAGAGGCTTAGATTCATTCTTAGTCGGGATCAATCCTATTGGGTAGAATAGGTTGAGTAAGGGCCGAGACAAAATTGTATCATTGTGAGAGATAAATTTTGTTAATAAGATCGAATAGAAAAGCGTTGGCTTGACGCGTTCCAAGTGTAAATCAGTGTGTTGTGCTTCTCTATATCTTAACAATTGGTATCAGAGCAGACACCTGATAAAATAATTTTTTATCTTTTCAACATGTGAGATCTTGAGACGAGGTATGGAGAATCCACAACAGTTCATTGATGAGAACAATCTGCTGATGCTTGACACTGAGCATTATGATGATTGGAAAGCACAAATCAGACATATGATTCAGTGTCGTGATATGGAAGTCTGGTTCGCTGTTGAAGATGGATGGTCACTTCCAACACTTACGAACATGAGAGGATATATTGTAATAAAGCCCTGTAAGTTATGGACGGCTGAGGAGAAGTTAAAGGGAAAACAGAACGCTAAAGCGCTATTTACTATTTTTAGCTGCTTGCCGATGGATTTATTGCGATGGTGCAAGAGTGTATGTGGGCGAAAGAAGCTTGTGATAGTTTGGAAGGCTTCTTTGAGGAAACCAGAAGGGTGAAGAAGGAAAAATCTGATGTACTGTCATTTCAACAGTCAGTTATGCTCCCCTTGTCAGGAGATTGTAGTGCTGAAGAAGTTATACAAGGATAAGAGGTTTGTCAAAGAATTTCTCAGAAACTTATCACATGGATATCTTTCTTACAAATTTGATGGTAAAGGTGCTTTAAGTTCTGATGAACAGAAGTTTGATCAGTGTGTGAAATTAGTTCAGACAGATGAACTGCAAATGAGAAAGAACGATCAGAAGGCTTAGGAATCATTCACTCTGAAGACTGTAGAAACTCAGACGTCTGTTCAAGGTAATAAGGAAGTACTGATCAAGAAGCAGTTCAGAAGGCTGAAAGGTGTACAACATCAACATCAATATTCATCCTCCAGATCTGATGCCAAGAAAGAATCTTAGAGTTTTGAATATCAAGGTTATGAACACTTCCAATCAGAATGTTATACACTTGAAAGAAGAAGCGTGCTGAAGTTTTACAACCGTCAAGGCTATGGTCATACAAAATCTTATCTGACATGGAGTGATATTGATTCAGCCAAAGAAGATGATGAGAATCAGAAGTCTGTTTTGAAGCCCAAGGATGATGTGGCTGGTTTATCTGTTGAGAAACAAGTCATCATGCTGTCTAAGGATCTGATTCTGCAGAAGAAGAATTATGATCTGGTGTATGAGAAGGAAGAGCTGCTTTGTAGAGTCTTCACTCTTGAGAAATTGTTGTCTGAGGAGAAAGTCATGCACACAGACACCAGAGTTTACTAGACGCATCACCTTCACTTCAACACGAGGTAATGCACACAGACAATCAGCTAAATAATAACAAGAGGTTGAGTAAAAAAGAAAAAGATTTGTACAGGGGGTTGATCACTCACAAGGGTACTATGATTGTAAACCTTGGTATGAGGAACCATGAAGGAAACTCAAGCGGTGACACGAGTGTAGTTAATGGGTCTTTATATGGTCTCATACATAGGTCATGGAACAAAAGTGCTGCAAAACGGAGGTGATGCTGTCAAAGGGGCGTCTGAGTTCAACCTGCAGAAGACTAAACATATGATTGTTGTGGATAACTTGAGATGGAAACTACGTTATTGTTGGTATTGTGGTGTGATTGGTCATATTACGGTTGATCGTTACAGATTTAAGAATCGTGTAAGTCAACTCATACGCCAGAAGAAGTTCCACAAGGTTGGAAGAAGAGGTAATCGAGTCTTCTTTAAGAAGAATGATATGTCTTGTTATAGTGGATCTTCGAGTACCACAATTAACAATATTTTACATCTCAAATCAATGAATGAAAGGAAAAGATTAGAAGTTGGGGCAAGACTGTGGAGTGTCGAAGATCTAAACAAAAGAATATGTCGATGTTACTATGCAAGTCAGAGCCTCCACAAAGCTACCTGTTTTAAGTGTCTGATTGTACTCACGCATTTGAAGGAGTGTCACAAAGATGTTCAAAGATACAGGCGAGTAAACATCAAGAAGTGTTACATGAACTGTTATGTTGCACACACTGTTGATGATCAACTGACTATTATGTTGAAGCACAAGTTCTTTGATAGTGGTTGTTCAAGGCACATGACTGTGAATCAAGGAACTGCTACACAACTTTGAAGAAGGCTTAGCTGACATGGTCACTTTTGGAGATGAAGCTGAAGGTAAAATCAGAGGCAAAGGTGTATCTCGTTGTAAAGATCAGCCCACTCTGGAATTTGTCTACCTTGTCGATGGTCTAAAAACCAATCTGATTAGCAGCTGTCGGTTGTGTGATGATGGTTTAGATGTTACCTTCACCGAGAAAGGATGTCAGGTGGTTTAGATTGCTAGGAATGGCTTCTTCAGAAGAGTGTTTACTAGCAATTGTAAGGTTTTGAGGTATTCATATACCAATGCGAGTATGCCAAAGGTTTGATCAGTGCATATGAGTAACAACGAAGTGAAGATCAAGCCACACCTATGAGAGTTGGAAATGTTCTATCTTAGAAGATAATTCAAGAGATTGTGTAAATTGTAACTGGTACGGTGGGCTGATCAGTCGTCTGAAGATGTGTTGTACCAACAAACCAGACATCTGTTATGTAATTTCAAGTTGTGAGTGTTTTAGTGACAATTGTAAAGTATCACACATGCAAGCTGAAAGGATTGTCAAGTATTTTAAAGGCACATGCAACATAGGGTTGATATTGACGAAGGGAGCTAGCAGAAACTTGAAGAGATACGACTCTCTGAATCACCGTGAAGGATATGGTGGCTATTGCCTTCTGGGAACAAAGCTGATTTTCTGCTACACTCAAAAGCTTGTTAAGGTACCTTGTTCAATTGTTGAATATGAGGTTAATGCCTTGGGACCCTATTTCAGTCACCTGATGAGGATCAAACAATTGAGAACAACGTATGGGTCATTCTTAGACCATGCTTCAATTTTGTGTGATAATTGTTTTTTTGCTAATATAGTTGTAGATCATGTATCAGATACTAAAATTAAATTACATGACCCTGAATATCAGTTTATTCATAGAGTAGTTGTGGAGAAATTGATAGTAATAGAACATTAGAGCACTGATTTGCAAATTGCTGATTTATTTACAAAACAATTGGACTTGGATTAACACATGATTGTGAGAAAAGTCATTGGTGTTTGTGAGATCTAATATGTTCGGTGAGTTATGTTGATCAGATACAGGACATGCATTAGAACAGACCATAGAATTCCTAGAATATATAAACGATCAACACTCTGTCTAAACAAAGAGTCAGTGGAAAACAGCCTCTTGTCATGCCAATTCAAATTAGGGATCTCGTAAAACGTTGTCGTGAAGGAGGATGTCAAAGAGCTGAGGAGTAGCATTATAATGCATTCCATTCTGAAAGAAGTATCAGCTGTTTGTAATTAAAATAAAAAATAACTAGAGTAATGTAGCTGGTATGTCTGCAACAGAGCCCTGAAGAATAATAACAAGGGAATTCACAAATATCCGCGGTTGAGAAGTCAAGTGATATCGCTGATAGAAATCAGGAGATTCAGCAGAAGATTGTTCATATCATCAAACTATGAAGATCATTCATGTCTGTTGGATCTAAGCTCTAAGGTAGTGTATCATGCAAAGTCAAAAAATCAAAAAACAAAAAAAAATGACTTGATACACTCCTGTTAATGGCTTCTCCAAAGGAAATTCCGGCTGCCTACTTCACATTGATGGTGAACCATGAGAATCAAAGGCATGCCAGAGCGAAATACTAGCCACTGATCACAAAGCTGTTTCTTGAAGATTCACAAAAGGTTGTGGTAATTTCTGGTGAAGTCCCTAACAAGTAGTTGACACACATCACGGAACGGATCTCAATGTATGAAAACCTTTTGCTTTAAAAGTAAAAATTAATATTAGAGTTCTCTTAATGGTCTATTTCTTTTCTGGTTCCCTCATTTCCTGTGTTTAACTATGTTTGGAAGTCTGAGTTCGTGTGTAAATGGCTGAAAAGAAAAAATGTGCTGTAAAATCAATGTTGTGTAGTTAAACTCAGATGATTGATTGCTGGAACACGAGGCTGATTGTAGATATTGTTGATGAAGAATGTTTGTATGTTTTCAGCAGGTGTGCACTAATGTGTATTAAGTGTTTCAGGTTTAAGCTCATTTGTTTCAACTCACAAGAATGATCATGATTCTCTAAGTGGTAAAATCCAGAGATCAGCAATTGATCAAGGGTCTGACATCTTGAACAACGGATTGATCATAGAAGTAGGATCAAAGAGCTGCATGTTCATCTAATTATTTAGATGAAAATAAGTGTCCCATGAGTACTGAAAGATTGGAAGTAGCTGTTACTGAAATTCACAACCTGGTTCAAGTGGCGAAAGTACTTTAAAGGATTGTTGTTGAGTCGTCATGTGTCTGAGGACGATTTGAAAGACTGATACTCAGTTTGTATCGATAAATGAGTATAGTGTCAGTTCCATGATACGAAGGAATGAAGCTACATGTATCGGAGGCTGATGAGTGTTCCTAGACAGAAGATTGTGCTTGCAAGTTTGTTATTTCATGTCTGTACAACAGGTGGTTGTTCATTTGAGTTTCATCTTTGATCAAAGTTGTTGATGCAAGGGACTATTGCTAGAAGATGGATTGTGCTACGAAGATAATGTCTATATTCCAATAGATGTTTGATGTGTGCAGTATCGATTGTATCATCAAGAAAACATCTTCTTGAGTTAAGAGAGAATCTGTAGAAGTGTGTTGATACTTCAGTGTCTTGGAGTTAACAAAAGAGTGACATGTTATCATCTCACCCTTGATGATATTACAGGTGCATATGATTGTGATGAGACATGTTATCTACAATGAAAATAGAGGTGTGTGATACTTTGTTTTATGATCAACATACATCCATTGAAGAAATAACATTTTTGTTTGGTTCCAATGATGATGTATGAGGATGTTTGAAGCTGCTGGGCTGTTGAAAAACGTGTCTGAGATTAAGCCTTACATAACCAAAGGTATATGAGTTTTGTGGGCTAATCTGTTAGCTGTCAGGGGTTTGATCAAGATAGTGAATGTTCTGTGAGGAACTATGCATTTGGAGTCTCACATGTACAATCAACTCTCTGTTTGATTGTGGTAGAGTAAATGGCTAGGCTGGTATTAGACATGTGAGACTGATGATAGTTGAGTTAACAGATGAGAATATGTTAGGTCCCTATTGATGACGAATTAGAGAAGTGATATGTGCTTAGCTCATCTGATTAGGTAAGGGCAACAAGACTATGTGTGGAATTGTTCTAAAAACTGTTTTAGATGCAAGAATGAAGGTTATCTACAGTGAAGCAGAGGTTTGAAAGTGTAGATGATACACAAGGTGTTGTTTTTTCCTGCAAAGCTTGTGTATGATCACATTCACACTGTGAGTTGATCAAAGAGCTACTTGCTGTTCGAATTCTCGACTATCAGTGTCTTATTGCCCAACATCCATTTGTGGTTGCAAGGAGAGTCAAAATGCCTACAAACATGAAGCTGTTTCAATAGGCGACGAGACTGACCATCAAAGTGCTTAAGGATCTGAAGCATTGTTATCAGATAAGTGATTCCCATAACTCAATATATTTTTGTGATACATATGTCTGTTTTTGACTTAAGTTGATCACTCAAGCTGGGGGAGAATGATTCTGGCTTTGGTTTTTGATATAATTCTAATCAACGCCTAATGATAAGGAGTTCTGTACTTATGGGGGAGAATCCTTGTAGCTACTTGGTTTAGGGGGAGAATCATTGTTTATGGGAGAGACTTAATTGATTAATTGGTTGATCTTAGGTTGGTGGTGGTTATTGATCTTAGGTTGTTAATGATTGAGAATATGCCAATTGATTAAGTCTGATTAGAGAGTTATTAAGAACATGGTTTCCGCTGTAGCCCGCTGGGGTGTCTGATTGTTAGTTTCTTAATCATAGTTCTGTTTGAACAAGCTATTGATTGATTTTGCTAGATAATGACTATTGTTTTGTCTAGTCGCTGCTTGTTCTGTTTTTTGGCTTGTGTTTGTTGGAGTGTCTTTTCAGGATGAACTAGAGAGATGCTTGAGTATCAAACTCAGTTAAAAAAGGGGAGATTGTAAATGCATATTCTGGAACAACTCGCTGTGAAGAACAAGTCGTTGTACCGAACAGAGCGTTGTGCCAATCAGGAAGCTGCATTAGATCACAAACGCCCGAGTTGCTGACATGGATGTGTGAGCTGATGTGGCAATACATGAGTGAACGTGATGATGTGTCGAGGAAAGTTGATGATTTGACATTGAAGATAGAGACGAGATTGTTCTTGGAGATATGAAAAATATTCTCCACAACAAATAATGAAAAGATAAGCTTGAGAGCAAACAGTTTCCTTATCCCTTTGGAGATTCGCCTTCTAGGGTTTCTCATGTCGTGTATATATATTCTAGGAGTATCACGAGCCAATTTGAGCACTCTAGAATATTGATACATTTGTAAACTTCGAAACCACAAAAATAAGGCTTAGAAGGTGTGTTCCCAGTTCCCTGTGACGTTAATCAGGGAGGTTATTAAGTGCGCAGAAATTTTTTTTTCTTTCTCTTAGATCTACACTGGTGAGAGTTTAGATAGAAAATAGAAAGGATTAGTTTTATTCTCTTAGATCTACACATGTATGTGTTTAGATAGAAAAGAAAGAGGCTTAGATTCATTCTTAGTCGGGATCAATCCTATTGAGTAGAATAGGTTGAGTAAGAGCCGAGACAAAATGTATCATTGTAAGAGATAAATTTTGTTAATAAGATTGAATAGAAAAGTGTTGGCTTGGCTTGTTCCAAGTGTAAATCAGTGTGTTGTGCTTCTCTATACAACATTATTTCCTTAACTTTACAAATACAGAGTAAGCTCTTATTTATACAACCTTAAGGAACATTCTAGCTTCTTTGACCACTTACTAATCTCATGACAAGTGTTGAACATCTACACCTCCTCTAATGATAAGAGAGGATCATAACGGTTTGATTAGTACAACTTCACCACCTTGTCCAGCTGGTGTATTTGTCACCTTCATCGTCACCTTCCTCTGCTTTTCCACTTTGTCGTCTTGTTGCAGGGAGAGACAAGTTTGTTGTACTACTGGACACTTTTTGGTAATGGGCTTATCATGTTTAGGCCCGAGCCCAAAACACTTTTGTCCTCCACTTGTTGTAGACTCTCATCCCCCCCCCCTAGGCATCGGAACATTCAGTCTGTAGCGAAGTTATTGGAAGGCTTGCCGAGGAAGAGACTTTGTAAAGATGTCTGCAAGTTGTAAGGCAGCTAGAACATGTTGAACTTCAAGAAGACCAAGGGCAACTCTCTCACAAATTTAATGATAGTCGACTTCAATATGCTTTGATCGATTGTGGAAGACTGGATTGGCAAAGAGATAAACTGCCGAGAGATTGTCACATCGGAGGATTGCTGGCTTAGTTTGAACAATTCCCCAGTCTCGAAGCACAAAAGATATCCACGTTAACTCTGATGCAGCAGCTGCAAGTGCTATGTATTCAGCTTTTGTTGATGATCTTGAGACTGTAGACTCGTTAGAAGAAACTCGTGTTCTTTTAGTGATGTATGCAGACCAATTTAATATGCTAGCTCACGGTTTTACATTAGAACAGAATAGTTGAGATAGAGATTATTGAGTTTCTTCTAATAAAAGGCTTTTCTCTTTGGAGGTCTTTGAACGAGTTCTACAAGTCTATGCTACGAAGCTATTTTCTAAGCTTTCCAAAGGAGGCACTCCTAAACAGATAAAGGTGCTTTGCATAGCTCCCTGGTTTCTGTTTCACATGTGTGCTTTTTGATGTTGTTAAGATTTTTTTTCCCTATGCAGGTTTCGGGGACAGATGAAAGGGTGATATGTTACATAGTTAATTCTGCTGAGTATTGCCGTAAAACAGTAAGCTTATTTGACTTTTTACACATCTGTGTATGTGTGTGGCCTTACTTGTTGTTAGTTGGGGTTGTGTCATATGGTGTTAATTTTATTTTAAGCCAGTCTGTTGTAAAGCGACCAATTGTGATATTGATGATCGTCACATCAAGTTTCATGGGGTCTAGTTACATTCTCTATGTTGTTGTCATGTGATCTTACTCCACTGCATTTTAAGCAATGATCTGCCCATTGAAGGCCTGCAGTTAGCAACTTTCTTGTTTTTTGTAATACTTATGTTGTACATTGTCAGAGATACTATGTACTGCTTCTGTATCAAACAATGTAATGAACCGTGATATTAATTAACTGAACAACAACTTGGCTCATCACAAGAATTTTAAATTGTTTTTGCAGTCTGGTGACCTTGCAGAAGAAGTCTCAACAATTATTGACCCGCATTATGCAGACCGTGTAGACATGTCAGAGGTCCAGGTACGATTGACATAAAGGAGTTACAAATTTTTCCAGATATTTATTTATTTTGGATTTTTCATAACTATGGTACTGTACAGGATAAATATTCGTCCATCATAACGAAAGCATTGTTGACACTAGTCCATGGACTGGAAACTAAATTTGACACAAAAATGCAGGAGATGGCACATGCTTCATGGGGCACACTTGAGAGTGTGGGTGACCATTCTGAGTAAGATCTAACTGGTTTTTTAAAGCTTGTATTGCTTTGGATGCTGGTAGGACCAATATATAACCAACAGCTTTGCAATCTGCACCTTCTTGTAGGTACGTAAATGGAATATATACAATCCTTAACAACAGCGTTCCTGTCCTTGGGAAACTTCTCACTCCAGTCCACTTCCAATTCTTCCTGGACAAGGTAATTTTATAGTATATTTGAATGTCTTTATAATCCAATGATTGTTACTTAATTAGGATCAACCTTGAGCCTGGACCAACTCCTTGGTTATTTTTTTATATAAAATGGGTGGTTGATGCTTCGTCCACTTGATTACTCTACCAAGATTTGAACTGTTATGTCCCAAAGCTATTGCCGATCACCATTTAATGTGATCATGCCTTGACGAACTTCACAGATGGTCACCTTTTTCTTAAAATTTTTGTGCAGTTGGCATCATCCCTTGGCATATGTTTCTGTGCTAATATTTTAAGATGCAAGAAAATATCAGAAACTGGAGCTCAGCAGGTTAGCCTGTGTGCTTGAGATCCCTCTCCCATGTTATGTTTTTGATTCCTAATGTTTCTATGTCTTTTGGTTTCACAGATGTTTCTTGATACGCAAGCCTTGGAGACTTTTCTTCTAAAAGTTCCACCTCTTGATAGACAGGTTAGCTCATCTGTTCCAATTTATGTATTTGTGTCTCTGTTGGATACTCTGTATATAAGATTAAACAATGCCTATGTTGTTAGTCATGAAGCATTGGGTATTATATGCATTTCTGATAACTCTATTAATCCAAAGCCAGTTAATTTGTTTTAGTTTTGGAAATGAAATTTCAGACTGTAAGTGCTGCCAGCTATTCTGAATTCGTGAAGCGTCAAATGAGCAGGGCTGAAGCAGTCCTAAAGGTTTTCGCTTGAGCAACTTTTTTTTTCCTGCCTCTCTCTCTGCTCACCGAAAACTTATATTATCTTACTGTAGGTCACACTCTCCCCAGTCAGTTCGGTGGCAGAGACATATAGTGCACTGTTTCCAAAAGGAACACCCATGAAGCTTCAGCGCATCTTAGACCTTAAGGTAGTTTTGGCATTCTGAATCCATATTAATACTTGATCACTCTCATGCTCTTCACTGTCTGGAGAATCGTCTCTTATTTTCAGCCAAAACAGTAGAGGGTCCTCAAAGAGGTTCTAACGTATTTGATGTTGCAGGGTCTTACGAATAAGCATGCGCCAAGAATTACACAGCCTTCGGTTGCAGCAGAAATGCCACAACCAGATTCAATTCAACCTTCACAGCCTTTGGAAACCAATAACAGGTATCCGGCTGTAGTCGTTGAGTTCATAGCAAACAGTGAGGATGTTACAGCCAGACTTGCAACCGCTATAAGAAGTTCATCGGCCGTCCCTTGAAGAAACTCTTCATTGCATGATTTGTTTCTTTTTCTACCTTTTTCATTATTTGATTCTTATATTGATGTGTCCCTATTGAGACTTTTACATAACAATACTAAGCTAACTATGCATGTGTGAACATAGATGAGCAAACAGTTTATAGCTAACGAAAGATGATGTTAAAACGTTTTGTGAACAAATCAAAGTTCGTATATATGATAAACTATCAAACTTTAAACGACAATTTCTAAGTTGAGGTTGGTAAGCAAAGTGTTGATTCTACGATTTTGAGTTTGAGAGTGATCAAGTATGAAAATGGATTCAGAATGCCAAAATTACCTTAAGGTCTAAGATGCACTGAACTTTCATGGGTGTTGTTGAGTTTCAGTGTTTTGAGTAAATAGATAAACAGAAAAACATAGAATATTTTTATTTTTATAATAAATTAAACACATAAATAGACAAAGAACCGGACTCAATAACAATAAGAAATATATAGATTTAAGGAATAAATTACTAGGAGTACTAGAAAATACGTTGAAAACAACGTTCTCCAAATATCAATAACCCAACCATTGGTTTACTCAAACGCAAGCTGACATGCCTTTGAACTTCTAGTCACACATTCTAACTCTTTCAACATCACATGCTTCTCTACAGATTCTGAGTAGAATGTGGCCTTCTTTAGATGACTCGCGTTTGCTAGAATGTATTTTGCAGCTTCCCTCTCTTGTTGTGTCCCATTGTATTGTCTCCATTCAAAGATCTCCAGATGAGATGATAAACTTTGAGGAACAAAATTTGGTTTGTTCAACACCGGATTTATCGTGTCCTTGACACAGTGCTTTTGATACTACAAGATAGAAATATAAATTTACTCAGTCTTAGGCCCATAATAACGCGTATTTGAAGGAGGATCCACATACCAGTTTGAGCTGGAGAACTCGAAGTCTAGGAGCATTATTGAGTATACGAGTAAGTAGATTCCATTGCTCAGCACAACATAAACATAGCTCTAGATGGTCAAGATTGAAGAAGGAAGAGCAAGTAGGTTGATATGCAGTCTACAAATTGAAGCAACACATGAGTACGGGTGACGATGACACCCACATTGCAGTAAAACATGTTAAGACATTTGACAAACAATAAAAAAAAAGTTCTTACATATGAAGTGACAGAGCACAGAGAAAGATATTGGGTTGATGCAAGAGATCCTAGAAACTTGTAAGGGTTGTCGAAAACAACGTTGACACTTGCCTTGACCAGCCGAGGCATGTTTTCAAACTGTAAATAGTTGCTGAAGCTGTCCCTAATCCTAAAGTACCTCAAAGAAGGGGTATTTATCACAAATCCATGAACACCTTTAGGCCGAGATTTACCAGACGTATTATCGATAGATAAAATCCTCAGCGTATGTACATTGATCGTAAACATCATAACATTGGTAAGGGAGCTTCGTTTCACAACCAAATCTTCAAGAATTGGGCATTTGCTTAGAAGCCTTTTCACAGATTCGTCTCCTGAGAACTTGACCGATAAAAGGTGGAGACGTTTGAGGCATGGCATATATACATCAGGTTCAGGTGGAACATCCACCAAACTTAGATTCTCGAGTATAACAGTTTCCAGTTGTGAAAAGTTGTAACATCTTTTGGGCAACTCAAAGGAACTACAAATCATCTCAATTCTCAGTTCTCTCAAAGAGCGAGCAACTGACATGTTAACCAAAGGTTTGATGTCTTTATTGATACAATGTGGATTCATCTTAAGATGCAGGCTTTCTACGCTTGATCTTCTGTTAATAAATTGTACAAACTTCCAGTAACTTCTACCTATGGATTCACCATCATACCTGAATGTCTTCACATCCTTCCAAAAATATCTCCACCGTTTTGACAAGACACTTGTGGCTACGACATCTTTACTAGGAAGCAAAGATAATATCTTTAACAACACTTTATCTGGAAACTCGCTGATTGTCTGAATCTTATTCTCCATGCTTTCCTGGTAAATTATGCTGCCACAATCAATTGAAGAAAAGCTTTCGTTTGCCAATTTACACTCTATTCGCATAGACAACCCTAAGACATAGTTGTGTTTCTTTTATAGTGTTCTGGATCATCAATGTAAATCTTGGTCAAGATTTAATTATCAATGTTCAGTTATCTCTTTGTTTTTACCATTATTTTTACTTTCTTAAATGCTAAAAAAGAGGAAAGAAATCATGATAGCTTAATATATAATCACAAATGGCATAGGCAACAAAAAGTGGCAGGATATTAATTCATATAATTTGCTTTTAAATTAGAAAAAGAGCTTTTCAGTGATTATATTACTTTTAAATTGAATTTTAAAAAATATAACACATGTCACTTAACTAGTAAGAAATGTGATTACTGGCAAATTCCTATAAATCTATATTTAAACTTAGAAAATTTTAAAAAGAGAATCAATAAAACTTTTTATTTGCTAAATCCCTTATACAAAAAGTACATGTGATTGAACCTATATAGAAATGTGAAAAGTGGCAAGTTCAATAGCTGTTGGCAAAAAAAAAAAAAAAGAGCAAATTAGTGAAACTTTTAAGACTAATCTTTTATAATTCATTAAATAAAGTACAGTCATCCGACCAATAAAAATATGAAATTGGCAACTTAATCTGAAATTATAAAATAAATGAGATTGCTTGTTTTGTGAACTTTATAAATGAATGTTGGGTTGCTGTCAAAAAATAAAAATAAAATAAAAATGTTGGGTTTTGGTGGAAAATTTTATCACCTATTTGACGTAGACCATCTGCATCGCTTAGACCATCTACATCAGAGAAAAGGTAAACATTTTTCAGAAAACTAAAAAATATTAGTTTTATTACAGTTTTTCAATTTTTATTTTTATTTTAATATATGGACCACTAAGAAAAACATGTTGAGAAATGTTTTTCAAAGTACTCCAGCAAAAGTCGGTACTCTTCTTTTTTCTTCTTTTTCTTTTTTTTTTTTATTAATTTTTAATAAGCATATTTACATGAGCAACCTTTATAGTAACCCCCACTAATGATACCCTTAACAACTCTCATCGTCTCTCAAAATAATATATTTTAATTATTAATTTTGATATCATCTAAATAAAAAATATGTAAGAAAAAATGACTTATCATACATTTTACACGTAAGAGAAACGAATCTCATGATTAAAGGAGAAACGTTTCTTAATTTTTACCCCTAATAAAAATTACCGTTGGACATGTTCTTATCTCTTTTCGTAACAAAAACATATCTCAAGAGATGTGTCAACAAAAATTTGTCGATTAAATCCACACTCCAGGGTATATATACAAACCGATAAATTAAACAAGTCTAATTCTCTTGGCTGTTGGCTCCTATATGGTTAGATTTTTTTTTTTTTTTTAATAAAGTATGGTTAGATTTTACAGTTGTCTTTCTTCTCAATGCTCGCATTTTGTATGTAGTAGGCCAAAATAAAATAAAATAGAAACCATATTTTTGGCATTTGAACCATGGTCGATCAGTGTTTTTATAACCACTAATACATAGCAAAAGAGATTAGGATACAAGTTACTTATAAAATATTTTATAAAATAAAATTAGTTAATTAACTGAAATGTGTGAAAAGTAGCAAGTTACAAATTCTTTTAACCTTTAAAATGAGCATATCAATGAAACAGTTGCTTCCTAAATTCCTTTATAAGACAATGCACAAATGTGAAAAGTGGTAAGTTCTCATTTATTTTTTTAATATCTAAATGAGAACTATATATAGACTTTCCTTCATCATGCTTATAATGGACAATACTTATAATGAAGTGCTCTTTCAACTTGTCTATATTAATCTGCATAATTATTATAAATCATATATCTAGAACTCGAACCCCATACCTCATAGTGTAAAAACATTAATTAACACTTGGTCGACCCTTGGGTTAAGGGACTTCCATAATTCACATAAATTTATATAAATATTTTTAAATTAAATAAGAGCATATCAATAGTTACATTTCTTTCAAAATATTGTTCAAAATTCCATATTTGGCTAACTATTTTTTGGATCTGCCATTTTGTCTAATATATTTTAAACACCAAGGTGTCGTTCTACGACCCAACATTGCCACCACACGTCCATGGGAAACGTTTATGTTAACCTTCAATTAATTCACAAACTAACCATTCATTCCACAAATCCACCGTTGGATACGAATCCGATAGCATTACGAAGCTCCCCACCAAGTTTCAGCCAAACCGAACTCCGTTTCATCCTCTAGTTGTTTCTCCAAAGTATCCATTTCGGATAAGTTTGCTCTGTCCGTACATAAGGGTTGGTGTCGACAGACACCACCATTGTGTCGACCGACACCACCATGGTGTCGAGTGACACCAACCCAGAAACCACGACCAGAGCTTCCCTTCAAACTCCTTTTCACCAGAAACCCTAATCTTTCACGACTAATAATTTTCTAGTCGATTAAACACTAAACAACACAACTTACCTCGATAACAGCTATGAGAAAGGCTCCTTAACTCTTCCAAAACACATATAATGATGGATCTCCCTTCTCCTTCTCTTAACCCTCCTCAAAGCTCTCTCTTTGCTCTCAGGATCAAATTCACAACCTTTCTCTCTCTTTCTCTTTCTCTCCTTGAAGAGACAAGCATCAAAGAAAAGAGGCTTGTCAAGCCTTTAAAAGACTTAAGATTTTCTCTCCAAACCCAAACCAAGTTAAACCGAGCAATTTTGAAACAACCCGAATGATGATTAATTTACCCTAAACTCGGTTCGAGATGTTACAAAATGTGAAAAGTGGCAAGTTCAATACTTTGTTATAAAAATAGCAAGTTCAATATAAGTTTATACAAAATATTTAAATTCTTTTAAAGAGCAAATCGATTGAAATTTTCAAAAAAATATTCCATAAGATGAAAGCACAATCACCCAACCAATAGAAATGTGAAAATTGGCATTTGTCTTAAATAGAATTGCTTCTTGTTTTGAGTTATAATTAGGGATTATATTAATGATTTTGCTATTTTCTTACTTAGATATTGTGGATGTGCTATTTTCACTCAAATCTTACAGATCATTTAAAAACGCTTAACATTTTACAAATTTATGATTTTGTTTTGCTGAAATACATATTTTATAAAACATACTTAAGTGTAAGAATAAATATAACCGACTAAACTCAAACATAACAAGTAAAATACATGTTATATATTGTATAGTTATAACCTGAAAAATGGTAAATCTATAACATTTAAACCAAAACGGTAATTTCGAAGAATAAAACATGAAAAATGACATTTTTATAATTGATTCATATGTTTAGAAGGGGATCTTCCTATGCATATATAGAACTTTTTGTTCGTCACAAATTTATTGTTTCACACTCTTTTTGTTCCTTTTTTGAAATCTTGTGCAATGTGCAATGTGCAATGTACGATGAGGTGTGAGAAGGAAAATGAAATTAAAGACCTCACGAATGAAATAGTGCTACTACATTACCCAGCTGCCTATCCACAACAAGGTCAACATGCCAATGGTAGGCGACATGCTGCGAAACGAAGAATGGAAAGGCTCTCCTTGGAAATGAAATACTTGATCAGCCAATTGGTCGTATACACAGAAAACCCATACTGATAAGTGATAAGTTAACGTTAATTTTTTCCTTGAAACTGATCACTTTTATGTAAATCAATACAATAGCGTTACTCTCTAGGGCTTGACACCTCAGCCTCAACTTTTAACCTGGTATTGATACATCAGTTAAAATCATTAACCAATAAAATTATAACAAATAATACAGATCAACTTTTTCTTTTGCCATGTCACATAATTTTCTGGATTTGTTGTTCTTCTCATACCACGAGACCAAAAAAAAAGAAAAAGAAGAAATTACTACAATTTCGATTTAATTTGAAGCAAACCGATTTGATTACATCGATTAAACTTAATTGGGCGTGATTCAATTGTTCATGGATTTATTACGTTTTCATATTACGAAGTCACAACTTGCACGATTGTCATGATTTCTGAAACTGAAAGCATATCGATATCGATCAAAATTATTACTTAATTGTTTTGATATTTAAATTAAAAATATTAAAACAAACAATCCTTTCAGATATATTTACCGATCTCAATATCTAATCTATTTGTTTGGTTCAAGGATGCTCTAATTTTGTTCCATGGTACGCATCTCTCTGAAGTTTGAAGTGAAGATCGTGTTGATTTAGGGTTATATTGATGTCTTTTGAATTAGGATTTGATGTTTAGCAAATTTAGAGTTTTATGATTTGGGAAATGATATTAATAAAATTAGTTTGATTGATTTTGATCCTTTTTCTCTGTTTTTTTTGTGAGATTAATTGGAAAACTTGCAACAGATGGTAGAGATATTGAAATAGAGATACTGTGTTTTTGTTCTTGATCAATGTTTGTGTTTATGTTCTTGATCAATGTTTGTCTTTATGTTCTTCTAAAGCTTGAATCAGTTTGTGTTATCTTCTGTTATCAATGATCAAGTTTGTGTTATGCTCTTTTAAAGCTGTTATGGGTTTACGTTATGGTCTGTGATCAATTATCAGTGTTTTTGTTTTGGTCTAATGTTTATGAGATTGATGGTTATGTTTATGTTTTTGTTTTCTTGGTGAATTTGTGTTGTGGTCTGTGATCAATGGTTGTCTCTCTGTTTTTTTTGCTTGTGTTATAGTATGGTATGATTGCTTTCTCTCTATTATATGAGTTTCTTGCGTTTTGTGTACATGTCTTTGTTATCAAGGTGTTTCCCTCCTCTTGGCTCAAGCTGGTTCATACTTGACGAAAGTGAAAGTTCAGATGCTGAACGTAACTGGTACGTCTCTTGTTGTTCTTGGTAACTACAGAGCCGTAGTTACTGATCTTGTGCTTCAAGGCCTTCAAGGTGTGAACGAGAAAGGTTTTTGGGTGTTCTTCCACTCAGCGCACTGAGAGCATTACCATTAAGTTTAATAGTTTATTTAACTTGAGTTTGTGTGTCATGGTGTGTAAAAAAAGTTTTCTTGTTTTTTTTCAAAAAGAATTGTTAAGAAACTTCTTTATAACTTTATCAATGGAGGCATATATTTTCCTTAATGTTTTAAAAGTTTTTAGCTTAAGAAATTGTACTTTTTTTTGTAGTTAAAATTTCATTTAGCAACTTGGTAAGAAACTTATCAATGGAGATAATCTAAAGATTCACTTATATCATTGCATCATAAAAGTGTCCCCATGTACTAAAAGACTCTCGAGATACAAATATTCAATATAAATATACGGGTATACCGTGTATATATGTATTATATCACCAGTCTTTTGAAATATGGTGGTATACGAAGGCATATTAAAAAGAATATTGTTATTTGGAGTGTATCATAAAAATGAATTTACTTTTAGTAAGCTATCCCAAAAAGTAAACCAAAGCTTAAACAAGTTAACATAATTCAACTGAGACGACGATTTCATAGTAAATAAGTGATAGTTATATTGAAAAAATAACCCACTGCGTAGCGCGGGTATTAACCTAGTAAAAATAATAAATGAATTGGTTACGTAAAAACCTTCACTATTGGTATTTGGTATTTTTCTTCAAATTATCTATATACTTATTTAAGCAACCCTATAAACAAATAACCTTACTTTATGTAAGATATTACAAAAAATGCCACTGTATTTTTAATACAAAATATAATAACAGAATCTTAATATTAATTTGTTGTAATCAGAAAATAATTACCCAAAAATAGCAATTATTAATTTATTAGATTAGAAATCATTAATAAAATAATTTCAAAATTATTTAATAAAATAATTTTGAAATTATGTAATAAAATAATTAAACAGATTCTATTTATTATTTCAGAAATCTTAGGAAAAATAACAAACTATTTAGAAAAATTATAAATTATAAATTTATTTATAAGACTAAGTTTAAACATTTACATATCAAAATCATTTAATAATAACAAATATATATTAAAATTAGGATACAACATTGTTTATATTTTTAAAATATATCTATATACTTATTTAAGCTATGTTGTTAAAAATTTAATCAGTTCTGATGTGACATATTATGAAAATGATATAATATTTTAATTATTCTAATAACTAACAGAATAAAAGTTTAGATTTATTTTACAAAATAATAAAACTCTATTTAATATTTCATAAATCTTCGGAAATAATAACAAACTATTTAATTGACTAAAACTTAATTGTTTATACACAATATTCACTATATAAACAATACTAACTGTATAATGTTGATAATATACATAACCTAATTGTAATTTTCACCTATAAAACTAATATATAACATGTTATACCAATCACATCAATTTGTAATACCAAATCACGGGTCAATACATATTTTGTTGGGTTTTTTAGCTTTACCGAATATATAATTAACGAATTTGATATTGCACCAAACCAAAATAGTAGTACCAACTACGGGTCAAAATCAGAATATGACCTTAAGTAATTAAATATATGATTTTATAAAATGTATAGAATTAATAAATTTTCTACTATTATTTTGTAACAAACAAATCCAAATTTACATAGATATTTCGTCACACTGGTAACATTATTCTACAAAATATTAACGTGTATTTATATGTCGGGTAATAAAACGGGTAATGAGATGGGTAACGAGACACTCAAAAATTAAATTAATATCCGATATTCGATCATTATTCACGGATAATATAATTATTATACCTTTCACTCGACTCTAAAGTTGCGGGTAACTTTTTTCGGGACGGATACAAACCGAGAAACGGGTCCAATACGGGTATTGATAGTAGTTCCAGGCCTACCTATTAGTAGGTTAATATGAATCAAAACTCACCATATTGTATTATATTATATAACATGTAAATAAATGATACAACATAAATATAATATTAACAAATAACAAAATAATATAAAAATTTTCCCGCGCTACCAGCGCGGGCCATTATCTAGTCTTATGTAAATAACTGAAACATTGTTATGTTTCTAATTAAGTAAATAACAAATGTAATCTGCCTCTTGTTTGAATATTTTAGCTCTGCCTTTTTTTTTGTGATTCTAAATTTTTCTTGTGTCCCAAGGCACTCTTAAAATTTCATAAGTTAGTACTTAAGTTTTACATGATGTCATGATATGATCCTCATCATCTAATAAACCATAAGTCAGTGTAAAGATTTTTCAATCGTCTCTAAAAGATATATATATATATATATATATATATCTTATAATATACTCAAAGATCATACATATATACTCTGGAATTTGATGTTTACCTTTTTCATAATGGAATGTAAGATCATCCCCAGCGGAGAAACGTTGATAATTACTCAAAAAAAATATTTTTATTAAAAAATTTGTTTTATTTTCTTTTTTTCAATAAATTGATCAATAGAGTAGCGACACTTGTTACTTTATACATAAGCTCCGTTTCTTCCGTTACTCAGCAGAGAAACGTTTCTCCTCTTTTTATCTTCTCTCTTCATTTTATTATTTTTTTAATAAAAGCAATTCACAAAGAAACGCCCACTGTCCATCCTAATGGTTTCCTAAAACATCTAGCTACCTATTAATTATTTAAATACCATGTGATATTTTCTTACAAAGTTTGTAAATATTTGATACCACATAGTTTACCTAATGATAACTAATAACATATAGTTTTAAAAGTACACTGATCAGTAACAAAAGCTAAACAATAAACATATACATTTTTTTCATATCCTTTATATGTCCATCGATTGAAAGAAAAGTAAAATAAAAAACTACGTCCATATTATATATTGTCAGCCAAGCTGAATTATGAGTCAATATTCGTTAGAAAAACACGACTCCCTTAACTCCCTTAGTAATCAATATTTTTTCGCATACAGTTCTTTCGAAGATAACTTTTCCGGCACTATGAGGAAAAGAAAAACAAAAAAAAAAAAAAACTTAAGAAAACAATACTGTCGAGATTTTTCTAGAATGTATGCTGCTTCCACAAATCTAGTAAGCATTTTGTTATCCGCAATTGGATACAAAAATAATTGATGCAATTTGGATGCTAGCTTATCAGTGACGAGAGTTCAAGAAAAGTAGAGCAACTCGAATCATCTCATCAGTGTTTCGGGATTGGTCTTTTATGTCAAAATATATATTTAATTAACAGGCTATGGAGATTTTAGATGGCTCCGATGAGAAATGTAAGAATTACTCCCATGTAAACATATGTTTAGTTTGTGTGGTTGAGGCTTAATTAGACATATTTCTGTGATAAGCAGCTGTTTTTTATTTTTTTGTGGATCCTTGGGTGTTAAAATATATTGTTTTGGTCGGTAACAAAAGTAAAATTTTGACAACTGCCATGCTATAACCAAATTTTTGATGTCTTTATTCCTAATTAGAGATAGACTAATCTTATATATTTTTGAAATTTTGATGTCTTTATTAGTAGTAGAGATATATGTTCGTAGGAGGAGGCCAAAAAGAAACTCTGCAAATTATAAAAACGTTGGATAATGATCTAATTGAGTCGTGTTCTTTTCTTTAAACAAACTTAATCCTAAAATATCGCGCGAGAAACTTGTGAAAATTGAAATATTCAGTTAGATGGAATGACAAAACTACCCTTATATTGTTGAAACCAAACGATTCATTTGCATGCAAACGTAGAAAATTTTGAGAGAAGTTGCGAAACCCGAAAGAAGAGGAGATGCCAAAGTGACCAATCTTTTTTCTCTCTCCCTCTCGGCGACGACGGTGACGTCAAAGCGTCGCCAGAGAAAAAAAAAAAAAAAAAAACTAGAAGAACGTTAATTAATGTTGATGCGGAGTTGAGTCGCCCCTCTGATCATGGGTTGCTGTCAATCGTCTTTCTTGAAACCATCGTCCTTGCATGACAAGAGACTCACCTCTAATGATATCTCCGGCCGTCGTGGAAAAGGAACCAAACGTAGTAATCGCCACCGTCATCCTCCTAACGTTAATGAAGGCAGGGGATGGCATTTTTCCGACGTGCCGGACTTCTCCGAGTTCTCCGCAACGGATCTTCGTAACGCCACAAACGATTTCAACCAAAACGCAGTCGTATCAGTTGGTCCTGATCAAGAACCAAACGTTGTTTACCGAGGCTGTATTCAAAACGACAAAGACGTACGTCTTATTGCCGTTAAAAAGTTCTCCAAATCAACATGGCCTGATCCCAAACAATTCGAAGTATGTGCTTAAAAGTTTTTACCAATCTCGAATTTTTGATTCGAAATGGTTGAACCAATTGCTCTCGTATGCAGGCAGAAGCTCGGGCTATCGGGAAACTGAGGCACGTAAGACTGGTGAATTTGATAGGTTATTGTTGTGACGGAGATGAAAGGTTGCTTGTATCGGAGTATATGCCCAATGACACCCTCAACAAACATCTGTTTCATTGTATGCTACCTTCTTGTGTTTAGGGTTCTTTGCTTGGTCCACAAGTACTTGAGGTTTTTTCCCTTTTGCTCGTATTACAGGGGAGAAACAAACCATGGAGTGGGCCATGCGATTGAGAGTTGCACTTTACGTAGCTGAAGGTTTAGAATATTGTAGACAGAGTGGACACAAATTGTACCATGATTTCAATACTTGTCGGGTTCTCTTTGATGAGGTAACGCCATTGCATATATTTAATGGTTTTGTGAGAAATTTCCAAGTTTTTTCTTCCTTTTTTTTTGGTTTTAAAAAATTCATCAAAAAATAGCCAAATTGTCAGAAGTGGGATTTGAACCCACGCCCTCTCACGAGGACCAGAACTTGAGTCTGGCGCCTTAGACCACTCGGCCACCCTGACATTATATTCTAATTTTAGTTTCTTTGTTTTCTTGTTGTTGTCACGCAGAATGGAAGTCCTCGGCTTTCATGTTATGGATGGATGAAAAACAGCAAAGATGGCAAAAACTTCAGCACGAATCTTGCTTATACACCGCCCGAATATCTTATAAGTGGTAACGTCTTTGTTCTAGAATACTCTTCTTATGAACTTAATATAATCTTTACTAGACAGCTTCTCATTAGTATAATCATCTTCCCGTTTGTGCAAAAACAAATGAAAAAAAAGAAGAGAAACATATATAATCAATATTTTAGATGATGTGAAACTGAATCATACATACTCCTATATAAACGAGCTCACACACAATCACACATATATAAAATTACAAGATTAAAACACTAATTTATGTCAATAACTTGTCTTTTAAAGTTGATGAATTATGCAATTCATATATTTGATTGATCACTTAGCAAATGGATCATGAGTATATCTTATGCAAATGAAAGAATTTTGCACCTTTTTGTGGCAAATGATGTATATATATATTGGTAGGTACGTTAATTCCAGAGAGTGTTGTCTTCAGCTTTGGGACGTTTCTTTTGGATCTTCTTAGTGGGAAACACATCCCTCCGAGTCATGTGAGTGAAACAGGTTCATCTATTAACCTAGCAAATTGGTTTGGTTCTGTTTCCATAATGACATCTTCTATTTCTCTCTATTTGTTCAGGCAGTTGATACAATTCAAAAGCAAAACTTACTTGTATTGATGGATTCACATTTAGAAGGAAACTATCCAGAGGAAGACGCTGCCGCCGTGTTTGATTTGGCTTCCAAATGCCTCCACAATAACCCCAAGGACAGACCAGAAATTATAGATATCATCTCAGTTCTCGCTACACTTCAACAGAAACGAGATGTTCCGTCCTATGCTATGCTTGGAATTTTAAAACATGAAAACCATGAAACGGAACGTCCAAATTCTCTAATTTACGATGCATGTCACCATATGGACCTTGCAGCTCTTCATCAGATTCTTGAAGCAATGGAATACAAAGAGGACGAGGTTACTTGTGAGCTCTCTTTCCAGCAATGGGCTCAACAAATAAAAGATGTTTGGAACACTAGACAACAAGGCGATTCAGATTTTCGGAACAAATCTTTCGAATCTGCTATCGAAAAATATACTCAGGCAAGAACAAAAAACACTATACTCACCACCTAAATTTTACTGACATTGTCCTAATAAATTCTTGATTATGCAGTTCATAGAAACAGGAATCATGATCTCTCCCACTGTTTATGCACGAAGGAGCATGTGCTATCTCTTTTGCGACCAGCCTGATGCAGCACTTCGAGATGCGATGCAAGCACAGTGCGTCTATTCCGACTGGCCCACTGCAGTTTACCTCCAGGCCGTAGCTCTCGCAAAGCTGAATATGGTCGAAGATTCAGCTAGCATGCTAAAAGAAGCCTCGATCTTGGAAGAAAAGAGGTGTTCATAAGGTGACCACATTGCATTACACTACAAAGTATATATATATACCCGTTGGATTAACCAAGAAAAGAAAAAAAGATCTATGCTGTATAGTGAACAGGAGACTTTATGAACACTAACATACTATAATAGTATACAGCCTAATTGTATTGTAAGCATGACAACATTGGATTTAACGAATAAAGAAACATACAACTCAGCTTAGTCCTCAACCAACAAAAAAAAAAAAAGAAGAAGATACATTGCAAGTGTAATATGTAACCTTACGAAAACTATGGAAAAATACGAAATAAAATTTGTCATTTGCGTCATACATTTTATATATCTGTTAAGATTACTAAAATCTCATATAATAGAATATTTAAAATTTGACATTTGCGTCGTACATTTTATATATCTGTTAAGATTACTAAAATCTGATATAATAGAATATTTAAGTTTTTATAAATTAATTAACTATGTTTGAGTTTATTTACCTTTATGGTTTCTATTACTAATAGAAAAAAATTACCGATCATTAAAAAAAATAAACCTCTATAAATAATTATTTTGTTATTGATCAGTAAAATTTTCACTTACGATCATGCTCTTCATCATAATATTTCTTATTAATACAATAAATATCTATAAATATTTATGAGAGTTATATCTCTTATACCATAATTTTTCATAAAATATCTTAAATTTATAATCTATAAAAAATATTTTTTGCAACACTGCTTCGATTCATTAACTGTTTGACTGAGGGTCACGTCTTTTGTTATAATATTCTATTATCATTAGTTTTTCATAGTTATGATTTTTACTAACACTTATATATATACTAGATAAGGGTCCGCATGATGTGCGGGTTTAAAAATTGTTTGAAAAAGTAAATTATAAACCTAAAACAATTTTTCAAAAATATATAAAGAAATTGTTTTTTCTAAAGTAAATATATATATAATTTAAGTTAGAGAATATTTGTATTTACCTTCAACATTTATTTATATTTCTATATTTTTAATATATTATAATAATTTAAAGCTAAATTATATCCCACTAAAACTTTTGCCAAATATTATTATTGTCAAATTTCAAAAACGTTTCACAAAATATTTTACATGCAAAAAATTCATCAAAGCAACATCTAATAAGTAACCACATACAATTTTACTCTATGTTTTACTATTAAAAATTTGTTCTTACACCCAAAAATTTTTATTGTTAAAATATGCTCTTTATCACCACCTATAAAATGTCTTCTAAACAAATTAAACAAATTTTATGTTGCTTTACTTTCATTTTGGCTTGTGACATAATTTCGTTAACAATAATTTTTTTTACTCCAAATATATTGGATGAACAACTGGTGAAAATTATCTACTCAATTACAATGATTTTATGACTAACCCAATAAAAGTTGAGAAATTAAAAGAAATTTAATATAATATAATAAAAAAAATTGAAAATTATAATCATGATGGTATATATAAGTCTTAGATAATTCAAATATACAAAATATAAACTTTATATACAATCCAAAATATGACATATGTTTATATCACATTAATGATCAACGACCTATTTACTCTTCAGAAGTGTCCAATTGTACCAAAACAACTTAAAGTTACGACCTTGTCTGAAATATTCTTGAATCATCAATTCTTAAATTATTTTTACCCGAATTAAAAGTAGGGCGACGATATCCTGGAGAGGGGGATAATTTATTAATATTCTCAATTTATTCTCAACTTATTCTCAACTTATTCTTTTGACATAATTTATTAATAATAATATACATGCTTAGTGAATTACGTTTTTGTTTATGCATGTCAAAATCTTATTGAGAAAACACATATAATATAAGTAGCGTACAGTGGAAAATATATTTGTTTCGTTAATTTTCCTTTTTGATTTAGAATTTTTTTTAGATAAACATGTAAATTTTATTTAGATTTAATGTTATTTTTTTTTTAATTAGCTGTTTTGAAAAATAAGAATTTTTGACACATGTCAACATCTCATCAGTATATTTGACATGTGGCTAATTTGAAAAACAACTTTATATAATCAGATTTTTAATATAATAAAAACATTAGTTCAAGCTTTATTCCTAAGAGTGCCAATCGGTTCTCCATGATCTTCGTTCTCTTCGCATGTGCTTTCACAAATCTTGTTGCAGTACTCAGTGTCCGAAATTGGCTAACCATAGAGACATAAGACATAATTATTATTTTTTTTGTGCAAACAAAGACATAAAATTTAATGTGCTAGGTTATATAGTATAATTATACGACCAAATATGGTTGGCACATAGTATATTTATTTTACCATGTAGTTGTTGAGAATCTTTGTAACAGTGAAACTTTGATATAGATGGCATATAGTATATTTATTTTAGTTGTTTTTTAAATATAATAAGATTACAATTATATTATGCTTTGTTTTACCAAGCTTGAAAACTGTGATTTTTGATCGTTAAAATTGACATGTGTCACGATCTGATGAGTTACTAACTTTGATCTATGATAGTTAAAATTGACATGTGTCATAATCTGATGAGTATTTAACTTTGATCTCTGATCGTTAAAATTAACACGTGTCCCGATCTGGTGAATTACTAGCTTTTTAAAATTGACATGTGTCACAATCTGATGAGTTACTAACTTTGATCTCTAATCGTTAAAATTGACATGTGTCATGATGTGGTGAATTTTTAACTTTGATCTCTGATCGTTAAAATTAACACGTGTCACGATCTGGTGAGTTACTAACTTTGAGAACTAATGTTTATATAATAAGATATATATATGTTCAATTTTTATATAATTTCTCATTATTTCTTATTTTTAGATAATTTTAATTTTATTCGTATGCTATACTTATCAAACTATTTCATTTCATAATATAAAATTCTAAATTATTAAAATTTTTTTTTGTTATTCTAAGATTTTTAAAATATTTTTGGGGTATGAGTGCTAGGTTGTATATAAAAAACACTACAAGAAAACACGCGATTTGCGATGGCAATATTTGTCGCTCTTCCCTCGCAAACTGGTGTTAGCAAGGCATTTGCGAGGATTGGCAATTCCTCACTAATCGTGTGTCGCAAATTAATACACGTAGCACTTCCCTCGCAAAATTTGCGACGAATTATCGTCCGTCGCAAAACACTTGCAAATTGCGATGAACAACATTCCTCGCATTTCTCTTGCAATAAATGTCCATCGCAAAGCACTAGTAAATTGCGATGAACAACATTCCTCGCTTTCCTCTTGCAAAATATGTTCATTGTAAATCCCTCGCAGATTTGCTAGATTTTTGCGACGTTGTTTCCGTCACAAAGTTTTAATAAGATTATAAACCCAGATATGTGTTTCGTCGCAAAATCCGTAGCAAATTAGTAATCATCACAGATCCGTAGCATAAATTTGCTACGGAATTAAGAATTTTTTTCATTTTGATATTTATATTTTTGATTTTCAAATTTATATATTTATATATTTATATTTTCACAATATTTTATAAGAAATAGAAATTATAATCAAAATATAAAATAAAATTCAGACATATTAACCGAGACAATTTTTTGTTTCTAAACAAAAAATTAAGAAACAAAAAATTGTCTTAACAACAACATTAGAACCATGTCCAAAAAACAAAATCAACCTTAGAACTTAATATCAAATTGTCTTAAAAAGAGGGTGATAGAGAGGGAACCCCAGTTCCGGTTCCTGTATCTGTGCCAGTAGTTGTGCCTGTGCCTGTGCCTATGCCGGTGTCGTCCCCTGTCTCTAGTGTTTCTGGAGGACTGGAGTCAACAAGCCTGCTTCCAAACTTAGCAGCAAACTCAGGATCCTTGCCGGCAAGGTAGTCAAAATATGCATCATAGCTACGCATCCTTTGTGCACTGTCTTGAATTTGAGTGGCTTGGGTTGCGAGAGTAGCTTCAGCGACAGCAAGCTTCTGAGCAAGAACAATCGGATCCTCAGTAGGCGGAAGCGATGGTCCAAAATGGGCTGAAAATGCTTCATGTTGCAGAGAACCAACTCCATAAAGTCTATTTTTCTTCCTCGGAGCAACCTACGAGCAATACAATCAAACAATTAGTTTCATATTCATTTGAAACAGCCAACAAGTGACATACAAGATTCGGATCCTAGAACAGACACAACAACACAAATGTAGCATATCCTAATCTTATGACAAACTATCAAGACCAATCTTAGCATACCATATGACAAACTAAAAACAACAACACAAACTCATACAAGACAAACTTTAGAGTTTTCAAAAGCACACAAGAAATACGTTCAACATCCAACAAAAACTCCAAACAATAAGGCAACATCCAACATCCAACATAAAATAGAAGTTTACCTCGGCATAAATTTTGTTCTTGGCATGAACAGACAACCCACCAGAAGCAGAACTCTCCGTGTTATCCCCTGAAGAGAGCTGAGACTTAACCTCTTGTATCTTTGATGACACTTCATTGAAAATGGACTCTGACTTTCCATTGACAAAACTCCCATCGGGTTTTTTGTGAGTGTCTTCTAGGACACGTAGATAATCCGGAGTGCTTTCACCAGTCACCTCAGACTAACACAAAGTAAAACAAAAGACAAAGGTCATTAGTAAGAAAAAGACAAGAAGTAACATAGAATTTAGAAACTTGTAACTTGTAACATAGAATTAACAGACAAGAAGTAACTTGTAAGAATTTAGAAACTTACAAGTTTTCTGGCACGAGCTTTAAAAGAGGTCTGGCCTGAGCGGTGTTTATGTATGCCAGTGCCATCAGGATCATGATATCAAGCAATACGACCGTTGATACTCTTTTTTCTGATTTGGGATCACGCCAATACTTAACTAGTCCATCCCATACTTGAGGATCAATCCATCGCGGCCTTGCATCATCACCATTCTCCCTCCACTTTCCCTTCCACCGGCACACTTGATCACACATCCGCTCCTTCAACTTCTTCTCAAACTCATGTCTAACTCTACCGTTTATAGAACGGTCCCAGTTATATGTTTGCTTGTAAAAAGAAAACAAAATATATTAGTATTGATCCAAGCTACATAAGTTATATATAATAGATTTTCTCCAAGTTACAAAGCAACACTGGAATATTATTCTGTAACTGCTCTATGACATCAATGGTCAATGTTCTAGTGCATAAGTCCCGGAAAAATACCCCAATTCCTACAAGCCAATGCATACTCAATCAATGGGTGAATTAATTAAATAGGTTTATAAAAATGTATAACATTTAATAAATATATACCTGCAATAGCTTCATGCACGTTTCCCGGCAATAGCTCTAGAAATACAAATGGTAGTAGCCGTTGCATGAAGACATGACAATCGTGACTCTTCATACCTGAAAATTTTTGGCCTTGCTCAACACATCTTGAAAATTTAGAGACATATCCATCTGGAAACTTCACTTCAGATTTAACCCACTCGAACAACACCCTCTTAGCCTCTGCTGACAATCGAAATTGGGGTACTGGTAATTTCTCATCTCTTGTAAGATGTAACTCGACCCTTGCGCATATTTCCGCCAAATCCAACCTAGATCTCCTGCTATCTTTTGTTTTACCCTGCACATTCAGAAGCGTAACAATGAAATTATCGAAAAGTTTTTCTCGATGTGCATCACGTCAAGGTTGTGCCGCAATAGAAGATCTTTCCAATATGGAAGCTCCCAAAAATACTCTGCTTGTGCCAATTGTGAGCGGTCCCATATCCATCCGGCATGTTTGCTGGTGTGTGATAGTTACCCCCACGTTTACATGTTTCTTGAGCACCATAGTAATCGATCTGTTCAAACAAATCATTGCCAGATGCGTAAGTTGGTGGGGGAACACGCACAACTTTATTCTTTCTAAACAACTTCTTGTTCCTCCGGTACGGATGATGCAAGGGAAGAAATCGACGATGACAATCAAACCAACAAGGTTTTCGCCCATACTTTAACTGAAATGCCTCTGTACCATCCATACAATAAGGACATGATAATCTTCCATGTGTGGTCCACCCAGATAACATTCCGTATGCGGGGAAGTCACTAATCGTCCACATTAGCACTGCCCGCATATTGAAATTCTGTTTTCTTGAGGAATCATATGTCTGATCACCTTCATAACACAATTGCTTAAGCTCATGAATCTAAGGTTGCAAGAAGATATCTAGAGCTCGCTTCGGATGCTTAGGACCTGGTACCAAAATACTCAAGAACAGAAATTCGCTTTGCATACACATATCTGGAGGAAGATTGTATGGTGTCAATATAACAGGCCATAAAGAATACTGCCTCCCTGACATACCAAATGGACTAAAACCATCTGTACACAATCCAAGATAAATATTTCTACACTCTTGAGCAAAGTCAGGATATACCGATTGAAAATGTTTCCACGCCTTTGCATCAGATGGGTGTGTAATCTCTCCTT
The DNA here is from genome assembly GCA_023657505.1 of Camelina hispida. Classification (NCBI taxonomy): domain Eukaryota; kingdom Viridiplantae; phylum Streptophyta; class Magnoliopsida; order Brassicales; family Brassicaceae; genus Camelina; species Camelina hispida. The sequence continues at coordinate 34,670,022 of CP094631.1, forward strand.
CGTGTGTAGAATGTTCTGCATGCCATCTCATTGCCGCTGCAGTCCGTTTTGATTGGTATAGGCGTTTCAATCTATCACCAACAGGCAAGTACCACATACGTTTATATGGCACTCGTGTCCTTCCTTCAGTAGGCTGATATCTCGGCTTCCCGCAAAACCGACATTTCTGCAGCTTAGCATCATCTTTCCAAAAAATCATGCAATAGTCAACACACACATCAATCATTTCAGATGGTAATCCAAGACTCGCAACCAACTTCTGTATTTCATAGTAGTTCTCAGCCGATACATTATCAGGTGGCAAATACTCTTTAATGAGTTCAGCCCAAGAATCCATGCAAATCTCACTTAAGTTATTATCAGCTTTAATTGTCATCATCCTAGATGCCAATGATAACTTAGAATGCCCTTCTCTACATCCATCGTAGATAGGTTGATTTGCAGCATCTAACATATCATAAAAACGTTGTGCATCTACATTGGGTTCTTCCATATTATTCTCAGGAAATGCAGCAGTAGTTTCATGAAATGCATCATTAACCATATGATGAAATCTATTTTCTTCATTATACCCATAAAAACCAAATTGATCATATTCTTGATGCCCATAATTACTAGGTTGATCAACAGCACAATTCATACTACTACTTCCAACGTTACTGCTACAACCCTCTCCATGACGGAACCATACATAGTAATTTGGCATAAATCCTCTATTATAAAGATGCTTCTTCACTAGATTAAATTCCAAATAATTAATGTTCTTGCACCTAGGACATGGACAAAATATTGTACCGTTTTCACGAGTAAAGTCTTGGTTGGTCGCCTAGTACATGAAACCGCGCAAGCCATCACAAAACTCTTTCGTCACATCACCGGTGTTTGGGTCTCTATGATTGTACATCCACCGTCGTATTGTATATATCTCGTGCTCTCCACCTCCAAACATTATTTTCTCTACAATTTTTCTGTAGCCTTTTTTCTTATCACAAATTTTTTTTTTTGACAATTTTTTTTTTCTCTCTTTTTCTTTCTTTTGCTCTCAGTATTTTTTTTCTCTCCCACCAGTTTTTTTTTTTTCTTATTGCTTTGTGTTTTGGTTTCCATGTCTCACGGACTGGTTATTTATAGGCTTTCTAAAATTATCTGCTATGGATTTGCGAGGGAATTTGCGACGGATTTGCGACAGGTTGCTTTTAGATATTTATTTCTTGCTACGAATTTGCGAGGAAGTGTCCTTTTTGCCGACAAAACAGGTACACTCGAGGAAAACGTGCTTGCCGACATCTAGTTCCTCGTAAACTCCTCGCAAATTTGCTACAGCAATTCTTATCGCTAATTCGTCGTAAATTTGTTAGGGAATTGCGTGTAATTTGCGAGGAATTTACTTATCCTCGCAATGATGTCTTAGTTCCGTCGCAAATTTGCGAGGGAAATATCCGTTGCTAATTTTGCGAGGAATTAACGACAACGTTTTTCGAGTAGCAAAATAATTGCAAATCCATAGCAAATTTGCGACGACGTTTCTCCGTCGCAGATATACGTCGCAAATCGCGTGTTTTCTTGTAGAGAAATTTTAATTTTAAAACTTGTGCAGATCAATGAAACTATTAATTGCTCTAAGATTTCTAAGATAAATTCCGTTATAAGATAGAGAGCACAAATGAGTGAAGTGGCAAGTCTATATAAATTTTTATGAATGTTTCAAAATTTAAAAGAGCATATCAATGAATATATTTCTTTTAAATTGAGATAATATATTATAAGATATATATAACACTTCGTTCCAAAAAAAAAAGAAAGATATATTAACACTACTACTACACATTTCACTTAACTAATACAACTGTAGTTCTTTTAATTAACTAGGGGCGAATCCGGGCTACGCCCATGTATATCTGACATTTGATATTTTAAAATTTGTTAATTAAATAGTTTTCTTAAATTTTTAGTATATTTTGTGAGAATCAAGCCATGTTGTATTCAACATTTTAGTATAGAAAACATAGATGATTTTATTATAATTAATTCTATATTTTTTTTGTTTTTGTTCTTCATATTTAAAATTTTAACTCATTTTTACTTTGTATTTGTATTATTAAAATTATATGATTATATCTATAACATTTAGCATCAATTATGTCTATGCTAATAATATATATCTAAGATATCACTCCTAAAATGAAATTTCAATGGTTAAAGATACCTTGTAGTATTTACACCTTTTAGTACTACTGTCACAAGTCACAAACTTGGACTTGGTTGCTTATTTTATATGATTTATAGCTTTGAAATGCTCTAGCTAGATGCCTCATTTCTCCATATATAATTCTGTGTAATCTAAGATTGTTTCTTTCACTATTTCTATTCTTTGTAATTATCTTATGTCTTATATGTTTCTACGGAGACGGAGAGTTGATCTATTCGAGTCCATGACCAAATATCTAGGCACAGATGTTTTTTTTCTTTGGCTAAAGAAGATCCTGAATCATCTTTTAAACTCGAAATCAACTTTGAAGTATGATACTTCAAGTATCATATCACACACACTGATCAACCATAAACCGTAAACGGGGGCTACAATAGGTTTTTTTTTTGTTTTTTTTTTTGAATTGAGACTTTTCTCTTTATTATTGTTTGAAAGTCTGACAAAGAAATGTCTTTCTCTTTGCGTACTCATTTATGTTCCAAATTCCGGCTACACAACTATTGCATGCAACATCAAATCGATATAATTAGAATATCAAGAAAGGAGCACAAGTACTTAATAATGATAGTCTAGTGTCTTTCTATGTTTATTTTGCTTATCTATGTTACATCTTGTCGTATGGTTACTAATACTCGTCTTAGAAACTGTGGGGATTAACCATTGAAGCTATAATGTGAGTATTAATTAAGAGGTCAAATATCCTTTACTCATAGCGCAACAAATTGTTGAGTTGATGGCTCCCTTGTATTCCATTCTAGTTTGGTACCATGAAATCTGAGGTTCCGTGTCTAAGTTATGTGCTAAGGCATATTATGTAGTTTCTTCCCATCTTTTTTCATCGACACTACCAAAGGATGAATGAAAAACAAATTACGATGTAAGTTACAGTTATGGTATGACTACGACCTATACTACGCAACCATCAAAATTGAAAAGAAGATATAGTAGCTAACATGAGAAATTGCATAGCTGGTTGTAAAAAGTGCAGGATCAACAATTGAGACACATTATGAGAGATAAGAAAAGTGAAAAGGATAGAAAGACTTTTTTAAAAAATGAATTGAGTAAGGTTTCTGATTGTACCTTTCATGTAGTGAAACACTTTCTTGCAAGGGATACAGAGACAACAACTACCACAAGTGGTGTTTCATGTTGCTTTGGCAGCTTCAACAGCTCTCTATGTGTGGCATCCTCTTTCCTACATGCATAATCTTAAGCTATTGACCTCTATTTATTTGGCACCTCTGTATTATTAAAAAATAAAATTGAAAGCAAACCAAAGTGATAAACAACGTCGTGTTTCTCTCGCATAGAATGATCAAAACTTCCATTAAACAATTTGAGATCCAAGGCAAATATGAAAAGGATTATTCTACCTTTTCTTTTTTTTCCCAGCAAACATGTATTGTTAGTGTCTGACTTTTCTTCATTACTTTACTAAAGATGATCAAAGATGTGTCATTGATGAACTTGATACAAACCAAAAGAAAATACGAACATCGTCGGTTAAATAATTGTATGGATTTCATACAAAAAAAATAATTGTATGGATTCTAAAGGTTTCAAAAAAAAAAAATATATCATATATGAACTGGTAAAATTTGCAGACTAAGTAAGAGATGAAATTGAAAGTTTGGAAGGATTAAAAGGTATAGAGGGTTGAATTTGACCATGAAATTGAGGCTTTACGATTTTGATTTGTAGATGGAGTGAAATCAAATTGTGTAATCGACACCCATCGAACTACTGTTGTTCTCGTCACAAACTTTCTTTCCACTATACATGTTGATCGCAAATCTTAGAAATCTACAAAGGAAAACCTACTCAACATATCTTTGTACGAAATCAAGGAATATTATAAACCTGAGAGTTCTCTCTTCCGATCAAGGCATTGGGATGGTGGCTACACCGGAGAGATATGTGTTTGCCACGTCAAGCGAAAGGATAAGCCGACGTTTTAACCTTGTTGACGTGGCAAACTTGGCTGCCGTGGCAGTTCAAAAAGAAGTTTTCAATAAGCTGAGGTGGACACATGGAGAAACCTCAAATTGTCCCTTTTATTAGTAGTAATTCCCTTATAAAATAAAGTACATGTGATTTAACATAGCAATGTGAAAAATGGCAATATCGAGATATGTTTAATGTTTAAAGAGCAAATTAATCTAACTTTTAAGACAAATCCTTCATAAGAGAAAAGAGAAAGGAGAGTCACCTACCAATAGAAATGTGAAAATTTGTTAATGATTTAATACCAATACCAAGTGATATTATCTTTCAAAGTTTATGAATTATGTTTTGTACTCAATAAAAAAATATTTGATACCACATAATTTTAACGATAACCAATAGCATATAATTTCAAAACTATGTTGATCAGTAATAAAACAAAAAAAGACAATATCCATTGAGATTGATTTTAAATCATATCCATGGGCTGATGAATTAAACTAGGGGGAGAAAGGTTAAGTAAATATTTATTTATTTTCTGTCTCCATATATTTTTATTATAAATTTATTAAAATTAAGAAATGAACCTTCACGATACCTCCAAAGTAAGGTTATTACCTTAATTAACCATAGACTTATGAGAGAAGTAGTAAGTTTGTGTTAGTGGCGTAGGTGGAGAGTTGAAGTACGCAACTCAACTTTATCACATTTTTTCAGCTATAAATGGAGATGTTTAGAAGAGGTATTTTAACATTGCAACACACACAAAATTAAATTCTTTCACAATATCGCATTTTTATAATTTTGTCATTTTTTTTCCTTTTTTTTTCTTTTTTGAAATCTTTTTGAGAAAAATGGCTAATGTTGGAAATACTAGTGTGGGTACTCGTCTTGAAAGGAAAAGGTCAAAAAGCTGTGGAAGAATTTATGAATAAAGTTGATTGCTCGAGTAATTACTTGATAAACTTAACCGTAAGGCTGTATATGCAAGTTGGAATCCACAAGTACTAATGGTGCACTAAAGATTCGCAAGATTTGTAAATAAAACTGAAAGAAATAAAATGATTAAACTTATCATATTAAAACATTGGGTCATAGGGTATTTCAGAGATAAATGAGTAACAAATAAAATGAAAAAAAGAAATCAATAATTGACAACCGTTAATGAACACGAAATTTGACTACTCAATTACTAAACTTTCATTTGTGATCTTCTAATTAAATTTGCATTATCAAACAAGTCCACTAAGTTTACAATATCCTTTTTTTTTTGAACAAATAGTTCACAATATCTCCTAACATCAACTTTCACAGGTTAGAGAAATATTACTCGATTCATATTACTTCAGGCATTCTATCAAACACTTTTGATCCATAGAAAAACCTAGAATCTATAACAAGGTGTTCAATCATATTCTAGCATTAAGAACAAATGAATTAAAGAACCACAAAGAAGTAGAATTCCCTATAAACCATTAAACCATTAAATCATTGAATCTCCTACTTAGAACCCTAAACCCCAATTAGAAAACTACTCACACATAGCAAAATTAACAGAAATCATAGATGAAGAAAACATGATGAAATTACAGACATAATAAGAAAGGGTTTAGAAATCTTCTCCAAATTGTCAAAGAGGATGAATCTCTAGAATTCCAAAAGAGTGGCTTACAAAAAGTCTCAGGTTGCAGAAAGAAACCGTAGAATAAAACCTAGTGTTCTTCTTACCCAACAAATGAAAAGTATATCTAGAGTTCTCAAAATAAGGTAAAAAGGTAACATTCTAGTTAGGATATTTTCTCAGCCAGACGAGTTTCTCATATAGGCGGGTTTTAACGTAAAACTTGTTGGTTTAAACTTCGTTGCTTAGCCAGGTGGGTCTCTTAGGGCGAGTATATAGACATGTTAATTTTATATGTTCTTGAGAATCAATTATGAGAAAACCATTTTTTGAGTTGTTTTTGTTGATTTTTCAATGCTTGAATAGTTTGTGAATTTTACCACTTTCTAAGTTACAAAAATTTGATTTGGCATGCGTTTTATTTGTTATGTTTGGGTTTAGTCGGTTCTATATGTTCTTAGGGTTTAGTATTTGGTATTAAATACATATTGTATTTTGAAAAAACCGAAAATATGTATTTTTTTATTATTCTCAAAACTGGTAAAATCCATAAACTATTTAAATAATGGTATATAAAAAAAAATTCTTTAAAAAGTGGCATTTTTAATAAGAATTCCTTTTCTTGAACTAGCTATTTAAGCCAAGCGAAATTTTCTTATAAAGAAATAATTGAGAATTTGCTGAATTTGTTCCTTTTTCTCTTCTTTTTTCTTGATCGTTGTCCAGTTCTTGGGAAATCCCCTATATAAAAGATTTGTCTCAATCACAAGTTTTACACAATCATTAAATCTGTATTAATTTAACCCTTGAGATTTTCAATATTCTAGGCTCTAGCTTATTTAATCCTACAATTCATTACAAATTAAAGGACAAAAAAACAGTTCACATCGACGATGAAGTGGTCATGACCGATGAGATGAATTGGGGCTAAAAACATTTCCTTATATGTCCATTAGAAACTTCAAATCTATCTATACATTTTTGGAGTACAAATTTGTGCTCCTTTTTTCCTCATCCGGGTCGGGTTTTTTTAAACAATTTAAACCGACTCATTTAATTGGATATTTCCTTACCTTAGTACACGGGTCGGGTTATTTTAAAACTATTTATCCGATTCTGGTAATCGGATCTTCCCTACAATTTTGCTAACCTATATTAATATCGATTCTACACAAACAATTTGGTAACCTATATTAATCAGAATACTCCGTATCGTCCGGGATATATTCCTAATTATTTGATTAATGAAATCAAATCCTAACTATACTCAAAATAACAATTTTCATCACCATTATTTCCTAATTATTGGATTTCATTAATCATATATTTTTGAAGTTAATATTTAAATTTTGAAGTTATAGTAATATTCCAGTTTTAACAAAAACCTAATTAATTTCAGTAAAATCAACATTAATTATCTCAGAGAAGTACATTTGTAAGATCTCACAATATAAATTACGCATGTAATGCATATTTTTATCCAATTATCAACTTCCAAAAATATAGCAACACAATTCTGAATTAATAGTCTAAAATTAATGATTTGACAAAACAAAATCCCGAATTTATACTGAAAATAAGCATATTTGTTTATTTGTTTTAATAATTTCGTAATTAATAAATTAGCACTAACTATTACTAAAACTAACTTACAAAATTGAGATGTATTAGTTAAGATATATTTTTTTATATTTCAAAAATAAATAACAATTAAGAAATATAAAATTCAACTAGCTCTCTTTCCCCGCTGCTCATTACACAAAAACCAAAAGCGAAACATGTACACAAGAGCTAAATTATTTTCATGTCTCAATTCGTTATTATAATGATCTGACTGTATGTATTCATTTATCTTTGTTTACAGGCTCCGAAGCATGAGTCTATCAAGAAGAAGACATAAGCCTGAAGAAACTTGATTTAATATACAAGCTGATATGGTTGTAGATTTAATTTTCTATTTTAATCTATCTTTCCATTGAGATGGTATAAGCTTTCTTTTAATTGTTTGTGCATATTCCACATGTTTTAGAGGATGTTTTTTGGTTAACTCTCTTTCTCAGTTAAAAGATTAATTGTTTGTGCATATTCTACATGTTTTAAGAACATACTAAATCTATCGAGTAAAGTAGTTGATTACCTCTGAATTGTCCATGTTAAAAGCAAAGCTTTATCAACCTGCGGTTATTTACAAAGCCATAATAGCCATTAAAATTATTTAAAATGATCTAGAGTGGTTTTTAATAGAAAACCCCAAACCATAAAGTGAAAGTAGATTAGAAGTTGCTTACCTCTATATCGACTCCCAAAATGAATCTACAAAATTAGGATGAAGAATTTTTTGGTGTCTAAACAAACTGATGAAATTGTTCATGAGTTAAGCGAAGAGTCGAACAAATCAATGAAAGAAATCGTTGATTTGGATCTAGAGAGTGTTTTTCCTGAATCTTTTTCAATTGGCGGATGTTTGAAAGAGAATCTTTGACCTTTTTTTATTCATTAATCCTTTGCACAAAAAAATTCATTTAATCCATTTTTTATAATAATTATATCCGTATGTCTATATACTCCTTCTATATCATAATATTCCAACAATTTTTAAATAACACGGAACAAGTTTATATGAATGGACGAATTTGAAATGATTTTAAAATATATATATATATATATATATCATTGTATTCCAATATTACAACGGGTTAAATTCTCTATTTAATGTATTTTATTAACACCATGATACTAGAATCCTAGATATATCAAATTGTATTAATTTAATAAAGAGAGTGTAAAATAAAATAAAATAAATTAACTGTATAACTGGTATATCGTGACATAACATATATATATATTTATATAATGATATAACATATATATTTCAATTCAAAGAAACACAGTTACTTATGAAAATTTATTATCCCGTGGTGTACCACGGGTAAATTCTAGACATATGTAACAATATATTTATATATATGTATAACATATGTAATTATTTTAAAACTACAACATAATTTTGCCAATTGTATAAAAACTAATAGTGGAAGAGTAATTTAGAAAAAGGGAAAAAAAACAATTGCCCCGTGGTGTACCACGGGGTAGATCCTAGTATAAATTACGCATGTAATGCATATTTTTATCCAATTATCAACTTCCAAAAATATAGCAACACAATTCTGAATTAATAGTCTAAAATTAATGATTTGACAAAACAAAATCCCGAATTTATACTGAAAATAAGCATATTTGTTTATTTGTTTTAATAATTTCGTAATTAATAAATTAGCACTAACTATTACTAAAACTAACTTACAAAATTGAGATGTATTAGTTAAGATATATTTTTTTATATTTCAAAAATAAATAACAATTAAGAAATATAAAATTCAACTAATTTATTATGAAAAAAAGATCATGCTTGAAATTGTGCTTCATCAACCAGTCTAACAATATGATATGTTATTAACCCTATTAATTATTTGAATAAATCACCTACTTACTCTTATATAACTATTATCAAGATTTTAGGAAAATTAAAAACTTAAAATAAAAAAAACTTTTAAAAATAACACTTATGTTTATGCATAAATTCGAAAGTAATTTATAGCTAGAAACCAATTAAATTATACCTTAGTTTCCTTATTAATTTTAGATTCCTTGAAAACATAATTTAATTTTATTCGCTAACAAAAATTAGAATATCACAATTAAATATGCGTATTCTCAATTTGGCAAATTTTAATCAGGGATTTTATTTCAAAAGGAAATCCAATAAATACACTCCCACTCATAGTAAGTTAGCATATATTCGTTAACTACGTTCTAAACTCTACTCAAACATACCCAAATCTTGATATATCTTGATATTAAACTTGCTCACGAAGATTATTTCTACTCACTCACATAAAACTGTAACATTAAATTAAAACACTATAAATACTTCTTATTCACAATAACTAATCACACCAAACTCGATAAACACAAGCAAAAAAAAGAGTGTAATATTTATAGATATAGTATAAATCTAATATTGTATTATTGTTACATCTCATCAAAGAATGAGGATGAGGAGACTCATGATGTAGAAAAAACTGATGGATGTTAATGTCAAGATTGAGAAGAAGAAGTGATATTTTTTTTTTTTCAACTATTGGGCTACAACTGGCCGGCCCATTAGCCAAATTCCTACATTCGTAGGAACCGGGACTCGATCCCGGGTGTGATGGTGCCTTCTACAAATGGACTTACCTCCTGCCACTGCACTAAGGTCACTTCACAGAAGAAGTGATATTTATACTTTGTTTTGTAGTTGTTTTTTTTTCAGTGTTTCATTGAATTTCACTTCTCATACTTTTATTAGTTTTTTGGGTTTAAAGTTATTTAGTTTACTAATATTAGAAATAAAGCAATTTTTTCTGTCAATAATTTACAAAATTATATAAGATAAACATGAATTTTATAATACAAAAATTGTCCCGTGGTGTACCACGGGGTCAATCCTAGTTCATATACTAAAAAAATGAACTTGTAAACCTTTTATAAAAAAATGAGAACAAAAACAAAAAAGATTACAAAATAATTTAGACATTCAAATAAACACTATTTTAACACGTTTTCCTTTATCATAGTTACTAGTTTCTTTGTTTCATTAATGATGATCCCGTGGCCTTGAGTCTTGTGCCTCAAAGCAAGCGACAGAAGATATATATATAGAAAGGTCTTATTTCATTCTTTGGTAAGATATTAGGATCCTGATCACGAGCAATCAAGTTATTTCATTCTTTGGTAAGATGAAAAAGAAGACGAAAAATCAAGTTATAATGCATGAGTGTTTATAGTTTTAAAATTTATAGCTATGTTTGATCTGTACCTTTTTCATATTGTTGGGTGTAATAGTTTCCTAAACATCTACCTGTTAATGATTGAATACCAAATACCATGTAATATTATATTTCAAATTTTGTGAATTATGTTTTGTACTCAATAACACAATATTTGATACCACATAATTTTTACGATAATCAAATAGCATATAATTTCAAAAATACGTTGATCAGTAACAAAAAATAGACAATATGACTATTATATCCATTTCTTATATATTATGACAACCCGTTCTGTGGACTCTACTAGCCCACCGCTATCTGCCTCAACGGACCGTCCGTGGACCCTGCTAGCTCTCCGCTAGCCATCCCAACGAAAATTTGTTTCAATGAACAATGATTTGTTAGTTATTGATGAAAAGATAAATATATAGAAAGTTTAAAAGACATGACTATTTAAATAGACACACCTATTAGAACGAAAAGTTGTGATGAAAAAATATGAATAAATTATCCAAAAAGTACGGTTGAAAAAACACAACTTTTGGTAGCATTTATTCGGATTCCTATTATATATAAACATTAAATTTTTTATATTTAAAATTAACTAAAAGTTGTAAATTAAATTCATCATTCCAAAAATCTTTTGTTAAATCAAGAATTGGAAGATTTTCTTTACTTTTAAAAGAATAATTTAGAAAGCTATAAAAGCTGTTGATATTAAAAATTTATATTATTTTGTGTCATGGAAACAAAATGAAAACAATTTAAACAGATAGATTTCAAACTATACGAATATTCGAAGAAACACAAATCACAATTTTTTTTTAAAACATTTAATTTAAATTTTTTACAGATTTTTTTTTAAAAAAAATTATCCAAAAGGTACGATTGAAAAAACACAAATTTTGGTGGCATTTATTCGGACTGAGTTTAAATATGTTGAAAAGTCAAATCTTAAAACTCACTATGTAATCCATCTAAATCTTGGAAAAACACTCTAGGTATTTTCATTAAACTTTTATATTTAAAATTAAGTAAAAGATGTAACTTAGATTCATCATTCCAAAAATTATTTTTTTAAATCAAGAAGTAGAGGAATTTCTTGACTTTTAAAAGAATGAATGCTAGAAAATAATTTAGAAAAATGTATAAACCGTTGAGATTGAAATTTTAGTTGATTTTGTGTCATGGCAAAAAAAAATGAAAATAGTTCGATCAAACAGACAAATATACTCCCTCCTGCTGGGAACGTTAATCCTCTTGCTAATGGTGAGGCTGCCCGTGCAGCTGCGCAAAGAGAAGTTGCGCGCCGCGAATCTGTCCGCTTAGCTGCTTTTAATCAAAGACCGGCAAATGTTCGACAGACTTTGAATGAATATGATGCTCCCAACTCTGATATGTACCGCAGAGATGTCCAAAATCATCCAATCGCCTGAAATGATTTTGAGATCAAACCGGCACTATTGGGTCTAGTGAAGCAAAATCGGTTTCATGGTCTACCGTCAGAGAACCCGATTTATCATTTGGAGTACTTTGAGGGTATATGTAGCACAACGCGAATGAATGGGATACATTATGATGCTGTCAAATGCAGGTTGTTGTCATTTTTTTTAAGTGATAAAGCACATCGCTGGTTTAAGTCGTTGAAGGGAGATAATGTTTGAACATGGGATGAGTATAAGGCTGCTTTGTTCTGTAGTATTTCACCCACGCGAGGACTACTCATCTTAGGAACAAGATTTCAAGCTTTCAGCAGAGTGCTACTGAGTCATTCCACGAGGCTTGGGAAATATTCAAAGACTATAAAAGAGAATGTCCTCACCATGGTTTCACTCCAGAATCACTCATTAACACATTCTACAGAGGAGTTGATGAGAGGTACAAGATGGCATTAGATACAGCTAGCAATGGAGATTTCATGACCAAAACAGAAAGAGAAGCTCAACAGTTGATTGAGAAATCTTGGGGTTAGTAACAACAACCATTGTGTTGATTATGATAAGAAAGTGAGAAGTAGTGTAGGAGGAGAATCAAACAAGATTGCTGAGTTGACTGCAAAAGAGCAACTTTTGAGAAGAGATCAGAGGAGCGTCAAATTCTGTGATAATTCTCGTGATGCTCAGGTTTATTAGGAATATGCTAGGGACGGTTCTGAGGAGCTACATGCTTAGCTGAATTACGTGAATCAGGGCTATTAGAACAATGGTTTCAATCAGGGCTATATAAATCATCCTAACCTCTCTTACAGGAGTACTAATGTCGAGAACCTACATGATCATGTATATCCACCGCAATGGTTTCAGCAAAAGCAGTTTGCACCAGGGCAAGGAAGCTACAACAAGCCATTTGTGCCTCAGGGACAAGGACATGAAAATGGCTATGGTCAGGGAAGTTTTCAGCAAAAACCTCAGTTTAACAACTACTAGGGATGTTGTCATGCACAAGTCCAAGCTCCCCTGAGTACCAATTCTGTGACTTCTTCAGGGGATAATGAGATGAAGTTGATGATGCAGCAGATTCTTGAAATTAGATGGATAATTGGTTTGAAATTGGTGATGAAGTTGTTTCAAATTGTTTCAAACCAAGATGTGGCATACAAAAAGTACCATGTTGCAGAAAGAAAACATATAGAATAAAACATAGTGTTCTTCTCTCCCAACAAATGAAAAAGTATTTATCAAGTTCTCAAAGTAAGGTAAAAAGGTAACAAGCCTAGTTAGGACATTTTTTCAGCCAGGCGGGTTTCTCAGATAGGCGGGTTTTAACATGAAATTTTCCGGTTTAAACTTAGTTGCTTAGCCAAACGGATTTCTCTGGTAGGCGAGTTTTAAGGTGAAACTTGCCGGTTTAGTTTTTGTTGTTTAGCCAGGCGGGTTTCCAAGTGAACCACCATCCATCTCATATGCTTGTTTGTATATGGAATGACTCATTTTCCTCCAAACTGTCCTAAACTTGTAAAGACTCGATAAAGAACTAAAAGATTCCAAAAACACGCTTTGACTCAATAAAAAAAAAACAAAACAAAACAAAGACTGAAAACAGATGAAGAGTTATATTTATTTTGTGTTTGTTAAATGTTAAAACCACTAACCAATAATTTAAACAACGTCTTGAGAAAAGAGTAAAAGACGCACACCTTAGGGCATCCTTAATGGCAGAACTTTTTTTTGTGTTCTTAGATTAAATATATTGTGAAAATAATCTAAGATCAGTTGTTAAGATCATAGGTTAAAAAAATGGGAGAACAAATTTTGGTGTTCTTAGAATAAATATATAATAATATAATATTGTTAAACATTTTACAAAGATGTAATTTATTATTAACTATAGACCAAAACTTGAATGTGAACAAAGATACAAACCAAATTCAATGATCCTTGGACAAAAAAAAAAGCTAAGCTTGAGATACATATCGAGTTGCAGAGTGAACATTCCAAAAAGCTAGTTTTGCCAATTCAATGAGATTAGACCAAGAGATATCAATGATGCAGCAGCATCACTTCTTGTCTTCTGCTTTTCTCGGCTGCAAAACACCATTAAACCAGACATAAAGGTTCAGTAACAGACCTGAAAACTCTACGCATAAAGAAATGCTATTGATGCAAACACAAATAGCACAAAACAGGATTAAAACAACAATCTCAGTCGAAAGATGGTGATCTAGTGATTATAATAATCATTGTATAATCATTCAATTTGGAAAGAATTTCATCATTGATTGCATATAACAAAAGGATCTCAACGTATGGAAATTGTATCCTCATTCCTCCGATAAAAACCAAAACTTTGAATCAAATTCACAAAATTGAAAACACAAAAACAATGAATTTGGATCAGAAAATATGGCAAATCATTCACTCTGCCGAAGCAGATCAGACTGGGTGTCACAAAACATTAATGCCATCTCATCATCTCCATCAAAAAAGCTTTAAAACACGATTAAAACCTCACCACCAAGGCTTTTTGCAGCATCCTTTAAGCTCCCAGAGAAGTATTGTTGGAGTACATTTAAGCTCACATTCTTCTCTGTACTGCTTTTCTTCTTCTCTGATCTTTTTGTTCCGCTAATATCCTAAAAGCACAGCAGCAATATCATAAAGTGCCAAAGCTACGAGAAGAACCCAAGTAGTCCATTCAGGCAATAACGTGAAGAAGTAAGCAACCAAAACACCAATCCAAACCAAGTAGCCTTGAGTGACCAAAATCGAAAACTTGGACATGAACACAGCGAAGACACCAACGACGGAGAAATTGAATAAAAGTATCAGAAACGTGATGCAATCAATCGGGAATCTAAAACGATCGATCAATAAAACTAAGATTTCTCCACCTAAGTTCCCTAAAACGATGAAAGCTGAGAAACCCATGTAAAATTTAAAGAATTTAACACATCTGAGGTAAAGGAGAAGGACGAGAACGAACGTTGCAACAGTGATTGCAGCAACGAAGACGAGTGAATTCAAAAAGGCACCTACGAATTTGTCCCATGAGGAATCCGAATCGCTCTCCGAGTAAGCAGCGGTGGCTATGGAGGAGAAAGAGGCGGAGGAGGAAGAAGAAGGGCCGGAGTTTAGGATACAGACAAGTAGAACAACGGTGAACATACAAATCGAGACAGGTGTGAGGATTGCGATGAGTTCTTCGCCTAGACTCGATTTCGAAGGGAATGAGAGAAATGAAAATTTTTCGTTCTCTCCAAATTTTTTCGACCAATCAGAACGCAGGAAAAAAATAAGAACTGTCCATAGATCAGTTCTATCTGAAGATCATTTTTTTTGCTCTAAGCACACTGTTTCGTTTTTTTTATAATATTATTGGCTAAGAACATGGTAATTGTTATCCCGTTAAGGATGGCCTTAGCGATACTCATACATTAATTTGGTGAATCAATCAATATTAGAGCAGAAAAGTAAAATTTATATTCTGTAGGTAAAATTTTACCTGAAAATATACTTCCATTAAACTAGAGATGAAAGAATAAAAAATTTCCTTTATATTTTATAATTAACACAAAACAACTGTTGGGATACAAACAATGTCCCACATCTGAAGATTAGAAAATAAGTTTCTAACTAGGTGATACCCGTGCTATAGCACGGGATTATATATTTTGTTAGTTACATTTTTTGTAATTTGTATTTTTGTAATGTAGTTTTTTATTTTGACTTATTTTATTTGTTTATATAGTATTTATTTATATATTTGGGGTTATACAGTAAATTGGAAATGCTAATAGAGTAAGTAGTTTGTAGAATGTAACTTTTCACGGAAACAGACACACCGCAATATTGGATAGTAGTTTTGTAGTAAAATGCATTTGCTTGATAGGTGGCTGGTAATACACAACAAAATCAGCCGTAATAGCTCAATAATTTTGATCAAGCTAGGGATGCAATGGTTAGTAACCAATTTTCATTGCATAAGTTGTATAAAACTTTAAATTTCAGAAATGTAAACTGATTGTTGCTGGAAAAAAACAAAAAAATGATTGTTACTGAATAAAATAACTCATAGTATATAAGAATGTAGTTTAGATATAGGAGAGTATAGCGTAAATCAATAATTTAATTAATGAAATAAATAATCCTTACAATCAAAACATAGTTTGAGCGAACGTATTAGAAAAGTAAAAAAAAAAACAAAAATGATTATATTTAAAATTTTCTGCTTGTGTGTTTTGCTTTTTTGGTGTTATGAGCTTTGGTGAATGAGCAGTATTTATAGACTTATAAGGAGATCGTAGGGTTGTAGGTAAGTGATTAGCAATATATGGAATATGCGAGTAATATACCAATGATTAAGAATATGCAATATTGGTTTCCATTTGCTATTAATTATATGATTTCCAGTTTCCATATAATCTAAATCGAAGATGTAATTAAGATATTCTAGTTTCTATAATCTTAAAATATTGAATGTTGTTTGATTTGTTTAATTAGCATTGAAGATCGAGATAATTTTGGGGAAAAAGATATGGAAAGATTATCCTGATTTATGCTTTATTTAAGATACTATTATGGTTCTTAGAATCACAAAATATTCCTTTTTAAAGATTATTTGTTAAGATCGAATCTCGGTAATTAAGGAAATATCCGAATTTTTGGTAATTAAAATTTATGGGTTTTCATTTAAATACCTTAAAGGAAAATGAAATCAGAGTGTTTGCTTATAAGGAATAACTCTGTTTGGGGTCTTAAATAACTAATCTTGAATGAAATAATATACTGGATCCGAAAAAGATTATTCTAGAGTACAAACAGATCCGCGGGTTTTTTTCCTTCTGTTGTCGGATATTTTAGGATCCGCGTCCCGACCCATTAATTTTTAAGTGATTGACCGAGGGTATTTTCGTCATTTAAAGAATTCAAAACTATAGGTTAATTAGATTAAATTTTGT
Organism: Camelina hispida; assembly: GCA_023657505.1. NCBI lineage: Eukaryota > Viridiplantae > Streptophyta > Magnoliopsida > Brassicales > Brassicaceae > Camelina > Camelina hispida. Next base: position 34,687,013 of record CP094631.1, read on the forward strand.
GATTCTCTAATCATTTTTAATGAAAAACCTACCAAAACCAAGTCATGGTCCATTTTTACTCTAGAGAGTACTTCTGCTTTAATAGTATAGATATATATGCCAAGACCAACTCTAATTAGTATGAGGCCTTTTGGGAAGGAGCCAAATAAGAAATCCGTGCGGGCTTTGCCACCTGGGCCCAAAGCGGACAATATCATACTAATAAGGGAGTTGGCTTGGGCTTGGAAAGCCCAACAATTGGTATCAGAGCCTAGGTCGAAAAGTGGACCTAGGGGAGTGGGTGTGGGCTATGTAGGAGGATCTCTCAAAAAGATGACATGATTAAGGGTGCCTCAAAAATACTTCAGGAATAAGGAGGTACCGGAGCCTAGGTACCTGGGTTTCCCTGAAGGGGAGGCCAAAGTATCGTGGTACATAGTTTGAGGGGAGGTTTGTTGGGATACAAACAATGTCCCACATCTGAATATTAGAAAATAAGTTTCTAATATATATGCCAAGACCAACTCTAATTAGTATGAGACCTTTTGGGAAGGAGTCCAATAAGAAATCCGTGCGGGCTTTGCCACCTGGGCCCAAAGCGGACAATATCATACTAATAAGGGAGTTGGCTTGGGCTTGGAAAGCCCAACAACAACGTTGGTAAGTCGACGAGACCCACATATAACATTGCGTGTAAGAGAAGAATAAGCTCAATGATAAGAAAATGAAGGTGGAAGAGCTCATCGAGAAGATAAAGAAGTTAAGAATTGAAGGAGATGATGGAAAACCAACAATTTTTACTTTTTTTTTCAGTGAAGCTCTTTTATAAATAATTATCTAAACTCTTGAGGGCGAGTGATAAATGAAACCTTATACATTTTTAAGTAAAATAATTGGGAAATTGCTATTTCTAAAGTCTGATGAGTTTTACGTATAATATATGTATGCTTGGTTCTCTGCTTTTGTTCTCATTCATTTTATGCTTTTTCTTTATGAGTCACACCCTCTAATTGAATCATATTCTCGTTTCTTGATCTCCCATAATGATGATCCCGTGGCCTTGAGTCTTGTGCCCCAAAGCAAGCGACAGAAGATATATAGAAAGGTCTTAGGATCGTGATCACGAGCAATACTAGTTTATTTAATTCTTTGGTAAGATGAAAAAAAAGAAGACGAAAATTCAAGTTACAATGCATGAATGTTTAGAGTTTTAAAATTTCTAGCTATGTTTTATCTTTATACCTTTTTCGTAATGTGTGTGTAATAGTTTCCTAAAACATCTACCTGTTAATAATTTAATACCAAATACCATGTGATATTATCTTTCAAAGTTTGTGAATTATGTTTTGTACTCAATAACACAATATTTGATACCACATAATTTTTACGATAACCAAATAGCATATAATTTCAAAAGTACGTTGATCAGTAACAAAAAAGTAAGACAACATGACTATTATATCCATTTCTTATATATCCATTGAAAAGAGAGTAAAATTAGTTCAAATCGCCATTAGATTGATTTTAATTCATATCCATGGGCTGATAAATTAAACTAGGGGGAGAAAGGTTAAGTATATATTTATTTATTGATTTATTATCTGTCTACATTTATTTACATTTATAATATTTGTAAAAAATAAAATTTGTAGAGAAATGAACCTTCACGAGGTCTAACCTACAAAGTAAAGTTATTACCTTAATAAACCATAGATTTGTGAGAGAAATAGTAAGTTTTTGTTAGTGGTTTAGGTGGAGAGTTGAAGTACGCAACTCAAGATTATCACCTTTTTCAGCTATAAATGGAGATGTTTAGAATATGTTTTTTTACATTGCAACACACACAAATTAAATTCTTTCACAATATCGCATTTTCATAATTTTTTCATCTTTTTCTTTCCTTTTTTTTGAAATCTTTGTGAGAAAAATGGCTAATGTTGGAAACACTAGTGTGGATACTCTTCTTGATGAGCTGGATCGTGAGAGCACAGAGTTGAACGATGAGATTGATAAGCTCTGTGCGGAGACAGCCCAACTTCGTCATCTAACTGGTCGACCTGATGTTGGTGCCATTGAAAAGGTCAAGAAGAAGCTCAACGATCAGAAAGTGAAGTTGAAAGAGCAACTCGAGAAGTTTAAAGAAGTTAAGAAGGAGATGGAGGAAATCCAAGAGTGATAGGTTACTTTTACTATTCCAGAGTGAAGCTCTCTTATAAATAAGTAACTGAGATATTGATTTTGAGGGCGAGGGAAATATATAGACATGTTAATTTTAATTTTTCTTGAACTATTTAAGTCCAGCGAGACTTTATTGTAAGTAAAATAATTGGGAAATTGTTGTCTTTAAACTCTGATGAGTTTTATATCTCTATAATAGATATGCATGTTTAGTTCTGCATTTCTTCTCTTCTTGTTCCTTATGATTCATATATTCTCATTTCTTGATCGTTTATTGTGTTCTTGGGAAATACCCATAAAAGATTTGTCTCAGTCACAATCAGAAGTTTAACTCTTGAGGTTTTTAATATTCTATCTATATGTTAAATCCTACAATTCATTACAAATTAAAGAATGTTAAAATAATTCAACCAACGATGAAGTGGTCTTGACCGATGAAATGAATTGGGGATAAAATCCCTAAAAACAAAGCACTACTATTTTTCTTTCACTTCCTTATATGTCCATTGAAAACTTCAGATTCCTTACTAAAAAGAAATTAACTTGTGGAATATTACAAAAAAACAAAAAAAAAGAACACTCTTGGTAACACGTTTTCCTTCGTCGTAATTACTAGTTTCTTTGTTTTCGTTTAGCACTAAGATCTCTTAATCATGAACTCATATATATATCTCCAGAGAGAAAACTAACACACTGTTTTCTTTTTTTTATGTGTGTTAAATGTTAACAGTTATCAGTTAACGCTAATGCTTATCAGTTATCACTAACAAAGAAATAAAGACGTCTTCATCAAACATCCAGAGCTTAGCCAATCATACATTAGGTTAGAGCAGAAAAGTAACATTTACATTTTATAATTATTTATACAATATAAAACACTCTATATGGAATGTTGGGTGCTTAATACCTGAATATATAAATATCATTGTTGTAGGGTCATGTTCAATTTTAGTTATTTCAAAATCAAAATATTGACAGTAGATCCAAACCTTAGTCCTATATTAAGGTAGAAAGCGTACTGCGTACGCGTGTATTAAACTAGAGAAAAAACAATTTCGTACACAAAACAAATTTCTTAAGGTAAAAGTGTTGGGTGCTTAATACAAGTAACAATATTATCTTAGGTATGTTGTAGCGTGTTTGTTTAAACTGGTGTAGTATTAAAGTCTTGGCAATGGAACTTTATCTTTTTCTTTAACAAAATTAAGTAATTAAGTTAAACCCCTAAGGTAAAATGTGATTTCGATGTATGTATATAGTAGTACATATGTTTTACTTGCCAGATTAGCACACATCTTCTGTGTATATATATATATGTTAGTTTATTAGTCATTAGTACACATTTTATGTAGTAACAACATTAGTTACAAAAAAATTCTTTTGTTGCCAACCAAATTAAGTTACTTGGAAATACTTTAGAATATTGGTGTGAAATGTTAATTAAACAAAGATTTTCAAAGGCTACACACTTCATTCTGTGACACCCCAATTTCAGAGACATGCAGAGAGGTTTAAAATAATTGATTTGGCCACCTATATCACTAAAGTGCACTCATCTTTTCGGTCAAGGGTCCTGATAGAACTCCACAATTAAATTTGCTTATGCTCGAGTAGTCTCAGGATGGGTGACATTCCAGAAAGTGACTGTCGGAACTGTGCGAGTAAGGACAAAACACAGGGAAATATCATGTGGTGATTTGTAGGGACGGTAACAAGTCTTTAAAGCCTCCCGGACGTAGCAAACCGACCGTCAGATATAGATGGGCTCACGGATCTAGTGAGAGGACATGAGGCCCATTAAGGAAGGTGGGCTCAATGGACTAGGATTGGATATGGAGCTCACTAAGAGGTGGCGGTCGGGACGTTACACTTTCCTAGAAGCACCTCTAACTAGAAAAAGTGTAATCTCTAAAGTGAGATCAATGTCTTATTTAATCATTTATAAAGTTTGAGAGAAAAGTAGTATTAAGTTTGTTATTAGTGACTAGATGGATAATTTTAAGTGCGCAATTCACCATTATATATTTTCACCTTTTCTAGTAGAGATACATGCTAGTAGTGACACCCCAATTTCAGAGACATGCAGAGAGGTTTAAAATAATTGATTTGGCCACCTATATCACTAAAGTGCACTCATCTTTTCGGTCAATGGTCCTGATAGAACTCCACAATTAAATTTGTTTATGCTCGAGTAGTCTCAGGATGGGTGACCTTCCAGAAAGTGACTGTCGGAACTGTGCGAGTGAGGACAAAACACAGGGAAATATCATGTGGTGCGCAATTCACCTTTTCTAGTAGAGATACAAGAACTAAGTGACTAAAACAAAATTGAGCAACGATGGAAGTCATCAACACCCCCGAGAACTCTCTCTCTCGACTTAACCTAAAAAACCAGCCGCCGCTCCAAGTTTTTTTCTCAGATCTGAGACTGGAGTGCGGTGGCTTCTCTAGCACCGACTCCGGTCTCCCTGTTTTTTCTTCCTTTAGTCATTTGTTTTAGTTTCTGTTTAAGTTGTGGAAAGTTTCTTGAGCATCGATTGGGGTTTTCTTTTTAGTTTAATCAGTTTGTGCTTTTGGGTGTTTTGGGGAAGCGGTAGAGCGTCTCAGATTTGCTTGGTTTTGTGGCTTAGGCGAGAAGGATGGTACCGGATCTGAGATCTACGGAGACAAACCATTGTTTTTGCTGTTCACAACCCAGATTTGGTTTCTCGCTCTTGTGCTTCTTGTTGTTTTGATGCTGCTGGGTTGGTTTGTGTGTGTTCTGTAGGAAGAATTCACTGGCCTTGTTTTTCCCGCTCACCTTTAGCCTGGTTATACCTATTAGTTTCCCATCTAGATTCGTTTCCGTTCTAAGAAGAGGTTTTTTGTGTGAAGTTTTTGCTTGGCTCTAGGCTTTAGATCCTTCTAGTCTTAGGTGGAAGTTGCTGGTGATGGTAACCTTTGTAGATGAGTGTCACTTCTGGAATTTGAAGCTCATCGATTTGGTTGTGTTTCCCTCCTTGTCTTAAGCGTTTCCGAATCTGGAGGATGTCGGATTGCTTGTTTATGGCTTCTATCTAGGCGATCTTGACGCATCAGTAGTCTCGCCGCATCTGGAAGTGTATAGAGGTTCTGAATTGAGCTTTACTTGTCAGGTTGTGAAGTCTTGTTTGGAGAGATCATCTCTCATTGTGATAGGAGGAGGCAGTTGTTGTTTGATGTTTTGGCCGGGGGCAGCATTGATACAGCTCATTCGCAGAAACTTCAGAAGATAAGGTTGATTTGGTGGTTTAGACTTAACATTTGCTTTAGCTATTATTGTTAGTATGCCTCTGTTCTTAGTTGTTGGATTTGTTCTCTTTCGATTTTGGTTTGTAACTTTCCTTCTAGTTGTTAGTTGTTTGTTAGTTGTTTCCGGGGACTTATCCTGTGTCCGCCAGCTTAGACTCCCCTCTTTTGAGCTTTAGACTCCGGGGATATCTCTATTTTCCGCCGGCTTATGTATTTGTCAATGTAAACTTTTAAGAAGTATCAATAACATCAGATGACCAAAAAAAAAGTAGAGATACATGCTTAGAATAAGATTATATACGTCCCAACACATTAGATATTTACATTACGCGGAAACCCACTCGGCTACATATGATAGGTTAATTTTAACTAAGTAATCATATTAAGTTTGTTATTAGTGACTAGATGGATAGTTAAGTACGCAAATCACCATATCACCTTTTTTTAATAGAGATGTATGCATGCATGCTTGGAAGACGGTTTACATCCCAACACATTAAATTGCGCGAAAATCCCCACATAGTCACATATTGCTTAAATTTAAATTTCTTAACCAAATTAAATTTAACATAACAAAATGATAACACATATATGCTTGACAACCCAGCTGAGTATTTCTCCAAATTAAACATAAGATTTTACAGAAGATAACCAATATATATATACATATATATTGCTTGACAACCGAGCTGGGTACTTTTCTTGACCTAGTTAAGTCTTAAGTGAGTTTCGGTTATAACTAAATAATTGAGAAATTGACTTGTCTCAAAACTGTGGTGAGTTTATTATCTTCTGTATATTTTAAATGATTAAACATGGTTATGTATTTCTCTCAATTTTTGGTTTAACAAAGATAATCTGGTTCCGGTTCAATAAGATATAGACTAAAAAAAATCAAAAAAGATAATAAAAATGAAATCCTTAAATTATGAATTGTTTTACCTTCTTATGCGCATATTTTTTGTGGGTTATATATTGGCACATTATATGTAGTAACAACATTTTTTACAGAAAATAATCAACATATACATATTGTTCGTTCCCAACCGAAATGAATACTTTTGGGTAGAATATTAAAAGAACATTGGCACAGTGGTACTTACAAGAAAATCAATATTTAAAAAGAGTGGTTGATCACTAATTAAGTCACAACCATTATTACATATCGAATATGGTAAATTAGTTCAAGAAAAAACCAAAACTTAGTTCAAACCGCCTTTGAAATTAGTCTTCTAGTCGGTGGGATGAGAGAGAGGTAAAGTTAAGTCTAATTTATTTTCGTCTCCGTTTATTTTCATTAGAGAATTCATTTATATATTAAAAATAAAACAACCTTTGTGGTTCTTTCCTAATGTTTGTTTTGTTTAGTGTTTTAGATTCTATTTTAGTTTTTAATTATTATATAAAAAAAGATCTAAATACATAATAAATAATTTATACGCTGTGAGTAAGTCATATTTTTCTAATAATTTAATTATTTTACATAATCTTAGTTACATCAATTTAATTTTATATGTCAAATATTATAATATTTGTAGTGTTGAAAAGTAATAAAATAAGGATTTAACCCGTGTTAGCACAAATTTAATAATATTTATTAATGTCAACATGTCCTCTTTATAACTCATCTACTATATAACCATATTATATAATATTTTAAATTTTTAAAATTTTACATATTCGTAATATTTTAAAATTTTATTAATTTTATATATATTAATTATAATATTTAAATAAATGCGAATCGAAGTTCTTCCTACGTTCAGAATCAAATGTCACAGGTTTTGGAAAACAAAATGAGAATCAAATTGTTATTTTCTTTGTTTGCAAATGATTCAGAGATATAATATATTCAAAACAAAAGAGAATGTGTGGTTAAATATATCATAGTTTGTGTTTCCATATTAATTGCTGTAATTTTTTTATTTGAAATGGAATGTAAACTATTTAAGAAACAAAATCTAACGTAATGCTATTTTTGGAAATTGTTTAGAGATTAACTTTGTAAATAAGTACAAATAAAAGAGTAGAACCCAAAATGTCCTTAAAAATATATATAGATATAATTATTTTTTTCTTTTTCATTTGAAATCTTTGTGGAAAAAATGGCATCGTCCGATCCTTTTGTTTTACTAAATAGAGAAATGTGGGAGACGAGAAATAATTTTGATGTGAAATGCGCGGAGTTAGTGAGACTTCAACAAGCCACTGAACCTTGGCGCTGTTGGTGGATCGTAAGAAGATGGAGTTGGAAGAGCTGTACGAGAAGTTCAAAGAATTTTATAAGAAAATGGTTGCTTATGCGGAGAACCCACAGTAATACATACATATATAGGTTACATAAATACTTTGCTTGTGATGCTCTCTTATAAATAAGTAATTAGTATATTGCTATTAGGTCCAACAAGACTATCTTGTAAATAAATAATTGAGAATTTGTTCTCTCTAAAACTCTGATGAGTTTAATATACAAAAACAAGGATTGTATGAATTTGTTTCAATCTGTGCCTTTTCTCTTCTTCTTTTCTTCTTCTAAAGAGAGAAGTAGTAATAAGATTTTGGTAGAGAGAATCTGTTTCCGGTTCAATGATATAAGACTAGTTTTCTTGGGACACAAGACAGTGAATAAAGAAATGAAAAATCATTCTTATTGCTTCATGTTTTGGAGTACATTGTACCATAGATTTTTATTTGTATAGGAAAATTCTTAATTATAATAAAAAGGTAAGTCCTTAGATTATGAATTTTCTTACCTTCTTATATGTAGATTTATTTTGGGTATAGTTTTAGAAGTCTATTAAATATTTTAAATATTAGTCAAATACTATTTAATTTGAAATTGAGAAATTGTTAGAAACCAGTAATATTTAAAACCAGTAAGATAAAATTTGATTCATAATATAATAATAATGACCAACATCTATAATAGCATACAATATTTAAAAAATAAATAAAAAATTTATAAGAAAAAAAAAAAAAAAAAAAAAAAAAAGAAAAAAAAATAATAAATACATTTACTTACACTTGTTGTCTATGAGCACAAAAACCTCTCTGCCTTCAAAAACCTCATTCACACACACAGACAGAGGAAACAGAACCAAAAAAAAAAAAAAACTCAAAATCTCTAATTCATGAATCATCGAAGATTCTGATTCTATGGAGGCATTGAACGAGCTTTGCGACATCATAGAGCAGAATCCAAAGCAATTTTTGGATAAGCTTCCTTGGATATGCCAACAATGTCCGCAACCCAAGCAGCTTCGTGCCAAATCGCCCAGGGTTTCTCAGAGTCATCTCAACGCGGTCTTATCCGTCACTCGAATCCTCTCCAGGAACCTCGACACATCCCAAAACGACGCCAAATTCGTCGTTTTAGATTTCCTCCAAGCTCTGCGTTCGTCGTTTCACCGTTCGTTCTGGTCGTATTCGTACACTTTAGAGTCGATTTCGGTGTTCTATTTCAGTTTCTTAGGTTATGTTTCGTGTCTTTCACCTGAATTTGGTACTGTGGTTGTGGAGCTTGTTATGATGAGTTGCTGTGGTGAGACTGAGAGTTGATTGCAGAGGGTGATAAACCCTAGTAAGAGAGAGTGAAGCGGCTCAAGATTATAACTTTATTGCTTAGAGAACTTGTTACATCACATTGTCTTATATATATGACAAGAGCTAGGTTTTACAAGACTGATTGTCCCCTACACATGTCATCATCTGTAGAGAGTTGTTGATCCAAAGGGAGCATATCTGTTGTGTATTTGGATCGTTGTGTGTGCTGGCTTGACTGTACGAACAGACTCACATGGTGACAAGGAGGGTGCTCTGTTACTGTTGGGAAAGTTTTCAAGACTCAAAATCTTGATGGGCTTAATGTTGTCCAAGCCCACTCTCTTCTTCTGCTTGACCGAAACAACAAATGCCGTGTTGTTGTTGTTATGCCTTACATCCCCCCTCAAAATTTGTGTGGATGGCGAGACCACGCCAAGTTTGAACTTCAGTTCATTAAACACAGGAATAGGCAGTGACTTCGTAAATATGTCTGCAAGCTGATATGCTGATGGGATGTGATAGACTGTAAGGGAGCCTTCTGCAACTTGTTCGCGGACATAATGATAGTGCGTCTTGAAGTGTTTGGACTTTTTGTGCAGAGTGGGATTCGCTGATAAGTACACTGCAGATAAGTTGTCACAATAGAGTTCTGGGGTTTGTTTAGGAGGCATACCAATGTTTTCTAGCAGGTCACGAAGCCAGTTTACTTCAGCGGCAGTGTCAGACAAACACCTGTACTCTGCTTCGGTTGAGCTCCGAGAGACTGAAGGTTGACGCTTAGCCGGCCAGGAAATGATGTTGGTACCGAGAAAGGTGCAGAAGCCGCCAGTTGAACGACTAGTGGTTTGACATCCACCCCAATCACTATCACTATATGCTCGTAAAGTAGAATCAGTGTTGTGAGAGAAGGATAGACCATGATCAATGGTACCTTTGATGTATCGGATCACACGCTTGAGCAGACTGAAATCCGAAAGAGTTGGAGAGTGCATCCTCTGACAGACCAGGTTAACAGCAAATTGAATATGTGGTCTCGTTAAAGTAAGATACTGCAACTTACCAGCCAGACTTCAAAAGAATGTTGGTTGATCAAACAGTTCTTCTTGACCCTTAACTTTTTGTAGTTCAATGGGTAAAGGTGTAGGAGCAGGTGCACAATCTGTCATCCCAGCAGCAATAAGAAGGTCCTCTGCATACTTGTGTTGGTTGAGGAACATGCCATCAGGATGATGATGAGCCTGGATTCCAAGAAAGTAACTCAATTTGCCCAGATCTTTCATTCAGAATTCCTCACTAAGTGACTCAAGAAGTTTATCAACCAAAGAAGGATTGCTTCCATTCAAGACCATATCATCCACATAGAGAAGTAAGACCATAATATCACCATCTCGATCATAGAAAAAGAGAGACGGATCTTTAAAACTGCATGTGAAGCCAAACTGGAGAAGGAACTTACTGAATTTGTCAAACCATGCCCGAGGGGCCCGATTTTTACTGGACATATATATTTAAGCCCGAGCCCGGTATTTTTCAGGGTCGGACCAGGTCTTTGGCCCTAATTGACATGCCTAATCTGGCTCACGAAGAACCGACGAAAAGGTTTTGGTTTCTATAAAGGTTCCAACTTCTTATCTCATAGCTGATGTCCACCCTGGATGTTTGAGCGCCTCCGCAACTGTTTTTGGTTCTTTGACAGTTCTATGAGTAGTGGTAAGCGCATATATAAGGTTAGGTTTTCGAACCCCATCTTTTCCCCTGGTGATCATAGTATGCTCATTAACAACAGGTGGAACAAGAGGAGGAAAGTCAGCTTCAGAGAATAAAGAATTTTCATCACTCGAGTCATTTGCTGAAGTTGTCGATGACTCTGCATTTTCTGAAGTTTCTACTTCTGCAGGTGACACAGGTTCTGTAGATTCCAAAACGACTGTTTCTGTAGGTGTTGGTTCGAGTTCTGCGAGAGATATAGCCTTTTGATCCGATTCAAAATCTGCTGGTCTAGGTGTGATTGCAGGGGCAGCAGGAACTGCAGAGAGCACAGGTTGAAAGCTTTTCTGCCAAGCTGATAAGAGAGAGGATGTTGCTGCGGGAATTAAGTAAGCGTAATCATCAGCGAATGGAAAGATTTGTTCATCAAAAAGAACATGTCTGCTGATATAGACACGTCCAGTAGGAGGATAGATGCACATATACCCTTTGTATTTGTTGTTATAGCCGAGGAAGACACATTTCAAGGATTTCGGATCAAATTTGTTTGTTCCATAAGCACGAAGAGTAGGATAGCAAACACTCCCAAACACTCTCAACATCGAGTAATCAGGCTTGGTCTTAAACAACGCTTCATGAGGACTTAGAGATGAAGCAAGTACAGAAGAGGGAAGGAGATTACTCAAATAGTTTGCTGTGAAGAAGGCTTCAACCCATAATGTTTGTGGAACCTTACTCTGAAATAACATGCTGAGACCCAATTCAGTTAAATGTATATGCTTTCTCTCTGCCAGACCATTTTGTTGAGGAGTGTGAGGACAAGAGATTAATTGCTTGATTCTACATGTTGCAAGGTGAGTTACAAACTGAGTGCTAACAAATTCACCTCCACCATCACACTGAAACATCTTGATTTTCTGATTTAACTGATTCTCAACTAGATTTTGGAAAAGAATGAAGACAGAGTAGAAGTCTGATTTATTCTTCAAAGGATAAAACCAACAATAGCGAGAGTAGTTGTCAACAAAGATAACATAGTATCTAAAACTTTGAGTAGAGGTGATTGGAGCAGGACCCCACAAATCACAATGTATACTCTCAAGAGGTCTACTAGTTACAAACATAGAGGAAGAAAAAGGAAGTTGAGCACTCTTCCCAAGCCTGCAAGACTCACAAAGCTTGTTGGTGTGCTTGTTTATTGTTATTGCTGCAGTAGAAGACAAATGTTGAAGAACTTCTACACTCGGATGTCCCAAACGTTTGTGCCACACTTCATCACTACTTGCGAGTTGTCGATTAGAGTACAAAGCTTTGAACGATGGGTTCCCGAGTACATAGTGATCTCTACTCCTGCTACCTGTTTTGAAGAGCTGCTTGGTATGTTTGTCCTTTACACATACACCATCAGAGTCAAATTTCACAGAGCAAAGATAGTCATCACACAGCTTAGAGACAGAGAGTAGTGATTTGGTAATGTGTGGACAGACCATAACATCTTTAAGGGGAAGAAATTTACCTGATGTTGTCTGCAAAGGTACTGATCCAATGTGAGTAATAGGCAAAAATTCACCATTTCCTACCATTACTGAGTCTTGACCTTGATAAGGTTGAGCCTGTTGCAGATTAGCTGTGGAGTGGGTGATGTGGGCAGTGGATCCACTATCAGGCAGCCACTCATTTCCTGTGTGATGATCCCCATCAGAGACTCGCATAGCAGCTAAAGCAGAGGGTAGTGACAGAACAAATTCTTCATTATACCAATTGTAGCAGTCAAAAGCACTGTGACCGTATTTACCACAGATTTGACAAGTTGGACGAGTAGAGGATCTTCCGTTTCGGTTCTGATTGTTGCTATGCTGGTGGAAACCACAGCCTCTTGTTGAATAGTTTCCTCTACCTCTGTATCCACCACGTCCACCTCTGTTGTTGTTGTTCGAACCCCCACCTCTGTCATAGTGTTGTTGTTTCTCAGCCTAGAACGCAAGGTGTGGTGTGACAGCAGGAACTGATGAGTAAGCCTTTAGTTTTTCATCAAAGGCAATGACTTTGAAGACAACATCTTCATAACAGGGAGGAGGAATCGAATCCATAGAGTGTTCAATCACAGTAGCTACAGTCTCGTATTCTTTTCCAAGACCAAAGAGTAAGCCATGGATTTTCTCAAGATCACTCATTGGGAAGCCTATTGAGTCAAGCTGGTCAAACACTTGTTTGAGTTCACTAAGATAATCTTCCATAGATCTACCAGACTTAAGACAGGCACGTAACTTATTCTGCAGTTCAAACTTTCTAGAGGTAGACACCCTATTAAACTTCTTAGCAAGAGCAGACCATACCTCTTGAGCAAACTGCAGACTGTAGACAACTCTAATGGCTGCTTCAGAGAGAGATCCCAATATCCAAGCCATGACCAGTTGGTCATTGCGGATCCATTTCAAAAACTCCGGATTTGGTTCTTCTGTGACACCATCGGTACCAGTAACAGATCTTGTTGACACTGGACGAGGTATCGAACCATTAACGTAACCAAGCAGCATTTGAGGAGACAGAAAGGACTTGAACTGAGTTTTTCATTGGAGATAGTTGGACTCTGTTAGCTTGAGCGTCACCACTTGAGAGATAGAAAGAGGAGAAGAGGAAAAAGAATCTTCAGGAGCCATGACCATATTACCGGCGCTCTGAATACATGAAAGGAGAGGGTGATAAACCCTAGTAAGAGAGAGTGAAGCGGCTCAAGATTATAACTTTATTGCTTAGAGAACTTGTTACATCACATTGTCTTATATATATGACAAGAGCTAGGTTTTACAAGACTGATTGTCCCCTACACATGTCATCATCTGCAGAGAGTTGTTGATCCAAGGGGAGCATATCTGTTGTGTATTTGGATCGTTGTGTGAGCTGGCTTGACTGTACGAACAGACTCACATGGTGACAAGGAGGGTGCTCTGTTACCGTTGGGAAAGTTTTCAAGACTCAAAATCTTGATGGGCTTAATGTTGTCCAAGCCCACTCTCTTCTTCTGCTGGACCGAAACATCAAATGCCGTGTTGTTGTTGTTATGCCTTACAAGAGTGACGACAGAGATCAATCGATCTCTATGGCTTTCTTGGTTGCTGTGTCTCAGTATTTTCCCACTATTCAGCAGTCTGATGGAGATAAATTGGTTACATTGCTACTCCATCAGTTTGCTGCTGATGAGCTGAGTATCGGATACAGTAAGGGAAACTTGATTCTAGACTACACCTTCATGTTAGAGTAACCAATGTTTTGTGTCAAGTGAAACTTGATTCTAGACTACACCTTCATGTTAGAGCCATTTCTAAGAGGCAACTCCAATTAATGTATGCGTTTCTCAAGGTCATGCTTTTAGATCACCCCGTTAGGATCACCATTAACTGGTGGATAATCTGTTTTTGGTCTCATAATTTGGCATGCTCTCACGAAGGTTGTTTTCTTGATTTTATTTCACAGTCAAGAAGGCAGGACGTGTAATAAAAAATCTGTAATAAATTCCCTTTTTTTTGTTTTCCTATAAACAGTAACCAGAGACTACACATCAGACCTCTTTTTGGACCTGCGATTCACGCAACGAAGAAGCTCAGACGCTTGATTGAACGTTAGAGTGCGGAATGAAATCAAAATAACAGAAAAATAGGAGAGAGATCGGAGCACATTACCTTTCTTTGCTGGCGGAAAATGAGAAATGACGAGAAAGAGGGAGTATTTATAGAGTCGAGTGGACGGCAACCCTACGAAGAGTAATTATGACCTACGCGACTCTTCGATTTCCGACCTAGTGGATGTGACGCGAGCGACACGTGTCATCCGGGCAACTCATGGCAAAATGATGCGGAGATTCGGATAAAATCAAATAATTTTTTATGGATTAGATCGGGTATTCTCTTTCCATAGTTCAAAACATTTGAATTAAATCTCGAATATTCAGAACTGGGGGGGGGACTAATTGTTGGTGCGGGATTCAGCACCCCCGACATACCGAGCTAAACCAGAAATATTATTTGACTATTTAACCGGAAATCCGGTTAAGGACCCGATTAGGTCATTTGAAGTCAATTCGAACGAAGTGTAGTCTTGGAGAGGAAGAAACCGACCTCTACTTCGGCACGGCGGCCGACTCGAGCAATTAGGCAGTTTTCCATATTCTACTTCGTCTGATAAGGAAAGTTAATATATTATGTAATCTATGTACATCTATAAATAAGGAGAGACTTCTCCATTGTAAGACATCCACAATTGAATACAATTACTGAGTTCTCTTCTTGTTCTTAGCAATTAAAACTCTAGTTTCTTCGAGATCTATTCCCTTTCTTCTAATTTCGAAGCTTAGATCTATTTTCTAGAGAGATTACTTTACTGAATTTGTTTCCCCCCTTAAACAAATCCATTGTGGAAACCTAGTTTCTACAATTATGTTTGAGAGCATATTTAGAATAAGTTGTGAGATAATTGAATCTGGTTGGGCAAAGGATCAAGCTTCAGTGAACGCCTTCATCGTGGGGTTAGCTTCCAGTATTCGTGAAAGATATGATTATGGCGAGCAGGTTGGTTACTCTAAACCTTTCCTTTAGTTGGCTTATTCGTCTCTCTTGTGTTGCATATATAATAGTTCTAGCTTTTTAATAACCCTAATCATTTGGTTATCAGGATGGTAGAGAGAAGCACTTAAGCAAGTTCCTGATGTCCTGCTGAATGTAATACAACTGCTTGCTGATATCAGCGTTGCTGTTCAAAAGCCTGAAGTAGCAGACATAGTTTTCCCATCTTTGATTGAAAGCCTAGACGAATGTGATGTTTCAACTCCTTACTCTTTGCGACTCCAAGTATGGCTCTCTTTTCCAAGTGATAACTTGCTGCCTATCTGTGTTACTTTCTCAAACTTTGGCAATGGAAATTTTTTACCACACGTACATACCTTTTCGTTAGATTTTTGTTGGTATATTTACTTATGCATCTTTTGCAACCTGTATGTAGCTTCTCGAAGCTGTATCTCGGATAGTAAACGAATTTTTTTTCCAATAAACTCAAAAGTTACACATCTAAAGTATCAAGTAGTGTTCCTTATCTTCTTACATAAAAATCTTGATAAAGGATATATGTGATCATAATAGAAGCGGTCCGTTAATAGTTGAACTCAAACGAAGTAACATTAATTTACATTCAAGAAAGTAATGTATAAATAAAATCATGGCTGTAGGAAAATGGCATGACCTGAGGTACAATTATAAATTCTTGTAGAAAGTCTTTTTCATTAAAGATGGGTCAAAACCTTCATGAGTTATAATAGATATTTTATCTGATCCATTAAAAAAAAGGTAACACTAAAAAAATTATATTATTAGAAAAAATAAATATTGATCCTAGGTATGTATAAACGTCATACTGTACGTTGTTGTAGCGTGTTGAATATTATTATTACTTGGCAGTCACAAAAATAAGGTGTTGAGACAATTATCTAAAAATGAGTAGTAGTTTGAATAAGAGTATGTTGGCTGATGTAGTAATCTGCCTTTGAAATCGATGGGATAAAATGAGTGGTAATTAGATATTTTTACAAAAACAAAAATTGAGTTATAGGTGAATGAAGTTGCTTGTTAATTTTCTTTATTTTAGGAAATGAATTTATTTTGCAGAGAAACGAACCTTCACGATTCTTTCCTAAAGACACCTCTAAATAGAAAGAAGGTAACCTCTACAAAGAGATTATTTCCTTAATTAACTATAGACTTGAGAGAGAAGTAATAAGTTTGTTGTAAGTGACGTACAGATGGATACTAAAGTTTGTGAATAATTTGATGAACTGATCAATAACATAATATTTGATACCACATTATTTACCTAACGAGAACCAATAGCATATAGTTTTGAAAGTATATTGATCAGTAACAAAATTAAAACTTTGTTTTATTTCCTTACATTTCCATTGAAAATATTTACTCAAGTTATAATCATCAAATCCTGTATATAGTGTGAAGTCTAGAGTTTAAAATTTCCTAGCTATATTTAATCTTACAATAGATTACAAATTAAAAGAGATGTATATAGTTTAACCAACAATGAAATGGTCTCGACCGCTGAAATGAATTGGGAATAGAAAAAAACTATTTCAATATTCTATGTAGTAACAAATAATGGCTGAGTAGTAGAATAATATTTTAAGACATTAGTGTAAAAGAAATTTCATATATTATTAAGAATTGAGAGACTGATATAGTAATCACATCCATAATTATTATACCAACGAGAGTAAGCTTAGTTCAAACCGCCTTTGAAATTCTACTTTAATTCGATGGGCTGAACTGAAATTGTATTCATTGGAATTTTTACTAAAAACTAATCTGCAGAGAAACGCATTACCTTCACAATTCTTACCTAAAGGCGATGATTGAGAAGATCCTTTAAAAAAAAAAAAATGTGAGATGAATGCCTTAATAATAACCATAGACTTGTGAAAGAAGTAGTAAGTTTGTGTTCGTCGCGTAGCCACTCAACATTTTTACTTCTTGTTTTCAGCTATAAATAGAGAAGTTAGAAGAGGTTATACATTCCTTAACACATAAAAATCTCTTTCAGAATATTGCAGTTTTAAAAATTTTCTTAATTATCAATTTAAAAAAAAAAATCTTTGTGAAAAAAAATGGCCAATGTTGGAAATACTAGTGAGTCTAGTCGCTTAGATGAGCTGGAGCGTGAATGGACACAGATGGAATGTGAAATGAGGCAGCTGGAAGATGAGATATCAAAGGAGGTTATTCCAAAGATCAAGAAGAAGGTCACTGAAGAGGTCAAAAAGAAGCTCGATAATAAGTTAAAGAAGTGGGATGAGATCGCCGAGAAGATGAAAGAAATTATGAAGGAGATGGTGGAAACCCCAGAATGATAGCCTTGATAGATTACTTTTACTATTCCAGAGTCGAGCTCTCTTATAAATAAGTAATTGACATATATCTGTGTCTAAACTCTTGAGGGCGACTGATATTTAGTAATATAGACATGTAATGAGCCTCCGATATACATATTGTCTAATAGTTAATATTAATTTCTTGAACTATCTAATTCCAGCAACACTTTCTTGTAAGTAAATATTTGGGAAATTGCTGTCTCAATTTATATATGGAATAATATGCATGATTCTGCATTTGTTTTATTTCAATCAACGCTTTTTTCTCCTCTTTTTCTTTATGAGTCGCACACCCTGATTAAATCTTATTATCATTTCTTGATCACTGTCGAGTTCTTCGGAAACTCCCCATAACAGATTTTTCTTAATCAGAAGTCACCTTTAGAAAACCCTAAAAAAGGGAGAAGTCGTGAATATCCATTATATGCCGAAGATATGCCGAAGAAGATATACCGAAGAAGATAGAATGGTCCTGACCACGGGAGAAATTTATTAACTAATTTAATTATTTCGGAAGATAAAAATAATATACTTACTCAAGCTACAGTTTTTAGTATTCTAGCTATTGAGTCTTGATTATTTTAGTATTCTAGCTAGCTACAGTTTTTAATCCTAAAATATCTTACAAATTGAAGGAAATTAAAATACTTCAACCGACCATGAAATGATCATTTCATGGAATGGTCATCACCGATTACATGAATTGGGGCTAAAAAAAGACTATAAGACTTATTTCTTTCATTTCCTTGTATGTTCATTGTAAAGTTCAAATTCTCTACTAAAAAGTGAACAACTAGTGGAGAAATAAACACTCTTAATAACACGTATTCCTTCGTCACAATTACCAACTTCTTTTTTTCTCACCCCAAATTAGGTCCCCCTAATGAATTCATAAAACATAAAACATAGCAAATTATTAGAAAAAGAAAAAGAAAAAAAAGACGTCTTACCCTTGACCTTAGTCAACTCACATTACAACAGAAAAAGTAAATTTTATTTTTATATATATTGGGAAAATTGGAAAAAAGGACAAATAGACTTTAGTTTTATAGGTTTGGTCATATAGGATTTATAATAATTAAAACCCAATTTTACCTTCAATTTTTTAAAAATTTAAATAACAAAAAATATAAAAACTTAATATATTTACAAAAATAAAAATAAAAGGTAACATGAAACCTCTAATTGATTAAGAGATTTCTACACCAAATTATAACCATCAAAGTCTTACGCTTTTACGAAGCCGTAAAAAAAAAAAAATCTTGCTCGATTCAGAACCGTTTGCCAACCATGGAACACACTTTTCAACAACAAGAGATTTATCAACAATCACTTGGATTGCGTCCATCTTCAATTCATCTTACGGACCGAGAATTCCAAGATTTATTCAATAGGCATCAATTTCGATGACTCATTAGAGGTGCGTGAGTTACACCTAGAAACTCATGAGGGTCCTAATAAGAAACTTAAGTTGTTTGGAAACCTGTTTTATTGCGACGGGTTTTTGTTATGTCATGCTTTGCCTCACGTGGATAGGCAACACATTACATATTTACATTACGCGGAAACTCACACGGCCATATATGATAGGTTAATTTTAACTAGTAATCATTTAAGTTGGTTATTAGTGACTAGATGGATAGGTAAGTACGCAATTCACCATATCACCTTTTTCAATAGAGATGCATGCATGCATGCTTAGAAGAAGGTTTACATCCAACACATTATATTACGCGGAAACCTCCACATGGCCACATGATGTTTAAATTTACATTTCTTGACCAAATTAATCTTAACATAACAAAATGATAACACATATATGCTTGACAACCGAGGTGAGTACTTCTCCAAATTAAATATAAAATTTTACAGAAGATAACTAAAATATATATATATATATATATACATATATATATATATTGCTTGACAACAGAGCTGAGTATTTTTCCGTATTAAAAGAAGAGTGGCTGACGAAGTCATCACAACCATTATGACATATCGAATACGGTAATTAAGTTATTTCAAAAATAAATAAATAACTTAGTTCAAAGTCTTCTCATCGATGGACAGAGGCACAGAGCGACAGAGAGAGGGGTCAAAGTTAAGTTACGATAGCCAACAGCATATAATTTTAAAAGTACGTTGATCAGTAACAAAAAAAAAGACAATATGACTATTATATATCCATTGAAAAGAGAGTAAGATTAGTTAGTTCAAACCACCATTAGATTGATTTTAATTCATATCCATGGGCTGATGAATTATGTTAGAAGGAGAAAAGTTAAGTATATATATTTATTGATTTATTATCTATCTATATTTCTTTT
Organism: Camelina hispida; assembly: GCA_023657505.1. Classification (NCBI taxonomy): domain Eukaryota; kingdom Viridiplantae; phylum Streptophyta; class Magnoliopsida; order Brassicales; family Brassicaceae; genus Camelina; species Camelina hispida. The sequence goes on from CP094631.1 coordinate 34,706,939, forward strand.
CATTATAATTTTTATTAAAAAATAATTTATAGAGAAATGAATCTTCAAGAGGTCTAACCTCAAAGTAAGGTTATTGCCTTAATTAACCATAAACTTGTGAGAAAAGTAGTAAGTTTGTGTTAGTGGCGTAGGTGGAGAGTTGAAATACGCAACTCAACATTATCATCTTTTTTCAGCTATAAATGGAGATGTTTAGAAGAGGTTTTTTACATTGCAATGCAAACAAATTAAATTTTTTCACATTATCGCATTTTTATATTTTTTTCATCTTTTTCTTTCTTTTTTCTTTTTGAAATCTTTGTAAAAAAATGACTAATGTTGGAAACACTAGTGTGTCTACTCGTCATGATCAAGAGCTGGATTGTAAGATGACGGAGTTGGAAGAAGCCTTGAAGAAGCTCAACGATGAGAAAGTGAAATTGGAAGAAGAGCTCTTCGAGAAGATGAAAGAATTTAAGAAGTTGAAAAAGTTCTCTAACAAGATAAAAGAAATTAAGAACTCTGAGAAGATAAAAGAAATTAAGAAGGAGATGGAGGAAACCCAAGAGTGATAGGTTACTTTTACTATTCCAGAGTGAAGCTCTCTTATAAATAATTAACTGAGATATTGATCTTGAGACCGAGTGAAATATATAGACATGTTAATTTTAATTTTTTTTGAAATATTTAAGTCCAGGGAGACTTTCTTGTAAGTAAAATAATTGGGAAATTGTTATCTCTAAACTCTGAAGAGTTTTATATCCTAATAATATATATGCATGTTTGGTTCTGCATTTCTTCTCTTCTTGTTTCTTATGAGTCACACACTCTGTAAATGAATCATATATTCTCATTTTCTGATCATTTATCGTGTTCTTGGAAAATACCCATAAAAGATTTGTCTCAATCACATTCAGAAGTTTAACTCTTGAGATTTTTAATATTCAGCTATATATGTTTAATCCTACTATTTATTACAAATTAAAGAAGAATAAAATAGTTCAACCGACGATGAAGTGGTCTTGACAAAGCAGTACTATTTTTCTTTCATTTCCTTATATTTCCTTATATGTCCATTGAAATCTTCAAATTCTTTACTAAAACAAAATAAACACTCTTGGTAACACGTTTTCCTCCGTCGTAATTACTAGTTTCTTTGTTTTCGTTTAGCAATAAGAGCCCCTAATCATGAATTCATATTATCAATAACCAATTCTCTACATATATATATATATATATCTCGAGAGAGAAAACGTAAGGCACTGTTTTCTTATTTTTGTGTGTGTTAAATGTTAACATGTTAATGCTTATCACTAACAAAGAAATAAAGACGTCTTGATCAAACATCCAGAGCTTAGCCAATCATACATAAGAAAACGTAAGGCACTGTTTTCTTATTTTTGTGTGTGTTAAATGTTAACATGTTAATGCTTATCATTAACAAAGAAATAAAGACGTCTTGATCAAACATCCAGAGCTTAGCCAATCATACATTAGGTTAGAGCAGAAAAGTAACATTTTAAAGAAGCGTGTAGACTTTGATATGTATATCAGCCACTCGGCCCACTCTTGTTAATAATGTAAATCTCTTACACCAATGTTAAAGTCTACCCAAATAAATAACTTCGCCTGGTTGGCAACAAAGATACTTTTCTGTAACTAACGTTGTTACTACATAAAATGTGTACTAATTAATGACTAAGATAAAATGTGTACACATGACAGACATGTGCGCTAACCCATTAAGATAAAAAAAAGTATAGATACAGTGTATACATATAAAAAGATGACGTTTATTGTTATCCAACTTCTAACTTTGAGCACAGATCATACATATGAGGCTGGAATTGATCAATGAAGATGAATCTCAATAAAAATAAACACATATGGTATTGTGACAAGAGTTATAATTCCTATATAAAAGTTTGGATCCATTTTCCAAAATTTAATTTTATTACTTATCAGTAGAATCATACCTGATGTATTATGTACCCAACATTTTTACCTAAAGAGTGTTGTTGTAGTTTAATAACAATAAAATATAAATGTTACTCTTCTTTAATATCAAAGAAATTATACATTTGAAAGTTAGCACTAACGTTTAACACATATGACAGTCCATTACATGTTTTTTTCTTTTTTCTGTTTGGAGTATTCATAAAATAGTGAATAGTGAACACTTTAGTTCATTTTGGGACCTAAAATTTAGTAATCATAAGTCATGGCCAAAGAAAACGTGTTGCCAAGAGTGTTTTAATTAATAAATAATTTTAAAATTTATAAAAGACACCAAATGGGAATGAAAAAAAATAGTCATCGCCCATCGGTCACTATATATATATATATATATTTTTTTTTTGTGCAATAGTCATAGGTCACTATATCTACTGTCAATATTTTGTATTTGAAATAACTAAAATTGAACATGACCCTACAACAATATTCAGGTAAGCACCCAACATTCCCTATAGAGTGTTTTATATTGTATAAATAAATATAAAATGTAAATGTTACTTTTCTGTTCTAAATGTATGATTGGCTAAGCTCTAGATGTTTTATCAAGACGTCTTTATTTATTTGTTAGTGATAAGCATTAACATGTTAACATCTAACACACACAAAAATAAGAAAACAGTGCCTTATATATAGAGAATCGGTTATTGATAATATGTGTTCATGAATATCAATAACCGACTGCTAAACGAAAACAAAAAATCTAATAACTACAACGAATGAAATCTATTAAAAAATCTAGTAACTACAACGAAGAAATCTATTAATTGTTTTTTTTTTTGTAAAGAATTTGAAGTTTTCAATGGACATACAAGGAAATGAAAGAAAACTAGTAGTGTTTTGTTTTTATCCCCAATTCATTTCATCGGTGAAGAGCACTTCATCATCGTCGGTTGAACTATTTTAATCTTCTTTAATTTGTAATAAATTTGTAAGATTAATTAAAAATTTATAGCTAGAATATTAAAAACCTCAAGAGTTAAACTTCTGATTGTGATTGAGACAAATCTTTTATGGATATTTCCCAAGAACTCGATAAACGATCAAGAAAAGAGAATATATGATTCAATTATATTGTGTGACTCATAAGGAACAAGACGAGAAGAGATGCAGAACCAAACATGAATATATATTATAGGGATATAAAACTTATCAGAGATGAGTTTAGAGGCAACAATTTCCCAATTATTTTACTTACAAGAAAGTTTCCCTATACTTAAATAGTTCAAGAAAAATTAAAATTAACATGTCTATATATTTCACTCGCCTTTAAGATCAATATCTTAGTTACTTATTTATAAGAGAACTTCACTCTGGAATTGTAAAAGTAACCTATCACTCTTGGGTTTCCTCCTTCTCCTTCTTAATTTCTTTCATCTTCTTGTAGAGTTCTTTCAACTTCACTTGCTTATCGGTTATCTTCCTCTTCACCTCTTCAATGGCACTACGATATTGGACTAACTCCGTACAGATCTTCTCCATCTCATCTTTCAACTCCGTGATCTCACGATCCAGCTCTTCAAGACGAGTATCCACACTAGTGTTTCCAACATTAGCCATTTTTTCTCACAAAGATTTCAAAATAAAAAGAAAGAAAAAGAAGAAAAAATTATAAAAATGTGTTATTGTGAACGAATTTAATTTCTGTGTGTTGCAATGTGAAAAAACCTCTTCTAAACATCTCCATTTATAGCTGAAAAAGGTGATAATGTTGAGTTGCGTACTTCAACTCTCTACCTACGCTACTAACACAAATTTACTACTTCTCTCACAAGTCTATGGTTAATTAAGGCAATGACTTTACTTTGAAGGTTAGACCTCGTGAAGGTTCATTTCTCAAAAAATTATTTTTTTATTAAAAATTATATTGAAAATAAATCAATAAATATATATAGTTAACCTTTCTCCCCCTAGTTTAATTCATCAGCCCATGGATATGAATTAAAATCAATCTCAATGGTGGTTTGAACTAATCTTACTCTCTTTTCAATGAATATATAAGAAATGGATATAATAGTCATCTTGTCTTACTTTTTATTTGTTATTGATCAACGTACTTTTGAAATTATATGCTATTTCGTTATTGTAAAAATTATGTAACAATATCGCAATACTTATTCATATAAGAGCTTCACCGAAAAAAAGTAAAAATTGTTGGTTTTCCATCATCTCCTTTAATTCTTAACTTCTTTATCTTCTCAATGAGCTCTTCCACTTTCATTTTCTTACAATTGAGCTTCTTCATTCTCGTAGACTTTTGTGTTAATTATAAAATATAAAGGAAAATTTTGTTTAATGGAAGTATAATTTCAGGTATTAAGCACCAAACTTTACCTACAGAATATAACTGTTACTTTTTTGTTCTAATATTGATTGATTCACCTAATTAATGATATGCTCAAATTTACCCTAGAGCTACTCTCTCAAATTAACAGATCAATTGTAGTACTTAGGGATCGAATATACAAAGACTCCAGATTCAGACAATAGATTTAATAATTTTTTAATTACGCTAAACCAAAATTGTAATTTAAATAGCAATGCAAAAACAGAAAATAAAAAGTTGTAAATTCAGATGGATGAAACGTTATGCCTAGCGAAATTCTCAGAAATTTATGAAATATAAAATCAATCAATAAATTAGGATTCAAGCAATTAAGATTAGATTTAGAACTCTAAACACTTTTGTAAAATAAATCAGTTCTCACTGCAAATATTATCTAAATTTAAAACCAGAAAATCCAAAAAAATCAGCTTTGAAAACAGGTTTAGATTGTTCACCAAATTACTAAATCAAATCTCTTTGCAGAAAGTAATTTTACTCATCAAAATATTTTATCAGGAAAATCAATTATATTCTCATATCAATTTATTTTCTTAAAGTATTAATTCTAGGTGATCAATCAAGAATTAATATGAAGAACAACCTATGATGAAAATCTAGAAAGATAAAGAATCCTAAATAATCAGATCTAATAAATCATAAAAACCCTATGAAAAACCTTGAATCTAACAAGAGATCTATTCAGACATGATTAATAAAACAAAAACCATGAATAAAATATATATCATGAAATTCAAAAGAGAAGAACAAAGGAGTTTAGAAAAGCATCTCTCAACAGGGCTGAGTGCTTGGCTTGTCTCTCCCAAAAAACTCTCAGGGTCTCTCTCTCAAAAGGTGGCAAAAAAAGAAAAGCTTAGGTCTAAACAATGACCCAAAAATTCTATTTATATTGCTAAAGACGTCCAGGGACTAATGATACAAATATAGAAAACTTTGGGCAGCTTTTTAAATCTTCAAAACTTGTGGGAAAACTTCCAACTTTTCTATTGGATGATGCATCGATCGACACCATCATTTGCATCTGTCAATGCATCCTTCTGAACATGTCTCCCAACTTCACAGCTCAGCTTCAATGCTTGTATGTGCTCCAAATCCTCCTATTTAGCTCCATTATGCTCTTATCCATGCTAAATCCTAAAAAACCTGTAAAGACTTTCAAAGACTCCAAAAACACCAAAAATACTCTAAAAGACTCCTTATATCATGGTTAAAACACCTAAAAACCATGATATATCAATTCCCCCAAACTTAGCTTTTGCTTGCCCTCAAACAAATCAAGAACTTCATATGTGGAAAAGGTTTGAAAACGCGGAAAATCCTTTTCTTTTTAAAGTAATACCATGATCATCCGAACCATAATCCATATGCTTAGCAAATAAATCCAAATCAAAACACCATGTACTTCTCCGTTAGCATTCATACCATCCCAAATTCCAAAACATCCTCTATTAAGCCTTCATGGATGGGACTCATCAATTTGATTAATGTCAAGAACATTCTAGACTCATTCCCGAACAATACCATAACAAGCAAGACAATATGTTTAATATCAGTGGTACTCTGTTGTTGTTGTTCGAACCCCCACCTCTGTCATAGTGTTGTTGTTTCTAAGCCTAGAACGCAAGGTGTGGTGTGACAGCAGGAACGGATGAGTAAGCCTTTAGTTTTTCATCAAAGGCAATGACTTTGAAGACAACATCTTCATAACAGGGAGGAGGAATCAAATCCATAGAGTGTTCAATCACAGTAGCTACAGTCTCGTATTATTTTCCAAGACCAAAGAGTAAGCCATGGATTTTCTCAAGATCACTCATTGGGAAGCCTATTGAGTCAAGCTGGTCAAACACTTGTTTGAGTTCACTAAGATAATCTTCCATAGATCTACCAGACTTAAGACAGGCACGTAACTTATTCTGCAGTTCAAACTTTCTAGAGGTAGACACCCTATTAAACTTCTTAGCAAGAACAGACCATACCTCTTGAGCAAACTGCAGACTGTAGACAACTCTAATGGCTGCTTCAGAGAGAGATCCCAATATTCAAGTCATGACCAGTTGGTCATTGCGGATCCATTTCAAAAACTCCGGATTTGGTTCTTCTGTGACACCATCGGTACCAGTAACAGATCTTGTTGACACTGGACGAGGTATCGAACCATTAACGTAACCAAGCAGCATTTGAGGAGACAGAAAGGACTTGAACTGAGTTTTCCATTGGAGATAGTTGGACTCTGTTAGCTTGAGCGTCACCACTTGAGAGATAGAAAGAGGAGAAGAGGAAAAAGAATCTTCAGGAGCCATGACCATATTATCGGCGCTCTGAATACATGAAAGGAGAGGGTGATAAACCCTAGGAAGAGAGAGTGAAGCGGCTCAAGATTATAACTTTATTGCTTAGAGAACTTGTTACATCACATTGTCTTATATATATGACAAGAGCTAGGTTTTACAAGACTGATTGTCCCCTACACATGTCATCATCTGCAGAGAGTTGTTGATCCAAGGGGAGCATATCTGTTGTGTATTTGGATCGTTGTGTGAGCTGGCTTGACTGTACGAACAGACTCACATGGTGACAAGGAGGGTGCTCTGTTACCGTTGGGAAAGTTTTCAAGACTCAAAATCTTGATGGGCTTAATGCTGTCCAAGCCCACTCTCTTCTTCTGCTGGACCGAAACATCAAATGCCGTGTTGTTGTTGTTCTGCCTTACAAGAGTGACGACAGAGATCAATCGATCTCTATGGCTTTCTTGGTTGCTGTGTCTCAGCATTTTCCCACTATTCAGCAGTCTGATGGAGATAAATTGGTTACATTGCTACTCCATCAGTTTGCTGCTGATGAGCTGAGTATCAGATACAGTAAGGGTTCTAAAGATGTGTTTTTACATAAAGTGGCTTCTTTTGAGGATGAATCTATTGAGTGTTTGGAGAAGCAAGAGATTGCTTTCAAATAGGTAACCAATGTTTTGTGTCAAGTGAAACTTGATTCTAGACTACACCTTCATGTTAGAGCCATTTCTAAGAGGCAACTCCAATTAATGTATGCGTTTCTCAAGGTCATGCTTTTAGATCACCCCGTTAGGATCACCATTAACTGGTGGATAATCTGTTTTTGGTCTCATAATTTGGCATGCTCTCACGAAGGTTGTTTTCTTGATTTTATTTCACAGTCAAGAAGGCAGGACGTGTAATAAAAAATCTGTAATAAATTCCCTTTTTTTTGTTTTCCTATAAACAGTAACCAGAGACTACATATCAGACCTCTTTTTGGACCTGCGATTCACGCAACGAAGAAGCTCAGACGCTTGATTGAACGTTAGATTGCGGAATGAAATCAAAATAACAGAAAAATAGGAGAGAGATCGGAGCACATTACCTTTCTTTGCTGGCGGAAAATGAGAAATGACGAGAAAGAGGGAGTATTTATAGAGTCGAGTGGACGGCAACCCTACGAAGAGTAATTATGACCTACGCGACTCTTCGATTTCCGACCTAGTGGATGTGACGCGAGCGACACGTGTCATCCGGGCAACTCATGGCAAAATGATGCGGAGATTCGGATAAAATCAAATAATTTTTTATGGATTAGATCGGGTATTCTCTTTCCATAGTTCAAAACATTTGAATTAAATCTCGAATATTCAGAACTGGGGGGGGACTAATTGTTGGTGCGGGATTCAGCACCCCCGACATACCGAGCTAAACCAGAAATATTATTTGACTATTTAACCGGAAATCCGGTTAAGGACCCGATTAGGTCATTTGAAGTCAATTCGAACGAAGTGTAGTCTTGGAGAGGAAGAAACTGACCTCTACTTTGGCACGGCGGCCGACTCGAGCAATTAGGCAGTTTTCCATATTCTACTTCGTCTGATAAGGAAAGTTAATATATTATGTAATCTATGTACATCTATAAATAAGGAGAGACTTCTCCATTGTAAGACATCCACAATTGAATACAATTACTGAGTTCTCTTCTTGTTCTTAGCAATTAAAACTCTAGTTTCTTCGAGATCTATTCCCTTTCTTCTAATTTCGAAGCTTAGATCTATTTTCTAGAGAGATTACTTTACTGAATTTGTTTCCCCCCTTAAACAAATCCATTGTGGAAACCTAGTTTCTACAATTATGTTTGAGAGCATATTTAGAATAAGTTGTGAGATAATTGAATCTGGTTGGGCAAAGGATCAAGCTTCAGTGAACGCCTTCATCGTGGGGTTAGCTTCCAGTATTCGTGAAAGATATGATTATGGCGAGCAGGTTGGTTACTCTAAACCTTTCCTTTAGTTGGCTTATTCGTCTCTCTTGTGTTGCATATATAATAGTTCTAGCTTTTTAATAACCCTAATCATTTGGTTATCAGGATGGTAGAGAGAAGCACTTAAGCAAGTTCCTGATGTCCTGCTGAATGTAATACAACTGCTTGCTGATATCAGCGTTGCTGTTCAAAAGCCTGAAGTAGCAGACATAGTTTTCCCATCTTTGATTGAAAGCCTAGACGAATGTGATGTTTCAACTCCTTACTCTTTGCGACTCCAAGTATGGCTCTCTTTTCCAAGTGATAACTTGCTGCCTATCTGTGTTACTTTCTCAAACTTTGGCAATGGAAATTTTTTTTACCACACGTACATACCTTTTTCGTTAGATTTTTTGTTGGTATATTTACTTATGCATCTTTTGCAACCTGTATGTAGCTTCTCGAAGCTGTATCTCGGATAGTAAACGAATTTTTTTGTTCCAATAAACTCAAAAGTTACACATCTAAAGTATCAAGTAGTGTTCCTTATCTTCTTACATAAAAATCTTGATAAAGGATATATGTGATCATAATAGAAGCGGTCCGTTAATAGTTGAACTCAAACGAAGTAACATTAATTTACATTCAAGAAAGTAATGTATAAATAAAATCATGGCTGTAGGAAAATGGCATGACCTGAGGTACAATTATAAATTCTTGTAGAAAGTCTTTTTCATTAAAGATGGGTCAAAACCTTCATGAGTTATAATAGATATTTTATCTGATCCATTAAAAAAAAGGTAACACTAAAAAAAATTATATTATTAGAAAAAATAAATATTGATCCTAGGTATGTATAAACGTCATACTGTACGTTGTTGTAGCGTGTTGAATATTATTATTACTTGGCAGTCACAAAAATAAGGTGTTGAGACAATTATCTAAAAATGAGTAGTAGTTTGAATAAGAGTATGTTGGCTGATGTAGTAATCTGCCTTTGAAATCGATGGGATAAAATGAGTGGTAATTAGATATTTTTACAAAAACAAAAATTGAGTTATAGGTGAATGAAGTTGCTTGTTAATTTTCTTTATTTTAGGAAATGAATTTATTTTGCAGAGAAACGAACCTTCACGATTCTTTCCTAAAGACACCTCTAAATAGAAAGAAGGTAACCTCTACAAAGAGATTATTTCCTTAATTAACTATAGACTTGAGAGAGAAGTAATAAGTTTGTTGTAAGTGACGTACAGATGGATACTAAAGTTTGTGAATAATTTGATGAACTGATCAATAACATAATATTTGATACCACATTATTTACCTAACGAGAACCAATAGCATATAGTTTTGAAAGTATATTGATCAGTAACAAAATTAAAACTTTGTTTTATTTCCTTACATTTCCATTGAAAATATTTACTCAAGTTATAATCATCAAATCCTGTATATAGTGTGAAGTCTAGAGTTTAAAATTTCCTAGCTATATTTAATCTTACAATAGATTACAAATTAAAAGAGATGTATATAGTTTAACCAACAATGAAATGGTCTCGACCGCTGAAATGAATTGGGAATAGAAAAAAACTATTTCAATATTCTATGTAGTAACAAATAATGGCTGAGTAGTAGAATAATATTTTAAGACATTAGTGTAAAAGAAATTTCATATATTATTAAGAATTGAGAGACTGATATAGTAATCACATCCATAATTATTATACCAACGAGAGTAAGCTTAGTTCAAACCGCCTTTGAAATTCTACTTTAATTCGATGGGCTGAACTGAAATTGTATTCATTGGAATTTTTACTAAAAACTAATCTGCAGAGAAACGCATTACCTTCACAATTCTTACCTAAAGGCGATGATTGGGAAGATCCTTTAAAAAAAAAAAAAAATGTGAGATGAATGCCTTAATAATAACCATAGACTTGTGAAAGAAGTAGTAAGTTTGTGTTCGTCGCGTAGCCACTCAACATTTTTACTTCTTGTTTTCAGCTATAAATAGAGAAGTTAGAAGAGGTTATACATTCCTTAACACATAAAAATCTCTTTCAGAATATTGCAGTTTTAAAAATTTTCTTAATTATCAATTTAAAAAAAAAAATCTTTGTGAAAAAAATGGCCAATGTTGGAAATACTAGTGAGTCTAGTCGCTTAGATGAGCTGGAGCGTGAATGGACACAGATGGAATGTGAAATGAGGCAGCTGGAAGATGAGATATCAAAGGAGGTTATTCCAAAGATCAAGAAGAAGGTCACTGAAGAGGTCAAAAAGAAGCTCGATGATAAGTTAAAGAAGTGGGATGAGATCGCCGAGAAGATGAAAGAAATTATGAAGAAGATGGTGGAAACCCCAGAATAATAGCCTTGATAGATTACTTTTACTATTCCAGAGTCGAGCTCTCTTATAAATAAGTAATTGACATATATCTGTGTCTAAACTCTTGAGGGCGACTGATATTTAGTAATATAGACATGTAACGAGCCTCCGATATACATATTGTCTAATAGTTAATATTAATTTCTTGAACTATCTAATTCCAGCAACACTTTCTTGTAAGTAAATATTTGGGAAATTGCTGTCTCAATTTATATATGGAATAATATGCATGATTCTGCATTTGTTTTATTTCAATCAACGCTTTTTTCTCCTCTTTTTCTTTATGAGTCGCACACCCTGATTAAATCTTATTATCATTTCTTGATCACTGTCGAGTTCTTCGGAAACTCCCCATAACAGATTTTTCTTAATCAGAAGTCACCTTTAGAAAACCCTAAAAAGGGAGAAGTCGTGAATATCCATTATATGCCGAAGATATGCCGAAGAAGATATACCGAAGAAGATAGAATGGTCCTGACCACGGGAGAAATTTATTAACTAATTTAATTATTTCGGAAGATAAAAATAATATACTTACTCAAGCTACAGTTTTTAGTATTCTAGCTATTGAGTCTTGATTATTTTAGTATTCTAGCTAGCTACAGTTTTTAATCCTAAAATATCTTACAAATTGAAGGAAATTAAAATACTTCAACCGACCATGAAATGATCATTTCATGGAATGGTCATCACCGATTACATGAATTGGGGCTAAAAAAAGACTATAAGACTTATTTCTTTCATTTCCTTGTATGTTCATTGTAAAGTTCAAATTCTCTACTAAAAAGTGAACAACTAGTGGAGAAATAAACACTCTTAATAACACGTATTCCTTCGTCACAATTACCAACTTCTTTTTTTCTCACCCCAAATTAGGTCCCCCTAATGAATTCATAAAACATAAAACATAGCAAATTATTAGAAAAAGAAAAAGAAAAAAAAGACGTCTTACCCTTGACCTTAGTCAACTCACATTACAACAGAAAAAGTAACTTTTATTTTTATATATATTGGGAAAATTGGAAAAAGGACAAATAGACTTTAGTTTTATAGGTTTGGTCATATAGGATTTATAATAATTAAAACCCAATTTTACCTTCAATTTTTTAAAAATTTAAATAACAAAAAATATAAAAACTTAATATATTTACAAAAATAAAAATAAAAGGTAACATGAAACCTCTAATTGATTAAGAGATTTCTACACCAAATTATAACCATCAAAGTCTTACGCTTTTACGAAGCCGTAAAAAAAAAAAAATCTTGCTCGATTCAGAACCGTTTGCCAACCATGGAACACACTTTTCAACAACAAGAGATTTATCAACAATCACTTGGATTGCGTCCATCTTCAATTCATCTTACGGACCGAGAATTCCAAGATTTATTCAATAGGCATCAATTTCGATGACTCATTAGAGGTGCGTGAGTTACACCTAGAAACTCATGAGGGTCCTAATAAGAAACTTAAGTTGTTTGGAAACCTGTTTTATTGCGACGGGTTTTTGTTATGTCATGCTTTGCCTCACGTGGATAGGCAACACATTACATATTTACATTACGCGGAAACTCACACGGCCATATATGATAGGTTAATTTTAACTAGTAATCATTTAAGTTGGTTATTAGTGACTAGATGGATAGGTAAGTACGCAATTCACCATATCACCTTTTTCAATAGAGATGCATGCATGCATGCTTAGAAGAAGGTTTACATCCAACACATTATATTACGCGGAAACCTCCACATGGCCACATGATGTTTAAATTTACATTTCTTGACCAAATTAATCTTAACATAACAAAATGATAACACATATATGCTTGACAACCGAGGTGAGTACTTCTCCAAATTAAATATAAAATTTTACAGAAGATAACTAAAATATATATATATATATATATATATATATACATATATATATTGCTTGACAACAGAGCTGAGTATTTTTCCGTATTAAAAGAAGAGTGGCTGACGAAGTCATCACAACCATTATGACATATCGAATACGGTAATTAAGTTATTTCAAAAATAAATAAAAAACTTAGTTCAAAGTCTTCTCATCGATGGACAGAGGCACAGAGCGACAGAGAGAGGGGTCAAAGTTAAGTTACGATAGCCAACAGCATATAATTTTAAAAGTACGTTGATCAGTAACAAAAAAAAAAGACAATATGACTATTATATATCCATTGAAAAGAGAGTAAGATTAGTTAGTTCAAACCACCATTAGATTGATTTTAATTCATATCCATGGGCTGATGAATTATGTTAGAAGGAGAAAAGTTAAGTATATATATTTATTGATTTATTATCTATCTATATTTCTTTTCATTATAATTTTTATTAAAAAATAATTTATAGAGAAATGAATCTTCAAGAGGTCTAACCTCAAAGTAAGGTTACTGCCTTAATTAACCATAAACTTGTGAGAAAAGTAGTAAGTTTGTGTTAGTGGCGTAGGTGGAGAGTTGAAATACGCAACTCAACATTATCATCTTTTTCAGCTATAAATGGAGATGTTTAGAAGAGGTTTTTACATTGCAATGCAAACAAATTAATTTTTTTCACATTATCGCATTTTTATATTTTTTTCATCTTTTTCTTTCTTTTTTCTTTTTGAAATCTTTGTAAAAAAATGACTAATGTTGGAAACACTAGTGTGTCTACTCGTCATGATCAAGAGCTGGATTGTAAGATGACGGAGTTGGAAGAAGCCTTGAAGAAGCTCAACGATGAGAAAGTGAAATTGGAAGAAGAGCTCTTCGAGAAGATGAAAGAATTTCAGAAGTTGAAAAAGTTCTCTAAGAAGATAAAAGAAATTAAGAACTCTGAGAAGATAAAAGAAATTAAGAAGGAGATGGAGGAAACCCAAGAGTGATAAGTTACATTTACTATTCCAGAGTGAAGCTCTCTTATAAATAATTAACTGAGATATTGATCTTGAGACCGAGTGAAATATATAGACATGTTAATTTTAATTTTTTTTGAAATATTTAAGTCCAGGGAGACTTTCTTGTAAGTAAAATAATTGGGAAATTGTTATCTCTAAACTCTGAAGAGTTTTATATCCTAATAATATATATGCATGTTTGGTTCTGCATTTTTTCTCTTCTTGTTTCTTATGAGTCACACACTCTGTAAATGAATCATATATTCTCATTTCCTGATTGTTTATCGTGTTCTTGGAAAATACCCATAAAAGATTTGTCTCAATCACATTTAGAAGTTTAACTCTTGAGATTTTTAATATTCAGCTATATATGTTTAATCCTACTATTTATTACAAATTAAAGAAGAATAAAATAGTTCAACCGACGATGAAGTGGTCTTGACAAAGCAGTACTATTTTTCTTTCATTTCCTTATATTTTCTTATATGTCCATTGAAATCTTCAAATTCTTTACTAAAACAAAATAAACACTCTTGGTAACACGTTTTCCTCCGTCGTAATTACTAGTTTCTTTGTTTTCGTTTAGCAATAAGAGCCCCTAATCATGAATTCATATTATCAATAACCAATTCTCTACATATATATATATATATATATATATATATATATATCTCGAGAGAGAAAACGTAAGGCACTGTTTTCTAATTTTTGTGTGTGTTAAATGTTAACATGTTAATGCTTATCACTAACAAAGAAATAAAGACGTCTTGATCAAACATCCAGAGCTTAGCCAATCATACATAAGAAAACGTAAGGCACTGTTTTCTTATTTTTGTGTGTGTTAAATGTTAACGTTAATGCTTATCACTAACAAAGAAATAAAGACGTCTTGATCAAACATCCAGAGCTTAGCCAATCATACATTAGGTTAGAGCAGAAAAGTAACATTTTAAAGAAGCGTGTAGACTTTGATAAGTATATCAGCCACTCGGCCCACTCTTGTTAATAATGTAAATCTCTTACACCAATGTTAAAGTCTACCCAAATAAATAACTTCGCCTGGTTGGCAACAAAGATACTTTTCTGTAACTAACGTTGTTACTACATAAAATGTGTACTAATTAATGACTAAGATAAAATGTGTACACATGACAGACATGTGCGCTAACCCATTAAGATAAAAAAAAGTATAGATACAGTGTATACATATAAAAAGATGACGTTTATTGTTATCCAACTTCTAACTTTGAGCACAGATCATACATATGAGGCTGGAATTGATCAATGAAGATGAATCTCAATAAAAATAAACACATATGGTATTGTGACAAGAGTTATAATTCCTATATAAAAGTTTGGATCCATTTTCCAAAATTTAATTTTATTACTTATCAGTAGAATCATACCTGATGTATTATGTACCCAACATTTTTACCTAAAGAGTGTTGTTGTAGTTTAATAACAATAAAATATAAATGTTACTCTTCTTTAATATCAAAGAAATTATACATTTGAAAGTTAGCACTAACGTTTAACACATATGACAGTCCATTACATGTTTTTTTTTTTCTGTTTGGAGTATTCATAAAATAGTGAATAGTGAACACTTTAGTTCATTTTGGGACCTAAAAGTTAGTAATCATAAGTCATGGCCAAAGAAAACGTGTTGCCAAGAGTGTTTTAATTAATAAATAATTTTAAAATTTATAAAAGACACCAAATGGGAATGAAAAAAAATAGTCATCGCCCATCGGTCACTATATATATATATATATATTTTTTTTTTGTGCAATAGTCATAGGTCACTATATCTACTGTCAATATTTTGTATTTGAAATAACTAAAATTGAACATGACCCTACAACAATATTCAGGTAAGCACCCAACATTCCCTATAGAGTGTTTTATATTGTATAAATAAATATAAAATGTAAATGTTACTTTTCTGCTCTAAATGTATGATTGGCTAAGCTCTAGATGTTTTATCAAGACGTCTTTATTTCTTTGTTAGTGATAAGCATTAACATGTTAACATCTAACACACACAAAAATAAGAAAACAGTGCCTTATATATAGAGAATCGGTTATTGATAATATGTGTTCATGAATATCAATAACCGACTGCTAAACGAAAACAAAAAATCTAATAACTACAACGAATGAAATCTATTAAAAAATCTAGTAACTACAACGAAGAAATCTATTAATTGTTTTTTTTTTGTAAAGAATTTGAAGTTTTCAATGGACATACAAGGAAATGAAAGAAAACTAGTAGTGTTTTGTTTTTATCCCCAATTCATTTCATCGGTGAAGAGCACTTCATCATCGTCGGTTGAACTATTTTAATCTTCTTTAATTTGTAATAAATTTGTAAGATTAATTAAACATATATAGCTAGAATATTAAAAACCTCAAGAGTTAAACTTCTGATTGTGATTGAGACAAATCTTTTATGGATATTTCCCAAGAACTCGATAAACGATCAAGAAAAGAGAATATATGATTCAATTATATTGTGACTCATAAGGAACAAGACGAGAAGAGATGCAGAACCAAACATGAATATATATTATAGGGATATAAAACTTAACAGAGATGAGTTTAGAGGCAACAATTTCCCAATTATTTTACTTACAAGAAAGTTTCCCTGTACTTAAATAGTTCAAGAAAAATTAAAATTAACATGTCTATATATTTCACTTGCCTTTAAGATCAGTATCTTAGTTACTTATTTATAAGAGAACTTCACTCTGGAATTGTTAAAGTAACCTATCACTCTTGGGTTTCCTCCTTCTCCTTCTTAATTTCTTTCATCTTCTTGTAGAGTTCTTTCAACTTCACTTGCTTATCGGTTATCTTCCTCTTGACCTCTTCAATGGCACTACGATATTGGACTAACTCCGTACAGATCTTCTCCATCTCATCTTTCAACTCCGTGATCTCACAATCCAGCTCTTCAAGACGAGTATCCACACTAGTGTTTCCAACATTAGCCATTTTTTCTCACAAAGATTTCAAAATAAAAAGAAAGAAAAAGAAGAAAAAATTATAAAAATGTGTTATTGTGAACGGATTTAATTTGTGTGTGTTGCAATGTGAAAAAACCTCTTCTAAACATCTCCATTTATAGCTGAAAAAGATGATAATGTTGAGTTGCGTACTTCAACTCTCCACCTACGCTACTAACACAAATTTACTACTTCTCTCACAAGTCTATGGTTAATTAAGTCAATGACTTTACTTTGAAGGTTAGACCTCGTGAAGGTTCATTTCTCTACAAATTATTTTTTTATTAAAAATTATATTGAAAATAAATCAATAAATATATATAGTTAACCTTTCTCCCCCTAGTTTAATTCATCAGCCCATGGATATGAATTAAAATCAATCTCAATGGTGGTTTGAACTAATCTTACTCTCTTTTCAATGAATATATAAGAAATGGATATAATAGTCATCTTGTCTTACTTTTTATTTGTTATTGATCAACGTACTTTTGAAATTATATGCTATTTTGTTATTGTAAAAATTATGTAACAATATCGCAATACTTATTCATATAAGAGCTTCACCGAAAAAAAGTAAAAATTGTTGGTTTTCCATCATCTCCTTTAATTCTTAACTTCTTTATCTTCTCAATGAGCTCTTCCACTTTCATTTTCTTACAATTGAGCTTCTTCATTCTCGTAGACTTTTGTGTTAATTATAAAATATAAAGGAAAATTTTGTTTAATGGAAGTATAATTTCAGGTATTAAGCACCAAACTTTACCTACAGAATATAACTGTTACTTTTTTGTTCTAATATTGATTGATTCACCTAATTAATGATATGCTCAAATTTACCCTAGAGCTACTCTCTCAAATTAACAGATCAATTGTAGTACTTAGGGATCGAATATACAAAGACTCCAGATTCAGACAATAGATTTAATAATTTTTTAATTACGCTAAACCAAAATTGTAATTTAAATAGCAATGCAAAAACAGAAAATAAAAAAGTTGTAAATTCAGATGGATGAAACATTATGCCTAGCGAAATTCTCAGAAATTTATGAAATATTAAATCAATCAATAAATTAGGATTCAAGCAATTAAGATTAGATTTAGAACTCTAAACACTTTTGTAAAATAAATCAATTCTCACTGCAAATATTATCTAAATTTAAAACCAGAAAATCCAAAAAAAAAATCAGCTATGAAAACAGGTTTAGATTGTTCACCAAATTACTAAATCAAATCTCTTTGCAGAAAGTAATTTTACTCATCAAAATATTTTATCAGGAAAATCAATTATATTCTCATATCAATTTATTTTCTTAAAGTATTAATTCTAGGTGACCAATCAAGAATTAATATGAAGAACAACCTATGATGAAGATCTAGAAAGATAAAGAATCCTAAATAAACAGATCTAATAAATCATAAAAACCCTATGAAAAACCTTGAATCTAACAAGAGATCTACTCAGACATGATTAATAAAACAAAAACCATGAATAAAATATATATCATGAAATTCAAAAGAGAAGAACAAAGGAGTTTAGAAAAGCATCTCTCAACAGGGCTGAGTGCTTGACTTGTCTCTCCCAAAAAACTCTCAGGGTCTCTCTCTCAAAAGGTGGCAGAAAAAGAAAAGCTTAGGTCTAAACAATGACCCAAAAATTCTATTTATATTGCTAAAGACGTCCAGGGACTAATGATACAAATATAGAAAACTTTGGGCAGCTTTTTAAATCTTCAAAACTTGTGGGAAAACTTCCAACTTTTCTATTGGATGATGCATCGATCGACACCATCATTTGCATCGGTCAATGCATCCTTCTGAACATGTCTCCCAACTTCACAGCTCAGCTTCAATGCTTGTATGTGCTCCAAATCCTCCTATTTAGCTCCATTATGCTCTTATCCATGCTAAATCCTAAAAAACCTGTAAAGACTTTCAAAGACTCCAAAAACACCAAAAATACTCTAAAAGACTCCTTATATCATGGTTAAACACCTAAAAACCATGATATATCAATTCCCCCAGACTTAGCTTTTGCTTGCCCTCAAGCAAATCAAGAACTTCATATGTGGAAAAGGTTTGAAAACGCGGAAAATCCTTTTCTTTTTAAAGTAATACCATGATCATCCGAACCATAATCCATATGCTTAGCAGATAAATCCAAATCAAAACACCATGTACTTCTCCGTTAGCATTCATACCATCCCAAATTCCAAAACATCCTCTATTAAGCCTTCATGGATGGGACTCATCAATTTGATCAATGTCAAGAACATTCTAGACTCATTCCCGAACAATACCATAACAAGCAAGACAATATCTTTAATATCAGTGGTACTCTTTCTCTCCCCCAGATTTATTCTATTATTATTCTTCCTTTGAGCTTTGCATATATATTTTCTTTTATTATTATCTTTTTCTTTTTATCAAAGGTGTAGGCGAATAATAGGGTCATCGGTAATTTATCTACCCCTCACTTCCAAGTTTTGTGTGATCATTTGACTCAAGAGTAGAATAATGGGGTCACATGTAATTTACCTATCCCTCTAAACTGATCAAAATCATCTCATATTTTATTCTTTTTTTTTTTTTTAAACGAAGCTCTCAGGAAAAATCTTTTAAACTTAAATAAGGGAGAGGAGTACCAATTTTTTTTCTTTTCTGAAATCTTACTTGTCAGGTATGAACAAGGAATCAGGCCCTATGAACATCAATCTCCTTGATGAGGTAAAAAGAAAAGCGCAGAAATTACCTCAGGCTTTTGTGGATTCTGTTGGAAATTTGGATGTCTCTAGTTCACTAGTCAGCCTTTGGATTTTTTATTAGTCGGATTTTTGGACTCAGTCTGCAGCTTTAACAACCAAGGTAGTACACTAAAAAGAAAAATCATAGTTCCCAACAAAAATTTTGACTTAATAATTTTTTTTTCTGACTCTCAAAAACAAAAACATAGTTAGTAACTGCCTCCCCCAGACTTAAACAACACTGACCCTAATGTTATCAAGTAAGAGATTGGCAAAGACAAATAAACAAAAATGAATAAGTATTGAAATTGTGAACAAAAACGTGTTACCAATCCGAATGTTTTGTGTCGACCGATGCTGATGGTGTGTCAGTCGATGCACTCTGCAGATGCAGAGAGTTCGAACATAACTCCTGAGTTAGCTGCGATTAATTTGTGTTTCTCTCAATCCTTGGATGTTAGCACTGCTAAGAATCACTCAAACACAAGATTAAACGCAAAATGATAGATAGAAGTTCATAATTCAATACAAATTCAAACTGACTCAAATCAAGAATAAAAATGACTCAATTTAAGTGGAAAAGAAAAACCTATGAGTGGGTTGCCTCCCACTAAGCACTTGTTTTGAGTCATTAGCTTGATTGTGTCGGATTTCAGGCATCTGGTGGATCGGAACATGGCATTGAATGCTTCCGAGAGAATGTCCTCTTCATCCAAGGGGGTGTGTAGGCAGTAGGTACATGAGATCTGCCAAGGATGTGAGGATCACGACCAGGGCGGGTCGGAGGTATGGGTGGGCTTCCTGCAAAATCATCAACAGAAGAACAAGCGCTCTACAATAATCTCGTGGCTTGGTTAACTGAAAAACAGTGTTTGTACCTTTGAAATTCTTATTGATGAATGGAGAAGTTAGGGTGAAGAAGATACATACCTTGGCCTTACATGTAGGTTCTTGACTGTGGAATGGTGAGATTTCAGCTTTACAACAGGTCTAGGACTTGCAGCTAAGGAATCAACTCGAGAATCTATGGTTTTGGACAAGTACATGTTGACTCGTGGGGGTGTGTCGATCGATGCAATAGTTGCATCGATCGATGCTGAGCCTGTAACTCGTGTTCCAGCGTCTTCTTTACTGCTTAACTCAGCGCTCTTCTCAATTGTCTCCAACTCCTTAACAAACCCAGCAGCGATGTCTTCATGAAGCTTTATGATCATATCATCATTAGAAACAATCTCCAAAAAAATGTCTGACCATCAATAGTAGGGGGCCTCCTTAGCTTGTCCATCTCAAAGTTCATAATCAATCATCCACATTCAAGGCTATGTGTCCCTTCTTAACATCAATGATGGCACCAGCTGTAGCCAAGAATGAGCGTCCTAAGATGAGAGGATCACTAGACTCTTTGTCATATTCCAGCACCACAAAGTTAGTGGGAATCATGCAATCTCCAATCTTAATCGGAACATCTTCTAAGACACCTTGAGGAATCCTTCTAAATCGACCAGCTAAGATAAGAGAGATCTTAGTTGGCTTGAAATCTGTCATCCCAAGTCTCACAGCAACAGAATGTGGCATTAAATTGATACTAGAACCGAGATCACAAAAAGGGTGAGCAAACCGTTATGCAGAGATAGAGCAATCAAGTACAAAGCTTCCAGAATCTGGTAATTTCTCTTCAACCCTACTCTAAATCATTACACTCACTTTCTTAGAGACAGTCACTTCCTGCTTCCTCTCCTTCTTCCTCTATGGAGGCTGATTCAACAGAATTGAGCTGACATCCTTGGTAAGCAAAACTCCTTTCTCAGGGCTCAAACCATTAGTAACCATTCTCCTCACATATGGCTTAATCCTAGGAGAAAACTTGACAGCATCAATCAAAGGCATCTCTATCATCACCTTGTCCATCATAGCCTTGCATCTAGCTTCCTCAAGCTCCTTCTTAGACCTCCTAGGCTTAGGAAAAGGAACCTTAGGCTTGTAGGCTTGTTTGAATTGGATGGTTGAACTGGAAGAGAAACCGAAGCTGTTTGTGGGGAGTGTCGATCGATGCTTGTGGTGCATTGATCGACGCTGGATGGTGGTTGAATTGATCAATGCTGCTGTGTATCGGTCGATGCAACATCAGCTACCAGATAGTTGTCTTCTTCCTTCACCAAAATTGCATTACAAGCATGCTTGGGGTTCGACACTGTTCTTCCAGGAAGAAAACCCTCTTGTCGTTTAACAGGCCCATCAGTCTGAATAACTTGATTCTCTAGCTTCTTGACATGAATGTTTAATGCATCGATCTTCCCGTTCAGCTCAGTGTAGACATTGTCAATCTTCCCATTGAATGTCACTGTCAACTGCTTTTGACCTTGAATAATCTGCTCAAGCATAACTTCCATTTGACTCTCAGAAGTCTGTGGAAGTGGAGACTGATAAGAAGAATTACCATAGGTCCTTATAAAGTTGTTGTAAAGAAGAATTACCATAGGTCCTTGTAAAGTTGCGTATTTAACTCTTTTCTTTGTGTGGAAAATTGCGTATTTAACTCTTTTCTTTGTGTGGAAAATTGCGTATTTAACTCTTCATCTACGCAACTAACACAAATTCACTACTTCTCTTACAAGTTTGTGGTTCATTAAGGCAATAATCTCACTTTAGAGATTACTTTCTTTCTATTTAGAGGTGATTTTAGGAAAAGAACCATGAAGGTTATTTTATATTTAATATATGATTATTTATTTATTTTTGAACTAACTTAATTACCATATTCGATATGTAATAATGGTTGTGATGACTTCGTCAGCCACTCTTTTTATATGTTATTTTTTTTTATACCAATGTTGTTTTTTCATATATCCCACCGAAAAGTACTCAGCTCAGTTGTCAAGCAATATATATATATATATGTGGTTATCTTCTGTAAAATCTTATGTTTAATTTGGAGCAGTACTCAGCTTGGTCATCAAGCATATATGTGTTATCACTTTGTTATTATGTTAAGTTTAATTTGGTCAAGAAATGTAAGCAATATGTGGCCATGTGGGAGTTTTCGCGTAATATAATGTGTTGGGATGTAAACCCTCTTCCAAGCATGCATGCATGCATCTCTATTGAAAAAGTGATATGGTGAATAAAATTACGTACTTAACTATCCATCTAGTCACTAATAACAAACTTATATGATTACTTAGTTAAAATTAACCTATGATATGTAGCCGTGTGGATTTCGGCGTAATGTAAATATGTAATGTGTTGGGATGTACATAATCCTATTCTAAGCATGTATCTCTACTGAAAAGGTAAAAATATATAATGGTGAATTGCACACTTAAACTATCACTCTAGTCACTACTAATAACAATCTTAATACTACTTCTCTCTCAACTTTTTATAAATGGTTAATTAAGGTATTAAGCACCCAATATTCCCTATAGAATGGTTGTATAAATAAATATTAAATTCTATCCTAAAGGCACCTAATTAAGAGAGAGAGAACAAAAAACGTAACCTCCAATCCACCATATCACCTTTTTCAGTAGAGATGCATGCTTAGAACTTAGGAGAGGGTTTACACCCCCAACACATTACATTACGTAGAAACCCCACATATGCTCCCATATGATAGATTAGTTTTACTTTTCTTGGCCTAGTTAAATCGTAAGTGAGTTTATGTTATAACTAGATAATTGAGAAAAAGAAAAATATTTATGTTCGTGAACCCTTTTGTTCACCACTTTTTTTTTCAACCAATCAGAATTTTATAAAAATACATTATTTTATTTAAAATATAAATCAAAATTAAATTAAAAAGCGAAACAAATTAAGCCAATAAATTCTGTATATTTTTAGTTAAAGAAAGTTAAATATTGATTTGATTTACATTTTACAATTAGAACAAAATTATGTGTCATTTTGAGTTTACAAATAAGTTGATTATGATTTAGATTTTACAACTAAAACGAAATTATATGTCGGTTTGGGTTTACAAATGAAGTGGTTAGATTTTAGATTTTATAATTAGAACGAAATTATATGTCGGTTTGGGTTTACAAATGAAGTGGTTAAGGTTTAAATTTTACAATGATTATAAAATTATATGTCGGTTTGAGTTTACAAATGAGATGATTAGGATTTAGATTTTACAATTAGAATAAAATTATAGGTTGGTTTGGGTTTACATATGAGATGGTTAGAGTTTAGATTTTACAATTTGAATGAAATTATATGTCGGTTTGGGTTTACAAATAAGATGGTTAGGATTTATATTTTACAGTTAGAATGAAATTATATGTCGGTTTGTATTTACAAATGAGATGATTAGGATTTAAATTTTACAGTTAGAATGAAATAATATATCGGTTTGGGTTTATAAAACAGCGGTTTGAGTTTTTAGTTTTATAATAATGTGTATATAGATTTTGTTTTCTTATTATATAAGAAGGTGAATGAATAGGTTCTTAAATATATTATAATATGTCAGATTTTCATTGGTTAAAATAAAGAGAGGTAAACATAGGGATTCACTTTAGGGTTGAATCCAAAAATTGTTCATTGAGACATTGACTTGTCTCAAAACTGTGGTGAGTTTATTATCTTCTGCATATTTTAAATGATTAAACATGGTTATGTATTTCTCCCAATGTTTGGTTTAACAAAGATAATCTGGTTCTGGTTTAATAAGATATAGATTTAAAAATTTTCAAAAAAATAATTAAAATGAATTCCTTAAACTGTTTTACCTTCTTACACTCATATTTTATGTGGGTTATATATAGAGAAATACCCAAGGATAACACTACTTTAGGTTTTTCTTCCAAATGTAGCACACATGCTTAAATGTTCCTAATCTAGCATTTTTAAAAGTTGTTATTATTTTATATAATTAATATTATTTATACTGTACGCTTCATCCTCAACAACGTTGAAAGAAACATCATGCTCGATCCATCGTCGTACTCCACTGTTTTGGTTGATTCCTAGCAACTCTTTCTTCGTTGTAACCGCCTCCTCAACCTTCTCCACTGCCGGAACGATTGTTCAAATCATCATTATCATCTTCCACCACTTTCTCGTCGGAGGCAGTTACGATAACAGCGGAGGAAAAAAAGGTGTATCGATTGTAGAGATCTGGTACGGTTGTTTGGTGGATGAAGATGAATCATTTAAAACAGAGTGTGGCAAGGTTAATTAACAAGTAGATCTGGTTTTTTCAAATGCTTAGAACGCTTGTTCGATTTGTCTCTGATTCTTCTCAGCAAATTTAAGATGTGATATGAAATGGATTCAGAGTGTGTCTGATTTTTAAAGTGAATAGTTGTGATTTTGCTTCCTCCGATAGCTATGAATGATCCAATTTTGCATTCTGTTTGATCTTGCTGTAGATATTGATTTTCACAACTCCAAAGCTTGCTATGAATCTCAAATCGTGAGTTATGAAAATTAAATTAATGGATTGATTATATTGTTGAATAAGGTTTTCAGCTCTAAACTCCAATGATTGATTATATACATGATGACAAATATTTCAAGAACAAAGCAGAGAGTTGATGATGAAGATGAGAAAATTGGCATTTGAGTGGAACTTTGAGTTCATGTTTTTAATAAACTCAGTTTTTAATTATAGAAGGTCTTCCTAAAATTCAAAAATGTCTTCCTAAATTTTTTTAAAATATGTTTTTAAATATTTTTATATGTGTTTTGCTTTATTGTAAAACATATTTCTCCATTAATGATGTATAATGATTTGATTTTGTGCACACATTGGTGTTTTACAATGAAGGTAGCAAATAGGAATATCTAGCATGATGTTTTAGGAAGACATTCCAGAACGTCAATGACTCCTTACTAAATATTTATGAAGACTATTCTGAATTTTAAGGAATTTTCATGAATATTATTGAATCCTTTCTAAAATAATTGTGTAGCCAGTAAGAGTACTATACATTATTTTCATGAAGACCTTCATGAATAGCAAAAAGTCATTCCTGAAAATTATTAAAAATCATTCTTAAAATTTTAAAACAGAGTGTTTTTTTACTTAGTTGTTATATCATAAATAGAATAGCATGAAAAATATCCCAGCATCATCAACTGTAAACCCAAAACATACATAAGAGATGTTTTGTATTGGATTTTTTTTATGTAAGGTTTGTAAGTAATCATTGAACAAAGACAATGTATCTCCACCATAATAATCAGGATTATTGCTTCCTTCTATCAACATATATTCTTGAAATACAGAGACTCTAAAGAAAAAATTAGAAACTTTATCTTACAATTTAGATATAATGCCATTATTACTACTAATGCCAAAATTATTTAGTGTTCTCTTGATTATTCATCTTAAGTTCATTTTATGAAGGTCATCCTGAAGTTCAAGAGAGCTTTCCTGAACTTCGCACATGTAATAACAATGTCATTGAGTTCGTTTCCAGATTCAACACATAGAAGCTTCGTCAGATTCAAAGCACAAATACAAACAAATCTCGAAGAACACAAACAATAATCCCCAATTTATTCATTTAAATAATCAATACACAGAGTTTAAAGGCAATACTTCAAATCTTCAACAAATCAATTTAGATGAATCAAGAAATCACAGATTGAAGAATCAAACAATTTAACCAAATAATCTCTAACACATATGTGAAACACAATGAATAGTCAAACTCATATACTAATAGGTACCGGCGTTGCAGAATCATGATGAATCGCGAAGAGCCGTTCAGCTTCCTCGGCTAGTTCGACCACGACGACCTTGGAAATAGATGTCGCTCTTCTTTCACCCTTTCATAGAGACGACGAGATCGGCTAAGCGAAGACAGATCGGTGATGAAAATACGACTAGACAATCACGACGACGAGAACATGGTGGCGAGAACACGACAACAAGAACATGGTGACGAGAAGACGACGACAACGACTATTATCTTTATATGGAGTGAGAGAGGTTTTTATTACATAATTTAATTAATAATTCTAGTGTTTTAAATATGTGTGCTAATAGTGGAAAATAAAAAAATGTGAGCTAACTTTGGAAAAAAAAAACTTAAAATTGTGCTATTTTTGAGAATCTCCCTTATATATATGGGCACATTATATGTAGTAACAACATTTTTTACAGAAGATAATCAACATATACATATTGTTCATTCCCAACCGAAATGAATGTTTTTGGGTAAAATATTAAAAGAACGTTGGTACAATGGTACTTACAAGAAAATCAACATTTAAAAGGGATAAATGTAGAATTAGTACATTTTCATAATTTATTAGTAAACTTAGTACGTTTACTATTTATAATAGGGAAATTAGGTGTGGAACCATCAAGTGAGATAGAAAAATGAGTGAAAGTTGGTCATGGGTTGGAGGAGAGAGAAAAAAAATTATACATACCCTTTTATTTAGTTATTCAAATAATTAGTAATATATATATATTTTTCAAAAAACAATTGTTAGCTACAAAAAAATCTTTATTTTTTTTATATAATTTGATATACATTATGTTTTATTATTTTAAATATATTATATATATTTATATATATTTTTTAATATATATATTATATTATATATATATATATGATTGTTCTATACACATTTTTTTGTTGGATGGTTTTTAGTCCGTACACGTTTATTGTTGGATTGTTTCGATATTTACACGTTTATGGCTGGATGGTTTTAATTATCTAGGTTTTAGGCTGGATGATTTTAATTATACAGGTTTTTAGTTGGATGGTTTTTTTGTTAGAATTGATATATAATAAATATTTTAAATAAATTTTATTTGAAATCAAGTTAGCTTATTTATATTTGGAAAATTATAAACACTAACTTGATTTTAAATAAAAGTTATCTGAAATATCTATTATATATCAATTTCAACAAAAATAACCTGCATAAGCGTGTACATATCAAAACAGTCCAGCAATAAATATGTACGAATAAAAAACCATCTGTAACATCCGTGAACCGAAATCTCGGTTTGGGAGTTGCATCGGTTGATGAAGATGGTGCATCGGTCGATGCAGGTTCAAGTTTCTGCGTTTTGACTTAAGTTAAACGCTGCGTTTTGGGTTAGGAAACCCTTAAGTCGAGTTTTTGTCTCATTAGTTGTGTTCAGCCGAATTTGAGAGAAAGAAAAGAGAGAAAACTGTTCTTCAGCGTTCTTCAGAAATTCTGGAGATTCGAGGCTGTTCCTGTAGAGATCTGTAGCTGGGATCGTTGTAAGAGCTTCTTAGAAGCGTTTTCTCCTTGTGTTTAGGTTCAGATTCGTCTTGGCAAAGGTAAGTGCAAGACCATGGCTTATCTAAGCTAGAGAACTCTTTAATCTGCTTGTTGTGTGATGTTAGACTTGTTAGATTGTTGCTATGGACGTTAGGAAGCTTTCTTGTGGCTTGGGATCGATTTTTGTGGTTGTAGGAACGAAGATCCGGCGAGAAGCTTCGGGGAAAACACGATGCTCGGCATTGCGTCGATCGATGCATATCTTGCGTCGGTCGATGCAAGTGCGAGGACGGCGCGTAAAACTCTAGGATTTTCGTGTTATGTCGAGCATGCGTCGGTCGATGCAGATTGGCTGTTGGTCGATGCAAGTGTAACTTGCATCGGTCGATGCAGCTTCTGTGTCGGTCGATGCATCCCCATGTGGTGTCGGTCGATGCATGTTGGCATCGGTCGATGCAGAGTCCTGGTTTGTCGTTTGTTGTTTATTGACTGTTGTTTGATGGTTAGAGATGACTCTATTGCGTGTGTGTATAGCCCAGTAGATAGGAGGATTGCCTTACTGAGTGTTTATTAAATACTCATACATTGCAATATATGTTTGTGGTGCAGGTAAAGGCAAAGTGTGATCGTGGAATCAAGGAAATGATGAGGAGGATGTTCTAGGGACTCGGTTTGATGTTGTATGTCATTGCTAGGTTGCTAGAGTTGGGTCATTAGAAACATTGCTAGGTTGCTGGTTTCATGTTTCCTGATGTTTGGTTATTGGATATTGTGTTTGTTATGACTATTGGTTTATTATTGGATTATTAATGGATATTTGTTGGTATTGGTTATTCCGCTGTTGGTTGTGATTGTGGTTAGGTGACTAGTGTGTATGGGACCACTAGCTGTAGTTTAATTATTTATTATATTTATTATTTATTATTTATAAAAAAAGGTCGGTCTTTTCATTTTGGTATCAGAGCCCTTACGGTTCTAGGTTTGGGTTCACTAGGTTTCTGTTGTGATGTTTGGGATTGCATGTCTTGATTGATTATGTGAGTTAGTCAATTGTGTGTGGCATGGAGTCTTAGAACATCCTCTTCGAGCTTATTTAAAAGAGTGATTGATCACTATCGAATATAGTCAATTAGTTCAAGAAAAAAAAAACAAAACTAACATTAAGAGAGTTTATTTGTTATTCATATTTCATTAAAACATTTTTTAAAGGTTTTGATGTTGATCTTGTTGATCTAATTGTATATATTATTTTTAATTAGACGTTGATACTAACATAGCATTATTTTGTATAAATTTAAATATACCGAATCTAATGCATATTGCTTAGTGTAAAGGTAAAATATTATATCATATCGTTATAACATCTTTACCGAGCTTGTTTTATCCATCGAAGTAATTACAACGTACCATAAACGACCAATTCATGAATATGCCTATCTTATCATACTTTCCATGATTATATGGCCAAACTGTTAAACCCAACTTGAAATCTAATAATCTATTTAATAATGTATGTAATTTATTTTTCTACAAATTCATTCGTTTCACACAAAGATTTTAATTTAGTCATGTGTAATTGTGTATTATTATTTTTTTAAGTTTTACTAATTTATTTTCAAACACTTTTAACTATAATTGTTTCGTTTTTATTGATGATGCATTCTTTTTGACATCTACTTTTTTCCACCTTCTATTGGCTCACATATAACACATATTAGACTGTAAAATGATTTTCAAGATATGTTATAACTATTTTCTCTTTAATTACTATCTTTCAATACTTAAATTTGGATTAGAAGCATTTGATTCAATTTATGAAATATCAAATATGTTTTCTTTTTTGATCATGTTGTAAACTAATATTTCACTTTTAATTTTATTTTTCCTGTTTAAAATTTTATAAATACAATTACAGAATTTTTTTTACTCTACCATAATTTTAAATTTTAATTCCATTCTAAAATGAAATAATATACAAATTACATTAAAGAAATTTTTCTACCATAAATTTAAATTTTACTTCTATTCTAAAATTCAATAATACACAATAACATAATATTTTTTTATTCTACCATAAATTTAAAATTTACTTCCATTCTAAATCTCAATAATACATTTGAAATTTTAAATTATGATCAGTTTAATAGAAAATTTAATTATATTATTACCACTGATAAAAAAACTAGTATTGTTTTCTTATTTTAACATTTTATTTATTATACATAATTATTCTTTTTATTTAAAATTTCTATATATACTTTTAATTATTTTTTATTTGCTGAGGCTAGAGATTTAAGTATATATATTTATTGATTTATTAGCTGTCTACATTTCTTTACATTATAATTTTTTTTTTTTAAATAATTTGTAGAGAAATGAACCTTCAGGAGGTCTAACCTCTAAAGTAAGGTTATTGCCTTAATTAACTATAGACTTATGAGAGAAGTAGTAAGTTTGTGTTAGTAGCGTAGGTGGAGAGTTGAAGTACGCAACTCAACTTTATCACCTTTTTCAGCTATAAATGGAGATGTTTAGAAGATGTTTTTTTACATTGCAACACACACAAAATTCTTTCACAACACAATATCGCATTTTTATAATTTTGTCGTCTTTTTTTTCTTTCTTTGAAATCGTTGTGAGAAAAAATGGCTAATGTTGGAAACACTAGTGTGTCTACTCGTCTTGAAGAGCTGGATCGTCATATGACGGAGTTGAAAGATGAAATTGAGAAGCTGGAAGTCCAACTTCATCATCCAACTGGTCGACCTGATTTTGGTGCCATTGAAGAGGTCAAGAAGAAGCTCAAGGATAAGCAAGTGAAGTTGGAAGAGCTCTCCTTGAAGATGAAAGTACTCCAACTACTGGTTACTTTTATTATTCCAAAGTGAAGCTTTCTTATGAATAAGTAACTGAGATATTGATATTGAAATATATAGACATGTTAAAATAATTGTAAGTAAAATAAATGGGAAATTGTTGTCTCTAAACTCATCTCTGAAGAGTTTTATATCCCTATAATATATATTCATGTTCGGTTATGCATTTCTTCTCTTCTTGTTCTTTATGAGTCACACACTCTATAATTGAATCATATATTTTCATTTCTTGATCGTTTATCGTGTTCTTGGGAAATACCCATAAAAGATTTGTCTCAAACACACTCAGGAGTTTAACTCTTGAGGTTTTTAATATTCTAGCTATATGTTTAATCCTACAATTTATTACAAATTAAAGAATATTAAAATAATTCAACCAACGATGAAGTGGTCTTGACCGATGAAATGAATTGGGGATAAAATCCCTAAAAACAAAACTCTACTAATTTTCTTTCATTTCCTTATATGTCCATTGAAAACTTCAGATTCTTTACTAAAAGAAAATTAACACTCTTGGTAACACGTTTTCCTTCGTCGTAATTACTAGTTTCTTTGTTTTCGTTTAGCAATAAGATCTCTTAGTCATGAACTCGTATATATATATATACTCCAGAGAGAAAACATAACGCACTGAATTCTTATTTTTGTGTGTATTAAATGCTAACATGTTAATGCTTATCACTAACAAAGAAATAAAGACATCCAGAACTTAGCCAATCATACCTTAGGTTAGAGCAGAAAAGTAGCATTTACATTTTATATTTATTTATGCAATATAAAATACTCTATAGGGAATTTTGGGTGCTTAATACCTGAATATATAAATATCATTGTTGTAGGGTCATGTTCAATTTTGGGTGCTTAATACCTGAATATATATAAAAAAAAAAAAAAAAAAAAAAAAAAAAAAAAAAAAAATCATTGTTGTAGGGTCATGTTCAATTTTATTTATTTCAAAAATAAAATATTGACAGTAGATCCAAACCTTAGGGCATCTCCAATGGTACTCCATATTTTACTCTAAACTCTATAACTGGACTAAAATCATCTCCAATGGTACTTTATACTCAACTCTAAAAATAGAGAAATGAATAGTGTTACTCCAAGTTACAAAGTAATTTACAAAGTAATCCCTCAGTTTTCATATCTTACCATTTTATACCTAAACAAAGTTATGTAATAAAAATTTACACTTATATAATTTTATATTAAAAAGAAATCTATTGAATTGATTTAAAATTCAAAGTATAACAATAACATATATTTAATTTAGAAAATATGATGACATAACATACGATAAATATAAAATATATAACTAGTGCCACAAATTTAGTTTTAATAATATTTTAATTTTATTGATTTTTTGTTAAAATAAAATAAGTAGACATAATTTGTAGATTTTGAAGTTAAAGGGTTATCTTAGAAATTAAGAACAAAACAAAAATATATAATAAACTTAAAATATTTGTTTTAGAGTAATAAATAGAACAACCATTGGAGTAAACATCTACTCTATTTATAGAGATCTCTATATTTAGTGTAAATTATAGAAGTAACGTCCTATTAAGGTAGAAAGCGTACTGCGTACGCGTCCATTATACTAGAGAAGAAACGGTAACATTTAGTATGTTTTATAATTAACACAAAACAGTACGCAGTCCATTATACTCGAGAAGAAACGGTAACATTTAGTATGTTTTATAATTAACACAAAACAACCTTCTTAAAGGTAAAACCGTAAAAGTGTTGGGTGCTTTAGAATATTGGTGTGAAATGTTAATTAAACAAAGATTGTCAAAGGCTACACGCTTCTTTCCTAGAGCACCTCTAAATAGAAAAAGTGTAATCTCTAAAGTGAGATTAATGTCTTAATTAACCATTTATAAAAGTTTGAGCGAGAAGTAGTATTATGTTTGTTATTAGTGACTAGATGGATAGTTTTAAGTGCACAATTCACCATTGTATTTTTTTTTTGTCAACTCGAGTTGTATTATATTATAGATTGTACCAATCAAAACCCCATACACATCGTGTGGTTAGCTAGTAGGTTAGCCTATCTTTCTTCCCCCCTTACTAACCTAAGCCTTTATAACATGCCTATACAAAACTCTTAAAGCCCATTCTATGGCCAACAAAAAACACTCCCAATCAAACAGCTGCTCCCCGATTTTCTTCTCTGACTAAACCATCAAGCCACACAGGATGTCCCGAAGCCACATATGACTGCAGTCTTGCATCGTTTGTGACGCTTTGTGCTATCAGAGTAGCTCCTCTGTTTGAGACCGAGTTTTCCAAAATAATATTCCAATCCTTACACCACCTTAAGGATCACCTCACCTCTATAGATTGGTATCTAAATGAAGGCCACATCGTTGGCTTGGTAATCGCTTTTACCAAAACATCAACCTGCAACGCAAAAATTACTTTCTCCATCCCATGACTCCTCATGGCCGCTACTGCCCAGATTAAACCTTTCAGCTGTGCTTCCTCTTTATCTTTCACCCCAGCGAAAGCTCTTCTGCTATGTAGCAGAACCTTTCCTTCACGATTCCTCAGAACCCAAGCTACCCCCGCTAGCTTATTCCTCCTTGACCAAGACACACCGACGTTGCATTTGACCCAGTTCACCGCCGGTGCTCTCCATGCCCTTCTCTTAAGTCCTCCCTTTCTTCTTTCCTGCAACCATTCCCTTATACCCTCCGTTTTCCCTTCCTCCTCTTCCATAGGTTCCACTATTTGAGCATCCCTCCATTCCATCCAATCCTCTCTAATTTTCTGAGTAGTTTCCAGAGGCGTAAAACCCTTTCCTTCAAAAGAAATAAGGTTCCTGTTTTTCCAAATTCTCCGAATGGTCCAAGGGAAAGAACTCCTTAGTTCCTCTGGCCATATCTTATTCTTAATATTCAGAAGAAGGTACTGAATATTCGAGAAAACTGACCCATTGTGGAACCCATACTCAGGAGAAGGAATGCCCGTAAGAGCCCATATTTGTCTCGCTAGAAGGCATGTAAACAAAACATGGTTCACCGATTCGTCCACTTCTCCACAAGTTTGACATCTCTCATCAATTCTCATTCCTCATCCTCTTAGCGCTTTAGCAACTGGCAAATCCCCACACAGAACCTTCCATAAGAAGACTTTTAACTTAGGGTCCGTATGTATGTCCCACACTCTCTCTTTTAGCTCATTAGTGGATGGTAACTGAGTTGCTTCCAGTCTAACCTGTTCATTATGCGTTTGGGATGTTAGCCAGTAAGCCGGTTTAACAGAGAAATCCCCACTCTTATTATGTTTCCACGAGTAATAATCCTCCTGCTCAGTGACTGGTTTGATCTTTAAAATTCTTTGGATGTCTGCAGGGAAAAAATTCTCCCGAAACTTCTGTCCATCCCAATCTCTTAGATTTACATCCAGCAACTCTGACACTTGCAAATCCTGGTTAATGAAGTTGTTTCTTCTCCAAGGGGCTCTCCACCGCTCTTCATCCTCTATCCACACATCAATCCACGCCCTAAATGAGGTTCCATTTCCCACATTCTTCCTCAATCCTTTCACCATTATATATTTTCACCTTTTTTAGTAGAGATACATGCTTAGAATAAGATTATATATATAATCTTACATATTTACGTTACGCGAAAACCCACACGGCTACATATGAATGGTTGCAACGGTCAGGACGGACAAATCTGTTTGCGGACTGGACCGCTTTTTATTTACCATTCATCAAATACAGTCCGCAGTGGTGCGGTCCAAATAAAGCAAAAACAAGACCGCTGCGGACTAACTGTGGACTACTTTTACATACAAATAGACTTGGTCCGCAGCGGTCTGCTGTCCGCCCTATTTTTGGGGTGGACTAAACTGCTGACGGATTTGGCCGCCCTGACCGCAGTCACCATTCATACCCTAAATAATCATATTAAGTTTGTTATTAGTGACTAGATGGATAGCTAAGTACGCAAATCTCCATATCACCTTTTTCAATAGAGATGTATGCATGCATGCTTGGAAGAGAGTTCACATCCCAACACATTAATTACGCGAAAATCCCCACATGGTCACATATTGCTTAAATTTACATTTCTTAACCAAATTAAACTTAACATAACAAAATGATAACACATATATGCTTGACAACCGAGCTGAGTACTTTTCTTGACCTAGTTAAGTCTTAAGTGAGTTTTGGTTATAACTAAATAATTGAAAAATTGACTTGTCTCAAAACTGTGGTGAGTTTGTTATCTTCTGCATATTTTAAATGATTAAACATGGTTATGTATTTCTCTCAATGTTTGGTTTAACAAAGATAATCTGGTTCCGATTCAATAAGATATAGATTAAAAAAAATCAAAAAAAAGATAATAAAACTGAATTCCTTAACTTATGAATTGTTTTACCTTCTTATGCACATATTTTATGTGGGTTATATATTGGCACATTATATGTAGTAACAACATTTTTTACAGAAGATAATCAACATATACAGATTGTTCGTTCCCAACCGAAATGAATACTTTTGGGTAAAATATTAAAAGAACATTGGTACAATGGTACTTACAAGAAAATCAATATTTAAAAAGAGTAGTTGATCACTAATTAAGTCACAACCATTATTATATATCGAATATGGTAAATTAGTTCAAGGAAAAAACCAAACTTAGTTCAAACCGCCTTTGAAATTAGTCTTCTAGTCGGTGGGCTGAGAGAGGTAAAGTTAAGTCTAATTTATTTTTGTCTCCGTTTATTTTCACTAATATATTAAAAATAAAACAACCTCCGCTTTTGGGTGTTTCTAATTGTCGGCATAGTCTCTCCCCCTTCATGCTGAAGTTGAAGCTTGTTTGGGCGATGCGTTGTATGATAAGACATAACTTTATGGATGTCGTCTTTTATACAGACTGCTCAGATTTGATGAATATAGTGTCTTCCCCTTCTGACTGGCCAGCTTTTTCAGCTTACCTCAACGACATCAAAGTGGACAGGGAAGAATTTGCGAGATTTTCCTTGAATTTGATCACTCGGGATGCAAATGTACTTGCGGATCGTTTGGCGCGACAAGTTCGTACTCAACCGCATATTATTTATTTTGTAAACAATTTTTCTCCCAATTGGCTTATCTGAGATGATCTAGTTTATTTGTTGTAAAAAAAAACATATGTGGTTCATTCCTAAAGACAGCTCTAAATAGAAAGAACGTAGCCTCCAAAACAAAATTATTGCCTTAATGAACCATATTAAGACTTGGAAGGGAAGTAGTAAGTTTGTGTTAGTCGCGTAGATGAAGAGTTATTAAGTACGCAACCCATATATTTTCACCTTTTTCCAACTATAAATAGGGATGTTTAGAATAGGTTTTACATTCCAACTCGTAGAAAACTCTTTCACAATATCGCAGTTCTATAATTTTTTTCTTTTTTTTCATTTGAAATCTTTGTGGAAAAAATGGCATCGTCCGATCCTTTTGTTTTACTAAATAGAGAAATGTGGAAGGCGAGAAATAATTTTGATGTAAAATGCGCGGAGTTAGTGAGACTTCAGCAAGCAGCTGAACCTTGGCGGGTGGTGGATCGTAAGAAAATGGAGTTGGAAGAGTCGTACGAGAAGCTCAATGAAGTTTTAAAGAAAATGGTTGCTTTTTTTTTGTGCACCAAATATATATTAATCAGCCAAAGTTATGGGAATACAGTCTGAGACAATTCTTTGCAATAGAGTCAACTAACACATTCGCTGCTCTCAGAATAAAATGGCAGTTAAAACTAACAAAAGAATCCAGCGATATGAAGATATCCGCTAGTACACCATGAACTTCCAAAATAACTGATCGAGAGTTTATACCTCCAACCAATTGTTGACAGTCAGATTCCAAGAAGAGGTGATCAACACCTAAACTGACTGCAGTTTGAATTGCAGCTCTACACGTAAGGTTTTCTGCCATAAGAGCTGAAGAAACACATTCGCAGATTGCAGAGTGGTGGTTGCTTATGCGGAGAACCCACAGTAATACATACATTACATTACATATATAGGTTATATAAATACTTTGCTTGTGATTCTCTTTTATAAATAAGTAATTGGTATATAGCTATAAAGTCCAACAAGACTATCTTGTAAATAAATAATTGAGAATTTGTTCTCTCTAAAACTCTGATGAGTCTAATATATAAAAACAAGGATTATATGAATTTGTTTCAATATGTGCCTTTTCTCTTCTTCTTTTCTTCTTCTAAAGAGAGAAGTAGTAATAAGATTTTGTTAAGAGAGAATCTGTTTCCGGTTCAACGATATAAGAGTAGTTTTCTTGGGACACAAGACAGTGAATAAAGAAATGAAAAATCATTCTTATTGCTTCATCGTTTTGGAGTACATTGTACCTTAGATTTTTATTTTTATAGGAAAATTCTTAATTATAATAAAAGGTAAGTCCTTAGATTATGAATTTTCTTACCTTCTTATATGTAGATTTATTTTGGGTATAGTTTTAGAAGTCTATTAAATATTAAAATATTAGTCAAATAGTACTATTTAATTTGATTTTTGAGAAATTGTTAGAAACCAGTAATATCAATAAGATAAAATTTGATTCATAATATAATAATAATGACCAACATCCAACAATAGCATACAATTTTGAAAAAATAAATAAAAAGTTTATAACAAAAGAAAAAAAAAAGGAAAAAAATAATAATAAATACATTTACTTACACTTGTTGTCTACGAGCACAAAAACCTCATTCATACTCATACACACAGACAGAGGAAACAGAACCAAAGAAAAAAAAAAAAAACTCAAAATCTCTAATTCATGAATCATCGAAGATTCTGATTCTATGGAGGCATTGAACGAGCTTTGCGACATCATAGAGCAGAATCCAAAGCAATTTTTGGATAAGCTTCCTTGGATATGCAACCAATGTCCACAACCCAAGCAGCTTCGTGCCGAATCGCCCAGGGTTTCTCAGAGTCATCTCAACGCGGTCTTATCCGTCACTCGAATCCTCTCCAGGAACCTCGACACATCCCAAAACGACGCCAAATTCGTCGTTTTAGATTTCCTCCAAGCTCTGCGTTCGTCGTTTTGCCGTTCGTTCTGGCCGTATTCGTACACGTTAGAGTCGCTTTCCGCGTTCTATTTAAGTTTCTTAGGTTACGTTTCGTGTCTTTCACCTGAATTTGGTACTATGGTTGTGGAGCTTGTTATGATGAGTTGCTGTGGTGAGACTGAGAGTGACGACAGAGATCAATCGATCTCTATGGCTTTCTTGGTTGCTGTGTCTCAGCATTTTCCCACTATTCAACAGTCTGATGGGGATAGATTGATTACAGTGCTGCTCCATCAGTTTCCTGCTGATGAGCTGAGTTCTAAAGATGTGCTTTTGCATAAAGTGGCTTCTTTTGAGGATGAATCCATTGAGTGTTTGGAGAAGCAAGAGATTGCTTTCAAATTGGTAACCAATGTTTTGTGTCAAGTGAAACTTGATTCTAGATTACACCTTCATGTTAGAGCCATTTCTAAGAGGCAACTCCAATCAATGTCTGCGTTTCTCAAGGTAATGCTTTTAGAGCCATTGAGTGGTGGATAATCTGTTTTTGGTCTCAACATTTTGGCATGCTCTCATGAAGGTTGTTTTCATGTTTTTGTTTAACAGTCAAGAAGGCAGGACTGGAACACACAAGACCCACTTCTGAAAACTAGGGTCAATGCCAAACTTTTTGTGTATCAGGCTGCGGTTCAAATGGAAATCGGTAGTCTTATGTCCCTTGAAACAGATGGAAAGAAAAGATTGATCATGGAAGCTCTTACATTGCTAATAGATACTGCAGAGGCCTGCTTCACATCCCTGTGGCGGAATATGAAAGCCTGCAAAGATTTGTTCATCTCTCTGCTTTCTGGGACTGCAAAAATTGCAGCGGCAGAGGGAGGACAACCACTTCGTCTTTTGCTTACCCGACTTAAACCACTTATACTAGCTGTATGCGCTCAGGTAATTTTCTTTTTTCATAAATTATATGAGAACACAAGTTTACTCTGCTTTGGGGTATTTTCATGTGTCTCTAGGGTCCCTAAAAGTATAGTCACACAAATCATCTGGAGTCTGGATAAATATATCTTTTTGTACATTTTCAGTGACTTAATGAGATTTCGTTTTATTTCTTGCCTTTTGTTGGAACAGCCTGATACTAGGGTGAGCAGTCAGGGGAATATGTTTGAGAGCGTATTTAGAATAAGTTGTGAGATAATTGAATCTGGTTGGGCTAAGGATCAAGCTTCAGTGAACGCCTTCATCGTGGGGTTAGCTTCAAGTATTCGTGAAATATATGATTATGGCGAGCAGGTTGGTTACTCTAAACCTTTCCTTTAGTTGGCTTATTCGTCTCTCTTGTGTTGCATATATAATAGTTCTAACTTTTTAATAAGCCTAATCATTTGGTCATCAGGATGGTAGAGAGAAGCAAGTTCCTGATGTCCTGCTGAATGTAATCCAGCTGCTTGCTGATATCAGCGTTGCTGTTAAAAAACCTGAAGTAGCAGACATAATTTTCCCATCTTTGATTGAAAGCCTAGACGAATGTGATGTTTCAACTCCTCACTCTTTGCGACTCCAAGTATGGCTCTATTTTCCAAGTGATAACTTGCTGCCTATCTGTGTTACTTTCTCAAACTTTGGCAATGGAAATTTTTTTTACCATACGTACATACCTTTTTCGTTAGATTTTTTGTTAGTATATTTACTTATGCATCTTTTGCAACCTGTATGTAGCTTCTCGAAGCTGTATCTCGGATAGCATCCTTAGGATTTGAGAAGTCCTACTGTCCGACTGTAATTATGATGAGGAGAAGTTACTTGAGCCAAATATCCGTGGAAAGCAACACATCAGCCCCAAAATCCAGATCTGAACACATTGAGGTTTAATGTAATCTGATATATGAATCATTTTCTCTGTTTCTTTTGTATATATCCTATTACACTAGTGCTCACATATCCAATTGCATTACAGACTCTGCCTGCATGTTTTCTTACAATTGCTTGTGGTCTTACGAAGACAAAACTGCGTGCAGACTATCGCCATCTGCTGCTTTCCTTATGTTCAGATGTAGGCCTTGCTTCTGAGTCCAAAATTGGAGGGTAATTAAATATTTATTTGAGCAAAGCTTGTGTATACAGCTAGCTATGGTTAAATAGAGAAACATAGAAAAAAATAAATAGACATTTATTAGTTCAACAATAAGAGACATAGATTTGAAAGATGGATTGAGAGTACCAGTGGTGTGGTCATGGTATCAACCTTGAAATTATAACGAACATTGTCCTTATAGCTTAGTATAATAATTTATCCATAAAATGTTTTTCCATGTTAAATGATTGGACTGTTAATAATGTGCTTCATTTTATTAGGAGCGGTGCAGAATTTTTAGGTCCCCTTCTTCCTGCTGTTGCAGAAATATGTTCGGATTTCGATCCCACCTCAAATGTGGAACCATCACTTATACAATTGTTTCGCAATTTATGGTTCTATATAGCTCTTTTTGGCTTAGCACCTCCTATCCTGAACACTCCCCTTCCGGAAGTAAAAACAACCTCCAATTCAGTGAATAGTGCAGGACGAATTAGCACATTCTCTCTACGAGCTGTACTAGGGCCTTACATGTGGAATACTCAGTGGGCTCTTGCTGTTAAGAGGATTTCTCTGGGCACTCCTCCCCTTGTAAGTAATTCTAGCGACAGTGTCGTTTTATTGGCTTTACATCAGCCTTCTATATACTGATTACTGAGTTTACATCTTCCATAAGATTCTTTGTTTTTGTTTTAATTTTTTTACTGATGACTGTTCTTTTGAAGGTCGTCAGTTCTGCAAAATGGCTCGAAGACGAATTAGAGCTCAATTTGCTTCATAATTCTGATAGCTTGCGAGGAACTGGGAATAAGAAAGTAGCTTCAACTCAGAGAACTGCTCTTTCAATTGCCGTGGGTGGTCGAGTTGACGTGTCAACAATTCTCACCATCTCAGGTTAAACAGATGTGATGTGTCTGACTTCGATATCTGAAAGATTCCTTCTGTGTGGAATGTTGTTGATATCCTACGTTTTACTATAGTGACTGAAATGGTTCTTTCTCTTTTTCCAGGTGTGAAGGCCACCTATCTTCTTGCAGTAGCTCTCTTGGAGGTCATACGTTTTATTAGCAACGGGGGTATCCTTAATGGTGGCTCAAGTGTGTCTGCTTCTCGGAGTGCCTTCAGTTGCGTCTTTGAATACCTTAAATCTCGGAACCTCAATTCTGCTGTTTCCGAGTGTTTGACAGCAATTGTGCATAGAGCATTTGAAGCAGCAGTGTCATGGCTGGTAAGTAATTAGCTATTTAATTATATGTATTCTAGCCTCAATCTTGGTCGTTGTGTCGACTACCACCAGTTACTTGTATGTTTTTCTTTTTCCTGATTTTGTAAGTATTCTAGCAGTAGGTGAATGTTATGGGCATTTTCATCTGGTTTCAGGAAGATCATAAATCTCGCACTGGGTATGATGCTAGTATAATAGAATCCACGACAGAAGCTCATGCATGTTTTCTCATAAAGAGCATGTCACAGAGAGATGAACACATACGAGATATCTCAGTGAACCTGTTGAGTCAGATCAGGGAAAAGTTTCCCCAGGTAGGAATTACACATGCTGGATTTTGCCTTCATCAACTGTCCTTTTCGCAATTATGCATTAATTTCTGCAACATGAACCAGCTAACAATGAGAAATGCAGGTCCTCTGGAGTTCTTCTTGTCTTGATAGTTTGCTATTCTCTGTTCATGACAATACACCTTCAACGGTCATCAATGATCCTGCTTGGACTGCTGCCGTTCGATCATTATACCAGAAAGTTGTTCGAGAATGGATCATAATATCACTTTCGTATGCTCCATGCACTAGTCAGGGTTTACTTCAGGTTTCGTTCTTTACGCCAATTCTTATTTTCTTCCTTATGCACATCCAGATATCATTATTTATGACAGTTTCTTTCCTCCAGTTGAATCTGATGAATTTATAATTTCTTATATATATTAATACGAGAAACCTATTACAATGAAATATTTTCTCTCTGAAATATGTATTACTTCCTTTTTCTGTCTCTAAATCTCTCTTTAAAACTTTAGGCGCTCTGTTTTTTGAAATGTTTAAAGATGTGAGGTCTCTTATTCCTGTTTCTTTCTCTCTCTACCACTTTTATTGTCAAATGTTTTTTACTTGATTAAATGGTAACTTTCAGATGATTTTTAGTTCGTAACAAGGCTGTTTTATTGTGATTACACATTGTTGTTTTTACTGTTTGATGATGTTTTGAGTGAACATCGGCTCCTTTTTATTGTTTCTTTTCTGGAGTGTTTGTTGCATGCATGTAATTTTTGATGTTGCATCTCAGGATAAGCTGTGTAAGGCAAACACATTGCCGCAAACTCAAACTACAACTGGTGTGATTTCTCTTCTAGCTGAGATAAAGATTGGAACCGGGAAAAATATTCCAGCTGTGATGGCTGCAGCAGCTGCAGCGTCAGGGGCAAATTTAAAAATTTCTGATGCCTTTAACCTTGAGATAATCAGTACTGGTGTAGTTAGTGCAACAGTAAAGTGCAACCATACCGGACAAATCGCTGGCATGCTAAGGTTGGAAAACAGTATTAGTGGATTTTTAATCAATGAAATGTTGATTTCCAATTCTGTGCGTCTCCTTCAACAATTTGTTAGTACTGCTGAGAAAGGAGGAGAGGCGGAAAGTCACAATTCCTAGAAACTTGTTCTCAAGCTACTGCACTACTTCTGTTAAATCTGGTAAGGATTTCTAACCAAAAATTGGGTGATCCGCTTTTCTTCCATAGGGTAGAGGGGAGAAAAGGTATGTGTGCGCCATATCTTCTAGTTGATTAGTATCTTATTACCTTTTCTTTTCTGCTATTGTTGTAGCAAGCTGATGAGCCGAACACAACCATCAAAGGCTTCTCTCAATTACTGCGTCTCCTTTGTTGGTGTCCAGCTTATATGTTAACTCCAGATGCTATGAAAACTGGAGTATTCATATGGACCTGGTTGGTTTCCGCTGCTCCACAACTAGGATCGCTTGTCCTTGCTGAGCTTGTTGATGCATGGATATGGACAATTGATTCAAAACGAGGACTATTTGCATCTGATGTGCGTTATTATGGTCCAGCTGCAAAATTAAGGCCCCAACTTTGCCCTGGAGAACCAGAAAATCCACCTGAAAGTGATCCTGTTGATCAAATACTCGCTCACAGATTATGGCTTGGATTTTTGATAGATCGTTTTGAGGTTAGGCTTTATACTATTTACAATAATGCATAGTAAGTTCATGAAGGTGGTTTAGCGTATTTCTACTTTGTTATAAGTTAGACGATCTAAGGTGTTACGAGTAGCTTGGGATCTTAGTTGAATCGGTATTACTGTTTAAACATCTTAGGTGAAAATTTCAGTCCATTATAAATGAACAATAGAGAAGTCATAATAGAGTTTGAAACTGATAAAAAAAGAGGGGTTCCAAATAAGGCAAGTGCGATTTCAAGGGTGATTCTAGGGTTTGCTGAGTCTCCCTCACGCTAGGGTTTTTCGGGGCGGCTACCGCCGGTGAGCCTTCATGTCGGAGGCGGAGTCCCCTCAGGGAGATGAGTCTTCCTCGCAAAACAAGCAACTATCTTATGCAGCTGCAGTGAATAAACGTTCATCACTTAAGAAACACGATTTTGAAGTTAGTTTGGTCGATGGTGTTCCAACGATTGCGGTTCCTGAGACGGTGCTTCAGGATTCGGTTCCCCTTTGGGATGATTTTCTGGTGGGTCGGTTCCCTTCTGAGGCTCCACATGTTGCAAAAATTCACGTTATAGTCAATAAGATCTGGCCTCTCGGTGATAAGTCTGTGCGGATTGATGTCTATGAGCACTCTGCTACTTCTGTCCGTTTCCGAATTCGTGATGA
Source organism: Camelina hispida (assembly GCA_023657505.1). NCBI lineage: Eukaryota > Viridiplantae > Streptophyta > Magnoliopsida > Brassicales > Brassicaceae > Camelina > Camelina hispida. Next base: position 34,750,604 of record CP094631.1, read on the forward strand.
GGACACTAGGCGGCGAGTTCTACGAAGAGGGATGTGGAACATTGCGGGAGTACCTATGATGCTAGCTAAATGGTCCCCTCTACCTGAAGATGCGCAACCTGTTATTTCATCGATGCCCTTATGGGTTTCTTTAAAGAATGTTCCTCACTCGATGTTTTCTTGGGAGGGTCTTGGTTTTTTGACCAGCCCAATAGGCACACCTATTCGGTTGCACCCGGACACGGAGCTCTGTAGTAAATTTGGTGAAGCTAAGGTTTTTGTGCAAGTCCATCTCACGCAAAACTTGCCTTCCAAGTTTCGTTTTCAGTTAACTAAAGATGAGGATGTTACTGTGGAGTTTACATATCACTGGCTTCCACCGAAATGCTCTCGTTGTAATGGGTGGGGGCACCCCAGTGATGATTGTATGTCTATTCCAGCGACTCTAAATAAGGTTTCTGAGGAAGTTCCTGAAGAAGGGGAGATTGTTTCCCCTAAAAAGGGTTCTGTGGCGGAGGTTCCTCCTCCGGTTCCAGTTCAGCAGTCTCTCGCTCTCGTGACTGAAGTGAGGCAGGAACCATCTTCTCCGGTGGACGAAGCCGCAGGTTGGTCAGTTGTTTCTCCTGGTAAGGGCTGTAAGAGCTCTGACAAGGTTCGCAGTCCACCTGCTACTGAACAAGTTACACTTTCGGGTGCTTCGAGGTTCTCTGTTTTAGGGGATACTGAGGACGTTGATGATTCCGCTAAAGTTCAGTCGGATATTTTGATCCCTCCTTCTATCATCACAGCAACTGCCACGGGGCCTTCCGCTTCAACTGTTGAACCTCTCAAGCAAGCAAATGTGATGGAGGTTCCCATTCGAGCCTCTCTGCCGCGACAAACGAAACAATTAAACAAGACTGCTTCGGAGTCTTCTTCTCAGCAAGCCAAGGGGATCCCTCCTGGCATCTCGAGCAAGAAGAACTCCCGCAATCGTCGTTAATGTCGGGTTTTTTCTGGAACATGCGTGGTTTTAACAAATCAAAAAAACATTCTATTGTTCGTGATTGGGTGCAAACTGAGTCTCTGCAGTTTGGATGTTTACTTGAAACGCGTGTCCAGGAAACTAAGGCCCCTAGGATCATTTCTTCTGTGTTCCGGGGTTGGTCTTCTATTACAAATTATGAGTTTAATACACTTGGTCGAATTTGGGTGGTTTGGAAGGAGGATGTGCGTGTAACACCAGTTTTCAAGAGTGGTCAAGTTGTCACCTGCTCCATTCTTTTACCTGGTCACAGTACGGAATTCTTTGTCTCGTTTGTCTATGCTTATAACCTGGCTGAAGAAAGGAAAGAGCTTTGGGAGGACCTAAAATCTCACTTTGACTCTCCACTTTTTTCGAATAAGCCTTGGTTGATATTTGGAGATTTTAATGAGATCCTAGAGGGAACAGAACATTCTACTTATGATGATAACCCTTTTGTCACTAGTGGAATGCGAGACTTCCAGGAAGTAGTGCGACATTGCTCCTTACAGGATATGCATTCTCATGGTCCTCTGTTTACTTGGGAGAACAGGCGGGATGAAGGCTTAATCTGTAAGAAATTGGACCGTCTCCTGGTAAATGAGGTTTGGAGTCGTTGTTTTGTTGATGCTTATGGTGTCTTTGAATCTGGGGGGTGCTCTGATCATCTACGATGCCGATTCTCAGTGGGGTCTCAAGTTGCTAAGCCTAGGGGACCCTTTAAATTTTCAAACGCCATCATCTCATCGTCTGAGTTTGTTCCTACGGTGCAAGCTTTTTGGGATAGTACGGAGACTCTCTATCACTCTACCTCTGCTATGTTTCGCTTTGCAAAGAAGCTTAAGGCACTAAAACCTCTTTTAAGGTCTTTAGGTCGTAAAACGCTTAGCAATCTTTCAGAACAGGTGGAACACGCTCACAAGGATCTTTGTCAGAAGCAGCTTGCTACACTATCTAATCCCACGCCTGCAGCTGAGGAGGCTGAGGAGCAGGCTTTCCAGCGATGGGATCACGTGTCTGATTTAGAGGAATGTTTTTTGAAACAAAGGTCCAAGTTACACTGGTTGTTGGTGGGGGATAAGAACAATAAATTTTTTCATAACGCTGTCAAATCTAGACGAGATCATAATGCAATCCGTGAGATTCTTTGTCAGGATGGTTCCACGGCAAAAACCCAATCGGAGATTAAAGCAGAGGCAATAAGGTTCTTTAAGGAGTTCCTGACCTACGCGCCTGTTGACTATGAGGGTATGACTGTTGCTCAGCTTGAGGAGTTGATGACATTCCGTGTGTCCTCTGTTCAATCTGAGGGATTATTGAGGGTGGTTTCTGATGAGGAGATTCGTCAAACACTCTTCAAGATGCCGGCTAGTAAGTCACCTGGTCCAGATGGCTACACAGCTGAATTTTTCAAGCAAACCTGGTCGATCTTGGGTAAGGACTTTGTTGTTGCGGTTCAGTCTTTTTTTCTTAAAGGCTTCCTCCCTAAAGGTGTAAATTCAACAATTCTAGCCCTTATCCCCAAGAAAACTGACTCACAGGAGATGAAGGACTACCGGCCTATTTCATGTTGTAACGTGTTATACAAGGTAGTCTCTAAGATTATTGCAAATCGTCTGAAGGTTTTACTGCCCTCTTTCATCGCTCCAAATCAATCAGCCTTCATTAAGGATAGGCTTATGATGGAAAATCTGTTGCTCGCGTCAGAATTGGTGAAAGATTATCATAAGGAGTCTATCTCTCCTCGCTGCATGATGAAAATTGATATCTCCAAGGCTTTTGATTCAGTGCAATGGCCTTTTCTCCTGAACATCCTCAAAGCTATCAATCTTCCTCCGGTTTTTATTCACTGGATTGAACTCTGTGTTTGCTCAGCTTCCTTCTCTGTTCAAGTCAATGGGGAGCTTGCTGGTTATTTTCAAAGTACAAGGGGTCTGCGGCAAGGATGTTCTTTGTCACCTTATCTTTTTGTCATATGTATGAATGTGTTGTCCCTAATGCTGGATAAGGCTGCTATTGATAATCGTATTGGCCATCACCCCCGCTGCAAAACTATGAATCTAACCCATCTCTGCTTCGCCGACGATATTCTCATTTTTTCTGATGGTAGTTCTCACTCTGTTGCAGCGACCTTAGCTGTTTTTCACCGGTTTGAAGTCGTTTCTGGTCTCAAAATCAGTCTCGAGAAATCCACTCTGTTCATGGCTGGTTTCTCCCTACAACATCAGCAAGACATCCTGCAGCACTTTCCGTTTGCGGTTGGTTCTCTTCCTGTACGTTATTTGGGGCTCCCACTCCTTACTCGCTCTATGACACATGCGGATTACTTACCTCTTCTTGAACGTATTCGTCTTCGTATCTCCTCCTGGACAGGAAGGTTCTTGTCTTTTGCGGGCAGGCTTCAATTAATCAAGTCAGTGTTAACTAGCTTAACCAATTTCTGGCTCTCTGCTTTTCGTCTACCGAAAAGGTGTCTTCAGGAGCTTGATAGTCTCTTCTCGGCTTTTTTGTGGTCTGGTCCGGACCTTAGCTCAAAAAAGGCAAAGATCTCTTGGCTTGATGTCTGTAAACCTAAGAACGAGGGAGGTTTGGGGCTTCGTCGTTTACAGGATGCGAACACAGTAGGCATTTTGAAGCTCATTTGGCGTCTTGTGTCTGCTAGTAACTCTCTTTGGGTCAATTGGGTTCGAAGAAACTTGGTCCGCACAGGCTCCATCTGGTCTGTTAATGAAAGGAGTGTTGGCGGTTCATGGATGTGGCGAAAGATACTGAAGTATCGTGACCTTGCAGCGACTTTGCATAAAAAGGAGATCAAAACGGGCACTGAAACTTCTTTTTGGTTCGATGTTTGGAGCCCCCTTGGTCAGCTTTTCGCTCAACTTGGGAACCGTGGCTGTATTGATATGGGGATACCAATGCAGAGTTCTGTAGCAGAGGCTCTGTCGCATAGGAGACGTAGGCACCGGGTTGATATACTGAATCAGATCGAGGACATTCTTGACACTACCCGTCAGACTGTCCAACTACAGGGGGGTGATCGCTCTCTCTGGAAACAGAAGAACGGCTCCTTTAAAAATAAATTTTTGTCCTCTGATACTTGGTTTTTGATACGGCAACCACATGCCCCCTGTGACTGGTCTGCAGGCATTTGGTTTACCCACTCAGTACCTAAATTCTCCTTCATCACTTGGCTTGCATTCCATAATAGGCTATCTACTGGTGACAAATTGATTCAGTGGAACTCTGCTGCAAACGGTGCTTGTGTTCTTTGCCAAGGTCATGGGGAAACTAGAGAACATCTATTTTTCACTTGTTCCTACTCCTCTAGTGTGTGGTCAGTGCTGGTCCAGAGGTTGCTGGGGGTTCGGTTCACAACTTCCTGGTCTACTTTGGGTTCTCTGCTTGTTGATTCTGCTACTCCACGGCTCCCACTCTTCCTCCTGCGTTTTGCTTTTCAGGCTACTATATATAACATTTGGCGAGAACGTAATGCGCGACGACATGGCCAAGCTCCAACTCCGTCAGCCGCTCTCTGCCGCATCACGGACAAGACTATCCGCAATCGATTGCTCACCCTCACTACTTCCCCTGGCTATGAGGGTGGTCTCCAGCTTTGGTTTCAAACCCATCCACTTCCTACTATTTCAAGTTCTTAGTATTTATGGTTTATTAAAAACTTTTGCTTAAAGTTGTAAACTCTCCTCAGACTGATGGTTTTTTTGGTGAATATAATTTAACATTCATACAAAAAAAAAAAGAAAATTTCAGTCCAAAAGTAGTTTTACTTTAACTTCCTGAATCTGACTACTGACGATTAAGGAAGCATCAATGCTAAAATTGATGATGGGTGATTTTTCTTACTCTGTCATGTTTCTTTAGGTTGTTCGACATAGTAATGGAGAGCAACTCTTGCTACTTGGTCGGTTGATACAACGGAGTACGAATCTTGACTGGTGTTTTACCCGCCACCCGGCAGCAGCTGGTACCTTTTTTTCCTTCATGCTCCTTGGACTGAGGTTCTCCTCATGCCAAAGACGAGGAAATATGCAGAAAATTCGACATGAACTCCAGCTATCAGAAGATCGAATTTACAGGTGACTTTTTGTTATACCCTTGTAAAATCTTATTATAAAATCTGATCGAATCTCAACACGTTGGAACTGTTGATACTGGTGTTTAATATGATAATAGATTTATCTGAGCATTATGCTACTCTTTTTAAAAATTTATAAAGATTAGACATCCAACCTGGCGAATTCCAGATATTTTAAAATACTTAACTACGATGCATGAGTTTAACGAATATTTTTCTTTTCCACTTATGCCAGGACTTCTTTAGGCTGGTTTGCTCGTCTGCCAGAGTGGTATGATGTAAACATTGCAAATTTTTGTGAGAGCGAGGCTCTTTCGGTTTCACGTTTTCTTCATTTTGTGCAAAACAAACAATCAGATTCCACTGAATCTGGTTCCAAAGCAATAGCTCGTGGCAATGGGAACTTAATTGATGTGGTATGATAACTAACATTTCTTGTAGTATGTGATACTTCATTTTACTGCAAACTACTATTTTTATTTGGATACATGTCAACAGATCGATCAGTATCATCCTGTCTGGGGTGAAATGGACAACTCTGCAGTGGGAAAGGAGAAGAGGAAACAACTGCTTCTGATTCTTTGCCAGCATGAATCTGATAGGCTTGACGTTTGGGCACAACCAACTAGTCCAAAGTAACATATCCTCTTTATGGTGTTCCACTTCTCATTAGGTTTTCTTCGACCTAAACTGTTGATTTCATTTCTCCAAATTACAACTTATGTACAGGGACAGTCCATTTTCACGGCTGAAAATTAGCTCTGAGAAATGGACGGAATATGCTAAAACTGCTTTTTCAGTGGATCCCCGGATTGCTATATCATTAGCCTCAAGATTTCCGGAAAATATTGCTTTGAAATCTCAAGTCATTCAGCTAGTTCAGGTACGGATTTACAGAGTTCACTGTATCAAGGAATTGAAGGTTTTGTATATATTTTGTTTTGTGGTTAGAGATAACTGTAGTCTATACTGAAAGTTTGTTATTAAGTAAAGAGGAGGGTGTTTACCACAAAACCAATGAGACATACTGGCAGCCAAATAATATATATCTTTCAATGCCACTTTTATTTGACATTTTGACTAATATACCGAAGTTACTAATATTAGTTGAGGACAGGGTCGTACATTCTTCATATCTCTGGGTGTGAAAAATTATAAACTACTACTATATGACTGTTTGTATTGTTCAGTGTTGTTAGATTTAATTTCTCACTGCTACTACTTTATGTAGGCTCATTTAGTAGATCTTCGTACAATTCCTGAGGCGTTGCCATATTTTGTCACTCCTAAAACTGCTGAAGAGAACCCAGTCCTGTTGCACCAGCTGCCACACTGGGCTGCTTGTTCAATTACACAGGTGCTTGAGTTCCTCACTCCTGCTTATAAGGGACATCCACGTGTCATGGCGTATGTCCTGAGAGTTTTAGAGTTCTACCCCCCTGAGAGAGTCACTTTCTTCATGCCACAACTAGTGCAGTCTCTGCGCTATGATGAAGGGGTAAGACATACATTGAAATTCTATAACTCGCCCCCCATATAGCCATATCCTCACTTTATCTGTTAAGCAGTTTGAAGACCAAAATGCTGCTACTATATACTTCACCCCATTTTCCTTAGATTTATCATATACATATCTTAGTACTTGAAATTGTTACTCTTTACGTGTGATTTACCTTAGTATCTCTGATTTTATTAGTGTCGAAAATGATAATATTTCTTATTTTCAAGTTCGGTGATAAGAATTTGTAGTTACTGTGGTCTTATGTAACATGATTTTTCTTTCCCGTATTTTACATATCTGTGTTGCATTTATCTGCCACACATGTTTCAGAAGAACATGCCTAGTCTTCTTGTTAGGCTCTCAGTTGTATGTTTTTCTGGTCACAACTTTGTTTTCAAAAGTTTTGAGAATTTGCATATATCCAGGGGCTTGATGCTGTGTGATGTGTTACTTGACTAGTTCTTTACTTTTACTCGTTTTAAGAGTTTCAAAAGGTTGGCTCATAGTTTGGACGTTTTTACTAACAGAGACTGGTTGAAGGGTATCTTCTTAGAGCTGCCCAAAAAAGTGACATATTTGCTCATATCCTCATTTGGCATTTACAGGTGAGTTTTCGTGGTGTTTGTAAAGATATGAATTTTCTTGGAAGCAAAAGACAGACCTTTAAAATTCCTAAACTCCGGGTTTTTTTTTTTATAATAATGCCAGGGTGAGTCTGTTCAGGAAATAGTGAAGGATGGTGCTTTCGATAAGGTTTGTATCATTATTGCCAACTTTAATATGGAGTCTATGCAAATGATAGATTTGACTTCAAGATGTTTAGCAACATGCATCATATCCCAAGATATTTGAAAATTTGTTTCATGATAGATTTGGCTTCATGGTCTATAATTCTGTTTCTGGATGGGCTTGTTATTTGAAAAATCATTTGGAGATAGCAGTGATAAGATTGACTCATAAAACATGAAAAACCAGTAGTATGCTCATCTATAGACAATGTCAGAAAATGTATTGTACAACTTTGTATTTGGCTGTAACACTTTGTGTTCATGGGGTGGTCTCTATTATATTTTAGAATGCATCATTCCAAGCAATCTTGTCTGAGGTACGACAGCATATAGTGGATGGTTTCACTCCCAAGGCCTTGGACTTGTTCAGAAGAGAGTTTGACTTCTTTGAAAAGGTCACATCTATTTCTGGGGCATTATTTCCTCTTCCAAAGGAAAAACGAAGAGCTGGAATCAGGAGGTAGCATTCTAATATATGATTTTCTAGCCAGAGATTGTGGTACAAACGTGTCCGCATGCATGATAATCTTATAATGTTTTCTGTGGTAGGGAATTGAGAAAAATCAAAATGCAGGGAGAAGAGCTTTATTTGCCAACTGCTCCTAACAAACTCGTCAGGGGTATTCAGGTAGACAGTGGAATACCCTTACAATCAGCTGCTAAAGTCCCTATCATGATAACCTTCAACGTTGTTGATCGTGATGGTGACCATAATGATGTGAAACCACAAGCTTGTATTTTCAAGGTAAGCCTTGGGCAAATATTTCATAGATTATTAGCTGACATAATTAAGATCTGTTATTCTATGAGGTTCTTTTCGTATTAAAAGCCAATACATGAAAAATCAATGTGTCTGTCTTGCTTTTGCTAGTGAAATTTAATTGAACCAGTAGCCAAGGGTGTGCATATGCTGCAAACAGTTGACGTTTACTGTACTCTGATTCTCTTTTGTATTCATTAGGTTGGAGATGATTGTCGTCAAGATGTTCTTGCCCTTCAAGTGATATCTCTTCTTAGAGACATATTTCAAGCTGCTGGTCTTAATCTTTATCTTTTTCCATATGGAGTACTCCCTACTGGTGCCGAGAGGGGTATAATTGAGGTAAAACTCAATCTAAATTGTTTAATCTTAAACCATTTTCATATCTATATTCTTTCCTTTTATTACAGGTTGTGCCTAATACACGAAGCAGAAGTCAAATGGGTGAAACAACGGACGGGGGTTTGTATGAGGTTTTTCAACAAAACTATGGACCTGTTGGATCGACCACCTTTGAAACAGCACGAGAGAACTTCCTCATAAGCAGTGCCGGTTATGCTGTGGCTAGTCTTTTACTCCAGCCCAAAGATAGACACAACGGAAATCTTCTTTTTGACGAGTATGCTTTCCTATTTTTCACTTTCGAATAGAAAAATCAAAAGCTTTCTATGGACACAACTATATATGTATTATACTAATGCAGCGTGGGAAGACTTGTCCACATCGACTTTGGTTTTATTTTGGAAACTTCACCTGGTGGAAACATGCGGTTTGAGAGTGCTCATTTCAAACTGAGCCACGAAATGACTCAGTTGCTAGATCCCTCAGGTGTAATGAAAAGCAAAACCTGGCACCAGTTTGTGAGGTAATTTACAAAAAAAATTCTCCAGTTTGTGAGGTAAGTTTGTGAACCAACTTATAAACATATTGGTTCTGGAAGATAATTTTGTTTATTTCTGCATATAAAGCTTGTGCGTCAAGGGATACTTAGCTGCTCGGCGGCACATGGACGGAATCATCAGCACGGTGCAAATGATGTTACACAGTGGATTGCCTTGCTTTAGCATAGGAGACCCGATTGGTAATCTTAGGAAAAGATTTCACCCGGAAATGAGTGAACGTGAAGCTGCACAGTTCATGATTCATGTATGCTCCGATGCATATAACAAGTGGAGCACTGCTGGATACGACTTGATTCAGTATTTGCAACAAGGAGTCGAGAAGTGAACGAATTTTTTTGTTACAGTAAACCAAAGTAGACTAAAAAAGAGAAGGTCTTTATTTTAAATCAATGAAAGATGCATGTTCTGTTCTTTGTAAATAACTACAACCTACAAAGTTGTCAATAACCAAAGGTCCCAAACGTTTTTAAGCAAAACCAAGCTGGCATGTCTTTGATCCTATGGCCACACATTCTAACTCCTTCAAAATCCCATGTTTTTCTGCAGCATCTGAGTAGAATGTAACTTCCTTTAAGCAACTCGCGTTTTCTAGGATGTACTTTGCAACTTCTCTTTCTTGCTCTGTGCCGTTGTATTGCCTCCATTCAAAGATCTCAAGATGTGATGACAAACATTCGGGCACATAATCTGGTTGTTTCCGTCCCTCACCTCCTTGAACTGGATACAATGTTTTCGGTACTACAGAACAGAGAAAAAATACATTGTGTTAGTGTTAGGCCTTGAAGAAAGTGGTTACACAATGCAGAAGAGCAACAATGGATTCTAACGAGGAACCACATACCAATTTGATCTTGAGAATTCGAAGTTTCGGAGCATCATCAAGTAGACAGGTAAGTAAGTTCCACCACTCCACAGAACATGAACATAGCTCTAGATGGTCAAGAAATGCGAAGGAAGTTCCTGTAGGAAGATATGGAGCCTGCAATTAAAGCAAAACATTAGAGAGTAATGATTCCAATAGGAAAAGGTTAGATCCTTGACAAACAACCAAAAGAGTTTTTACCTGTGAAGCGACAGAGCACAGAGAAAGATATTGGGTTGAGGCAAGTGATCCTAGAAACGTCTCAGGGTTGTCACAAACAACGTTGACACTCGCCTTGACCAGCTCATGCATGTTTTGAAACTGTAAATAGTTGCTGAAGCTGTCCCTAATGCTAAAGTACCTCAAAGAAGGGGTATTGATCACAAATCCATGAACACCTTTAGGTCTAGATTTACCAGACGTATTATCGATAGATAAAATCCTCAGCGTAGGAACATCGATCGTAAATATCATAACATTGGTAAGGGAGCTTCGTTTCACAGCCAAATCTTCAAGAATTGGGCATAAGCTTAGAAGCTTTTTCACAGATTCGTCTCCTGAGAACTTGACCGATAAAAGGTGGAGACGTTTGAGGCAAGGCATATGAACATCAGGTGGAACATCCGCCAAACTTAGTTTCTCAAGTATAACAGTTTCAAGTAGTGAAAAGTTGTAAAAGCTTTTGGGCAACTCAAAGAAACTACAAATCATCTCAATTCTCAGCTCTCTCAAAGAACGAACAACTGCCATGTTAACCAAAGCTTTGATGTCTCTATTACCACAATTTGGATTCATCTTAAGATGCAGGCTTTCTACGCTTGATCTTCTGTTAATAAATTGTGCAAACTTCCAGTAACTTCTACCTATGGATTCACCTTCATACCTGAATGTCTTCGAAGAGATCACATCCTTCCAAAGAGATCGCCACCGTTTTGACAAGATGCTCGTGGCTATGACATCTTTACTAGGAATCGAAGACAGTATCTTCAACAACAAATCATCTGGAAACTCACCGATTGTCCAAATCTCATTCTCCATGCTTTTTGTTTTGTTTTCTGTTATGGTTAATCTTTGTCTTATATAAAAAGAATTATATACTTATAAAGAGAATAAATGAGACGGTAATTGCTATTAACCAGTATAATTGTGTGAAATTGACAAGGTCTATTAAAACAGCAAATTAAGGGAACGGTTAAATCTTACACTTATCTAATAATACTATAAAAAAATTGAAAGGGTGACTATTTGAAGAAATGATTATTTAATTTGATTATATTCTTATCAATTTATCATATTCCGCTAGAATTTTTTTTTTTTTTTTTTTTTTTTTTTTTTTAACATCAAAAGATTGACTCAAACAAGCCAATATGGAAAAAAAATCTTTGAAAATTTATATTTTGAATCTGAGTTGATAGAAGATATTAAAAGTAAATTATACAAACACAATCTGTGGGTTATTTTATGATTTTATATATTTAAAAATTAAGATTTCTGAAAAAAACAGAGCATTCATTTTTCAACTTTATATAATTTTATAATTCTTGCAAAAAATAAGTAACTAGATTTTCTTATTGCTTTTCTTACTGTAAATCAAAATGATTAACTGTATTATTTTTATTTTTTTCGCTATATGACTTAAGGGATTACAATCTTCAACAACAATTCATCTGGAAGCTCACTGATTGTCCAAATCTCATTCTCCATGCTTTTTGTTTTCTGTTATGGTAAATCTCGGTGTTATAGAAAGAGAATAAATTATGATAAAAAGGGTGACTATCTTTAAAATATAATATTTAGTTTGATTATGTTCCTTATCATATGCCATTAGAAAATCTTAGAAATTCATTTTTTCTATCTAAGTTAATTAATAAAAGGAAATCAAAGTTGGTTTTATAAAACATGGTTTATACTATCTTTTATTGTTTCTTTTATAGATAGTGTCAAAAAGGTGACAATGAATATTGTGACTTATGATTTTGTTGTGGTCAACCAAGTGTTTCTATATTATTATCATGTATGGTCTTTGATTTCCAATAAATGTGAATTATAGTATATATATTCATTGGAAGCAGAGACAATACATGAACGAGTTGCGTAGTACGTCCCTGTTCAGAATATAAGCATATGTAACTTTACAAGTTACGTAGCACTAGCAGTCTAGCACATTTGAAATATAAAAAGTATTTCTACTCTCATTATAAATATTTTAATTCTTCCGATCATAATTTAGATAAAACAATTGAATTCAATTACAATCCAAGCATAGACAGTAAATTAAAATATGAACACAAGATTGTCTAGAGAGTTTTGACCCCGAAAGAAAAAAAGATTGTCTAGAGAAATATATAACTATAAGTTGAAAGATATGAAGTTGTAATAACCTAAGCGTTTACTCAAACACAAGCTGGCATGTCTTTGAACCTCTGGCTACACATTCTAACTCCTTCAACCCATGTTTCTTTGCAAATTCTGAGTAAAATGTCGCCTTCTTTAAACAACTTGCGTTCGCTAGGATGTATATTGCAGCTTCTCTCTCTTGCTTTGTGCCGTTGTATTGCCTCCAGTCAAAGATCTCAAGGTGTGATGATAAACATTCAGGAACAGAATCTGGTAGGTTCCACGAATCCATCGTGTCGTCATTGTACTGAACACAATGTTTCTGATACAATTTGAGGTTGAGAACTCGAAGTCTCGGAGAATCACTGAGTATACGGATAAGTAGATTCCACCACTCTCCAGAGCATGTACAAAGCTCTAGATGGTCAAGAAACAAGAAAGAAGAGGCAGTAGGGAGATATGGAGTATGCAAAGTCACACAACACAAAGAAAGATACTGTGTTGAGGTAAGAGATCTGAGGAACTTGTCAGGTTGGTCACAAATAACATTGACCCTCGCTTTCACCAGCTTGGGCATATTTTCAAACCGTAAATAGTTGCTGGCACTGTCCTTAATCCTAAAGGACTTCAAAGAAGGAGTATTTATCACGAACCCATGAACATTGGTAAGGTGAGATTTTACAGACGAATTATCTATAGATAAACTCCTCAGCGTAGGCACATTGATGGTAAATATCATCACACTAGTATAGGAGCTTCGTCTCACTACCAAATCTTCAAGGTTTGGGCATATGCTTAGAAGTGCTTTGACAGATTGGTCACTTGAGAAGTTAACCGATAAAAGGTGGAGACGTTTGAGGCAGGTCAAACGAACATTAAGTGGAACATCCACGAGATCTAGTTTCTCTAGTATAAGGGTTTCAAGTTTTGAAGATACATATAAGCTTTTAGGCAACTCGAAGGTATTGTAAACCATCTCGATTCTCAGCTCTCTCAAAGAGAGCTTAACTGCGATGTCAATTACAGCCTTGACGTCTGGTTTCAGGTAATTTCGGTTAAGCCTGAGGTGCAGGCTCTCTATACTTGATCTTGTGTGCAGAAAAATCGTAAACCCGAGAATAGCTCCAATGAAGGTTTCAGCATCATACCTCCATGACTTCGTCTCCTTCCATAGAGATCCCCACCGTTTTGATAAGACACCTGTGGCTATGGCATGTTTACTAGGAAGCAAAGACAATATCTTCAACAGCAATTCATCTGGAAGCTCACTGATTGTATCCCTCCTACGAATCTTATTCTGCATGCTTTGACAGTGACTTTTAATTTGTTGCCAATTTCCATCGGTTAAAATTTGACTAAACATCGTTATTTATACTAAAAAATTTAGATCAATCCCATTACGAATATGTATTTGCTGCCAATTATTATTTTTAGTTTGTTTTGGATTCTCGATGTGAATCCCATTGAGAATATGTTTGTCTCAATCGTCTTTAAGAGCACTCCCATCGGTCATCCCAATAATAAAATAAAAAAAAAGAAAAGTTTTAATCGGGATAAATCAGAGACCTGTGTCTCTGCCCAAATCCTTTTAATACTGAGAGACACCTAACTTGTTAAAAGCTGATTGGCCTTTTTTTTTTTTTTTCTCTTTTCTTCGTTTGTTTCTCTCTATCTCTTTCGACGAAACCAAGAGAGCATGAATGATTTTCCAAAATCGAGTAGAACAACCCAATCGATTTTTCTTTTGGTGAGTCTCTTTTTTTTTACTCGCACAAAATTTGTTTCTTTTATTCTCAGATTATTCGACTTTTTTGTTTTTTTTTTTCTGATTCAATTGAAACAAATCTGATTTTGTTGAGTTTGTTGTGTTCATAGGTACGTGAAGAGTAACTAAACATGAGAGGTGTGCTTTTTTATATAAAAAAAAAATAAATAAGAAAACCTACAGCCTCACAATAATTTTTTTTTGTTTCTCACACTCTCACGTTTTTTTTCCTCCTTCACACTCTCACCAATTCTATCTCATAAATGGGTCCTACACCTATTTCTATAATTTCAAATAGTAAACGTATTACTTTTTTTTTATTTTGTTTCCAAAACGTACTAAAAATACAAATATCTCTTTACCAAATACAAGCTTGAAGCTGAACAAATTTGGCAATTTCACAAATGTCAAAAAAATCATAGAAAGCAATAATTTTTGTTCAGATCTCACACCACAGCCCACAAAACCAACATATACATACACTTTATAGGTTGAATTCTATTCATATAAACATTAAAAATGAATAAATCTTTGGAGATGAGACTTCACTAATGTTCATAGGGAAGAAATAGCAAATCAGCGACTTGAGATTTGTGTTGCTCTCGACCTATGAGTCATAGGCTGTGACGAAGAGGATTTAGTAGAAGCAGAATTGGGAAGATTAACACATGTGTTCCATAACCGAGAACTGATTTTATATGGTGAGTTTGAAGAAGTTACAGAGAAAATAGTGATTTTTGACTAAACCGAGTCAAACAATTATATGAGAGAGCTTGACATAGCAATAAATCATTTCAGATTGTTGGATCAAAAGATCAATTTTGGAGAGGAAAGAATGAATGAGTGTAAGATTTTGTTGGATCTGTTTTCTGGGCAAAAAGACGAAGTATAAAAATTTCATAATCGAGAGAAAAAAAGAGTTAATTGGGTGATATCCAATATTAATTGGTTCGGGTGGAGCAACCCGATTTACAGGTTGTTGGGTCGGTAAATAAAAGAAATTATAAAGGGTTTATCAGTCGGTTTACTCGGTTTAATCATATTTTGAGAATTGTACCAGTCGGTTTACTCGGTTCAATCATATTTCGGTTAAACCGACTGGTACAAGCTTGAGAATTTTATGATTGAACCGAGTAAACCGAACGATCAAGATTCTCTCTCTTTCCCGCTCGGGTTTTTTTTTTTTTTTAACAGCTGCTTTTATTAATAATGAGCAATGTGATCCTCATGGAGGATTGGTACAAGATAATGAGGAATATAATAGTAGGACATAAAATTTATTGGATGAATAAATTCTTCTTTTGCTAATCGATCCACTGCTTTATTGTTGTCCCGCTCGAGTTATATAGAGATGCTGAAACTAAATTAGTTTATCTAAATTTCTTGTTCAGAGAAATCTAAAAGATCAAAAACGAAAGAAAATGGCGTCTCCGTATGATCCGGTCCAGAGCTTCGACAAAGATACGCGTACCATCCTTTCAACATATAGTCCGTATCAGTGGCGGATCCAAGCCAATATTTGGTATGAGGCACTTAAATAATATAGTTAATACAGTAAAACCTCGGTAAATTAATAATATTTATAAATTAATAAAATTTTTCGGTCTCAAGTTGGGACTAGTGTAATTTTGGACACTATTCGATAATATAATAAAATAATAATTTTTTTTGAAACCTTTTATAAATATATGGTCTCATCAATAATATAAATTAATAATTATATAAAATTATCTAAATATATGTATATATCTACACATTAATTTTTATTAGAGTTCATTTTTAATATTTTTACTATATAAAAATCTTTGAGTGCTATTTTCAAAATATGATAATTGTTATTTTCATTGTAATTGATTTTATAAAAATATTAGTTATAAAGATTAAATCCTATTTTTAATATTTTTTACCAAATTAGGAACTCTCTATAAATTAATAATTATTAATTTATCGATAAATTAAAACCTCTATAAATTAATAAAATTTCATGGCACCGACTTTATTAATTTATAGAGGTTTTACTGTATATATATATATATATATATATGTTTTTATGTTAAAGTATATATTTTGCATTTTTGAATATATTCTAATGTATGAACTATGAAGTGCAAAAAATGAGCCAATTTTTTTGAAAGTATTGTTTATATTGGTTTATGATTATGCTTGATTAGATACATACTTAATTTATTAATTAGGAAATACACAGTTACAAACTTATAATTCAATGTAAAATATAAATATTTGTAATATATTTAAAATTATTTATTTTATCATATCACACAAATTTAAAACCTAAAAAAATAAATTAACTACAAAAGAGATAATATTTTTTAATAGTTTATTACTTATATTTTTAAAAATTAAGATATATGTCTACTTTGTAATAAAGAAATGTGAATAAAGTAAAAATAGAAATAATTGCATATAGTTTTATTTAAGAAAATGCCATAGGTAAACAAAAGCCTCTACCTCTAACAAATATAAAACTGACCAAAAGAAAATCAAAAATTTATATAATAAGTGCTAATTGAGAATCGAACTCAGGACCTATTATTAGGTATTATTGGGAACAATTACCAACTGAGTTAAAGATTCTAATGATGAAATGTTAATAGCATAATTTTAAAAACGAGTATAGGGCACGTGCCCCACCTCTTTATAATGTAGATCCGCCCCTGGTCCGTATCATCCTTACAAGAACATTGGGGAATATGAAGTTAGAGACTATATTAGAGATGAGTCTAAATACATGGCCTCCGATGGCTATTACGAAGACCCCAAGAATGTTCAATTCCGCAACATAGCTGTTCAACTGATGGTTGACGTAAGTTCCTTTTTTCCTTGAGACGTGAATTCAACTTCATGAATCGCTTGGGTTTTCTTTATTTCATTTATTTCTGGTTTCTCTTATACTCGATTTCGATCGTTTTTGGGGATTACTTGCAGAAGCAAGAGAACAAAGATGTGTTTGTACCTTATATTGGCATGAATTGGTTTGATCGATTTATGTCGAGGCATGGAGTTTTGGTAAATCATTCTTTCTGAGACTCTGCTTAAGACTCTACGTTAGGACCTGTTACTATTACTAATGATTGATTTTATGTTTCTTTAGTTTTTAGAGGATACTATGAGCAGAGAGATAACTCTTGTGGCCACTGCGTGTTTGTCACTTGCTTCTAGAATGCTTTTGAATGGACAAGGGTTCCAGTATACAAAGCTAACAAAGGCTGAGCAACTTATCATTGATGCGTTAGGAAACGATATAGTTTCAATCACTCCATTGGCTTTTGCTCAACACCACTTTAGGCAATGTGTGGTTGATCCTCAATTACCTGTCACACTTGGCATATTAATTGTTGAAACCCAAGATGGTAAGTAACTTGATAAGTAGGTTGATCAAATCAAGATTTAAGACTTCAGAAATACATGATTCAGTCTGTTTTGCTATTTTGCAGATGCCAAATTTACGAGGTTTAAACCCTCAGTTATCTCAGCTGCCTCTGTTCTTACAGCCATTGCAGATATTTATCCGCATCTCTTGCCACTATTTCCAGTCTTTGCTGAAAATTTTGAGGGAATTCGAAAGGTAAGAATACTATATAACCATTTCTTTTGGTCTAGGTCATTCAAAACATATGTAGTAATTTGCAGTTGATACTTTTTCGATTTCAGGATGAACTACGACCGTGTTTTATCCTCATTGTGGAAATGTGCAAAAAGAAGAGGCTGTTATCACTTACTTCAGTGACAGAACAACGTAATTGGCACATTCATCCCACCCAGGGACCGCAGTTTAGTATGAATCTAAAGTGGTCAACAGGAGTAGATTTCTATCAACTTCTCTCGGCAGTAAACTCGATCAGCAGCCGCATAAGTACACGCTTTGCTAATCTACTACAGAGGATTGAAGATCTGCTCCATAGGATTCATCAAGAGCCAGACCCTGCAGAACGAGAGTTACTTCTCGTAGATCTGGAAAGGCTGCAGAAGGAGAGAACCTACCTTGTACTTGAGCTCTTGAAGTACCGAGGCAATTGAGACAGAGGCGGTGAGGAAGGTGTGATGTTCAGAATCTTCTTCTTCCCAAGAAGACTGGTGCTTCATCCAAGCTATCTACTGAAGACGATCAATAGACTCTCTCTATCTTTGTGTTTTTGAGTTGAATGTTCTTAAATTTCTTATGAAATTAAAATTTTTAACTTTTATAGGGTTTTGAGTACGATGATTGATGATGATGATGGTGTTTTGAGTATGATGATGATGATGATGTTTTGAGTATGATGATGATGATAACCCGTAATCAAAATTAACAACAGAAAAACAAATTGTTTCAGTTGTTCTTGTCCTCTGTAAAAACATTAAAAACTCAAATTAATATAATATAATAATTTCTAATTTCTTCTTTACACAAAATATACGTTTTGATTACGAACCCCTGATTCAGTTTTTTAACAAAAAGCACCAGCTTCTGTGGTTTGTTCATTATTGGGCTTTTCGGATCCAAGTATAACGTTTTAGGCCGAAACAAAAAAAAAAAAAAGTTTCAAAGTGCAAAAAGGTAGTGAGGGTACTCTTGGTAATTTACATTTACGCAGGTTATGTATCTCGAATTCTTCACCGTTGATTACGATATAATCTAACGGCGACTAACCTCAATCCGCGTACTTTTTTCTTATTGGTTTAAATGAATCTAAAAACGGTATATATACTCCGGGGAAGATGTAGGGAGTTCCATAGAACAACAACAATTCAACTCGTATAGTTTTTTCTTTCCCTCTCGTCTTCTCACAAAACAGTAGTAACTCGAATTCAATAACAATGGCGGGTCGTGGTAAAACCCTCGGATCTGGATCTGTGAAGAAGGCGACGACAAGAAGCAGCAAAGCCGGTCTTCAATTCCCTGTTGGTCGTATCGCTCGTTTTTTGAAGAAAGGCAAATACGCCGAACGTGTTGGTGCCGGTGCTCCCGTCTACTTAGCCGCCGTTCTCGAATACCTCGCCGCCGAGGTAATTTACCATCTCTATATATAGCCTTGCCTTAAATTTCCTGATTTTTTTCTTCTGCAAACCCTAATTTTGATTTTATTGTGAAATTAGGTATTGGAATTGGCTGGGAACGCAGCGAGAGATAACAAGAAGACTAGGATTGTGCCAAGGCATATTCAATTGGCGGTAAGGAACGATGAGGAATTGAGCAAGTTGCTCGGAGATGTGACGATTGCTAATGGAGGTGTGATGCCCAACATTCACAATCTTCTTCTTCCTAAGAAGACTGGTGCTTCCTCCAAGCCTTCTGCTGAAGACGACTAAAAATCAATCAACCCAGATCTGGCTCTCTGTTCTTAAAATTTTAGTTTTTGTTTGGGATTTTTTTTTAATTACGTAATTTTAGATTAGAGATCTATGGTGAAGAAATCTATCTTTTGTGTCTTTTTTTTTTTTTAATCAATTTGAATGTTCATATATGCTTTCAAGTTCTTTGTTATGGAATCAAAACAAAAAAAAAAATCAAACATTTTTTTAGGGTTTCGAGTAAGAAGTTTGTAAATTTTTAATCTTTTTAAAATTTTGATTGGTTGACATAAAAAGAAAAGATTGTTGAGTTTTTATGTGAGTGACATCACGAGAGGTGTATAATTGAGCAACTATGACAATATTATAAAAGAGATCTGAAGGGTTGATAATGATTGGTGGACCAATTGTGTACGACTTCCATGAAAATGAGAGAGAGAGATGAAACAATTATATAATAGAAACCGATTGAAGGGAGAGTATCCCATCCCTACCACTACCAGCACCACCACCATATCTCTTTCTTTCGTGTTTCCACACATTGTCTCCTACTTTACCTTTTATCAGATTTGACCATCAGAATCATATAGCAGCCAGCCGCCAGGGATATTTAGGAGAAAATGGTGTCTCCGGAGAACATGAACTGGCTTAGTGATTACCCTTTGATTGATGGTGCTTTCTCTGATCATAATTCTACTTTCCCTTGGCAGATCGATGGTTCTTCTAGTGTCAGGTATCTTTTTTTGGTTCAAGGGTTTTGTGTTTCTTTCAACCATCCATTGGTTTTTTTTTTGTTTCAGAGCTTTGGACTTTTTGGTGGTTGACTGGTTGGTAGTAGTGTCTGGAGAAGTTGTTATATGGATGTGTGATCCTGTTTTATTCCACTCAGATTGTGTTTTTAATGGTCTTGTTGTGGTAGATATTGGACTCCTTCATTAATTTAAGCTTTTTGTCTCTGGTTTGCTTCCATTCCTCTGTTTCCTAAAAGAAGAAGTAGACGAATCTAGATCTCTGCTTCTACTCTAGATTTTGTACAACTTGTGATAGGAAGGTTCTGTTAGTTGTATGTAAAGAAGTTCTTTTAGGGAGTTTGATCTTTGTTGCTCACTTGGAAATGGTCTTGTTGTGTTGTGATAGATATTGGAGTATGTATCTGTTTTTTTTATCTCTGCTTCTACTCTAGATTTTTAAATTGGCTGTAATTGACCCTTCATCTTATGTTGATGTCATCTGATTACAGTGTTGAAGTTGATGGCTTCCTTTGTGGTGATTCAGATGTGGTTAAAGAACCAGGCTCAAGGAAGAGGTAGCAAACAGCTATTGGTCAAACCTGATTTAACACCTACTAGTTTTGGTTGTTTAGTTATATGTTCTTATTGCTTCAGGATCAAAACTGAATCTGTCACTGCTGGTTCTAGCTCGAAAGCTTGTAGGGAGAAACAAAGACGTGATAGGCTAAATGACAAGTATTTTCTTCTTGTCTCTTCCTTCCCTTTTATCTTTTATCTTTGAGTTCTTAATCTTTTGGTATGGTGTTTTATTATTAGATTTATGGAATTGAGTTCCATATTGGAACCTGGGAGAACTCCAAAGACAGACAAGGTTGCTATTATCAATGATGCGATTCGCATGGTGAATCACGCAAGAGACGAAGCACAGAAACTGAAGGACTTGAATTCAAGCCTCCAGGACAAAATCAAGGAGTTGAAGGTAAAAGAAACTAAAAACTCAACACTGTAGCCTTTGCAAGAGCTTTAGACTGTCCATTGAACCTATTATGTGCCAATATGTAGGATGAGAAAAGCGAGCTGCGTGATGAGAAACATAAGCTGAAGATCGAGAAGGAGAGAATCGAGCAGCAACTGAAAGAGATTAAGACACAGCCTCAGGCTCAACCTTGTTTCTTACCAAATCCGCCAACACTCTCTCAAGCTCAAGCTCCTGGAAGCAAGCTTGTCCCTTTCACAACTTACCCCGGTTTTGCAATGTGGCAATTCATGCCTCCTGCTGCTGTTGATACTTCACAGGACCATGTTCTTCGTCCTCCGGTTGCCTAAAAGCTTCCTCTCTCTACTATTGACTGTTCAGGTTTCTTCTTACGCGCTTTTTATTGATGTACTTGATGATTCTCACATTCTGTGATTGGAGACTTATAATTCTATGCAACTCAAAACTGTGATTATCATGTAAAATGGAAAAATAAGCATGCACTAAAAGTCTTTGTTTTTGAATAAATTCTCATTGTACAAAAGGTTGAAAATCATGGTTTTCAAGATTGTGGATTCTGATTTTGGATGCTGAGGAATAAGTAGGAAGAATCTGGGAATTGATTGGTTGATCTTGAGTGTATATAGCTGATCTGAAACTTGAGATGAATTTGTATAGTCTCCACTCTCTTACAAGATTTAAGTTGAGCATATAAAGCAAAGTTTGTAACTTTTCAATCTCATAAACTCAGAAAGGATTTGCCTTTTTGCTTCTTTTGTGAAAATGTAAACTCACAATCCCACAAAAGAAACACAACAAGAGAAAGATCAAAAGTTTCAATATTCATTGAGACCTTCTCTTGTTCATCACTTTCTTCAGGAGACTCTCACGACCAGGAAAAGGACTTTGAATCTTTGGCTCAAGTTTCTTCTCTACATCTCCTAGTCTCCCCAAAATACCCTTCTTGTCACTCCTATCCACAGTTTTGCCATCACCTCTTCCAAGACTCTGTCTCATCCTCTCTCTCCTCTGTCTTCTCCTCCATCCATTCTCATCTTCCTCTTCTTCCTTCTTCTCAACCTCTCTTCTTCTTACCATCTCTCTTCTCTCTTCTTCCTCTTCGTTCATGTTCCTTAGCCTAGGAATCCGACCACCTTTGCTTGTCCCCAAAAGCTCGAAATTGATCTTGCTCCAACCAATCTTATCTTCATTATCCCAACCAAATTTCTCACTAATCTCCAACAACATCGAAACAGAGTTTGCTTCTTCTCTGTTCTTCTTTACAGAAGTTAAAGCCCTCATGCTCTCATCACTTCCATGGAGGATTTTCTCGGCAAATTCCCACTCTGCTCTATCTTTGTAAACATCGTCTTCGAGGACTTCGTCTGCGAGCTTTGCCCAATACTCTGTATCTCCTGCACGAAGATTCTTTGAGACCCATTTGAGATAAGAAGAAGGCAAAGTACCAAGCATTTTGCCTTTGTGTTTGCCGAAGTCTATGATTGTGTCTCTGGCGGCTAGGGTTTCGATGATTTGAAGTTTTTTGGTTAAGGGTTTAGGTTGATTGGTGGTAAAGATACGATTAGGTGAAGAAAGATTTCTTCTTGGTCTGAAAGATGATGATGATGATGAGACTGTGAAGATGGTTGTTGTTGTTGTTGCACAGTGAGGATTGTGGAACAAGACCACCGAGAAACTCATTGTTTTGTCCCCAAATAAATTATGCTATTGTTTTCGTGAATCTTATACACACACTTAAGTTATATATTAGTCTATTATTTTGGTACCCAAAAAAAAAAAAGAATTTTGTTGTTGTTGGCAACTCGAAGTTAATTTAACAAAAAATAAGAACATGGACCGATATAAAGATGAGAGTTCAAGAAAATTTTCTCTAGCTAGAACATGTGTTTGCTTACCTTTGGACATACGTAAAAAGAAGAAGTTACATATAGGAGAAAGTACATAAACTAGGAATATCATCAACCTTAAGGATTATGGTCTATGATGGTTTTAAAAAAGAAAAAATTAAGCCAACATCGTTTGTAAATTTCTTCCTTATCTTTTGATCATGATTTAGGGTGTATATGAAATTTTTCAAACAATCACTACACCATCTCAAAGACAGTTTGTAAGAAAGTCAAAAATAATATATCATCTAAATTCAGGTACAAGAAGACAAGATGTAATAACTGTATGCAAGTTTACTAGTGAATTAGTTATTTTTAAATTCAGGTTCAAGAAGACAAGAATTCTTATTAAATTCTATATAGAATATCCTTCTACAAATTTCTTATTTTCCACATCCCACAACAAAGTCTATGCAAGTTTATTAGTGTTAGTTTTTGTTGACAGAGTAGTAAGTACTAGAATTGTATCTAGCGGTAACGTTCCAAATCCTAATAACCTTCTATTATGAAAATAAATGTATAATCAATTAATTAGCGACTAAAGAAATTAGTTACGTAATTTTTACACCAAAAAAAAACAAGAAATAGTTGGTGACAGAACAACAAAAAATAACAAAATATTAGAATAACTTGAAATTTTATATAGATTCAAATCAATTTAAATATCAAATATATAAATCTATCATCAAATAATATATTTATTGTCTATTAACTAATCCTATTAGAGCATCCTTGACACAAGTTCAATGCAATACCAAAAAGCTTTGGAAAATGTTATTGAAAAAAATCCATGTTTTGAGATTTTTTGATATACTAAAGACGCACATGGTCACTTGGTATGGGGTCACCCTAATTTTTCTCTCTCAATTCCAGCCGCCGGGAAAAAAATTTGAGTTTTTCGATTTGCCCTCTCCGGCTGCCGGGCTCCATGCCAGAGCTGTGGGAGGGTGTATTTCTTAGTCTTGCATCTTAGTCTTTGTTATCTTTGTTCTGTCTCGGTTTTGAAGCAGTCTTGTTGTCAGACTCCCGTTTGAAGCGAAGATCGATTGAAGGAGGAGAAGCCATCGGCGGTGAGTTTTGGTTGTGGTAGAGACAAATCCGTTTGTTAACTGGCTAGTCTAGGTAGTGGCTCAGATCGGGTGGTGCTCTCGTGGTTGGTGGCTTGAAGGAGACGATCTCGTGTCGTTTCTTGGTCTGGTATTGTTTATCTCTCGTCTCTCTTTTCTTTGGATAGCGGGTTTTTCATCAAGGCTGTGTTGGTTTTAGGGTCGTTTTGGTTTCATCCGAGGGTTTTAGTTTGCTTTGAGAGGCGGTTTGTGTTTTCCTTGCAAATCTGCTTTCTCTGTTTAAGGGTTTGATTTGGTTCTTAGTTCTTCTGCTAGTTTAGGGCTGCTGGTTGTTAGTTGGCGTTGCGAGCTAGGTTTCGTTCCTTGTGTTGGTCAATCGGATGTTTTTTTGTTGCTAATCATCTACTAGCTCTCCTCTGTGGCTTTTTGGAGTTTTGGAGTTTGAGTTCTAGACAATAGCAGTGGATTAGTCCTTCAGCTCTTCTCTTGCGAGGAGGTTACCAGTTTTGGGTCTTTAGATGACTGAAGCTGGGTTTGACGAGGGTCCGCGTGTAAGAGCTGCTGGTCTTCTTTGTCTTGTCTCAGGTCGATTCGCAAGGTTTTTCTTTGCTCCTAGTTTGGGCCGTCCTCCACGGGGTTCTGGTTTGGTGTGGTGGTTGTGGTTTCTGTTTCTCTGTTATGGTATGAATTCTGCTTTCGTTCCTGCCGGTTTGATGATGGCTTTTCAACGGAGTGCTATCTTAGTGCTTCCGGTTCTTCCGTGTACTCTCCGGCGCTAACATGTTCTATGGGAAAGCTTAGTGGAATTCGCTCAGTTTCAGTTGGGCAGTTTTAGATCTTTGATCCTTCTCTCATTCCCTTTGTAAACTTTTACTTTAGGTTTTGGCTTTTGTTTTTCTGTTCTTTAAGTCCTAGTTTCCGGAGGTGTGTTACCTGCCGGCTTAAGCTTCCAGGGATGGTCCTTTATCCGCTGAGTTTAGTTTCCGGGGTTATGTTGTTAACCGCTGGCTTTAGCTTCCCTTGTTTGGGCTTAGTGCTTCCTTTGTTTGGGATTAGTCTTAGGTGATTTCTATGTTTTCACCTTTTTGTTTTCAACAGATGTAATCTGTTAATGATAATATAAACCTAGATGACAAAAAAAAAAAAAAAGACGCACATGGTCACAATCAAAGATATTAAGATACATTCAACAATTTTAAATTATTTAAATAAATAAATAACTACACTTATTGGAAAATATCTATCCTCTGACAAAATATTGCAAGTATTGTTGAAGTATGCTATCAAAGATTGTGACATCCAAATAACCAGCTCTTCAACTACTGAAATGAAGTATATGAGGCATGCCAGCTTGGAAAGTGTTCAAGGCCTCTTTTATTGTCTTCTAATTTTGTAGTGTCTTAACCACTTACAAAGGTACATTGTGATCTTTACGGACCATCTCATTTTTTACCAGATCAAAAATGGTTTTATTGTGTGGTCTTTATTGATAATTTTTCATGGTTGAGTTGGTTTTACCCTTTTAAACATATATTTTTTTTTTCTCAATCTTCGTATCGTTACAACAACTTGCAGAAATTTGTTAAAATAAAGAATTAGAACATTTGAGTGTGATGGAGGTGGTGAGTTCACTAACAATGTTTTTCTAAACCATCATGAAACATGTTGATCTCTTGTCCACACACTTCTAATCAAAATAAAATTGCAAACGAGGAAATCATCATCTTACTTTTTTTTTTTTTTTCAACTCAATCATCATCTTACTTATCTAAGCTTCTCTATATATAATCGATGACAAAAAAAGCTTATCCATAATGTTTGTAAGTAAACTTCAACACTATTTCTGGTTGTAATTTCCTCAATAATATGTTGTCCACTACAACAACTTCAGCTTCATTTATCAATCGATTCAATCCTTATGAGATCTTATTTGGGAAACCTTAAAGACGTTTGGTTGTACGTGTTAATAATCTCTGATCAGGCCCTATATAGAGAATAAGTTTAATTCAAGATCACTAAAATATATTGTCTGAGTATTTGTTGGCAATATTGTATTGGACTTGCGGCGACCTACTGATACAGTGATACTCTAAGAAAATATCAAAAAGTCCACGTGTTTAGAATTTTCTTGCAACTAAATTAGTATGTATAGTGTATATATGTATGTTTGTCATCATCACTTATCACATTTTAAAAATGTAACTTAGAGTATTGCCTCATAAAACAACTCTCATATTTCTTTTTTATGATATTAATCTTGAAAGCAATGTTTGCTTGGTGTTCTTTAGTTACGTTTTTCCCTCCACTTGCTTTGGATCGGATTTACTTACTTTTCGAGTACTAATTATTGCTTCCCCAGTGAAATATAAGGTTAAGACAATATAAGTCGAGTATAAAAATCAAGGATTAGGGCTTTAAAATATCTGAGGACGAATCTCACCACTGAATTATAAGATTCGCTTTAATTTTGTCATTCATTTTTGTCAGATCAGAAAATTGGACTATTATCAACTTGTCGTTCTTCTTCTTTTTCTTTGTTTGATACACGACTCCCTGCAGATTTTTTTTAAAGTTGATTGGTATAGTGAGTCTTAAATGGAATTGGAAACATCAAATTCAGAAGGTCCTTTTACAACCATTTCATCCATGTCGGCTCACTATTTCGCACCACAGAAGAATAATCAATCAAATTATTAGAGAAATTTGGACCACTTCAAGCACTTGAACTCTGGTCGTGTTACTCGTGTACGTGCACTGAATAATGTGAGCCCATTTTGGTAATTCTCAGTCGTGTACGTACACGATGTCGGTGTCACTTTTAGAAACTTCGAAATTATGTTGATAAACCGTGTATCATACACGTCACCTTTAGATACAAAATCAGATAATTTTGATATAACTTTATTATTATTATTATTTTTTTTTTTTGAGTCTCTCTTTATATCACTTTCTATATATAGTGAATCATGCAAGAAAATACACATTAAAAAAAAAAACTTGTGTTCTTGTACTTGTAAGGTTAGGTGACTCAAGACTCCCCAAAGCTATGGCGGACAAGGTACTTTTCTGGATCTGAATATTCGAATTACTTCTTATAATCAGATCTTATTCTCTTTAGTAACTGTTAATTACCCTATAATACTTTTTATAGCTGATACGGTTACTAATTAAAGTAATAATGATCAAATTATATGATTTACGAACAGATGGTGGTGATGATGAAGTTAAAAGTGGATCTAAACTGTCCCAAATGCTACAAAAAGGCTAAGAAAGCTATCCGCAAATTCCCTCGTGAGTTTCTTCTCTCATTGATTTTATTTTCTGCTCAATTTAAATCACTGAGGGTTGACAAAAGTCTTGAATCTTGATAAATGGATACGGTTTTTGTGGTATGTGTTGTTTTGCCATAAATATAGAAATAACAGACGAAATGTTTGATGAGAAGTCGAACACGATCCTCATCAAAGTGGTTTGTTACGATCCTGAGAGGCTAATGAACAAACTCTGCTCCAAAGGAGACGGTTCTATCAAGTCCATCGTGATCCTTGAGCCACCCAAACCGCCTCAACCCCAGCCTCAGCCCCCTCAGAAGCCCAAAGAGGCTCCAGCACCAGCTCCTGTTCAGGCTCCGGCTCCTGCTCCTGTTCAGGCTCTGGCACCGACTCCAGCACCTCAGCCGATGCCACCGGTGTGGCAGCCGTATCATTGTGGGCCGTATTACGAGGCCCAACAGTACCAATGTTACGGAAGGCCCGTTTACGAGAACTGGGGAGGTGGACGACAATGTTGCCACGAATACACGAACGCTCAAGGATGCTCCATCATGTGAAACACCTGAACCAACGCAATCTTCTACTCATATTTAGTATTATTATATACCAGCAAATAAATTAATACAAGAAGTTATTTTAGTTGTCTTCGTCTTACCAGTAATTATATTTTGAGGCATCGTCCTTTTTACGTATGTATTTATATATATATACGCTATAGGGTTTTGTTACATGTGTATATCTCGTTTTTGGTTATAGTATGATACAACTTCTATTTGCTCAATTCTTTTCTTGCTAGCTAGGAATACAAATAGTATAAATTTTTGCATTAAGATATAGTTTTGGTTACAGAGAAATAGCATTGTAATTAGCACAAAAGATGGAAACCTAGTCCATGTGTTTGTCACTATGTTGCCTAATAATTGTCGATTTTTTTCTCTATCTATAAGATGAACGTAAGCGTTCGTTGTAATTCCGAAGCAATTGTATAGTCGTAACTTGTTTACCAATTAAGAAACTTGATCTACTCAAGAGAGGGGCAACCGGAATCATGATGCATCTTTGGGAATGCTAAATTGTAAAGTTGATGCCTCATTGGAAACATAATCTCTAAAAACCTTAAAAACTTAAATACTTAATAACAATAATAATAATAATACAAAAAGTGGATTTATTTGTTTTTGTTATTAACGTTTTTAACTAATTGTTGGGCATAATTTTAACCATATAAATTATAATAGATAAAAATTGTATTGTAAATATGATAATTCCATATATATGAAGAACTATATATTCTTTAAAAGATTACATTGATATGGGCCATAACAACAAGTGTCGAGCCATTACGGATTGTAACGACAAATATTGAGCCAATAAGGGCCGTAACAACAAATATCGAGCCAATATTGGTCGTAACGGGACTTTGGGACCGATTCTGATTTGTTACGACATTATCAAGAAGATATTTGACTCAATCTCGTGAAAAAAATATTCAAAACGTCTTTATCTCACAAAGAGGTGGTTATTAGGGTCTAAATCCCATGAAGATTAGGGTTTAAGAGATTTCTCTATAAAAAGAGAGCCACTTCTACACAATACAGCCAAAATCGAGAGCAAAGCAAGAGACCTAAAGCACAAGACACACAATTCAATTCCGGAACACGGCTAGGTTCATTGATTCGTTGTGCGTTGAATTTTTGTATTTGAGCTCGATACCTTGATCAATAAAAACGACTATTCAACATCTATTTCCTGTTTTTTAGTCTCTAAACGAATCAATTACTTTTCCCCAAACACTAATGTTTCATCATTTTAATATGATAGTCGCTGCTAACCAATTGAGGAAGCAAGCGCTAGAAAAATTTATGTGACAAATCACGGAAAGACGGCCGATTTCCCCACCAGAACTATCGTATCGAGCCAGATAGAGCCCGTTCTTTACCCCCGGTCTATATGTCCCCGAAAAAAAGTTCAATGCCAGTTTTCCCCCGAATTAAAAGTTCAAAAGCTAAATCTCCCCGATTCTGGATTATAGCGGTATGATGTCTAAACCCGAGACCAAACCATATATGTCCCAAAAATAAACCAATTGTTGAACCAAATTCCTCCACCAACCCGACCCGTTTATCATAAAACCCAGAATCCCCAAATAAAACCTAAAACCAATTTTTACTTCTTGCATAATCGATTCTTCTTCTTGAATTTGCTTCTTCTTTCATGAGCTCGAGTATCACAATGAGTAATGTATCAACAAATTCCACCGAATCAAGTTTCCGTGCAAGGGGAAGGGTTATCGGTTATCCATGCAAGATGAAGGGTTATCCGTGCAAGAGGAAGGGTTCGTCAACGAACTCGTTGACCAACTGGTCGATGTGAAATTCATCTCTATCATTGGCTTCTTCATCGAAATCTCCTCCCAACTCTGCATCTGGAACGACAATCGCCATTAACGCTGTCTTCCCTAAGGATTCTAAGCTTCGACTTTGGGTTTTCAATCTCTAGGGTTCTTCGCTCTAGGGTTAGCAAATTTTGGGGGTTTTTTCTTTTAGGGATTTGGGTGATAATGGATAATAAAATCAACGAATATCGGGTCGAAATTGGGTTTGTTTTGGTATAATCAAGGTTTAGTTTTTTCTTTTTTTGGTTAGGTAAATAGTAAACCAATCCCAAACCACGATTATGGGTTAATTGATGTAGAAGAATAAACACGGGAGATATAGCTTTTGAACTTTTAATTCGGGGGGAAATTGGCATTGAACTTTTTTTTTCGGGGACATATAGACCGGGGATAAAGAACGGGCTCTATTTAGCTCGATACGATTGTTCTGGTGGAAAAATCGGCCGTCTTCCCGACAAATCACTAGATGAAAAAACTTGATAACAGAAACACTCGTTAACAAGAATCTTATGGTGAGACACTTGGTGCAAAAATCTTCAAGATTTTCTCTACTAAAACTAAGAACGCATGTCATGAACATGGGCTATAAATTATATTGCAAGATAATAAAATCATGTCACTCGATGTGAATCTTGTCACTAATACAAGATAAACATGTCTTACAACACATGACATGGTCCTGAAGTTGTTCATTGTATACAGTAGTGAGGCCATTGATACACGAATACATGAATGATAGGCTCGCTACAAAAATTAGATAATCACCTAAAGGCAAAATGAAGATATATTGGTGTTGTTACTGGTTATACAACACAAGAAAGATGATCAAGAAGCAATGAGTAAACCTGATACAACCAAGAGTACATACATAGATTCAGTGAACGTTGCAGTGAACAAGTCTGATACAAACTCATGTTCAGACACAGAAGCACTGAACAAGCTGGAGCATGTGTAACCAGCTACAGACACAGGCGCAATGATTCCTCAGATAGAGTATCAGAGAATCTACCACAACCAAGACAACTCAATGTTAAGACACATGAAATGAAGTGACATGCTGAACCTTGGAGTCTTAGTGTGAAGATCCAAGAAGTGAGAACTCAGCCAAGATATCCATAATCAGCTGAGGAACCTGAAAGCGCATCAGAGCAGAAAGAAATGAGCAACTATAACAGAGCAAAGTTATCTAGCAGTTGAGTGAACCTGAAGTACAATAGAGCTGGAAACAGAGCAGACAATGTTTAGAGGTTGTGTAGCACAACAAAGAAGAAAACAGAGCAGACAATGTGTAGTGGCTGTGTATTGCAACAGAGCGGAAAAGCTTCAAGGTGCAGCAACTAGTGAAGCGGCTGTGTCAGAGGAAAGGCATGTGTGTGTTAGGTGCAACAGTACAAAGACATGGGTCAAGTTGACAAAAAGAGAACAAGCTTTTACCCAGAAGACAAGAGGAAGAAGCTTGTGGAACCTAGGGTTTGTAGAAATCTCTAAGAGGTATAAAAGGAAGAGGTGGTGATAAGAAGAAGGACATGCACCTTAGACCTAAATTGAGAGAAGCACACATGTTGTGTGTGGTGTTGTCCCACCAACAAGATAGAGAATCTGTTGGTGGTTTTTGTAGAGGTTCACACTCGTCGGAAAAGACAAAGAGTGGTGGTTCCTTTAGTTCATGTAGATAAGAGTGGTAGGCACAAGTGTGTGCTAGATACCATTGGCAAATGTGACTTTTGCGTTCTTATTCTAGTGAATGATTCTGGACTTGGTCCCGGGGATGTCGGTTATCCGAACCCCATTAAGAAATCTCTTGTGTCATCTCTTCACTATCCTTTTATCTCTCTGTAAAGCATCACAAATACATATCTGTCATACAAGTCTGTAGATCTAGCACACATCTCATTATTTCAATTGGTATCAGAGCAGGAAACCGACTTGAGATTACACTGTCTCTAACAGGTTAGATCCTGAGATGTGTCTAGATGAGGAAGAAGAGATATGAACTTATTTGGAGAAAATCAAGTGATGGGTTCTTTCCAGGTTGGTGAAAATGAAGAACAAAGAGAATGAGAGAAAGATGACAATGGTGGATCTGTTTTCAAACTCACCGGAATATGTTTGTATAGTTCATCGGGATTTTCAGTGTCGTCTTCAAGATGTCTTGGTTCTGATGTCGTGAGAAATTGAAGTCGAAGAAAGGAGAAAGGTCTTCTCACATGGGTATTTTGTGTTATTGGTCGGCCTTCATCTAAATTTGTAAATCAGGGCTAATAAAAGCCCACAAGGAGTTGTTTTAAGGTGTTGAGCATGTGAAGGTTTTTACCATGTGTGGATCTGGTTTTGCCATGAAATTAATAAAGGATCTGTTGATGCTCAAAGATTCTCTGTGGTCTCTGCATTGACACAAGAAGCTGAATCTACAGAGAGTTGAAGGCTAAGAAGATGTAACCGGATGCTCATAGTTGATAACCCATATCTGGAGTGAGTCCTTGTTCTGTGTCTCTAACAGTTAAGAGAGAGACAAAGTGGTGTGGTTTACATCTGATTTTGAGTAAGAGAAGAAGATATTCATCTCTCTGCCGCTGAGGATTCATTGGTTGTTTGATTAGTTCTTTGCAATCACAAGTGCTACTTGTGTTGGGACTTTAGAGAAAGAGTGAAGAAGAGCTTGTGTGAGGAATGGAGTTTGATCCTCACTAATACTGAAGGTTGTCGTTGATGCCTCTTGAGAAAGATGAAGAATTGATCTTGTGTGGTCTTGTGTTATGTTGGGTTCCTGGTAACTGTGCATATGCTTAGTGTGCTATTATATCTAAGCCCATTACAGAAAATGGTGAAGATAGGTCAAAGCAGTGGAGTTCGACGTCAATCACTTGTTTGGGTTCAGTTTGAGCCTTTATGTATTCTTGAAGAAGCACGTGGAGTGTTGCGATCTGATGGAGATAGAAACAATATGGTGAACAAGTGATCAGGGTGGGGCTGAAGTGCATGAGTTGCGTTGTAGAGGTTTGTCTCAGCCTATCAAAGATGCTCCTAGCTAAAGAAGAAGACTTGAGGTCATATTGATTGGTTGAGATCACAAGAAAGGGAAGTATCATCAAAGGATAATCATTTGGATTATGGGTCTTATGAAAGTTGCTGGCTTTTGAGAAGAGATCAAATGAATGATTTTTCAGATACTGAAATTTGCAGTCGTGTTATAATTTTATACATCAAGGAAATTGTTGTGTCTCTGGTATGTATTCTTCTTCTACATTTTCCTTTGACTCCAGATCTTGGTTTCTACTGCTGGCAGATGTTTTGAAAAATTGGAAATGAGATCTTTAGAAGGACATAAAGATCTCTTTCTGGTTCTCTGTGATATTATTGGAATCTGCTTTTGAAGTTGGTTGTTTGCAGAGTTATCTTCTGGATATGTTTTGGGAATTTGGTCATAACTTTCAAACCGTAACCCCAAACCATGATCTGCTTTCACATGTGGCTTTGTATCTCTGATGTTGATCTTGCCACCAAGTTGCAAGAGTTTCTGGGTTGAGTTGCTGCTTCATTTGTGTCGTGGATCAAGAAATGGTGAAGAAGTTTTTATGATAGATATATCAAGGTCTTTGAAGTCTGCAAACAGATGAGTCTATGTTGATTGTGTGTTTCCTATGGAACAGTTCTTGGTTGAAACACATAATCAACATGGGGGAGAAAAACAAACTCATAATGTTAAAAGAAGAAGATATAAAGAAGATATGAAGAAGTTATGAGTTTGATGGAGTTACAGGCTCATGAAGCTGGGTTCTTGTCTAACTTTGCCTCTGTGTTTGACTTCACTGTATACCTCAGATTTGTGCATTGAAAGATGTTTTGGAATCTTGAAAGCAAGATCTTTCCAATGATTTAAAGGTTCCTCTGTAAACCCAAATTATGATCCGCTCTCTCATGTGGCTTCATATTGCTATGCTTGATCATCCCACAACATTTTGGAATTTTTTGGGCTGTTTTATTATTTCGTTTATGCTCTACATCAAGGCAGGAGAAGAAGCTCAATTCAAGACCTCATGTTTGGAAAAAGAGACAGAAGTTCTTAATGTTCCTAGGTCAGGAAATCACAATCAACTAGGTATCAAGACTCAACTGTGAGTAAAAGAAAGTTGATTGTGTAGAAGTATGGAATGAAGACTTATCTGAAGTTGTGGTGATGAAAGTGAAATTTTCTTTGTGATGAAAAATGATTGTAAAGAAATTAATCTCTGCTGGGAGTTATTGTTGCTAGAGAAGTGTCTTTTGTGGAGATGTGAACCCGAAAATATTTTGCTTGTCGAAAATATTGGTGGTTCTTGGAGGTTTTAGTGAGGAAATGTCCTTGAAGCTCCTAACAGCTGTTAATGGTTTTGCTCTCAGTTGTGCCCTGTGGTTTTTCACACTGTTAAGTTGGTTATTGCAGAATATTCAAGAAGACCTCTGGGTGTTGGAAGAGAAGAATAAGAGCGCTGGATTATTAAATTTCAAGAGAATGATTCACTTTCACTAGTAGTATAAGATGGTCGGGATCAATCTGAGGTAGAATACTCAGAGTTGTGTAACTCTGGTAGGTTAGCTTAAGTGACATCTGCAAGGAGATGTTGGTCAAGATCAATTTGAGGTAGAATACTCAGCTTTGAGTAATACCGGTTAAGTTGTAACCCAGGAAGCTGAAGTGTCTTGTCAGTGAAAGTTGGGACATCGCTTTTGAAATTCAAGAAGTTGTTGCTGCTCCAGGTTTTATAAATCTGAGGATTTTATATGAGGTCCTTCTTATGTGTGTTTGAAGAAAGACGTTCCAAATACTGAAACAACAACTGCTACAGAAGCTGCAATCATCTGTCTTATTCATTGATTCACAGTTGGGCTCAAAAGATGTTGTTCAAAGGTTGCCTCAAGGTATGTTCATCTGGATTTATCTTAACGTTGCTCTTAAGCTGAAGTATAGTTTTCTGGTTAAAGTCGGTGTGCACCTGGTTGATATTATGGTCATGATGTCTTGTTCTGTGTTGCAAGCAACTGTTGTGTGCGTGTGGTTTTGTACCCAATCTCTGGTTTTGTATATTGCTTGAGGTTCAGGAGGAGCTTCAAGAAAAGCATGGGTGGGATATGTATTGCAACTGGTTGATACGGAAGATACCTCAACTTCATGAAGTACAATATATGGATCTCTGATCTGACTTAGTAAAGAAGAGCATCTTGAAGCCTATATTTGCAAGGATGAAAAACAGTGTTCGATTAAGACTACTTGAACAAGCTAGTCTGCAGAAGCAAAGACGGAAGTTGAGGCTCTTCAGTCAGTGCTACATTTCACAAGATCATCATGGTTCGAGAGAATTGTCTATGTTTCCGCTGCGACTACAAAGGTATTATTTTGATGATCATGTTATTGCTTCTGATCAGTTCTGGTTTCCATTGTTCAAGGCTGCACTTTGAAATGAAGCACAATGCTTGCTAGTGCTAATGAGGCTCTGATCAAGTTAAGATTCATGAGGTTCAAAGAGAATTTTAAGATGTTCGACAATTGTGTTCTCAAGGAAGTGTTCTTAGCTCAATACTGGTTTGTGTTTCTGTCTTCAGAAATTAGCTGTCCTGTGCGTACGGCAGGCTTTGATCCTGTTCCTATTGGCGACAGCAGTACATTTCTGAAGATGGGTTAACTAGTTCTGAGCTACTCTCATCTGTGTCATTGTAACTAAGTAATCATTGTCAATGGTTTGATGGCTGATGTCGTGTTATGGTTTTATGATTTTGGTATGTGTGAAGTTTCTGCAGTGTTCAGGCAAGTCTGAGCAGACTCTTAACATCAAAGCAAGAGGAGGATCAATATTTGCTTAATGAGTTCCTTATTGGACTATGCTCTTGATATGTTACTTTACCTTAGTTATGCACTCAAGCAGCGGGAGCTTTTATGGTTGCCTTGCAGGATGAGTTAGTGCCATTGATTGCTTGAGTATCAACCTGCGCTAAAAAGAGAGAGTTCTTGTACTGACTCCCATTTGCTAGTTGTTGGGGCTGCTATGCTTGTGTCATTGCTGCTGTCACAACTTGAAGGTGTTTGATAAATGCAGAAGATGGCGTTACATTCAAAATCCAAGGTTTGATGATGATGAGTTGGTTTCATTGTATGAAGTGGAATATCAAACTGAGCTTTAAAGGGAGACTCTTTGATTTACTCCCATATGCTAGTTGTTGTTGTTGCTATGCTATGTCGTGGTTGCTGGCAACACTTGGAGGCGTTTGATATTCATTGAAGATGTGATCAGGTCAAAATCAGGAACTTGATGGGTTATGAATAAGGGAGAGCTAGAGTCCTTCAACTCAGTCAACAAGGGAGAGATAGATTGGTGTGTTGACCGAGATTGAAGTTGTTGGAAACAGATGTGCCATTAGAAACAACAACATGATATGTAGAGGTTCCAGATCATCAACGTTTGTCAATCCTACAACTCAGTCAACAAGGGAGAGATTGAAGATACATTGTGTTGACAGAATTGTAAGACTGACAACAAGGCGTAAAGGAGCAACCTTTGAAACAGAAGAGAGAAGATCAAAATGACAGAATCCTCTCAAGGTAATGAAGATGCCAAAGTCTCATTTACAACATGACAGCTTGAAGATCATCAAGTGCAAGAATGGAGAAAGCTTGAGTTCTATAACTCGGTAACAAAGGAAGAGATTGAAGATATATTGGTGTCGTTACTGGTTATACAACACAAGAAAGATGATCAAGAAGCAATGAGTAAACCACTCATAGATGGGCCAGTGGTAGGATGGATTTCGGGTTGAGGGTGAGATTCCCAATACTCCCGGGTTCGAATCCCCACGGCTGCAAACACCTTAAGTGGCCACCGCAGAAAAATTTAACATTGGGCTCTGCGGCCTCCAGGAACCACTCTTGTCGCCTTCGTGACACACGCCAAGCCTTCGGGCTAGTGGGCTAGTCAGGGCCCACTGGGTTTTGGATACCTGGATTATCAAAAAAAAAAAAAAAAAAAAAAAAAGAAGCAATGAGTAAACCTGATACAACCAAGAGTACATACACAGATTCAGTGAACGTTGCAGTGAACAAGTCTGATACAAACTCATGTTCAGACACAGAAGCACTGAACAAGCTGGAGCATGTGTGACCAGCTACACACACAGGCGCAATGATTCCTCAGATAGAGTATCAGAGAATCTACCACAGCCAAGACAACTCAATGTGAAGACACATGGAATGAAGTGACATGCTAAACCTTGGAGTCTTAGTGTGAAGATCCAAGAAGTGAGAACACAGCCAAGATATCCATAATCAGCTGAGGGACCTGAAAGCGCATCAGAGCAGAAATAAATGAGCAACTATAATAGAGCAAAGTTATCTAGCAGTTGCAAAGTTATCTAGCAGTTGAGTGAACCTGAAGTACAACAGAGCTGGAAACAGAGCAGACAATGTTTAGAGGTTGTGTAGCACAACAGAGAAGAAAACAGAGCAGAAAATGTGTAGTGTCTGTGTAGTGCAACAGAGCAGAAAAGCTTCAAGGTGCAGCAACTTGTGGAGCGGCTGTGTTAGAGGAAAGGCATGCGTGTGTTAGGTGCAACAGTACAAAGACATGGGTCAAGTTGACAAAAAGAGAACAAGCTTTTACCTAGAAGACAAGAGGAAGAAGCTTGTGGAACCTAGGATTTGTAGAAATCTCTAAGAGGTATAAAAGGAAGAGGTGGTGATAAGAAGAAGGACACACACCTTAGACCTAAATTGAGAGAAGCACACATGTTGTGTGTGGTGTTGTCCCACCAACAAGATAGAGAATCTGTTGGTGGTTTTTGTAGAGGTTCACACTCGTCGGAAAAGACAAAGAGTGGTGGTTCATTTAGTTCATGTAGATAAGAGTGGTAGGCACAAGTGTGTGCTAGATACCATTGGCAAATGTGACTTTTGCGTTCTTATTCTAGTGAATGATTCTGGACTTGGTCCCGGGGATTTAGGTTATCCGAACCCCGTTAACAAATCTCTTGTGTCATCTCTTCACTATCCTTTTATCTCTCTGTAAAGCATCACACATACATATATGTCATACAAGTCTGTAGATCTAGCACGCATCTCATTATTTCACAAAACACTCGCTGCAATGCCTACTAGCGAGACGTCGCCATGAAAATTTAACAGATTTGGTATCCACCGGGTGGTTGGATAAAAAAATATATGAACCTGACAGCAAAACACTTGCTAACAATAAATTCACTGTGAAACGCTTGAAAGTTGAACTCGTTAGAATGACACGATAATTTGGTCACGATCCTAAATCATGTAACGAGCATGGCATCAATAATTTGGCTGTGACAAATTTGTCAATGTACAACCAATTTGAAACCCATCCCCTGAATTGGTTATGGCTGCATTGTCGTTTTACAGCAAATGCAGAGTCAGTTTGTAGCCAATAAGTCATAACAGTGTCATTGCAAGACACTACAAATCTCAACACGCCCCTATGGCAAATTGAAGTCTATTTAACATGTTGACAGATACTGCAGTTGTAGGAATTGAGTGTTCATGTACTAGAAATCACCGCGAAAAGAAATGTACAACAATGTTCTATTGTCACTAAAAGCAAAAAGCAAAATCACATCATGTGAAGGAATCAACATAGATTGAAAGTAATAGGGCCAAATAATCAAGTGCGAAAGAAAGTTTAAGTCTAAAGGTATGTCGTGACTTATACAAATATTTATCTTTTATATTTATGGTTTATTAAAATGATATTATTAAAATAATATCATTTGTCTATACTACTCTCTATTTTTTTTTTGACAACTACTCTCTAAATTCTTTCTAAGTGTGACAACCCGTCCCGCGGACCCCACTAACCCTCCACTAGCTGCCCCAACGGACCGTCCGTGGACCCTGCTAGCCCCCCGCTAGCCGTCCCAACGAACCCCAAGCTGGCCCTGCAGGGCATCGATCCTAACCCATCACTGTGGATATCCCAATCCACCAGTAGGTTATTGGTGCGCCAGGCGTTCCTCAAACTCTGGTCCTCGCCCTTTAACAACCTTCCCACATGACAAGTTGCCACCAATTGATCTGTGGGGTCCGCGGGACGGGTTGTCACACTAAGAAAATAGAGAGTAGATAGAAACTGTTGGACATAATTTTAACCATATAAATTATAATAGATAAATCTATTATAAATATCATAATTCTATATATATGAAGAACTATATATTCTTTAGAATATTACATCGATCTGGGCCATAAAGACAATTGTCGAACCAATACGGGCCGTAACGACAAGTGTCGAGCCAATACGGGCCGTAACGACAAGTGTCGAACCAATACGGGCTGTAACGACAAATATTGAACCAATAAGAGCTGTAACGACAAATATCAAGCCAATATGGGCCGTAATGGGACCGACTGTGATTTGTTATGACATTATCAAGAAGATATTTGACTCAATCTCGTGAAGAGAATATTCAGAACGACCCTGTCTCATGAAGAGGCGGTTATTCGGGTCTAAATCCCATGAGGATTAGGGTTTAAGAGATTTAACTATTAAAAAAGATCCATCTCTACACAATAATGATAAAATTGAGAGCAAAGCAAGAGACCTAAAGCACAAGACATACGACTCAATTCCAGAACACGGCTAGTGTTCATTGATTCATTGTGCTTTGAATTCTTGTATTTGAGCTTGATATCTTGATTAATAAAACAACTATTCAACATCTATTTCTTGTTTCTGTAGTCTCTAAATGAATCGATTACTTTTGTCCAAACACTAATGTTTCATCATTTTTGAGAGAAAGTATCGAGTCTCCAATTTTTTACATACAGACCTAAAATGGATGTGTTGGTGTGCGTCCATGAAAAAAACAATGGTATTGCTTTCGCCATCTCAAATCTCTTGTAAGTAAATTAAAAGAGGGGGTTTGACCAAAATAAAATATCATGATGATATAAGATGTACGAAATTTTTAATGATATACTCCATAGAATGTAATTATTTTTTTTTTGGCAATATATCTTTGAATATATATTTTTGGCAACATATCTTTGAATAAATTATTTTTTTTGGCAAAATATCTTTTGATATATGAACATTTTTATTGAGGCATTAATATATAGAATAACTAACAATAGCTAGAAAAAAATAAAAGAAAATATAGAAGTTTGATTTCAAATGTTTTAAAGCATAATAAGTAACATATATTGCATGGAAATTCAATTCAATTTTTTTCAAACCTTCTATCTATATATGATAAAATCAGCATTATAACATTATATATAGACCAACTAAATGCTCAATTGTTATACTAATAATTCTCTCAGTCAATTGTCAAAGAATAAATAAATATGGAGAAGACATTTTCAGTACTATTGGTTTTCATCATTTTCTTCATAATTTTTGCTTCCGGTATTATTTTTTATATTTTTTTTAATTAGTTAGGATGTGAATACATTTACAGATTTACTTTCAACGCATTTACTAGAAACTAACTAATATTTTAACTACTTGATGCACCTAAATGGATGCATAAATGTTTTGATCACTTAAACAAAAACCTGATTTAATTTTAGTTTAGTTATTTTATCACTTTAATACACTATGATTTTGATAACTACTTTTACAGTTGAAAATAAAATGCAAGCAAATGCATGCATGGAAGGTCTCGGTAATTGCCAGCAATGTGATGCAAGATGCAAGGCTAAGCACGGACCAGAAGGCAAAGGCAGTTGTGATGTCAGGAATCAATTGTGCACGTGTTACTACCCATGCGGAAAAGGTCCTTCGTCACTCGGCCTACTCCAGTCCAATATATGCAACGCTGTACTTCCCGTGTGCGACGATAAATGTGATAGTGAGTGTTGCAACCAAATATGTGCGCAAAATTATTTACTAGGAAGTGGACTTTGTGACAGCAATGGCGGTATTTATATGTGCAAATGCCAATATAGTTGCTAAAATTATTTCAATTCTTTTAAAATAGGCAAAACCGATTAATTGTCTTTTTTCTGTTTCAACTTGGATGTGACAAAATTAGTAATGAATTATTATTATTATTATTATTATTATTATTATTATTATTATTATTATTATTATTATTATTATTATTATTATTATTATTATTATTATTATTATTATTATTGAAAAGCTGCACTTATGGTTATGGATGTTCAATTTTTATATATTGATGTTTAAAAATTAAGAAAATATATAAATCATTTGCTAGGTCCGATGAGAGTGAATGAATTTTTGAAAAACCTCAAAAATAACCTACAACTTTTTTTTGGCAGTGTAGGTGAACATGTCAATATAATCGTTTATAATATTACTTATATTAAATTTACCAATAAAATATTTTTGATTGAAAGGAAAAATAGTAATTTTGTGACTTTAAACAGTAATATTCAATTTAGTTTTGAACACCAAAACTG
This sequence comes from Camelina hispida, assembly GCA_023657505.1. Taxonomy (NCBI): domain Eukaryota; kingdom Viridiplantae; phylum Streptophyta; class Magnoliopsida; order Brassicales; family Brassicaceae; genus Camelina; species Camelina hispida. Next base: position 34,791,653 of record CP094631.1, read on the forward strand.
ATATAATATCGTGAAAAATAAGTTTATGAAATATTGTGGGTATTAAAAGATGACAAATGTATGTAAATTGGTTCAAAGTTAAAACATCTTCTGCCTTTCAATATGCATTGAAAATTGCGGTGAGTTTTACTTGGGTTATAACATGTTTGGGCAAAGTTAAGAATTGATGAAAATATTATAATATATGATATTTTGATGAATAAAATAAAAGAAAATTTTATATTTAATTACTTTTTTTTTACTGGGTAAACTTTCATTAGGATAGTAAATTAGGTGTTACAAATAGGAATCTGACTTAGGAAAAGTCATCACCTGTACAAAAGCCAAAAGACTAAAAACACTATTCTAGTCTTTGGAGATGCATATAATATAACCATGATCTTTACAAAAAGAACAAAATCATTTCCTGACTAGAGAGAGAGCAAAAGACTCATAGGACTAAACTCACTCATTAAAGAAAAGGTGTGCTAACCAAGAAGAGTAACCAGCCGCTACATAGGAATGCAGTCGATTGTCCTCATTTACACTTCTAGCAATGATAAAGCTCATCTATTTACTGCCCCTGATTCACCAACTAAACGCCATTCTCCTAGCAAGTTTAAAACCAATAGAACTTGAGATAAATGGAACCTAAAGAAAGGCCACGCCTTTGGCCTATTGACTGCATCTACCAAAACAGAATCCTCTAACGCAAAACAAAATTTACCAAATTTGTGGCTTAGCATGCTTTCCACTGCCCCCACCACACTAATCATAAGTTACCTCATGAATTGATTTCATCTTAGAGAAAGGTCTCTTGATGTAGAGAACAACCAATCCTAACACGTTCTTCAAAATCCAGGAAGCACCTGCAATTTCATTTCTCTTTGACCAAGAGACTCCGATATTACACTTCATCCAATCAGGCTTCGGAGGATCCCAGAGGTTAGAGTCCCTCAAAGGAGGATTTGCAATACCATTCACCGGTTGATCCGAAGAGTCACTTTCAGGGTCTTCCACCTGCTGTGCATCGAACCAAACCTCGACATCCTCTTTGATCTTGATTGTCGTCTCTAAAGGAGAAAAGCTTTTACCATGGAAAACAGGGAGTTACAGTTCTTCCAGATTCTCCATAGTATCCAAGGAAAGCTTCTCTTAATCTCTTCATGCCACAAAATGTTATCCATGTTAATTAGCAGATGATGAATATGAGGGAAGACTGACTCATCACCATACATGAAATTTGGAGAAGGATAGTTAGAGAGAGCCCAAATATGACGAGCCAGAGAGCAAGAGAAAAACACATGACAAATTGATTCACCAATCAATCCACAAATCGCACAAACTCCATCAACTCGTAAACCCCTACGAATTAGAAGGTCACCTACTGGGAGAGCTCCACTCAGCATTTTCCAGAGGAATACTTTAATTTTTGGTTCAGTCTGCAGTTTCCAAACCTGTTCTTTTAGGGCATTGATGGAAGGAAAAGCGGAGGCTTCCCTGATGAGAGGATCTTTAGAAATCTGATTGGCCAGCCAATAACCTAATTTGACTGTGAAGTCACCACTTCTAATGTGTTTCCAAGCCTATAAATCATCCATAAAAACCGATGGTTTTTTTTCCTTTATCCTCAGCACATCACTAGGGAAGAAAAACTCTTCAAACTTGTCATTATTCCAATCTCTTCTGTCAAAGTCGATCAATGAGATAATTTTTAATCCAAGGTGCTATCATACCTCAATCATCCAACCAAAAATCACACCAAACTCTTAAGCTAGTGCCATTTCCTACTATGTCGATTAGACCCTTATTAAGCAACTCTCTTTCATGGAAAATGCTTCTCCAACCAAAGGATGGCCTAGTGCCCAAAGGATCATTCTGAAATGTCCCTCCAGGAAAGTATCGGCTTCCATAAACCAAAGAGAACAAACTATCTGGCTCTTCAATGATTCACCAGGCCCGCTTCGCCAAAAGTGCTTGGTTTAAAAGACTGATATCTCTAAACCCATACCACCTTGGTGTTTGGGGAGGCACAACCTATCACAGCGTTTCCAGTGAATCGTTCTGACATGTTCACTTGAGCTTCATCAGAAATATGCCAAAGCGCTTGACAGGTTTGCACACAATTTTTTGAGAAGCTTAAAGCAATACATGGCATAAACGGGCATTGTTATTGCCACTGTCTTAAGCATAATCTTTTTTCCTCCTTGAGATAAGGTTCTTGCATACCATCCAGAAAGATTTTTCTTGACTCAGTCCTTTAGGTAATGTAATATGGCTATCTTTGATCCACTAAAACATTCTGGGAGACCTAGATAGGATCCTTCTCCAACTTGATTCATGATTCCAAGTCTATTTTGAATATCAGCTTTGATCACTTCTGGAACCTTTTTACCAAAGGTTATTGAGGATTTGTTGACATTAATAACCTGACCAGTGACATCCCATTAGCCTTCAAGATACTCTTAAGCGTCTCTACTTCCTCTAAGTTTGCTTTATACAAGAAAAGACTGTCATCCGCGAACAACAAGTGATGTATGGTAGGTCCATTTTCCGAGAAATGAACACCTGAGATTTTCTTTTGGAGCTGAGCCTTGTTGAGCAGGTGAGTAAGACCTTCTGTGCACAGAGCAAAAAAAATAAGGGAGAGAGAGAATCCCCTTGTCTGAGACCTCTCTATGGAATGATCATTATCCAGGAAATCCAAACCTGATGAAATCCCAATGCGATTTGCAGAGTTCTTAGATAACACCACTCGACTCTATCAAATGTCTTGGACATATCCGACTTGACAGCCATATAACCAGAAGAAAAAGCATTTTAGTATTCAGAGAGTGCACTAATTCATGTCTAATCAGAATATTGTCGGTAATGAGCCTGTCATAGACAAAAGCTGATCGAGTGTCAGATACAATACTAGGAAGCCACAGCTGAATTCTTCCAACTATGACCTTGGAGATCACCTTGTATAAGACTAAACAAGGGCATATAGGACTCAAATCAGGCATGGTTGTAGGATGGGGGATCTTAGGGATAAGAAAAAGATGGGTATAATTCCATTCTTGAGGCATGTAACCATTTTGGAAGAAGTTTTGTACCTCAACTATCACCTGAGCCCCCACTATACTCCAATATTGCTGAAAGAAGAGAGCTGACATGCCATCTGCACATGGAGCACTGGTGGGATCCATGCAAAGTACTGCTTCTTTGATTTCTCCTGGAGAGATCACCTTAGTTATACTCGTGTTCATCTGATTGGAAACTCTAGGCTGAAGGTCTCCAAACCGGTTAACAAAGCTAGAAAGATTTGAAGACTTGAATAATTCTTGGAAATAGGCTGAGGCTACGTCCCCTTTCGCTCCTTCTAAGAACTGACTAATTCCATTCACATTCTCCAGCTTCTCGATCATGTTTCAAGCTCTTGATTCCTTGACATAAGCTTGGAAAAACTTAGTGTTTCTATCCTCACACTTTATCCATTGTTTCCGACTTTTTTTGGCTCCAAAAGATCTCTTCTTCTTTATAAGTGTGGGCCAGTTCTTCCTTGAGAGTTACAATCTGGTAGAAACTTGGATTAGGGCGAGATTGTTGATCCTCCAAAGCTACCTCGATCTTTCTTATATTATCTTTGGAGTTTATATTATTCACTCTCTTCCAAGCGCTTAGAGCACTACGACAAAGCCGAAGTCTGTTAGCCAAGAGCCTCAAGTCAGTATCTCAAGAACCCCAAGCATGGGAAATAATCTCTTCGACTCTAGGTTTATTGAGAAATATTTTGTTATATCTGAAAAGCCCTTTGTATGAATCTTGAGAAGTTAGAAGATGAATAAGAACAGGCCTATGATATGTTCCTCTCATTTCCAAAAACCACTGGTTTGACGCCGGGAAAAAAAAGAAGCCAGTCTTTGTTTTCAAAAGCTCTATCCAACCGGTTTTGGATCCAAAGGTCATATCTTCTTCTTGCTCAAGTTAAATTGTTTCCATAGCTTGAGAATTCCTCCATTTCACAAGCTGACAACATCTCATTGAAAGGTTTGAAAAGAGAGTTTCTAGGTCCCCCTATCTTCTCTCCATTATGGCAGATATCATTAAAGTCCCCTACCATAACTTAGCTTTATTTTCTCAAACTTCCAATCCTTGAGATTCTTTCCCATACCACTTTCCTTTTCTTGAAATCCGGATCTTCATATATACAAGAGAACAAAAAAGAAACCGCTCCAAACTGAACTTCCATGTCTATCAGATTATTGTCTGCATACTTGAACTCGATTTGGACACTGTTCTTCCAAAACAAAGCTAGACCTCCACACCTCCCAACAAGTTGGATAGTATAAACACGGTCATAACCTAGAATACTTTACAAATCTACTAATATATTCTTATTGTGCATCGTCTCTATTATGAACAACATCTCAGGGAAGTGGTTTTTACGCAGCTCCTTGAGACGAGGAAGAGCCAAGTCTTCAGACCGTCCCAAACCATTGCAATTCCAACTCAGAATTCTCATTGAGACCACCTCTAAGGAAGTAAGCTTTGGATGTTTTGCAGTGCTTGTATCCTCCTCATCTGCTTTCCTCTTATCTTTCCTGAGTGTTACGAAACATAGATCATATATAGCTTTGAGACCCTCCATCAATGCTAGGCAGTTTGTTTTTTTGGTTTCCTTGTATTCTTTTGAGGTCTACGTCTTGCTTTAGGTTTTTTTTGGATAGTGCCGGAAGGACCAGCTCCAAAAGAACCAGTCCTAAAAACCGTTGCACTATCCTGAAAAGATTGGGATAAAGCAAGAAAGAGACCTGGAATTTTTGGTGATTTTTGACAAATGATTGAAGAACTCGGCTTCCCTAAAACAATTCATCTCTAAATTCAAAGGGGAATCTTGATCTTTAGAAGATGGCAACTTGGAAGAATAGCACACTCCCGATAAGGAAAGAGCCGCATTGTCATAGCCGTAAACAAGACCTTTGTTCTTGTTGATGTCATGATGAATAACAAGTAGAAGTTCCAGACGGAGAATGGATTTCTGAGCTATGGGATCTTTTTCAACCTCACCGATCGTCTTTTGGATCCTGTCGACTTTAATTTGAAAGACGTCCATTGTATTTGCCTTCAAGTATTGCCTCATACCTTCTAAAACTTCTTTTGCGATTCTATGTTTGCATGTACTAGGACCAATCGCTACCTGGTCTTCCCGCAAGATGCCAAAGAGGGGATCAGATTCTTTGAGGAACAACTTCTTAACCAGACTAGGAACCTGGATCCCGGCTTTTCTCGCTTCAGCTTCATCTTTTTCTTGTTAGACAATATTGGACAAGAATCCACATCATGCTTCAGACCCTGACAGAGAAAGCAACGCTTTTGGATTCTTTCGTATTGGAATTTTACGATAGTCAAACCTCCATTAGGTTGAGCAATGACTTTGGAATTACGAAGAGGCCTTGAGATATCAAACTGAATTTTAACTCAAACAAAACTATGAATTTGGGGTTTGTCTGGATCAAAAGCTACCTCCTTGACCTCACCTAGTATTTAACCTAAAGTCGTAGTGGTTTTTGCCGTGTAATAGTTAACAGGAAGATTCTAAATCTGGACCCAAATTGGAATTGTTTAAAATTAATTGCAGGAGGCATGTAATCTAGAAGGTCTAGCATCACGAAAGGAGCCTCTTCTTCTTCATCTTTAAGAGACATGGCCAAAAGAGCCTTATCCATCGCCAAAGACATTATTGAACTTCTAATTTTGGATCTCATAATCGCCGAAAGAACACATATATGGCGAAGTGAACGAAGAAAAAACTAAGAATATCTTGTAGAACTCTTGTGGAATGAAAATAACCAAAGGGAATGAGACAAAAAAAAAAAAAAAAAAAAAAAAAAAAAAAAAAAACTGACGATGATTTTCTTCACAAACACTTTTGATGGAAAATATTTGAGGAGAAAATGATGAAACATAGTGGAAAACAGTAAGACTCGACAAATGAAATGAAACGACCCGACCCCTTTTTTTCAATAATAAATAATAAATATATAATATAATAAGTAACTACAACTAGTGGTCTCATACCCACTAGCCACCTAACAGCAGAATAACAATACCAATATCCAATAAATATAAATAACCAATAATCAAATATAACCATAATCCAATAACCAATCATCAGGAACATGATCTCAGCAACCTAGCAATGTTTCTAATGACCCAACTCTAGCAACCTAGCAATGCCAGACAACATCCAATCGAGCCCCTAGAACATCCTCCTCTTCATTGCCTGGATTCCACGATCACACTTTGCCTTTACCTGCACCACAAACACATATTGCAATGCATGAGTATTTAATAAACACTCAGTAAGGCAATCCTTCCATCTACTGGGCTATACACTCAAGCAATAGAGTCATCTCTAACCATCAAACAACAATCAACAAACAACAAATAACAAACCAGGACTCTACATCGACCGACACCAACATGCATCGACCAACACCGAATGGGGATGCATCGACCGACACAGGGTTGCATCGACCGATGCTCGATGTACTTGCATTGACCGACACTCGCACTGCATCGACCGACGCATGCTCGACATAACACGAAAACTCTAGGGTTTTACGCGCCGTCCTTGCACTTGCATCGACCGACGCAAGATATGCATCGACCGATGCAATGCCGAGCATCGTGTTTTCCCCAAAGCTTCTCGCTGGATCTTCGTTCCTACAACCACAAAACTCGATCCCAAGCCACAAGAAAGCTTCCAAACGTCCAAAACAACGATCTAACAAGTCTAACAACACACAACAAGCATATTAGAGAGTTCTCTAGCTTAGATAAGCCATGGTCCTGCACTTACCTTTTGCCAAGACAAAACTGAACCTCAAACAAGCAAGAACACACTGCCAGGAAGCTCCTACAACGATCCCAGCTACAGATCTCTACAGGAACTACCTCAAATCAACCAAAATCTCCAAGAACTCTCAAGAACTTTTTCTCTCTTCTGTTTTCTCTCAAAAATGGCCAGTCTCGACTAATGAGACAATAGAAACGATTAAGGGTTTTTCCTTCTCCCTTTGCCCAAAACGCAGCGTTTGACTTAAGTCAAAACGTACAAAACTGAACCTGCATTGACCGATGCAATCCCCAAACCGGGATTTCGGTTCATGGATGTTACAAGAAAAGTGTTTTTCCAACCTATAAGTTTTCCTCTTGACTTAAACAAAGACATTGATAATGGAGTTTGTAGCCAAACAGGTAGCACCGTATAAAAGGATACGGAAAGTGGCTTTCGTATCTTCCATACCAAAGAACCCTTCAGGCAAGATTTTGCGTAAGTAAAATCTTGAACCAAAACGAGTCTGTTTAAAATGGACACAAAATATATATTTGATTTAATTACTTAGACCATTTCCACTAGAGCAACTCATATAAGTTGTTCATAATTAAACTAATCATATGAGTAATATTAAACTAATCAAGGCAATCCATTAACAACTTTAAACAAAATCACTCTTTCCCTAGAGAACTCCTATCAAGTTAATTAATCATTAAAATAATAATTTTTAAAAGAATTGTTTATTATTTTTCAAATTTTTAAAAATATTTTACAAAAAACGAACATAAAAATATATTACATCGAAAACAAACATATTACACTATATTTAGTTGTTAATACTTTTAGAGAAAATTATTAATTTGTATAGTAAATTTATATATTTAAAAAACATTTAAAAAAAAATCACCCCTTAAGCAGTGTGATTTGGAAGAATTGTTTTTAAGTAAAAGGAACAATTCACATAAAACAAATGTCAAGGCAAGTATAGAGCTGGGTAATGTCGTCCAACTGCCTTCACCACATGAGACTTCCCACACACAGACACATGTCGATTGTGAAGTAACCTTCGTTGTAGAATGGTATAACCATAGCCATTGGTAGGAGGATAAATCGAGCCCACTTTAGTCCTACAGCATCTTTACACCGTTCACAATCACTGCTGCTGCGAAGAATATGTAGCAGAGCATGAGGCAGTGTTTGGGCAAAGCAGAGCTTCAACTCCAAGTATAGGCATGTATATGTAGACTAGGGCGTAGCCATTGGTAGGCGGTCCCGCCAAAGTCTGGGAAGGCCTTGTAGAATAGCCAGAAAACGCAAGGAGATATCACACAGCCCATTGCGGTTCCAATAGCTTGGCTCAAGAACATTGATCTTGGTGAGGCTAATTTCATGCAACCGGTTTTGAAATCTTGCATAAGATCCGAAGCTGTTGATCCAAAATATTATAAATCCCACAAATCCTCCTAAATTATACTTTCAATACACCCCCCCTTTAGTTCACTTAAGATACAAACTGTATATCGATCTAAGAAACAACCACTTTAAACAAACTGTATCTTATATATAAGGAGTAGTGGATCTCATGATTTTCCAATATCAAGTGCGAGAAGCGAGATTGACTTAAACCTTGAACATTTACCTTTATGGCAGAAAAAGCTTAGCTTCATCCGCATGTGTCCATCTAAATGAGTTTTAGAACTCTTCTAGATATGAAGAACTGATGGATTGAGATTGTCCATCAACCAAACAAAGATACTGAATTGACTTGCAGTTCAAAAGTTGCAGAACAATTCAATTTCAATATATTAAGGTGAACTGCGAACTAATAACATTGGCAGTAGCAAGAATATGAACGAAACATATGACACAAAGAATGATAGATACAAGGATCTATAGAATTAGAGCTCACCTTGGCTATTGTATTTCTCATACAGATGTGATAGCTCTGAGTAATTTGATGATGTGAGACCACCGGTTTGTTCATGGAAACACAATCTTTAACATCGGAAACCTCTACATGAACAATGAACCGAAGAAATCGCAATCAAGATAATGAAGAAAGAAAAAAAGTTACCATCTTGAAGCGACATTGACGATCAACATAACATCCCCCTTGAATTTGTTCAAACCAACATCATTCCCATCAATGTCCTACCTCCAAAATACATCTCAGTTTTTTCAGATTTAGTAGAATCAATCATAATAACCTAACACTCACTAACAATATGAATCAGTAAAGATGAAATACTTGAGGCTTTGTTACAAATTTGAAGATTCCCCCAATTTAGTATAGAGTAGACACAACCCTAAACAAAGAGTGAGAAGCAAAACCTTAACGGTGAAATCGTGAACTCTCTTCTCAGCAGCAGCTCTAGCTTGAACACTGAAAGAACGAGACTTGAAGAAGAACCCATGATTAATCAGGGATTTTAGAGAAAATTTATTACTCAGATTCGCGAAATTGGATATTCCGGTGAAGAATTTGAAGGAAGGGATGGCAAAGGTTGAAGATGAATTAGATCTGGAACTATAGATTGATTTTTCCGGTTTCCAGATGAATCGCCTTCTATTCGCCGTCTGGATCGAAAGAGAAGAGAGAGAGAGGATCCGGGAAGAAAGAAAGAAGAAAATGGGAAAAAATTCCTTTTTATATTTACCCGTCCACAAATCAGAATACGTCATGTAGCGTTGCTTCTGGATTGCTCAAGTTCCTTCCGAATCGATTCTCGACTTAATGAACCGAAAAATGAGTTTTTAATACGGTGTTTAAGCTCCAAATGGAAGAGCAACAATGAGAGCAACTCCCACTGCATATGCTCTTAGACCATGTACAATGGGGATGTTGAATAAAAATTTCAACTATTTAATCAATGCAATGAGGCTGTTGAATTTTTTAGAAAACACATGTAGATTAAATTAACTGAGTTGGAAAAATTCAACTAGTTAAATCTGAAGAAAATGGGACATGCATTGCCACATGGCGAGTTATGAGAGGAGAAGATGGTGAGTCTCAGTGTGGAAAATTTTCCTTTATTCTGATTGGTTGATGATAGTTTTGTTAATTTTTTTTCTCATCCTAATTTTTTGATCTCAATTATTGTATATTAATCTGTTATTTTATAAAATAAAAAATATACAAAAATTCATCATTTTAAAAAATCTATAAATAAAGACTAGTCTTGTTTCAATTGGACATAGAAAAAACATCAATTTTTAATAATAATTTTCTGTTATCCTTATCAATTCTTTTTGTCTGCTTAAGCTTATTTTTTTACTTGCAACAAGAAAATTAATTTTAATTATAAATATTATAATATTTATTTTAATTTAGTTTTAATTGATAATTATTATTAAATGTGTAATCATAAATCATAAAAGAAAATAAAAATATTAAATGGTAGGGTAAAGTGTTGAATTTTATTAAACAAAACTATATTGGAGAGGTTAAAATTAAATTGAGTGTTGAATGATTAGGTGAAAGAAAGAGAAAATAATGTGGAGTGTTAAAAAGTTGAGGTGTTGAATTTGAATTCCATTGTACATGCTCTTATACACTACGAAATAAAATAATATTTTCATTTCTTAATGTAATCTTACTTATATTTTTTGTTAAATACTTGTGAAAAATCACATCGAGCTCTTTTTTACCTAAAATATTTACTCTCTAAAGACGATTAGGTTAACTGCCGCTAAAGTCTCGATTTCTCACATTTGCCTCTCTGGCGGCCACCCCGGCGCTGTGAGAGGGCTCTCTAGATCTTTTCCTGTCTTCCCTTTGCTTTATCGTTAGTTTTGCTTGCTGAATTTTGGCCTTCGATAGAGGAGTTCTTAGTAAACTTGGATTGTGAAAGGGTGGTCTTTGCAGAAGCGGTCGAGGGTGGTCAGATCTACTCGTTTCGAGGTTCATTCAGAGAGGGTGATGTTGGATCTGGTAGATCCACGGTGTGGTTCGTCTAATAAATCCAGCCTCTGTACTCTCCTCAACCTAGATCTATATCTGCTTTGGTGCTTGTTATCGTCTCTATGCCGCCGATGTGGTTTTGGGTGGTCTCTTGTTAGTTTCCCTCAAGCCTTCATCTTTTCGTTTGCTCTTACTCTCCTTGGTTCAGCCTTTGGTTTCCATCTGGGTTGTTCCAGTTATTTTGATTTGTCTGAAGTTGATGCTAGTTTCAAAGTTTACAGATTGTCCTATTCGGGTGGAGATTGCAGTGAATGATAACTGACTCGTTTTGATGGTGTTTTTGTTCGCAAGAAGGGTTATTTCGAGTAGTTAGGCTTGGCTCCTTGTCTTTGCTTTGCAGATCGGGTAGAGATCTAAAAGTGTTTTGTAGACTTCTATCTAGACGAAATTTGGTGGCGCAAGTGTCTTTATTGTCGTCGCATCTGGAAGTGGTTGAGGTTTTTCTAGTGTCTCGCTTGCCGGGTTATGAGTGTCTTTGGTTTGGAGATGTCCGCTCTCATCTTGATAGGAGAAAGTGGTTGTTATCTTTGGTTTGCCGAGGGCATCATTGATAAATCCCTTTCCTAGGATTTTCAGAAGAAGAAGTTGATTTGTTGATTTTGAGCTAGCATCTCTCTTAAGATTAAGGGGGGTGTATTCAACTTGACATTTTAAGTGATTTGTGTAAAATTTACAAATCTTATATTATTCACTGTTATTGAACTAATAATTTAAAAACTTACTTTAAAATCCATTGTTATTCAAAACAGTTTGTGGATTTTGGATTTTAATAAAATTTAGGGATTCTGGAGGATTTGAGGGGATTTGTTTAATTAAAAGTACAGAAATCCAAATCTCATAGTTTTAGGTGAGATTTGAAAGAATTTTACCATAAATCATCTCAACTTCCTTAAAATCTATCAAAATTCCAAAAATTACTAAATCTCATAAAATCCTCTAAAATTATGGTTTCAATACAACCCCTTTAAGTCTTGTTTGCTGTTGTTCTTAGACCTTGGTTGCAATCTCCTTTGTTTTGAGGTTTATAATTTTTGCTTTGTATTGTTAATGTTTCTTGCTTTCAGTTTAACCTCCAAGGACTTTACTTCCGTTTGTCGGCTTAGCTTCTCTCTTTTGGGATTTAGACTCTGGAGATATTCTTGTTTCCGCTAGTTTAAGTTTGTATTTCATGTATCTTTCAAGTTTATTATCAATAAAATCGTGACAAAAAAAACTTGTGGAAAATCACATCAGAAAACGTAATACGATTAACGAAATAGAAAAATGACGCGACGTTCGTTTTTGAAACATTTAAACAACGTGATGGTAAACTACAGAGAAGGCCTTATCTTCCTCCAACTTAAAATCAATGGCTTCCACTTCTACACTTCTTCTTAAATCTCTCTCTTCTACTAATCTTCACATCACAGTCCCAACGAGAACATATAGCATCGTTCGTAGAACATTCAAATTTACAACGAAATGTTCATCAAAACCATAGCCAAAAGATCAGTTCTTTGATCTCACGCCCGCACCTGAATCAATCAACACAACAAGCGCAGAGAAGTTCCCAATAGAGAAACGAAGAAGATCATAGATCGTACGAGACAGAACACAACGAGGGATCGAGAAACTAGAGCCACCAAACTTCGAGATTGGTTGGAAAAGAACAAAAGAGATCAACTTGGAGAAACCTAAAGGTTATGTAATAATGGATTTTTTAGAGAAGTTCGAAGCTTATCCTTCCTCCAAGCCTCTATACACTATTCATCTAAGCTTTAACTAAAATCTATGGCTTCCACTTCCACACTTCTTCTTCAATCTTCTCTTCTACTAATCTTCACATCACAGTCCCAACAAGAACCTACAGCGTCGTTCGTAGAACATTCAAATTTACAACGAAATGTTCATCAAAATCAGAGCCAAAAGATCAGTTCCTATACACAATACGGTTTAAATCGAGAGCAAAGCAAAAGACCTAAAGTACAAGAGAAACGACTTAATTCCATAACATGGCTAGGGTTTATTGATTCGTTGTGCTTTGAATTTTTGTATTTGAGCTCGATATCTTGATCAATAAAAACGACTATTCAACATCTATTTCTTATTTCCGTAGTCTCTAAACGAATCGATTAATTTCGTCCAAACACTAATGTTTCATCATTTTTGAGAGAAAGTATCGAGTCTCCAATGGATGTGTTGGTGTGCGTCCATGATAAAAACAATGGTATTGCTTTCGCCATCTCAAATCTCTTGTAAGTAAATTAAAAGAGGGGTTCTGACCAAAATAAAATATCATGATGATATAAGATGTCCCAAATTTTTGATTATATATTCCATAGATTGTAATTATTATTTTTTTGGCAACATATCTTTGAATATATATTTTTGGCAACATATCTTTCAATAAATTATTATTTTTGGCAAAATATCTTTGAATATATGAACATTTTTATTGAGGCATTAATATATATAGAATAACTAACAATAGCTAGAAATAATAAAAGAAAATATGGAAGTTTGATTTCAAATGTTTTAAAGCATAATAAGTAACATATATAGCATGGAAATTCAATTCAATTTTTTTTCAAACCTTCTATCTATATATGATAAAATCAGCATTATAACATTATATATAGACCAACTAAATGCTCAATTGTTATACTAATAATTCTCTCAGTCAATTGTCAAAGAATAAATAAATATGGAGAAGGCATTTTCAGTACTATTGGTTTTCATCATTTTCTTCATCATGTTTGCTTCCGGTATTATTTTCTATATTTTTTTAAGTTAGTTAGGATGTGAATACGTTTACTTTCAACGCATTTAGTAGAAACTAACTAATATTTTAACTACTTGATGCACCTAAATGGATGCATAAATATTTTGATCACTTAAACGAAAACCTGATTTAATTTTAGTTTAGTTATTTTATCACTTTAGTACACTATGATTTTGATAACTACTTTTACAGTTGAAAATAAAGTGCAAGCAAATACATGCATGGAAGGTCTCGGTAATTGCCAGCAATGTGATGCAAGATGCAAGGCTAAGCACGGACCAGAAGGCAAAGGCAGTTGTGATGTCAAGAATCAATTGTGCACGTGTTACTACCCATGCGGAAAAAGTCCTTCACCACTCGGCCCACTCGAGTCCAATATATGCTACATTGGAGCTGGCGTATGCAACGATAAATGTGGTCCCTCGTGTTGCGACCAAAAATGTGCGCAAAAATATTTACTAGGAAGTGGATTTTGTGACAGCATTGGCCATATTTATTTGTGCAAATGCCAATATAGTTGCTAACTGTTTCAATTCTTTTAGAATAGGCAAAACCGATTATTTGTCTTTTTCCTGTTTCAACTTGGATGTGATAAAATTAGTAATGAATTATTATTATTATTATTATTATTATTATTATTATTATTATTATTATTATTATTATTATTATTATTATTATTATTATTATTATTATTATTATTATTATTGAAAAGTTGCACTTATGGTTATGGATGTTCAATTTTTATATATTGATGTTTAAAAGTTAAGAAAATATAAATATCATTTGCTAGGTCCGGTGGTTAACGAGAGTGAATAATTTTTTGAAAAATCTCAAAAATAACCTACCATTTTTTTTGGCAGTGTAGGTGAACAGGTCAATGTAACCGTTTATAATATTACTTATATTGAATTTAGTAATAAAATATTTTTGATTGAAAGGAAAAAACTGTTATTTTGTGACTTTAAACAGTAATATTCAATTTAGTTTTGAACGCCAAAATTGATATAATACCATAAGTTTATGAAATATGATGGATATTAAGAGATGACAAATGTGTGTAAATTGGTTCAAAGTTAAAACATCTTCCGAACTTCAAATGAAAACTGTGATGAATTTTATTTGGGTTATAATATGTTTGGACAAAGTTAAGAATTGATGAAAAGGTTATAATATATAAAAAAAATTCATATTTAATTAGTTATATTATACACTACTAAATAAAATAATAATTTGATTTATTAATGAAATCTTACTTATATTTTTTTAACTAAAATACTTGTGGAAAATCACATCAGAAAACGTAACACGAAAAATTACAAAACAAAAAAACAATGCGATGTGCGTTTTTGAAACATTCAAACGACGTGATGGTAAACTACAGAGAAGGGAAGGCCTTATCCTTCCTCCAAGCCTCTATACACTATTCGTCTAAGCTTTAACTAAAATCAATGGCTTCCACTTCCACACTTCTTCTTCAATCTCTCTCTTCTACTAATCTTCACATCACAGTCCCAACAAGAACCTACAGCGTCGTTCGTAGAACATTCAAATTTACAACGAAATGTTCATCAAAACCAGAGCCAAAAGATCAGTTCCTCGATCTCACGCCCGCACCTGAATCAATCAACACAACAAGCGCAGAGAAGTTCCCAATAGAGAAACGAAGAAGATCAGAGATCGTACGAGACAGAACACAAAGAGGAATCGAGAAACCAGAGCCACCAAACTTCGAGATTGGTTGGAAAAGAACAAAAGAGATCAACTTGGAGAAACCTAAAGGTTATGTAATAATGGATTTTTTAGAGAAGTTCGAAGCTTTAATGGCGAGAGATTTTGGTTCGAAGGAGCTTTTAGCTATAGCTGGTGAGATAGTCGCAGAGAGAGCTAGAGAAGAAGCTGAGGTTTTAAGAGATGATGGTAAAGTTGAAGAGAGAATGGTCACTGAGCTCTTTAGGGTTTTGAAGTTGATGGAGATGGATTTAGCTATGGTTAAAGCTTCTGTTAAAGAAGAAACTTTGAATGAGAGGATTGAACAAGCTAGAGCTAGGTGTAGACAAGCTATTCTTGTTGCTAATTCTTTCTAATTCCTTCTTCTTTTATATTATTATTACACAAAACAGAGTTTCATCATCTGTAAAAGATCTTATTTTTTTGGTTCTGGATCATACATTGGATTGAAGATGATAGAAATCAAAACAAAGATTCATGCTTTTGGTTATATTTGGAGTAAAGTTTTTAATTAATTGAGAAAATTTGACTTCCACTAATTCCAATGTTAAAGATATATCACCAAGTCTCATGCTTTATTGTAAACCACACAATCATAAAAATGCAAACTTTATAGTTTAAACCATTCAACGAAAGCTTCACAAGACAGCACAAGACAGAAGCAATGGTGGCACTCAAATTCTACACTGTAGAGATGTCGCTACCATGTTTATGTCCATGCCCACCATCGCCGATTTCACTTTCATCGTCTTCTCCGAGATACCATCTCCGTAACACAGCAAACAAGAGATTGGATTCGTCCAGAAACTGTAGAACTCTGCGTATCAGTTGTTCATCTTCCTCTACTGTCACTAACCAAACAGAACAATCCTCTTTCAACGATGCTGAGATGAAACTCATTGACGCTTTGATCGGGATTCAAGGCCGTGGCAAATCCGCTTCTCCTAGACAGCTCAATGTATGATAAAAACTTTTTTACTTTCTTTGATTTTCCCGGCATGTTTTCTTGATTCAATGTCTGATTTTGAGAAACATTTATGTTGTTGTTAGGATGTGGAATCTGCTGTGAAAGTTCTTGAAGGTTTAGAGGGTATTCAGAATCCTGTATGAATGCTTTCTTGTGAAACCCTTTCATCATCTTCAAGTTATCATAACTCTGTTATGTTTTGTTCTTTGACTGACTCATTTGGTTTTGTCTTTTGGGGAATGTTTTTAACAATGTTTAGACAGATTCTGACTTAATTGAAGGTCGTTGGCGATTGATGTTCACCACAAGACCTGGAACTGCGTCTCCAATCCAAGTCAGTTCTTCTTCATCATCATATTCCCACTTTTTACATGATTGTGATTTGTATGTAAGCAGAAGTAACAATGGAATGATTTGGTGTCTGCAGAGAACATTTACAGGAGTAGACGTGTTCACTGTGTTTCAAGATGTATACTTGAAGACAACAAACGATCCTCGTGTTTCAAACATTGTTAGATTCTCTGACATCATTGGAGAGCTAAAAGTTGAGGTGAGCTTCTTCATTCAAGTCTTTAATTTGCATCTAAAGATTGAGAAATTTATGCTTGTTTAATTTGTTTCATCAACAGGCAGCTGCGTCGATCAAAGATGGGAAACGGGTTTTGTTCCGTTTCGATAGAGCCGCTTTCTCTTTTAAGTTCCTTCCTTTCAAAGTTCCATATCCAGTTCCTTTTAGACTTCTTGGTGATGAAGCTAAAGGTTGGTTAGATACTACGTATTTGTCGCCTTCAGGAAACCTTAGGATTTCAAGGGGAAACAAGGTAGATGAGTTTCTTGATTCTGAAAAAATGAAAAATGATAGCTTTATAGTGTTTTTGATCCATAAGGAGATATATCTGTAGCGCAGGGAACAACGTTTGTTCTTCAGAAAGAAACTGTACCTAGGCAGAAGTTGTTAGCCACCATATCTAAAGACAAAGGAGTAGCAGAGGTAATGTATAGTGCCTTTTGAGAAACCTGAAAAGACAATTGATATTTTGGTTTGGAATGGAATCAATGGATCAGTTAGTATAAGTGCAGGCTATAGATGAGTTTCTTGCGTCTAATTCGAATCCGGCGGAAGATGATTACGAGCTTTTAGAAGGAAGCTGGCAAATGATTTGGAGTTCACAGGTCACTTCTCTGATAACTTCCAGTTTTTTTTTTTTTGTCTTCAACAAGCAACTTATTCGTTTTGATAAGTGATTTGTCGGTTTTTTGTGTTTGTAGATGTTTACAGATAGTTGGATTGAAAATGCAGCAAATGGTCTTATGGGAAGACAGGTAAACATTTTTGTTAGAATGTCTTTAAGTAGTATTCAGTTGCTTCAGCTTGTTGAGGATTTGATTCAGATCATCGACAAGGATGGGAGAATAAAGTTTGAAGTTAACATCATTCCAGCATTTAGATTCTCCATGAAAGGCAAATTCATGTAAGTCTCTCTTTGTCTTTTAGAGTGTCATTTTAATTGCTATAATGTAATCTTGTTTCTTGTTTGGTTTCATGAACTATCAGCAGAAAATCAGAAAGCAGTACATATGACTTGAAGATGGACGATGCAGCAATTATAGGCGGTGCATTTGGATATCCAGTCGATATAACAAACAAGATCGAGCTTAAAATTCTGTAAGATCTCTCTACAACTTATGATGATGCATTAACTCATTAAGAAAAAATGTTGGTTCTTGCTAATACAAAGATGCTTGCTTACTTTGATGTTTTTGTAGGTACACAGATGAGAAGATGAGAATAAGTCGAGGATTTGATAACATTATCTTCGTGCACATCCGAGAAATTTAGCTGCGTTGTTGTTGTTCTATGCTCTTTATTTGAAAATGTGAAAAAATTAGCATGTAAGAAACTGTCAAATGTTTTTAACAACAATGGAATTAAGGTGATTGTTTTTTTTTTTTTTTTGGATGTATAACAAGAACCAGAAAAAACAAGAAAACTACATGAGAATGATGATGATATATGTGTTTCGCTACTAATGTCTAAATTAAAACAAAATTAAGTAATTAACCTTAAACAACAAAAATGGAAGTTTTACTTTTTGCTCCAGCTTGCCTTGATCATAAAACAAATGTTCAGTAAATATTTTATTTCTACCGAGAAAATACGAAAATCTCATTAAAAAAGGAAACTTACCACTAACAGCTTCTGGTGACATTTAATTACTCTGTAAATTCCCATTTTCACATCACAGAGAAAACTAGAAATAACAACAAGAAATGGAAACTGTAACATTCTAAAGATTCATTGTTAACAAAAACAACAGAGAAACATAATACTGATTTTTCCAGGATTTGCTCCCTCAAATCTCTCCCTTCAAATACTCTTCCTTATTTTCTTCTATTTCTATTTTGCTTTTTTCTTCTTGCGAAGATCTCTCTCTCTTTCTCTGTTTCGTGTTTTTTCTTTCTTTTTTTTTTTGGGGTCTTTCTTGATTTTGTTTTGGTAATGGATATGGATGAGATGAGCAATGAAGACAAGACAACGACAGAGACTTCGTCGGGCTCAAGTGATTCAGTCTTGCCGCTCATGAAACGCATGAAACCTACTGTGGTTGTTGAAACGACCACGAAACCTCCTGCCTTGTCTAACACGGTGACAACAACGAAATACAAAGGAGTGGTTCAGCAGCAGAACGGTAGTTGGGGTGCTCAGATTTACGCGGACCATCGGAGGATTTGGCTTGGAACTTTCAAATCCGCTGCTGAAGCCGCCGCTTCTTACGACAGCGCATCCATTAAGCTTCGAAGCTTTGATGCTAACTCGCACCGGAACTTCCCTTGGTCTGATTTCACGGTCCATGAACCGGATTTTCAAAAGCCCTTCACGACAGAAGCTGTGTTGAACATGATCAAAGAAGGTTCTTATCAGCACAAGTTCAGAGACTTTCTCAAACTCCGATCTCAGATGGTGGCGTGTATCAACATCGGTGGATCAAAACAAGTTCAAGGTGGAGGAGGACGAGGAGAAGCAGATCAAGAATCGGACAATTGTTGTTCTTCGACGGAGCTTTTTCGGAAGGAGTTGACACCGAGCGATGTAGGGAAACTGAATAGGCTTGTGATACCTAAGAAGTCCGCAGTGAAGCATCTGCCTTACATAAGCGATGATCACAACGAGAAAGAAGAGGGCGAGACAGGAGGAGCTGTGGATGATTTGGAAGACATAGAGTTTTACGACAGAGCAATGAGACAATGGAAGTTTAGGTATTGTTACTGGAAAAGTAGCCAGAGCTTTGTCTTCACCAGAGGATGGAATGCATTCGTCAAGGAGAAGAAACTCAAGGAGAAGGATATTATTGTCTTTTACGATTGCAATGTCCCGAGCGATGCCATGACATTAGAAGGCCAAAGCAAGAACTTCAAGATGATCGATGTTCAATACTTTTCAGGCAACGGTTTCATGGTTCCTGAGGAAGTCAATAAGACGGCTCAGGAGAGTTCTGGTGAAGAAATGAAGACAGGAAACGTCTTTAGCTCAAAGTTAGAAGATGAAGAACCCAAATCAGAGGAGAAAAAGGGAGGGTTCATGCTGTTTGGTGTTAGGATCCAATAGCAACTTTTGTTTCTTAGGGATTTTAGCACTATGACTTAATTAGAGTTTGGTTTTTGCTTTGTATTTTACATAGTCTATTTATTTACAGACTTGGTGCTTTTGATTTTAATATATAACATTAATTAGATTAAACGTCTCTCTTGAGTAGATAACACAAGAAAGATAGCCAAAAGAGGCTTCATGGCTTCTTTTAAGAGTTTAGACAAAGCCACTGGCAAGCCTAAAAACCTACCATGAACAAAACAATGCCAACGAAGACATTGACTTAATGTCACAAAATGAAGCAGAAATAAGAGTTACAACTCTCTCTCTCTCTCTCTCTCTACTCTATATACTCCTTAAGATGAGGTGAGTCTCCGCTTACATCTCCTTCGAGTTCCATCACCCTTGATGTCAGGAGTATCTTCTACAACAGTTTCTTCTTGAACAACCAAACCTCGGTTTCTCGATAGTTTTCTTATTGGTGTCGTCTGAGAATCTTGTGTGAAATCTGCTGAAGCAGAGGGACAAGATGATGAAGCGACTGCAATTTCCCTGTGTGGCATTAGCTCCTCACCCAGTGGAACCACTTCAGACATCAACTGTTCGACATATATCATCGCCAAAAAAAAAATCACACGCTTTCAGGACATAAATAAACAATCGAGCGAGAGCATGAAATGAGATTCTATTTTATTACCTTCCAATCTTTGAAATCTAATCTGAACACAAAATGCTTATAAGTGACTTCACCCGACATCACCAGGTCTGCAGCAGGTCCGTTTCTTGGTACTGTTGACAAATTAGAATGATCAAATATTAAGTGAAACAAATCAAATATCAAAACCAGACTGAAAGAGGATGGACTAGTGATCTTACAGGCGAAATGTGAACCATTTTTATCGACAATAATCTCAACTCGTCCATCTTTAGCCAAGAAAGATAGAGCGAACAAATTCTCTACAGTCTGTGCAAATGACCGCCTGTTGAGCACCAAGTTCTCAAGTCGCACGCGCTTCTTTCGCCCCAAGATGGTAAACATTATTGCCATATTCTTGTCTGTATCAGTCTTCTCTTCTGATTGTGTATCATCTACCTGGTAATTGCAATAAGTACTACAAATCAGCTTATTTATTTGTTATCCAAATCCTAACTACATAAAACAGTCAACATGTTTCAGAAAAACCATCGCATCATATTTCACAGCAGAAACATTGCAACATAGCTTCATACTCGTAAACGCACTAATCAGGCTGAGATAAAAAAAAGCGCTCAAAGAATCAAGGTAAGGAGATGTGAAAGTTAAAGATGTGCAGTCACGACTCACAAAGGAGTATAGGACTAGAGATACTACATAAGTGGAATCAACTCAAACAAAATGGAGTCTGCAAAATATTTTATTACCTCATCTGGACGAACGCCTTCACCAAGCTTTGTACGTTTTCTGTTGGCAGCCCTCTTCTTTTGCTTCAGTTCAGTGTCCATAGGTCCCAACCTGGTCGCAAAACAGATTCAAAAAAAAAACCTTTGTTTAGTCAAAATATCCTCAGCTGTGGGTGGCAAAGCCTTTACAATAATATAAAGTTATGAGAACTCACATTGTTGAACAACCACATGAAACTAAAAGAGTAGAACAGACAGCAACCCCAAGATCATTCCACTTCATAGACACTTGAGCAGTCTCGTCAGCATCAATTTCCAAAGAACCCTGACCAAACCCACTGATCAAAGCATTAACAAACTCAGCAGGTGAAACCCCATGAGAAGACTGAGACTTCACAGATGTCATTAAAGTGTTTGCTATATCAAGAAGTGCCTCTGCATCAGCAATTTGCTCCCTTGGCTTCCGAACTGCAAGTTGTAACCAAAACCCAAAAAAGGAAGTCTTTTTAGCAAAGACAAAATCGGACTTTTTCACATACTAATACTAATCAAGTTGAAATGAGACTTAAGCTTACCGTGCTGGTGCAAGTTTTCAACTTCATTAATAATTCTAGTGAATTTGTCTGAATCAATCCTCATCAAATCATCTTTAGAATCTGCAAACAAGAAAAACGTCAGAGAAATCACCCAATTAAAAAAAACCCTAAATTGAAAACGAAATTGGGGGAAACGAATCAATGGACATAAGAGTAAAAGAGTTGAAAATGGTTTACCGCTGATTTTGGTCTGTAGAGCGAGATACTGAGATCTGAGAATTCTCCGATCAGAAATCCCTTGTTCTTCTTCCTCCTGAGTCGGAGGAGGCTCGTCGATACGTACGGAGCCATCTCCGGTTTTTCTCTGTTTCTCTTTCTTCACAGACCTCAATCGCTCGGGCTCTTCTTCGTCGGCTTCTCTTCCGCCACCGCTGTTCCCGGTGGCTTCCCTTTCTCTCTTCACCGTCCTCTTCATGGTGATTTCAGGATTATCGAACAAGGAGAAGCGAAACGAAGAAGAAGAAGAAGAAGAAGTGGAAAAAATGAAATTGAAAACCCTAACGGCAGATTGAATTTGGGGATTTTTGTTTTTTTGATATGTTTGAGGGAAAAAAAGGAAGAAAGAGAAAATTTCGATGATTTTTTTCCCGCCGAGTCCATGAGGTCATATAAAACAATTTAATAAAAGCTTTTCCAATTCCAATGAACTCACTCGTGTTCACGAAGCTTTGGGTAGGGCCGAAGCAATTACGGTAGTTTCTTTATTCTTTTTTTTTTTTCGCAAAAGAAAATATATTAATTTAAACAGAGTCATTACAGAGATGTTGTAAAAGCCAAATAGGTTTGGTGACTGATTCTACATAATAATCAACATTTTGACAACCGAATTTGGCTAAAGAATCTGCAACTGAATTACATGCTCTTTTTACAAAGGTACAATCACAAAGAAGAAATTTTGATCTCCAAAATTGAATGTCTCTTAACAAGTTAGATAAAGCGGCATTGTCCTGTTGTCCATTAATCAGCCTGGTAAGTGTCACACAGTCGCCTTCAAAGATCATCATAGTATATCCTCGAATCCAAGCATGTTTAAGGGCGAGTAGAAGAGCTTTTGCTTCCGCTTCTAAAGGTGAAGCTGAAGGTAACAGTTTTGATGCTCCCCAGGCGAGAGATTCGCCTTGGTGGTTTCTAATTATCCATCCGCCTACTGTACCATGACTAGAGTTATCAAAGGCAGCATCAAAATTACACTTTAAAATCGGAGGACTAGGAGGCTTCCAAGATTGTATACACGGTGTTGAAATTGTTCTATTATGGCTCCCAAAGAGAACAGGATTATTAATCCAGTCTTTTGTTTCAGCTTTTGCTTTCAAAATAGTGAGTGTAGGCCCTTCACGAAAACCTTCAAAGACTAGGGAGTTCCTAGCTTTCCAAATTCGCCATAAAATCCAGAAAGGAAACAGAGAATCAAAAGTATTGGTGTCATGTGTCTGAATATCTAGAATCGTTTGAATTGAAACTTCAGTATCCGAATACAGATTGTTAGTGTACTGTGTTGAAATGCCTGACATGGTCCAAACCATACGTGCAAACGGACATGTAAACAGGGCGTGTAGAATTGTTTCATCCTCTCGTTGACATCTCTGGCAAATAGAGGAAATATTCATACCTCTGGAACAAAGGCGGGTTGTTGTTGGTAAAGCCCTAGAAAGAACCCTCCATAAGAAATGTTTAATTTTTGGTAAAATGTTCAGTTTCCAAATCCTGTTCTTGAGGTCAATCGAACCATGCGGTATGTTTGGTGCCGGATTTTGATCAAAAGGATTGTGAGTGAGGAACCAATAACCTGATTTAACCGTGTAATCTCCAGAAATTGTGTAATTCCAAATGAGCTTGTCCTCCGATTCAACTTGAGATATATAAATCTGTTTGATAGCTGAACTATCAGTTGGTTTCACGATGTTATCAATCTGTTCTGAATCCCAAACACGGTAGTCTTCAGATTTTTTAATCAATACATCTAAAGTCATATTGCAATTTGGATCGATCGTTCCTACTTTTCGAGGTGGCGTGCCGTCTAAGACATTATCTTTACCAAGTCGAATAGTTGTACCATCTCCAACTAAAAATCGAGTGCCTTTTTTAATCAAGTCCAGACCGTGTAATAAAGAGGACCACCCATAAGATTGATTTTTTCGTTCTTTTGCGTCCAAGAGCCTGCCATCTGAATAATAGCGTGCTTTCATGACTCTAGCAAAGAGGGAGTTAGGAAATTTGAGCAGTCTCCATGCTTGTTTGGCTAACAAAGCATCATTAAACTTTTCAAGATCTCTAAATCCTAGTCCCCCTTCTTTCTTTGAGTATTTTAATCTGTTCCAAGAAATCCAGGGAATGCCTCTTTGGTTAGCTTTTCGTTCCCACCAGTAAGTCTGTAACAGTGTCTCTATCTCTGAAGTCACTCCTCTTGGTAATTTAAAGCACGACATAGCATAGACAGGCATGGAGACTGCAACTGATTTCATCATTATTTCTTTCCCTGCCGGAGATAATGATTTTGCACTCCAATGTCCTGTTCTCTTTCGCACTCTGTCAATGATATAGGAGAACATTTCTTTCTTTTTTCTCCCAAATTGTTCTGGAAGGCCTAAATATTTTCCTCCTCCTCCATGGTTGGGTATATTTAGAAGAGCTTTAAGTCTATCCTGGGTTGTGCCATATACTCGAGATCCAAAAGTGATGATTGATTTTGATGGATTTATCTGCTGACCTGAGTAGTATTCATAGACATCAAAGACATCCCTTAACGCTTGACAATTTCGTCTATTAGCTTGACAGAAGAAAAGTGAATCATCCGCAAATTATAAGTGTGTGATCCTTGGTACCCCATTGCCTATTTTTATCCCTTTTATATCTCCATCCTTTGCACTAGATGTAATTAAATGGCTTAAAATGTCAGAACAGAGTATAAATAAATATGGCGAGAGAGGATCACCCTGCCTTATGCCTCTTTCAGGACGAATATTACCATGGGGAACGCCATTTATCAGAACAGAATAGTTAACTGATTTAACAGTTGCCATTATCCAATCAATCCATCGATCCGAAAAACCAAAAAGCTGTAAAGTTGTTTGTAAAAAGTTCCACTCCACACGGTCGTAGGCCTTGCTTACATCTGTCTTAACAGCCATGTAAGTCTGCGATACTCGCTTTCTAGTTTTAATTGAATGCATCAACTCATGTGCGATCATGACATTGTCTTGTATTATGCGTCCGGGGATGAAAGCAGCTTGTGATTCAGAGACAATGCCATTTAAGTGAGGTTTTAATCGTTGGACCAAGCATTTGGAGATTATCTTATACAGGACATTACATAGGGCAATTGGTCGATAGTCAGAAAGTGTTGTTGGATTCTCAATCTTTGGGATCATACAGATATTTGTATGATTTATACTTGGCTTCATCGTTGCTGTTCTGAAAAAAGATTTTACTTCCTGTGTGACATGCTGTCCTACTGTGTCCCAAGATTGTTTATAAAACCGAGCAGTTAGTCCATCAGGTCCCGGAGTTCGATCATCACCAATAAGACATACTGCATCGTATATTTCTTTGTCACTAAACTCCTTCGTCAAACTAGCATTCATCTCAGTTGTTACGGATGGAACAAAATCAGCAAAAACCGCAGGAGAGACATGGTGGTCATTACTAGAGTAGACCTTTGTGAAAAACTCTTGCGCATGCTCACCTATTTCTTTGTCCCCACGATGTTGATTACCCTGCTCATCCCGTATCGAGATCATTCTGTTTTTTGCATATCTAGACTTTGCAGATGCATGAAAGAATTGTGTATTTCGATCACCTTCAGCCATCCATTGGTTGCGACTTTTCTGCTGCCAATGTTTCTCCTCGTCACTGTAAGCTTTGCTTAATAGATCCTGGAGTAATGGTATTTGTTGTCTCACTTGTCTATTAGTACTCTCCATCGCCAAGTTGAGCTTCTGTTGTAAGCTTTTTATTCTTCTTTCAGCATTTAAGCATGATTGGTGTTTAAGCTTTGCCATTGCTTGTCGACAACTTGATATCCTTTGGTTTATAGGTATATCAAGATTATCATTATCCATCAACCAACCTTGCTTTACTACTGTGTTGAAGGAAGGGACATCACAGAGTTATCAAATTGAAAAATTCTTCGGCGTTGAAATTGTCTCTCGTTAAGATGTAAAAGTATAGGTTTATGATCAGAACCCGTATAGTCTAAGAATTCTAACTCTGCATTTGGAAAGTGTGCTCGTCCTGAAGAATTAAGCATCGCACGGTCAAGGCAACAATGAATTGTATGAGTATGCCTCTCGCCCGTCCAAGAGAATCTATTGCCTTGAGTACGAGCATCCAAAATGTCACAAATGGAGATCATTTCTCGAAAAGCTTTAAAAGTCCACTCCTCTCTAGCTGGTCCCCCCAGTTTTTCATCGTTTGAGATTATTTCATTGAAATCACCAATGAGTATCCAACTGTCTAACCGTGTTAAGGAAATCTCCTTAAGTCTATTCCAAAGATGGTGGCGTTCATTCTGAGAGGGATGACCATACACACAAGACAAGTGGAAACTTGTTTTATTTATGATTACAGAGGTGTCAATGAGTCTCTCATCCTTTGAAATTAGGGTGAGAGACACATGACTTTTCCACATCAAAGCAAGACCACCACTCCTTCCTTGAGGGGGTACAGTTATTAAGTTAGTAAATCCTAAATCATACATAAGTTTAGATACTACATCACACCTTTTTAAAGTTTCAGAAAGGAAAAGAACATCACATTTAGAAAGTAGACATAGACGACGTAATCTAGATTTTGTTAGTGATGGGCCTATGCCTTGACAATTCCAGGAGAGGACTCTCATATTGGATCAAATGGGAGTACCGGGCCCCCCGCGCCTCCGTCGAATCCTTTATTGACTGAACAAGATCCTACTGAAACCGTAGCTTTGCCTTTCTTACGGAGTTGGCACAGGACCGCCATCTCCTCAGCCGCTTCTGCCTTGTTGAACTCACCTTCAAATCTCACTCTCTTGCGTTTACTAAAAACAAAATCAGCCATTGCATTGTCACTGCTTTCTTCAAGTATGTCACCCTGGTTCTGTCTCTGAATCTGTTTGCCAACATACTTTGCATGAAGATAACGCATCCTCTCAGCAGTTAAATCTGGATCTTCATAGAGACTCGGTAAGGAAGAGACAGAAACAGACTGGCCCTTGTTTTGCATTACGGGTTGTGATGGAGGCGGCATTTGTAATCCTGGAATGAGAGTAACTGGGTCAACAGTCTCAAGTGTTGGATTTACAGACATGTTGTTATCGCCATCAGAGTGATTGTCTCCATCATGATCATCATCAGACTCCTCCGGATCAATATCTCCACTCGCATCAAAATGTAAAGGACATTCCTTCACATCATGCTTCAAAGACCCACATTTCTTACAGAAGTTTCTTAACTTCTCATAACGATACTTAATTATCGTATTTTCACCCACAATGAACTGAATGTTCTTTTGAAAACGCAGAGGATTCTCTAAATTCCAATCTATACGCACTCGAACCGCTCCTACTTGGGCAACATTTTCATCATAATCCACTTCCGTAACCAAACCTAGTTTGTTCCCTACCCACCTAGCCATAGCATTCGTTAAGTAGAGTAGGAATACCTTGTATATGAACCCAGAAAGGAATGATGTTCATCTCGTTCACACCAATGTTGGGATACCATTTGTGAGTGGACAACATCCAGTCATTGAACGACCAAGGCCCTCGACGCAGAACCAGATTCATCGATTCCTCTGATTGGAAACGGAACTGGACTTGGCCACCATCAATTATACGCCCCACGCATTCATCAGCCAAACCCCAAATACGAGGCATCTGTCTTACAAGAGCACGGAGATTCTGCTTTCGCGGATTCACGGGTGTGACCACAATCGTGAAACGGTTGATAGCCGCCGCTCGAGAAGTGAACTCCGGCGGAAGAACTTTTATTCTTTTATTTTGGTTCATAAGATGTAAAACTTTTTTTATTACTAGTATTGTTTAAAACTTTACAAAATAATTTTGGGCGAGTAAACCAAAAAATTGAAAGATGTATATCTACAAAAAACAACGACTTATAACTAAGATTTTCTTATTTTATAATTTACCTATGAAAAAACGTATTTATTTTTGTTTTTTGTTAAATTGGTTAAACATAATTTTAAGGATTTTTAAAGAATGAAAATATAAAATAATTTTGTTTTAGAATTTTACTAATAAAATTTCTTATCCACGAACTAAAAAATAAAAATAAAATAAGATGAAAAAATACAGTATTTTTTAGATAATTTTAGAGTTACAGATTTAATTGATACAAAAAGGAACAAGAAGAAATCAGTTGAAAAAAAAAAAGGAACAAGAAGTCAAGAACCATACCAAACAAATACACCTGTAACAAGAACTAAAAGAATAATACTCTGTCTGTCTACTGGTTAGTTTGACGTTTTAGGGAAAAAAATTTGTTCCTAAAAGATTAATTTTCTCATATTTTTAATATATATATATATATATTTAATTTTTTACTTGAATGGAAAATAAAAAAGTGGGAAAGAGGAGAGAGGCTAAGCTGCAACGAATCAGAAGCGGGTACGTGGAAGTGGAAGCGTTTGGAAACATGGAATCAAGTTTCTTTTTTTAAAATTAGGAATTGGGTACGTTTAAAAAGCACATCTACAAATATAAGTATATATATACATATATTCATTATATTTTCTTTTGTCTTAATATGTATAAAAAGTAATGTAAATCATATTATGAGATACATAGGGAGTATCTCAAAGGTAAAGAAGAAGAAGGGAATAGATTTAACCAATTAAAAAAAGTAAATAATAAATAAAATATTTTTTTATGTCATAATATGTATGAAAAGTACTAAACATCAAATTATGAGGGACGAAAAAGTAATAACTGTACATGTTGATGTCTCTATCTTCCAACAACTGTAATCTTATATGATGTCATACGGTAAAGAGATTCAAAAATCAACTCAAACCGGCTACTATTGTTGTTGTTGTTGTTCCCTTGTATAATTGTTGTTACTTGTTAGTTTGTTACTGCTTGAGATGTTAAGTTAGTCTTCACTGTTTCCTTTATTTGAACCTGGGCTTGATCAATGATCGTTCGTTTTTTTAGTCGTCAAACCTGAGCTTGAATGCTTGATGCCTTGATCATTATGGAAATGCATAAATGTAACCGAGGGGATCTGGGGAAGGCTGCTCCGTATGGTTCTTGTATAACATCTCGTTTAAACATCTCCGTATCGTTTAAACATCTCCGTATAGTTAATGATCATATTGGTAAATAACATGATCATATTTGTATATAATCCGGATAAACATCTCCGTATAGTTAATCACAACCACTAAATTATTTACAAATTGTTTCGATAATTTTTTTTTTGGTCGCCTACAAGTGTCATCAGCTTATGTAAATATTTTTCGTAAAATATTTTTTTCCTGCCAAGAATATAAATATTCATTTCACAATGAAAATGTAGGTTACACAATTACTAAAAGTAACCAAATCATGGTCTCATGCAAAAAAAAAAAAAAAAAAAAAAAAAAAAAAAAAAAAACATATGGAAACATACAACATTCTTGAACCGAATCATCAATTCTCGCTAAAGAAGACGATTTGGGACAATATAAGAGGAATCCCTAAAGTGATCTTTATTGTTTTTTGTAAAAGTCTATTTACAATTTTGTATTTAGACCTATAATCTGCATAATAAAGCTTCATAAATAAACCAAAAGAAAAAAATTGTAAACCTACAAACAATATACGTTCTGTCTCAAAATAGCATTGAAACGCAACGTATGAAATATGCGGATTAAAAAAATAAAAAATCGTAAATGGTTACGTGTCTATGTGATGATTTGAAAAAGAGAAAATTAGATAATGAACATGTCCGACCATATTAGAATGAGACATTAATAATATGCGCATTATCGTAATAGGAATCATATCGTAATAACTTTTGACCTAACGAACCTTTTTGATATATTTAGCTGATGATTAACACTTGTAACCTTAAGAAGGAATTATTTACAAAATCTTGTCACGTGTCATCCACACAACTTAGTGCACCTTCACATGACTGCCTAAAAAGAGCAAAGAAAAATAACAACAAAGACATGGTCCCCAACCACAACACTTCTAATTAGTGTTGGGCAAGATTTTGCCCATCTTTTTGTTTGTTTTTGTTTCGGACAAGACTTATGGAGTGTGTGCTTCGTAGGGTCGGTTCAAAACAAACATTAAAAGAAAATATTAGATTTTGCTCGTAATTATCAATGTAACTGTTTTTTTCTTTCTTTATCATTTTATAAAATATGATATGTTACCAACCCTATATAACTGTATTTATATGTAACTATATTATATATAATAAAACTAGTTTCAACTATATATATATTTTTTGTTAAAAAGCTTAATATATAACTGAAATTGTCTATAATTTTTGGGAAGTAAAAAGATATGGATCATGGTAGTTGATGATGATCCTAACAAAAGAAAATAACTAATTACCCTGAATTATTCATGAGTTACAACAATAAAAGAAGCTTCTCATTGTACATCACTTCTCTTCTGCTTTTTTTTTTTGGGGTTGTAAGAACAACATAGAATAGCTTTGGAGTTCGGACCATTACACAAACTTACTTTCTTCCCTACCAAAAAAAAGGGTTCCAACTTTACAAAACCCTTTTCACCATCATCCACCATATTTAGCTCTGTTCATGATCTCTTCTCTACTTTGCTATCTTCGACTTTTCTCCAAAGGCCGAACCGATACTTCTATGCACATATCCCTCCCTGGCTAGCACTCGCGCACACTGAGAGATTCTAGTTTCATGCACTAGAGCATCTACATCTTGCCCGATTCTCTTCGAGCGCCTGACCAAAAATTCAAAATTTTGGTTTTGTATAGAATGAACAAAGGGATTCAAGAGATATAATTAGTGTGCAATACGAAGCTAGAATGTTACCTTCACTTGATCTTGCAGGTCCTTGATGTACTGAACCGCAAGATCCAGCATGTCTGCTGTGTTTGTTTGCTGCATATCAATTGAAGATGATAAATACACTAGGCAAAAACGAAACGTGAACGCCCGAATACGAAAAAGGAAGATCGATCTATCTAACCGTGTCCATGTTGGGAACAAGGTCTTGCAGCTTCCTCATTCTTTCACTGATCTTGGTTCTTCTCACCTGTTCCACAACATTTTGTAAACATATATAATCTTTGTAGAGAGAGTACTATATATTTTATCATGAAATTTTAATGTCATAGAATTTACCCTCTCGGCAATGCTCCGAGGATGAGTGGCGCAACCACGCTTGGCTCTGATCTTACACGGGATAGAATCCGAGAGTAACTGTTCAATATCTGATAAAGACTTGGGCAGACTCATGTGATGCGCCAAAGGAGGACGTCTACTAGCTGAATCTTCATCCTGTTAAATTAAATTCCATGGGTACAACTCAATCAAACAAGAACAGAAACAGAACGAATTCACACAGCAAATCAGAGAACATCTCTCAATGTGAGCTCATTCATGATTCATACCTTGGGTTTGTATTGATCTAGACCTCCAGATTGGGTCCTCGCAATAGCCGAAAGCTTAGAGGAAGCAGACCCTTCATTCCCAAACGAACGATTAAAACCACCGGAAAGTGTCCGAGGCGGCAATCTAGACGAAAAAGCAGGCTTAACATCAACCTCAGAGATGGGACTCATCGCTCTAGAAACCGGAGGAAGAAGCTTGCTTCTAGGAGTAAGAGACGAAGCATCAGTAGTATTGCTTGTATTCATCACATTACCCCCACCAAAACCTCCCATACTTTTCATTACAGCCGCATACGCTGCAAATACGCAATAAAAACAGAACAAAACAGATTCACAGATGTTAGTGTTTAAACTACAACTACTTGCTAATTATAGTATCCAATCTACAGTGACTTATTGAAACCCCAAAAATACAAAGCAAGTTGCTTATACAGTCCTATCAAATCGTAAGCATATTCTCAAAAAAAAAGTTTAAAAAGTTTCCAGATAAGGAAATAATTTCCCCTTTTAAAATTAGAAAGAAAAAAAGATTCAAACCTGTTTCAACGTCAATGGATGAAAACAATCCGGCCGGCGAACTATTATGACGAGCTAGATTATTCACCGGAGGCAGAGTCCGATCATCTCTAGGTCTCTTCTTATTCTGACTTAAATTCCTCGAAACCGAAGCGTACCCAACCGAATCAGAAGCCACCGGAATCTCAACATCTCCGACAACAACCTCCATCGCCGTCACCGGAATCTTAGTCTCTTCCTCCTCATCCTCTGTTTTAACCTCAGGAGGAGGAGGTTTCTTCTCAGTTCCGTCGCTGTTGAAAGCATGGTGAAGGAAGCTGTCGACGTTGTTGCTAGTGTCGGTGGTTTGTAAAAAGCCGGATAAGATTCGCTCAGTCTCGGGACTCGTGGGTCGATCTAAGAACTCTTCGATCGATTCTCCGAAGTTAGAGAAATAAGAACTCGGTGCTGATTGGTAACGAATCAATCCTGAGTTTCTTGGTCTTTGGTGTTGATGATCGTGTTGCTGGTGGTGGATTAGGAAGTGGTGCTGCTGGAATTCTGATTCCATCTTAGTAGCTTTTGAGTTTCTCTCTTCTTGACGAGTTATTTTTTTAATAAAGATTTCGCCGGAGAAGTATCGCTCGCCGGGGTGATGAGATTTTTTTTACCCGGCGGATTAAAATTAAAAGAAAAGAGAACGTGAGAGAGAGGAGGAGAAGAGAAGAAACAACAACAGAGGGCAGGTAGAGATTGGGATTTATTTATGACTTGACTTAAATACCCTTTGTGGTTTCTTTTTATTACGAGTGGAAACCTTGATGCTGACACGTGTGGCCCACGTGGGGACCACGTTTTAATATATTTATTATTATTATAATGTTATGTAACAGTAAAAAAAATTTCTTGGAAAAGAAGAAAAAAAAGAAAATAATTGGGATGTAAAAAGAATTTTTTTTTTGGTTTGATGTTATTAATTTTTTTGTAAAAGTTATGGTATACTACCAAGTAGTGTAAGATTTTATAATAATGGCTATTAAATCGTTTTTTTCTCGTTTCGCGAACAAACAAATCCAGCAGCTTTTTAATGTGTTTTTTTTTTGGACTTTATCTTCTTTCTTTTTAAATTTGATTTTTAAAATCCGCAATTATTGACATGATACAGAAATTTCTTAAAAAAACAAAGAAGAGAACAGTGATATTTTAATAAAACGAAGACTATAGAGAGTATTGTGGGATTTAAAGCTGTTGACTTATAAAGCTATAAAAATGGCTGAGAAAAAGGACATTTGTCGATATGACGCTTATTGAAATGACGGAAAACTTTAAAAAAAAAAGGAAAACAAAAATATATGTTTTGTAATAAACTGGAAAATAATATATTACTTAACTTTATATATTAACATACTATAAAAAGATAAATTAAATGGAAAATAGTTGGAGAATCAGACAGGTGTTGCTGATATACCAATCTCGGGCTCCAAATTTTAGGGAACCTTTCAAGCGACTGAATCCAACTATTCACGCTTCAACACGTATGTACCCATCGTTTAAAATATAGACACGTAGTGTACTTACGTTTTTTGTACTATAATATACTAAGTCTATGATAAGTTACTAATTAAGAACACAAGTAATTATTAATCGATAAAGTCAAGATAATAAATTAATAATGCATACAAGTATACAACTAGTAATACATATCCGAACCATATTTCAATAACTACGGTATATTGCTTGTTTTGGAAAACAACTTAAAAGGTCCAATAGACCTGAACTTTTTATACTATCCCAAGAAATAATGAATGTTATAAAGTGGAATAGATATGTTCTATCTATTCAAAGAAGTGCCAACGATAGTGGTTTTCAAACCGGTTTGATTGGTTAATCAGACTGGTTGAATGTGATCTAGTAAATTAATAGTTTAACCGTGATTCGAAAAAAAATTATGTATTAAAATTTCAAAAATCCCCTTTTTGATTTGTTATGTAACATGTACATTCCATTATTGAATTATCAAATATGTTCACTATTGAGAATGCTTACACTGCTTTTGGAACATTGAACTGAGACACGAAATCACAATTAAGTGGAATTTGAGTCTTTGTCTAACAGTATGCTTCTTTGTGATATTTAAAAATACATTTTTATTACCTAAAGCAAATCTATACTATAATTACAACAATTTTTGTTCAAAAATATGTTTTCAGAAACATTTTTCATTAAATGCTTATATTCATATTCAAACAAGTTTAGTTAACTTTCTCTACTATCCTTATAACCAAACACAATTAAAATATTTCAAAGAATCATATATATGATGTTTTATAATTAATATAGATATTTAGAAAATTTATTCCAGATTACAAATTTTATTCTCCTATCTCTTTTTCATTTTAAATTTTAAATATAGTGAATCATCATATAATACATAAAGCTAATAAAAATATATTTTTATCTATATATTGTAATTTGAATTTTTTAAACGAACATATATTGCTCAATTAATATAAAAAGTGTGTTTAACATAATATATATATATATATATATTAAATTTACCGTATAAAGTAAATTATAAAATTTTAAGTATTTTATAATTTATAACTAATGTATATTAACTTAATAAAAAGTTTAAAATTATGAATATTTAAAAATATGAAATTTTTAAAATAACACAAATGAGTTATATTACATGACGTAAAAAATTGAATTAATAAAAATAAAAAAAATAAAATATCATTAATATGATATTTCAATATGGGTTAAATCCTCATTTTACTATTTTAACAACACCAATATAAAATATACCGAATCAAATTGATTGTAATAAAAAAAAAATTATTGTGCAATATACCGCAAATGAAATACTAAATCATTAAAATTAACAAAATAATACAATAGCAAATTTAGTATTAAAATAGTATATTAACAAAAAAATGTAAAAACTTACTCTGCGGTATACCGCGGATCATAATCTAGTTAATAATATTTTCTTAGTGATTAAAATGAACTCCTTAATTACATTTAAGTTAGAAAAAAATTTGTTCATGTGAGAAAGTATATGTGCAGACATTATTTTTTTTTTACTAAATGATTCATGGTTCAAAATATTTAAATCCATAAACCTATAGGACTGGTTAGTATGCCCTTTTAAATGCTGTAAAAATTAACACTTCTCATAGTTTTTATTTCAATCAGATTTTTGGCTTTCAATCAGTTCTCATAATTAATTTTAAAATATTAACAATCTTATTGTACGTCTCTTGCAAACCTGATTTAAAAATAAGGAAAATAGTTCCCATAAAATAATTGATCAATTCATTAAATACAACTTTCAGTTAATTGAAAATTGATTTTTTTTTTCTGCTATTCTTTTAATGAGTTACTAGATTAGGACCCATGGTATACCGCGGGGCAAATTATTTATAATTAAAATATTTAAATTATAAGTTTTATTTATTGGTTAAATAATTGTTAATTTTATAGTTTAAACCATATAATACCGTAATATAATTTATTTTTTACATAATACTTATTTAATCAATTTAATTAGATATGTCTATTCTCTGGTACCAATAGTGTTAACAAACTAATGAAATGATGTTTTACCCGTGTAACACTGAAATAATGATATTTTCAAATTATATAAATATCGACAAAACCCGTCCCGCTATATAACCCCATCCCGTGATATTTTAACTCGCACTATATCATCTTAATTTTTAATATTTATTGTTTTGTATTATAAATATTAGATTGAGTTGATATGTTATTTATTAAGATTGTAACCATTTACATTTTATAAGATTGGCGCTTCTTATAAAATTTAAATATTTATAATATTTAGAATTCTTAAAACGGTTGAGTATTTCTCATATTTGAAGTTTGGTAAAAGTTTAAATATTTTATTAATATTTAAAAGTCTTCTAACTTTTTTAAAAGTTGAAATATTTATTATATTTAAACTTTATAAATATTTATAATATTTTAAACTTCATAAACTTTTAAAATATTATTAATATTTTATAAAGTTTAACTATCTAAAAATATTAATATTTATAATATTTATAAAATATAAATATTTATAATGTTTAAAATTTTAAAAATATTTAAAATAAAGAACTGAAATAAACCAAATAAAAGTTTTTAAACTTTGAATGCCTGATAAATTAAGCTTTTTACTCATTTGTATTCTGAATCATTTTGGTTTCTTTTATAGTATGACTCTGAACTATTGCCCAATTTTTTAGGCGATGTAGATATTGTACCAGTATTTTTT
Source organism: Camelina hispida (assembly GCA_023657505.1). Classification (NCBI taxonomy): domain Eukaryota; kingdom Viridiplantae; phylum Streptophyta; class Magnoliopsida; order Brassicales; family Brassicaceae; genus Camelina; species Camelina hispida. Next base: position 34,827,795 of record CP094631.1, read on the forward strand.
TATTCATCTATTGGGTAATATATGTCTGTTTTTAAAAAAAATTATTATATTATATGCAAAAAAAAAATCAAAGTTTTATTAACTAAATGTATTATAGAATAATTTAAGATAATTTAAATATGAATTCAAATAAAAATGAATGAGAATCATATTTATTTTTAGATGAGGTATACAAATTTCTTTAATTTTTCAAATCTTACCTATAATTAGTTTTGAAATTTTTGGTAACTAATATTAAATTCAATGCATTAAATGCAAAAACTTTCCAAAAAATATTTTTGAGCAAAAACTGCTGCAAAAGTACTAGTATAGATTTCTCCATTTAAAAGATAAAAAGCAAAGTTTGACTTTGATAAAAAAAAAACAATTCTGATAAACATGCAATTCGACCCATTACAAATATACATTTTATGTTAGTTTTTTTTGTTTCTCTAACGGTATTTTCATAGAATTTTTTTGTTTTTTAGATGATCCTTTTAGAGGATAGATCGGACAAAATACCTCACACAAAAGTTAATTGAAAATTAATAAACTAATCTTTGGATTTTTTATAACTATCTAATTATTCCCCTTTGATTTTTGTAAACTTACGATCATGGTCCCTTGTTGCTCTTTTCTTGCTCTAATTATTCCCCTTTGATTTTTGCTATCGACTATAGTAGTTCCACTTTATCCCATGTTCGATGATTTAAAAAAAAAACTAAGTATAATTTAATCTTAATTAATATCAAAAATTTTACGACTTAAATCTTTGCAATCAAAATTCGTACAACCACTATTCCACGTTTTAGTGATGTGAAAAATAAAATAAAACGAGTACAGAGTCAACAAATAAAAGGTAAATATGAAATGTTAATTTAATCTTAATTCGTTAGTGATTATCCCCTATATAATAAAACGGAAGTACATAACTTTTTTTGTAGACTATATAATTTTTATAAGTTGGTTACAAAATATGTTATAGATTAAATATAGATTAGTTACAAAAAAGGTTATAGATTAATTGGTCAATATCTATGTAAGAATATCCCAAAGAATCCTCTGAAAGATAATATTCCAATGATTTATACAATTTTCAAAATAAAATCTTTAGTATTTCATGTATTGTTACAAAATATATATTGTTAGGCATAAAAAAAATAAAATTTTGGTAATTTATCATTCTTAATCGTGATTTCTGGGATCTTATTGTGCAGTTAAAAATAAAATATTACCTAAACATGGGCCATATTAAAATATTTTTACCAAATATGTTCAAAAATTAAAATAAAACAAACAACAAACATAACAATATCTCATACATCAAATTACAAAATTAACAATATAAAACTTACAAAATAGATGTTTTTTCCAAGCCATCACATTTAACATATGATTTTATTGCATAATATTTTATCCAATAAAACTTTTTAAAATAATAATATAAATTATACTTTATTCTAAAATTATAATATAAATAAAAGAAATTTCAACCCGTGCTCTAGCACGGGTACTAATCTAGTTATCTCTTTAAATCGTACTCCTTCCATATTTTTGTTTGTAAAAAAATCATTTATCATCGGTTAGCATATAAGTAATTCTAAATTAATTAGAACAAAATAATTAACATATGTCTCTTATATAATAATTAATGTGGATGTTCTGGTCTTATCATGATATTTTAGTCGTGGTTTACTTATATCATAAATACGATAAGTGATATCGTTAGATGCGTCTCAGTTTGAGTGGAACATCTCTTTGTCCATAATAACATTTAAAGACGAAATTAAGTTTTATTTTTCACTGAGTAAATTAAATTAATTTATTTTTATATACATTAATTAATATAAGCTTTTCATACTTAACTTGATGTCAAACTTTGAAAATGCTTGAAATTTTTAATGGCCATCACAAACTAATTCACTTGTTATATATTTACACAAAATCAGACTTCTCTGTTATATAGGACGGGGTTCCTTAATGTATAAATCACTTAGTTTCAGCAAAAAATTGTTTTCTAACATTTTTTTCGTAAAAGATATTGTGGTGTCAAGAAAGTAGTTGTTACTTTGGAACAAAGAAAATAACTATATCCATAAATATAAGATAAGGTTTATGGGAATGTGAGAATCGAGGTGGAATACAACAGAAGAAGCACAATCTCACGTGGAACTTAGGCGTGAAGATCCTCTTCCTAGAATTAGTAAGCCACCTATTTAGATTCTTTCCTACTTTCTTAGTTTTATCTTCTTAAAAATGCATTCGAAAGTCCTTTTGGATTTTTGCACTTTTATTAGTCCCTTTTCTTGACTACTAACCTTTTCTTGAATACTAACTAGATTAATGATTCATTAGTGGATTATGTGGCTTCAGAATGAAAAATTGTCGTTAATTAACAAAAGTTTATAAACAGGGTAATGAGAGATTGAGAGGTAAATCCGAGACCACCGGTTTACAAAGCCGGTCTTTGGTCTTAACATTGTTGTTGTTGTTGCTGATATGGCTTTGGCCCACTAAGAGCCTTTTCTTCTAAGGCTTATTATACGGCCCATTTGAACCCCAAAAAGGTAAAAAAAAAAAAAAAACACGAAAACTGTTTTGTTCCCAATCGACTGAGAAGAACCGAATTCGAAGTTCTGACGTTGCTCTGATCTCTCTCAGCCTTTTGATTTGATTCTCTCTCTCGTCTATCGCCGGAGAAGACGGAAGAATGCAGTTCTTCGGTGGATCGGAGATAAGTCCGTCGCCGCCGGTTCCGACGGCGAGTGGAAACAACGCGCACATGATGTACGTTTTCAACCGTAACGGTGTGTGTCTTCTCTACAAAGAATGGAATCGGCCTCTTCATACGCTTAATCCTCAGCAAGATCACAAGCTCATGTTTGGTCTTCTCTTCTCTCTCAAATCCCTTACCGCAAAGATGGATCCAGTCAAGTTAGATTTTCTCACTTTTCATTTAGCTAGATTTGACATTTCGATTTGATCGGATTTGAATAGCTGTGATTTGTTGTGTATCACCGCTGATTAGTTTGATTCCAAGTAATTTATGTTTGTTTTGTGAGATTTGAGGATTCCATTGATTTGGTAGAGATCTTATGATTTTGTGATTTTGCAGTGCGGATAAGGGGAATCTAGGGGTTCCACAATTGCCAGGACAAGGTTGCTCTTTCCACAGTTTCCGTACCAACACTTACAAGCTAAGCTTCATGGAGACTCCCTCTGGTATTAAGGTTAGCTTCTTTGCTCTTAGATGTCCCATCATTTAGTTTCAATATGATAAGTATAAGATTTATTTGGAACCTGGCTTAATGTTTAGGGATTTTGAATGAATGATAAGAACTGTATCTTTTCAAATTCAACCCCAAAGTCAGTATCTTAGTGTATATGTAAGGAACTTCGAGAGTTTTAGGAGAGTCTATATAGAAGAGTGTGGGAACTAGGGAGAGTATGTAACGAGAAATTTACTAGTGTATTCAGAGATTTTGTCGTGCAGGAGAAATAGGAATAGTAAGTTGTTTTCTCAGAGTAAAAACAATCTGATATAAGTTATGTCTCAACAGATATTAGATATGTTTGAACAAGACTTGAGGAGATGGTTCATGGATGGTCATTGACTTTCATTTTAGATTGTGAATCATGTGAAAATTAAGGTCAGCTGTAAAAACAATAACTTTAGGAGTCGAGTCGCAAAATTTTAGCAATAGGATATAACACTATTGTTGCAGTGTGTGGTTAGTTCTTCCCCTGTGGGCATGATAATTGTTGACATAGAACTTAGATGGTTCTTACAGGGTTGGTCTGTATTTGTGGGCTAAACATTCTAACAGTTTAAACTTTTAACCAAGGGAGTAACTGAGATTGGCTGTCTTGATTCATTTATATGGGTATACATACATACATGGAGTCTTCAAGAAAAGATATTAGCAAGAAGCAAGCTTTACTTGCAGACATGAGTAGATTTCAGAGTTGTTTGACCACAATACTAAGCAGACATCTAGATGCTTAAACCTCAGCATGTTTCTATTATTTTGCAGATCATCTTAGTAACTCATCCAAAGACGGGAGATTTACGCGAATCCCTAAAGTACATCTACAGTTTATATGTTGAGTATGTCGTAAAAAATCCTATATACAGCCCAGGCTCTCCAATCAAGTAAGCTTCACACACTGTTGCATCTTGATCATACTTCCGATCATAATATCTTATTGCATTGCTGAAAACCTGACTATGTTTCATTGGTCTTTTAAGGTCGGAGTTGTTCAACACTGCACTTGACCAGTACGTAAGGAGCATCTCATAGTGTGTGTGCATTACAGGTTTGGCCATTGGAACCTCTCTGCTTCACAGAACTTTCCTCTGAACAAATCGAGAAAGTTGCTGTGGAGAGACTGTATTCTCTGCAAATGTATTTTTTTGTATTTACCCTTTTTAAATCACTGTATTGGCTTTTGTTATCAACGAGGATGTTTATGGTTAATCAAATCTTGAAATGGGAGATTAAGCACCAAATCGTAATTATGATACATGTAACGTACAGCAAAAAAGAAGAAGGAAAAGAAGCATGTGGGGTGTTAGTTAGTTGTGTAATCGTTCTCAAAGTTTGATACCAAAACTTACAAGTTTTTAACTAATGAAATAAAATTATTTTAAGTAAACAGTAGAATAGTATATGCATAATAATTAGACAAAGACAATAGTCACAATATTAATAATTTTCAATTCCTTAATAGCTGCATTTGGGGGTTGGGCTGCTGATGGGTTTGGCAGGACACACAACACAGGAGTCAGGACACACAACACGTGAGGTGGTTTTCTAAGCATTAAACCCTTTTGTCTTTTCTTTTGCTTCCTAGTTCCTATATACTGTAGTTTTGTTATTTCTTCTTTTCAAAATCAAATATTAGTTTTGTCATTTTTGTAAATGTCATAATCTTTGTCCCCCTATCTCTCCTTCCTTTTTGTCTTCTCACAACTAAAAAGTATCATCAAGTCAATGGTGGATGTGTCTCTAAAATCTAAACAATCAAGTGAGCCCCTAAAATAAAAGGGTTGAATTAATCTAATTTAATTCTTGTTGAGTGTCGACCAACTAATCCTCTGATGAAAACAACATACTTTCCTGACTAACCTCTAAATTAATAGTCATCGTAATTTTTATTTCTTTTATAATCTTCAAATGATATACATATGTTTATAAAATTCGTCTTTATGTTTCACATCAAGAGAATCTAACTCTAGCTCGTACATGTGTGTCTGGGTGTGGGAGTGAATCTCACTTGTGAATTCATATTTGGCCGAACAACTTATAAAAGGACAATCTTATTTGAAACAAAACCTTATAGAGGTTTTTAGCTTGTAGGTGTGTTCTTAATATTGCCAAGAATTCATCTTTTACCCGTGACTTGCTCATATGCACCCAAACTTTTTCGCCCATATTTTAACATACTATACCAACCTATAATTCTCTATATAAGAGTAGGGGGAATATTGATTGGTCCATTGTAGCCACACATCGACGTATTAATTTTTCCTCCGATGATATCATTTTAGCATCTTAGACGATTTGATATGATTGGACAATGATTTAATGGGGGAAACCGATGACATTTACGATTAACAAATCGGGATTTACTATAATCATCAACATCAAGCAAGAAATTTAATCATGTACGACGTATATAGAATAGTAGAAAAAAAAAACAAAAAAAAGAATTGTATAGAAAGCCGTCGTTATGAAACATGTTTCAATCAATTACACCAATTATCTATCATATATAACATCTCCAAAATATCGTTTTTATCATTTTTCATAGACGAGTATAACAAATCAACATATACAAAAAGCCGTCCAAATCAAAAATATATGGAGTCACGGGAAACAACCATGTGAATCTCCAAACTATTGTCTTATTGCTAATCTAAATAAACTTCAGCTCGTGAACAACTTTTACTCTCCTCATTCTCTCATTTCTGAACTCTCTATCTTCTCTTCATCAAAAAGAAAAGAAAAAACAAATACATTTCCTAGATATTGATCACTAATTCACTAATATATGGATATATATGCAAGTCAGTAACTTTATATATCATCGAAAATATATTTCCCATCAATGTTGTTGATGACTTAGAAGAAACCAATTACTTAATTTTGTGGCTTTTTATTATAAACTTCTTTCATCTTTTATTTTTGCTATTTTTTGTCTATCATTAGTACCACCTACAAGGAGTACGTATTCTCACCACTGTCCTCTTGAAACAACATAAACATTCGTTGTGGATCGTTTGAACAGTGTAGTAATTATCAACTACCATGCTTTACGAAACAATTCGACCGTGTGGTTATGATTCCACAGTCCTTTTCTATTTTGTCACCCCCTTAAGGCTTAAGTTAAGTTATTTGGATTATTGATTTCGTCATTACGGATATATATATATTTTTTTTATCATCACTTTTTATTTTTTTCTTGATTCTAGTTCTAACAAATTATTATTTTATACACATCAAAATTCAGAAACGGCTATAAAAAAAAAAAAGTATTAAACGTGTGTTAGATTCTCGCACGCGTGGATCAGAAATCAACAAAGGGATTGTTTTCAGAGCACTCGTGCGTTAACGGTAACGGCGGCGGCGTTCTCAGTTTCTCGAAATACTCTTTTACACCAAACCCACTTTCCGCCGTTACTTTCCCCGTTAATTCTCCGTCATCTCTCAACGGAATAAACGGTGGTCTCAACACCTCCGTTAACAAATCCCACCTCACTCCTTTAAAAAAAGCATGCTCCTTTATCTCCGCCGCGCCTCGCCGGAAGCCTAACCGTTTCGTCGGATCTTTAACCAACAACCCACGTATCAGATCGGTTAAATCCGACGGTTTCCCGGCGAACTCGGGTTCCTTCATCAACACGTTACGAAAAGTTTCCTTTTTGCACCTTCCTTTGAACGGTGTCTCACCGTACATCATCTCGTACGTTAAAACTCCGAGCGCCCACCAGTCGACGGCGAAGTCGTGTCCGTCGCCGCGGATTACCTCCGGGGAGATATACTCATCTGTTCCGACGAACGAATTCGATCTTTCCCCGCCGGAAAAACTTAGTCTCCGGCGTGTAATCGGGTTAACTCTAGCTGATTTCGTCTTCTTCTTCTTCTTTGGCCGGAACAAACTCAGACTTCTCTTATGAATCGGATCCGGTTCCGGGTCGGATAGATAGAATTCGGGTCGGGTGGGTTTAGTGAGACTACAAGAGAGATCAAAGTCGGTTAACGTGACGTGACCCGATTCTTGAAGGAGTATGTTCTCAGGTTTCAAGTCTCTGTAAGCGATGCCCATGGTATGAAGGTGGTCAAGCGCACAGACGATCTCAGCTAAGTAGAACTTAATGGCGGAGGAGCTGAAAACGCCGTCGTTTTGACGTTGACGGAGGACGTTTAAATCGCCGCCGGAGCAGTAAGGCAAAGCCCATGCGATAAATTCAGGGGATTCTGAGGAGCCTAAGAGTTTTGGGAGAAATGGGTTTGTGTTTGTGTCATCGGAGAGACGTCTGAGGATCTGGATTTCCCAACGTGCACGGCGGAGAGAAGAGGAGGAGGAGGATTTGTCGACGAGTTTAAGTGCGAATGGCGAAGAAACAGAGGAGTCGGAAACAGAGTCGTGGACTAGGAAGACTGTTCCGGTTGCGCCTTTTCCGAGGAGTTTAAGAGCTTTGAGTCTGTCGAGATCAAGATTCGTCGCCGGTGAAAGAGACGACGATGAAGAAGATGGTCGTGTTTCCATTGCAAGATGAGATAGAGAGAGATAATAAAAGCAAGGAGACGAGTGGGTCTGAAACGTTACGTTTATGTCTCCGTGTGTCCCATTTATATATAGAGAGGGTATACGATTGTTTTGCTTTTTAAAATACGTTTTCTTTATCACTATACAAATAATGAGATTGATGTTCGTCAGTTCGTGCAATATTTTTAGAATTAAATAGAGATATATACTACTTTAGTATTAAATAGTTAAATTAAAACAATTTAAATATTATATTTTTCAATGTATAATGAATTTTTTTAATAGTCAATTTTTTTTTTATATTAAATTTTATATATACTCTAATATTAAATATTTTTAGAATGTGGCAAATCAAATAGAGATATATTTCAAGTATTTATGTTTTGTATATTGTTGTTTCAAATATTCTTTTTGATATTGTTTTTATGCATAGTGTTTCTATTTCCTAGTTTTTATAAATAATCATTTTGTTTCCGAAAATTTTTGCTTCCGCGTATCCGTTTCTGTTTCCATGCAACCTGAGATACAATAAAGATTATTCAGTTTTTTTTTTAATGGCCATAAATGATAATATGATAAATTAGCATATATTGTCCCAAGAAAATGTGTATTAGATACAAATTTTTTTTTTATATTAAATTTCTATATATACTCTAATATTAAATATTTTTAGAATGTGGCAAATCAAATAGAGATATATTTCAAGTATTTATGTTTGTATATTTGTTGTTTCAAATATTCTTTTTATGCATAGTGTTTTATTACTGTATATATATATATGTGTATATATATATATATACGTTTTCAAAACGTTTCCATTTCCTAGTTTTTATAAATAATCATTTCGTTTCCGAAACTTTTTGCTTCCGCGCATCCGTTTCTGTTTCCATGCAACCTGAGATACAATAAAGATTATTCAGTTTTTTTTTTAATGGCCATAAATGATAATATAATAAATTAGCACATATTGTCCCAAGAAAATGTGTATTAGACCTCCGATCTCACCTCTTCTTCCAATGCTCTTACTCGCAACAAATTTGGCATATGCTCACCTCTGGTTTTCTTGGGGTACTGTGACAACCCGTCCCGTGGACCCCACTAGCCTCACTGCTAGCCCACTAGCCTCACTGCTAGCCGCCCAAACGGATCCCAAGCTGGCCCTGCAGGGCATCGATCATAACCCATCATTGTGGAAATCCACATCCACCAGTAGGTTATTGGTGCGCGAGACGTTCCTCGAACTCTGGTCCCCACCCTTTAACAACCTTCTCACAGGACAAGTTGCCACCAATTGACCTGCAGATCAAGGGTGGGGACCAGGGTTCGAGGAACGCCTAGCGCACCAATAACCTACTGGTGGATGTGGATTTCCACAGTAATGGGTTAGGATCGATGCCCTGCAGGTCCAGCTTGGGGTCCGTTTGGGCGGCTAGCAGTGAGGCTAGTGGGGACCACGAGACGGGTTGTCACAGGTACACTCGACCTCCGATTGGGAGTCCATCAAGTCCCTCATCTCAGACTCAACACTCGATGAACATTCTCGGTTATTACTACGATGTTTCCTTTAGACAGGTCTCCACTCCATCTGGCATGAACGAAATAGCCCCAGGCATGGTGAATCCCCTGTTTCTGCAACCGTTCTTCTACAATGGATTGATAGAACCATTCGGAACAAGCTTCTGCTCATTCAAGGTTAAGGAAATCGGTCATATGACGATGTTCTCATCCTCTGGTCCACTACTAGAACGTAATTGCTGTATGTTTGTTTAGAAAGTTTTTCTAACTAGTTTACACTTGCTGTAAGGAGAGACCGGTTTTTTGATGAATAAAATTTTACATTTATTAAAAAAAAAAAGTGTATACACCTACATATTATACAAATTAACAATTTAATTGAGTTATAGTTTGTGAACTGCAGAATGTTCCTATAGTAATATTATCATTTCTATTATTGATAGTTTTTTTTTTCCATATATGTTATAATAATTTAATTAATTTTCATTTTATGTATTTCGTTTATCATCATATAACACTATACAAATTCAAATGAATGTGACTTATGGAACACGTGCGGTATCGTAATGATTAATGGCAATAGAGGGCAATGTGTCGACAAGCCAAACTGGACAGTCGCAAGTTGCAACTACCCTCATTTATATATGTAAAGCTGTATCGTTTCTCTATAAATCTACAAAAGTGTGTTAATCTCTTGTAGCAATTATTAACCTACTGTCATTAATTTATGTGAATTATTTCAGTTGTTATTCTTTACTATAAACATTGTATTATTGAATGATTTCTAACTTGCTTTAATATAGAGTGAGTTGTTTATTGGTAATTTAATTATTGATGGATGTAACTTTTTCTTACATGTGATTTCCTATCGGTGATATCTACTAGAAAATTAATTACTAGTTAGATATAGTATAGACATAACCTAACTAATCTAACCAATACTTGTATATGATATTATATTTAGTAAAGCTTTTGCGATCGTTGATAGTGTAGGTAGATCCGGCACTTAGTTAACATGATAGCATTTAACTATAATTTCAAGTTTATAAGTGAAAAGTTAAGGCTTTTATTGTTGAAGGATTTTTCGCCATTAAGTTTTATATCAGAAGAAGAACAAAGTTCGATCTGACCAAAAGAAGAAAGAAGAACAAAGATAGTTTACTAGCCAACCATAGACAGAAAGATCTGAACAAAGATTAAATTAGTTAGCCGGAAGGTGATACGAAGTTAAGAACCAACCAATAACTGTCCAACAAGTTTTTAAGTGCGTGTGTGTGTGTATATATCAGTTTAACACTTAAATTTATTGAAATAATAAATTGAGAAGTCAGTGTTTGTTAGATGACGAAATATACGGGGCCCAAATATTTAATGATAATATTCTTGTCATCTAAAAAAAACTAAGTACTGTATTTTGAAAACAAGTAATTAGATAACATTTTTACACTTAATTTTGATGACAAATAAAATAGATATGGTCAAAGATTTTTATGACTAGCTACCTCAAGTTTTTTTTATCTTTACAACATATGAGCCTTGTTATACACTTATACTATACTCTTTCAGATTTATATTAAGTGTTTCTATAACTTAAATTTTGTTTTATAATATGTTTTATTTTGTTTGTATTATATTATGGATTAATAAATGAAAACAATTTAAGAATATATTGATGAAGAGTAATATAATAATGAGAAATATTCTAGGGCAGCACTACTTTAGGTTTTCTTCCCAAATATAGCACACAAACTTAATTGTTCATAATCTAGCATTTCTAAAAAATTATTATTTGTCGTAAACTAGAGAAACTCGAAGGAGGTTTTCTTTTATTCTTATTAATGATTCAATAGGTAATGTTACATATATATATATATATAGTAAAGGTCAAAGCTTTATCACAATAGGAAACACTAAACATTTAAACCGACTTAGTACAAGGATAGTGGACGACGAGTCTTATGGTCTTGGACGTGTATATGGGCCGGTTATGGAGTCCACTCCAAGTGTTTTACAACACTCTCCCTTGGATGACATAACCGTGTCGATGCTAAGGGATCAGCGCAATACGCTTGGGGGTGCTGCCTCATTAAAATCTTACCAGGAAAACCCAGTGGGACAAAAACATGGTGAAGGAAAAAGAGTACAGCACGCATTGCTCCCCCTGTTCTAAGCATCACTAGAAAACCTTAAGTCTCCGCATTCCAATCTAGTGCGTGAGCTTCTTGAATGTTGATGTCGGTAATGATTTGGTGAAGAGATCGGCTGAGTTGTCGCATGATTGAACTTGCACCACTTGAACTTCTCCGGCCTTTTGTAGTTCATGTGTGAAGAAGAACTTAGGTAGAATGTGTCGTCCGATCTCCCTTGATGTATCATTCCTTGTGCGATGCAAGCTGTATTGTCTTCATATATAATGGTTGGCTCCTTGTCTTCGACCATACCACAATCCGTCCTGATATGTTGAGTCATCGACCTCAACCAAACACACTAAACTTTTTTGTTATAACCTGCATCAGCAAAACCAACTAAAACCTTCTTTGTTATAGTTAGTATAAAATAAACCCAAATCTAATGTTCCTTGTAGGTAACACAACACATGTTTAATACCGTTCCAGTGCCTTTGGGTCGGACAAGAACTAAATCTTGCTAGGAGGTTCACAGGAAAACAAATGTCTGGTAAGTGTGGCTAGCCAAGAATATTAACGCTCCTATAGCACTGAGGTATGGCACTTCAGGACCGAGAATCTCTTCATCGTCCTTCTTTGGACCGAATGGATCTTTATCCAAATCAAGGCTTCTCACAACCATTGGGCTAGTCAGTGGGTGAGCTTGGTCCATATTAAACCTCTTGAGTACCTTTTCAGTATATGCCATTTGATGCACAAGAATTCCATCATTTATGTACTCAAGCTGCAATCCCAAACAGAACTTAGTTTTACCTAGGTCTTTCATTTCAAATTCTTTCTTAAGATATTCAACTGTTTGGGCGATTTCCCTAGAGGTTTCTAGGATATTCAAATCATCCACATATACTGATTTGATTACAAATCCTTTGTTTGCAAACTTCTTTATAAAAATACATGGACTGATGGGATCATTCTTATAGCCTTCTTTGGCTAGGTACTCACTTAGCCTATTGTACCACATACGCCCACTCTGTATCAGTCCATAAAGGTATTTGTCTAGCCTTATGCAGTATTGTTCTCGAGAACCACTCTTATCTTTGAGCTCAATACCCTCTGGTAATCTCATATAAATCTCATTATCCAGTGGACCATATAAGTATGCGGTTACAACATCCATTAACCGCAAATCTAGTTTTTCGCTTATAGCCAGACTTATTAAAATTCTAAAAGTCGTTGCATCCATCACAGGGGAGTATGTCTCCTCATAATCTATTCTTGGTCTTTGAGAGAATCCTTGTGCTACAAGCCGTGCCTTATATCTCACGATTTTATTACTATCATTTCTCTTTTTTACAAAGACCCATTTATGTCCAACTGGCTTTATATCGAATGGTGTCCTTAAGATCGGACCAAACACATTCCTCTTCTTTAAAGAGTTTAACTCCACGTCAATGGCTTCGTTCCAGTTTAGCCAATCTTTACTTTGAGTGCACTCTAATATAGACGTGGGTTCATAATCCTCATTTATTTCAAGTGCTACATCTTTACGGTTCCAATGTATTCCAGACATGATATAATTGATTGAGATCTCATTATTATCAATACCTTCAGGTCCTTGAGGTTCAGCGTCCAAACCTCATTTGGTACCTTAGGATTTACCGCGGCCATGTCTATAATTTTCTTAACCTCGGTTTTATTTGCACCTTTCTTAGATTTTCGAGGGTTCTTATCTTTGAAACCTAAATGTGACAACCCATCCCGTGGACCCCACTAGCCCCCGCTAGCAAGCCCAACAAACCATCCGTGGACCCTGCTAGCCCCCCACTAGCCATCCCAATGGACTCCAAGCTTGTGACAACTTGTCCTGTGGGAAGGTTGTTAAAGGGTGGGGACCAGGGTTCGAGGAACGCTTGGCGCACCAATAACCTACTGGTAGATTTGGATATCCACAGTGATGGGTTAGGATCGATGCCCTACAGGGCCAGTTTGGAGTCCGTTGGGACGGCTAGCAGGGGGCTAGCAGGATCCACGGACGGTCCGTTGGGCCAGCTAGCGGGGGGCTAGTGGGGTCCACAGGACGGGTTGTCACACTAATAGTCTACCATGTTTCAAACGTGTCTTAGACTCTGTAGCAACTTGATTGTGTTCCTTTCGAACATCAATACGTACTGGTGCATTACAAGCTGGTATATATGATTTTCTTACTCTCTTTGGGTCAGCAAAGGAATCTGGCAATTGAATAGCTAACTTTTGCAAATAAATAATCTTTTGGACCTCTGCATCACATGATAGAGTCCGAGGATCTTGCCAATTTAAGGAAGTTTGCTTCCATGATATTTCCTTGACCAGCTTGTTTGTCTCTCCACCCAACGTAGGAAATTCAGATTCAACAAAGTGACAATCCGCGTATCTGGCCTTAAATAAATCACCAGTAGTTGGCTCAAGATACTTAATAATGGTGGGAGAATCATATCCAACATATATTCCCATCCTCCTTTGAGGTCCCATCTTTGTTCTCTGTGATGGTGCAATCGGTATATATATAAACGACACACCCAAATATCTTTAGATGGGATATGTCTGGCTTATGACCCGTTAATCATTGGGATGGTGAATATTTATGCTCACTAGATGGCCTGATGCATATAACCTCTACTGCATGTAATACTGCGTGTCCCCAAGCCGACACAGGAAGCTTCAACCTCATGAGTAATGGTCGAGCAATGTTTAATGAAGGATTCATCTAATCCATTCTCTGTATGTACATGTGCCACAAGATGGTCCACACTTCCCCCCACAGACATATCATAATTATTAAAAGATTGGGATGTAAATTCACCAGCACTATCTAGACGTATAGGCTTACTGGTGATGGCCTTATAATGAGTTTCCCTTGTGTACATGCTACACACGTGACATTTTTAGGGATAACTTTTCTCTCTTTAAGAGTGTGCCCGTTTGAATTTAATATCAGCTTACGCATCACGTTAGAACCCGGATGGCCAATCCGGTCATGCCATAAAGTGAATTGTTCATTGAACATCTTATTCATTGCCAAATTAGCCTTTGTCATATTAATCTTAGCATGGTAAAGACTAGTGGCAAGTGCAGGTATAGCTTCTAGGACTTTCTTATGTCCTTGGGTGATTTCAGTAATATATAGGAACTCTCTGTTTCCTTCACCCTTTGTTTCAACATGGAAACCATTCAAACGAATGTCCTTAAGACTCAATAAGCTTCTCTTTGAGCTGGGTGAATACAAGGCATCACTTAGTTCAAGATGTGTGCCATAAAATATATGCCTGGCCGTAGCCTTCACTTAGGCTTGCTATACCCGCTATCTTGCTAATATTGGCATTTTTCATTATGAGATTTTGCAAGATATCTCTTATCCTTCAAAATTGTGTGGTTTAATCCACTACCCACCACAATTATGTTCTTGTCCTTAGCCATTTTCAATATGGACAATAATTTATGTTTTAAACTGTAAAGTAATAAAACAAGCAAATATATATATTGAAGGAAATAAAATAATTGAATTTAAACCAAAATAATAATCCAAAATAATAATTCAATCAAATGCAAAGCATAAATCATAAAATTAAATCAAGACCACATTTGAGTTTAATTATCCTCTTTTAAACAATCAGAGGTTTCATAATCCAATAGGTCATCCTTCTCATGGTCGAAATCATCTTCACCATCGAGATGAACAGGTTAGCTTCTTGATTCTTTTTCAAACTCTCTTGATAGAGATCAACAAGGTGCTTAGAAGTTCTGCATGTCTTTATCCAATGGTTCTCCATACCACATCCATGACAAGTGGACTTGGTCTTATGTTGCGGTTTAAATAACCCGCGGCCTCTACACCGACCACGGCCGAAGCCTAATCAGTTTCCACGGCCTTGACCACCATAATTGTGTCCTTGGTAAGTCCCACGACCAGGACCACCACGTCCACTTCCTCCATGGCCACGGCTACTATTGTCCCTATGGACATTGTTAGACTCCTTAGTCTCTTTTGGCTCTATAGGCTCTTGAGGAATTTTCTTTTCCATGTCTGCCTTGTGAGCTTCCGGTAATGGAGCTGTACCAGGAAGTCTCAATGCACTATTCATCATCAATAGCTCATTGTTCTGCTCAGCAAGCAGCAAACAAGAGATGAGGCTTGCGTATGTCTTAAACCATTTCTCACGATACTGTTGTTGAAGCAGTATGTTATTGGTGTGAAAGGTTGAGAATGTCTTGTCTAGCAAGTCCTTCTCAGTAACCTCAGTACCACATAACTTTAAAATCGCGACTATCTTAAATAGCTTTGAGCTATACTCATCCACGGATTTAAAATCCTGGATCCTTAGGTTTTTCCAATCAAATTGAGCCTTTGGTAGGAGCACCGTCTTTTGGTGTCCATATCTGCTTTTCAGCTCCATCCAAAGGTCAAGATGATCTTCAATAGTGAGGTACTGGTGCTTGAGACTCTCAGCAAGGTGATGGCGTATATGCATAATCGCCTTAACTTTTCTTTTTCAGAACATTCAAATTCTTCCTCAATGCATTCGTATAAGCTCTTCGATTTTAGATGGATCTTTGTGTCCAATGCCCATTGCAAGTAATTATCACCAGAAACATTAAGGGCAGCATAGGAGAGATTGTTAAGCTTAGCCATCTGTACAATACAAAACATGCAACCGATCATTAGCATGCGATATTTGAGACCGAACCATGCAATCAATTAATAGGCCATGCGGTATTTGAGACTAAACCATGCCATCAAATTAAACTTAGGTCATGCGGTATTTGAGACCGAACCATGCCTTGCCATAACACTCAAATTTTGTTGTTTAATCATGCATGAAACAACAATCCTAGATAAACACTAGCATGTAAAGTTTTTCTTTTATTAAGATTTCCTTTTCTAATTAGGATTAAGACAAAGTTTTAGGAAATATTTTTTAGGATTTTAGGATAATTACTAGAAATATTTTGGAAGTTATCCTAATCTTTTGTTTTGATTTTTTCATGCAAACATAGGACAATTTTGATTCTAACAACCTAGAACAAACAGATGAATATTTTTTTTCTAATTCGATTTTAGGTTTCTAGGTTCAATGCTTTCATGCAATCAATAACAATCGAAACTAAGAAATCAATAACAACCGGATTTCAATCATGATATAATTGGTTCAATTCGCAAGCAATCTAGCAACCCTAAGCCTCACACAATCCGATTTTAGTATTTTAGGGTTCTTATAGAATTAAGTCAGGTTCGATTTTAATTTCGAGGATGCATGCATAACATAAAGCAACAAACAATCGATCCTCAGCAAGCTTTTAACCTCAAACAATTTGGATTTAATCATAGCATAATTGGTTTAATTTTCAAGCAATCTAAGCAGCCCTAAACCTCATAACAACCGATTTAAAAGTTTTAAAGTTTTAGGGGTTTGGGGTCTAAAGCTTAGGGTTTTGTTTGTTGATTGTTTACTTGTAGATTTTAGGGTTCTATTAGATTTAAGATCAGATTCGATTTCATAGGTTCTAAGGGGGTTTGATTATTGTTTACCTTCCACCGTTTGGAGGTTGACTGGAATGGAAACGGGAGCTAAAGACCTCGGTTTTACCTTGAACTTGACCACGAACCTCAGACCAATATCGGACAAAAGCTTGATCACGAACAAAACACGAACTGGGACCAATCGCCGATCTGGAACAACCACGAACTTGTCACAAACAGGAACCGATCGCCGAGAGTTTGGACTATCGCCGAGCTTGGACGAACAAGGACTTATGTGCGGCGGTGGTTTAGGGTTTTAGGGTTTTCTCAGTTGGACTTTAGAGCAAGTCGTGCTGATAACGTGTTGTAAACTAGAGAAACTTGAAGGAGGTTTTCTCTTATTCTTATTAATGATTCAATAGGTAATGTTACATATATATAGTAAAGGTTAAAGCCTTATCACAATAGGAAACACTAAACATTTAAACCGACTTAGTACAAGGATAGTGGCCGATGGGCCTTATGGTCTTGGACGTGTATATGGGCCGGTTAAGGAGTCCACTCCAAGTGTTTTACAACATTATTATTTCATATTATTATTATTTCCATTGTATGATTCATCCTCTATAATGTCTAAGAGAAACTCCATGTTCCGTTCACTGTACTCCACCGCTTTTATCGATTCCATCATTGGCCGGAGTATCTCCTCTTTGTCGTAACAGCCTCCTCAACCACCAATGCTAAAATGATTTACTTGTTCGAATCATCATCATCTTCCACCACTTTCTCATCGGAGGCAGTATCGATAACGGCGGTGTCAATAACAGCGGAGGAAGAAAAAGTGTATCGATCATAGAGATCTAATTAGTTATTACTCTTGATTCACTCTTGATTGTTTCAAAAATGGCTTCCTCTTGTGATATGTCTATATTTTGTCTCTTCTTAGCCTATTTTTATCATGCATTTAGCTAGGATAACTCATTGGTTTGCATCATTTTCTAGTTCTTTCTATACACTTTGCACGTCTAGGTAGCTCTTGCATCATCCTTGCATACATTGTGCATTTTGGAGTATTTCAGGTATTTAGGAGACGTTGGAAGCCATTCTCGTCCGAGCCATGGTCACCATCTCCGTTTCGTCCGAGCCATGGTCACCATCTCCGTCTCGTCCGAGCCATGGTCACCATCTCCGTTTCATCCGAGCCATGGTCACCATCTCCATTTCGTCCGAGCCATGGTCACCATCTCCGTTTCGTCCGAGCCATGGTCACCATCTCCATTTCGTCCGAGCCATAGTTACCATCTCCGTCTCGTCCGAGCCATGGTCACCATCTCCGTTTCGTCCGAGCCATTGTCACCATCTCCGTCTCGTCCGAGCCATAGTCACCATCTCCGTTTCGTCCGAGCCATTATCGCCATCTCCATCTCGTCCGAGCCATTGTCACCATCTCCGTTTCGTCCGAGCTATGATGACATTGCATTCCATTCGACGCACACAGACTCGATCGCACATGTCGGGAAGAAGGACGTTTGGTTTCACACGCTTCAGGAGATTACCGAACCGACGCTTTACCTTGTCGTTTTAAGTTTTAGGGCTTTCCATATTGGACTACTATATATACATTTTGTTAAGTCTTTGCGGAGACATCTTATCTTTTAATCTCGTTTTTGTTCCCAGAAGGTTTCTGAACCTAGCCACCAATACGTTCTGAGACTTGTATTCCGATATTTTTGAGATTTATTCAGATTTTGCATTTGATTCTTTCTACAAAGTTGTTCACCTTATTTTTATCTACCTAATAATGCTTGTTTCAATGATTTCTGTTTTTGCATCCTTGACTATGATTTTTGGATCTGAGTAGTGTGTTAGTTCTTGAGGATGGGATAGATTAGGTGGAGGATCTTAGGATGTAGGGTGTTTAAGCTTGATTTGTATGATTCCCTTCTAGACTAGAGATAGAATTGCTAGTTTCTCTCTGATCAATTGGAACTAGGTTCGAGACATTTCCATACCCAAAAGGTGTTTGATGAAATGTCTGACCAACTAGTGCCAGAGACTTACGTTCCTAGCCTAAGAGATTAGTTGTCTAGGACGTTTGTTGACTTGAATGAACTTGTCTGTCATGCCATGCTTGATCATGTTTCTCTAGCGAGAGCTAGGTTTGGAAGTGGTTGAGTCTGAGTAGCTTTTGCCAAGAGATTGGATTAGCTAAGTTGTGATGTTCATTGTTTAAGGATACTTTGCTTGTGGCATGTTAAACACTCCTTAGACTAGGATACTCCACCGACATCAATTACCCCATCCTTAGGACTTCTTTCTTTCTGATTTTTATTACATTCCTGGAACTGTTTCGTTTGTTCATGCTTAGAGTCGTTTGCGTTTTTATTCACTTTCGCTTCTTGTCATGTATTCTTGTTTCTAGTTCTGTGACTCACTTCCGTTTCGCATTTTGATCATTCTAGGACTGTTAGATAAAAAACACTCTTTGAATTGGCTTAACTTATGACTTCTTGATTGCATCTTGAGTGACTAGCATCATCCCATTTGGATTGACACCTTAAGTACTACAACTACATAAGGTTAATTGAACCTACTAGGAGACACAAAAATCTTAGTATCATCTTGTAATGAGACAATGACACTAAAGTGAGTGAAAAGATCAAAACTGCAAGATTCAAATTTGAAATGGAAGAAGAGAGTCGAATTGGAGACAAGCTTTCAATTTTGGTACTTACGGGTTACGGCGGAGCGAATCCATGTGGCGGTGGATGAAGATGAATCAATTAAAACAGAGTGTGGTGAGGTTATTAAACAAGTAGATCTGGTTTTGCAAATGCTTAGAACGCTTGATCGATTCGTCTCCGATTCTTCTTAACAAGTTTATGATGTGATGTGAAATGAATTATTAGTGTGTTTGATTTCCATAGTAAAGAAGTTGTGATGTTGCTTCCTCCTATAGCTATGAATGATCCAATTTTGCATTTGGTTTGGTCTTTCATTGTTTCAATTCAAATGGAGAAATTAGTTGATAGAATTGATGTGACAAATTAGCTTGGTTTTCTTGCTGTAGATAATGATCAAAATAAGATGATTATTATAGATGAAGGTTGTGTTGCTCAAATATTAAAGTTTTTAATGAGTTCATTGGCAGAGGGGCAAATCGTTGCGGCTATGGTGTTAGTGTTAACATCTTGTGATAATGAACTTGGTGTTTTGATAATTTTTCACGTTCTTAGTGATTCTTCAGTTGTCCAGATTCAAGGTAGCTACATTGGTTGCAAAAATGGCTGACGTACGAGGTGATTAATCATCATCAAGTTATACTCTTAACAGACAAAAGAAACTTATCATAGACAAAGAACAAGAGAAGATATACTCGATTCCATGGCAAAGCTGA
Organism: Camelina hispida; assembly: GCA_023657505.1. Lineage (NCBI taxonomy): Eukaryota > Viridiplantae > Streptophyta > Magnoliopsida > Brassicales > Brassicaceae > Camelina > Camelina hispida. Next base: position 34,848,079 of record CP094631.1, read on the forward strand.
GGATTCCACAACACTTGGACGTTATTCTGGTTCTGGTCATCACCATTTCTCGAATTTCTAAATATTTATGAAAACCTTCCTAAACATTAAAAACGTCTTCCTAAACATTATGAAATCCTTCCTAAATTTTTTTTAAAATTAGCTTTTTGAGTCTTAATTTATGATTTGCCTTAATGTATCACATATTATTCCATCAGTGAGGGATATTGATTTTATGTTGGTTAGATCCTGATATTTAATCTTCATAAACAATATGTGTAGTGATTTGATTTTGTGTCTTCTTAAATATTTATGAAGGCTATCGTGAATTTTAAGATGTCATTTCTAAATATTATTGAATCCTTTCTAAATTTAAATAAATGTGTTTCTAAATCTCTTTTTGGTGTTTTGCCTCAATATGTCAAGGCTTACTCCATCAATGAAGGGTAAAGATTTTATTTTTCTGCATATTTGGGTGTTTACCAATGTCTAGACTTTTTTATAAAAACCATCATGAAGTTCATCATGAATTTCAAACTTTTTATGATGTTCATCCTGAATTTCAAACTTTTTATGAAAGTCATCCTTAAAACCAAGAAACCATTCTTGGATTTTGTGATTTGCAAGCCTGTTTCACAAGACTTCTCCAAAGCGTTGCTGTTAAGATTAATAACAATTGGTGCTGCATATTGGAGGAGGACTAACTAATCAACCTCTAATGCAAAATAAAAACACACAACCATCTACAATCACTTTGCTACATGAATCATCTGTACCAGTCACATCTTAACCTTCACCAACGAGCTGAAATTACAACAAAAAATCACTTTTACTTCAATAAACTTCATCAAATTAGCAAACAAATAAAACATCTAACCCCCCTCCCAACTGAATAAAAAAAGCCCAATTTTTACAAGCTAGATTTTAAAATAAGAAGAAGGATTCAAACACAGAGTGTTTCAATTACTATAAACCTCAGATGGCTACAGAGGAGAGAGAGAAAATAGGTAAAAGCGGTGGCAATCTTCGATTATAATAAGAAATTGGAATCTCCGTGTCTCTCTTGTGAATGTCACCGATATCGATGACTCTTGCGGATGTCACTGATCTTCTGCGGATGTCATCAATCTCTTGTAGATCGCCGGCGATTGTGTCGAAGCTTTGGTCTTTGGTAAACAATCAACAACGAGACAACAATGGTTAGTGGAGGAGAGACGCGTGATTGTACTTGGTACAGGAAAGCGCGTAAGAAAATAATAATAGATTAAAAAAATTAATAATTTTAGTGTTTTAATATTTAATTAAAGCATGTATGCTAGTTTTGGAATTTAGGAGAGTGTGTACTAAATTTAGAATAAAAACTTAATTTGGTGCTATTTTTGAGAATTTCTTATATAATAATTCTAATTGGTTTTTAATAAGTGTGAAAGCAAACTATATTTATCATATAATAAAATGGAGAAAATTATATTTATAAACTCAAATTTAAATTTACAAGAGCAAAAGATATATTTATCATACGTAGAGCCTCTACAGTTCAGTTGTGTATCTTGGATCCATCCATATCTAACTAAAGATCTTAAAATCTAGAACAAGAGAAGGGTTAAGACTTAAGATCCAAAGAGATCTAAAGAAAAAAAAAAAAATTAGAACATGGAAACTTCCTATAGGACCCAAGATTGCCACCTTCCGTACATCAGATTAATCGACCAATTAAGTCCACGAGACACGCAAGATTCTCTTGTTCTTGTTCTTATGATCTTATCCTAATTAACATCTATTTAATTATTATTTTCTTTCTAAATTTATTTTCTCAAGTTGTTCTTGTTTAGTAATTGCTTTCGTTTGATTATCTATACTAGTATTTTTGCAGCAGTTTTTGCTCAAAAATGTTTTTTGGAAAGTTTTTGCATTTAATGCATTGATTTTAATATTGATTACCAAAATTTTCAAATTAATTATAAGTAAGATTTTAAAAAATAAGGAAAATTTTCTACCTCATTTAAACATAAATATATATATGATTCTTTTTCATTTTTATTTGAATTTATATTTAAATTATCTTGAATTATTCTATAATACATTTAGTTATTAAAAATTGTGATTTTTTTCTGCATATGATGTAATACAAATTTTTAAAAACATACATATATTACTCAATTTACGGATATAATATCCCACATCGCCTAAAAAATTTGGACAATGGTTTAGAGTCATACTATAAAAGAGACCAAAATGATTCATAATATAAAAATTTTGATTTATCAGGCATTCAAACTTAAAAAAAAAATATTTGGTTTATTGATTCTTTATTAAAGATTTTTAAAAAGTTAAATATTAGAAATATTTATATTTTATAAAAAGTAGAATTATTATAAATATTTATATTTTTTAGAAAGTTAAACTTTATAAAATGTTAAAAATATTAAAAATATTTAAATGTTCATGAAGTTTCAAATTTATAAAATTTAAATATTATAAATATTTCAACTTTTTAAAAAGTTAAAAGACCTTTAAAATATTAATAATATATTTAAACTTTTACGAAACTTCAAATATGATAAATACTCAACCGTTTTAAGAATTCTAGGTATTATAAATATTTAAACTTTATAAGAAGCGCCAATCTTATAAAATGTAAATGGTTACATTCTTAATAATTAACATAGCAACTCAAGCTAATATTTATAATACAAAACAATAAATATAAAAAATTAAGATGATATAGTGCGAGTTAAACTATCTCGGGACGGAGTTATATAGCAAGAAGGATTTGTCGATATTTACATAAATTTAAAATATTATTAAATTGGTGTTATACGGGTAAAACATCATTTCATTATTTTGTTAAACTATCTCGGGACGGAGTTATATAGCGGTATTATATGGTTTAAACTTTAAATCATAAAATCAAAAATTATTATATAATTGTAACATATTTAACCAACAAATAAAATTTATAATTTAAATGTTTTAATTATAAATAATTTGCACCGCGGTGTACCGCGGGTCCTAATCTAGTATATGTAATATTTAGAGAAAGGGAGCGTCGGGGCACGTGGGATGTCACCGTACGTACCATACAATACTAATGATATGCTTTTGGAATAATTGAGAGAGGTTAATATAAATTGTAAAAGAGTTATAACTTTAGGGCACATTCTTCTGCCTTTGCCACTACTGTTCTCTCCTATGATGAAGCATTATTATCCCCACAAACCAAAGTATTTTTTCTTTCTTTCTTTAGATTAGATGTGGTTTAAAATATATACTGATTTACGGGTCAGTGATTGTCATTATATGATTTTCGAAGTGTGATAAGATATGTGAACTGTAGAAATTGATTTTCTAGCAGTCTCCATCCAAGTCTTCTAGTATGTATAGTCTTTTTCCTCATATGCATTTATATGCGTTGGACTTTGATTTCTAGATAACGATCTCATTGCAAAAACATATAAAGCAAGCTGATATATCATTGATTTTAGGTGTTTTAGGCATGATATAAGGAGTCTTTATAGTCTTTCTTTGTGTGTTTTAGGTTCTTCGTGAGTCTTTTTCAAGTTTTATAGGATTTTGGCATGGACGAAGCAAAGTGAAGCAATTTGGAACGTTTTGGAGCATTTAACCGAAGGAAATCAACTTGGATACAATCAAGACTGATGGTGTCGATCGACACCACCCTTGGTATTGGTCGACATCCTTGTTAGCCAACACAAGACCCAAGTTTTGAAAATTTACAAAATTGACCCCAAAGTTTTTTATATTTGCATTATTAGTTCCTGCACGTGTTTTAGGAATATAAATAGGAATTTTAGGTCATTGTTTAGATCTAAGTTTTATTTTCCCTGCAAAACCCTGAGAGATTTTTAGAGATATTTTGGAGAGAAGAATCAAGACTCGTTCAGAGAAGATTCATAACTCATTTAATATTTCTTTATTCTCTTTTTTAATGCAATTTATTCAAAAGATATTTTGCTTTTCATGTGCTTGTTAAGTTTATGGTTTCTCATTAGAGATTTCATGGATTGTTAGATTGATCGATTGTTTGGATTAATTATCTTTCTTGTTCTTCACCATAGTTTATTCTTAATGCTAGATCTTTGATTAATCATCTGGATTTAGAACTTAGGATTATTAATTGATATGAGAATACAATTGACTTTCCTGACAAAAACCTCTGGTGAACAAAATTACTTTTTGCAATCAGATTTGAATTAGTTTTTTTTGTGAACAAATCTAAACTTGATTTATTGCTGGTTTTTAACTTAGATTTTGCAAAGAGATTTGGATTTTCGAGTTTTAAACTTAGATAATATTTACAGTAAGAACGGATTTATTTTACAATTGTGTTTAGAGTTCAAGAACGGTGCTTGATTGTTGAATCCTGCTTGATTAATTTATTGATCTAATTTTCTATGATTTTATGAGAATTTCTCTAGACTTAGCGTTTATTCTTATTGATTTACAACTATTTTATTTTCTATTTATCTTTACAATTTAATTTTAATATTTCTTTTTGTTTAGCATAATTAAAAGATTATTTAATATATTATGTGAGTTTAAATATCTATTCGATTCCTAATTACTACTTTCATTCAATAAAGATTTCTCTCAAAGTTTCAGTAGTGAATTTTCCAAATTCCAAAAAGGCATTTCACAAAAGTTTCATCTAAGCTACCAAAAGTAATAAAAAGAAAAGTCGTATGACAAAAAAAGCTTTTTGGTCACGGAATGAAAGTTAAAATCATAAAATTAAAGATATATAAAAGAGATAATGGCATTATATGAATCACATTCCTCGTCTGATTCCACCCACATTATCAAAGTAAGAAAAGAATATACTTTATAAATTTTATTGGCAAGAAATAAAAAAAAAAGGAAGAAGGAGAATTCGATACCATGATGACGCTTGTCTGCCATGATTTCTTCTACAGCTACTTTAGCAAAAAAGTATGAGAAAAAAATGAAAGATAGCCTAAACTTTATTGTTAAGATGAAATATTTATATGTTAATGGCACAATTTAAGGGAGACAGCAAAGTGAGAAACACTAAGGTTGTAATGGGAACGTATGCATAATCAACCCCACAGTGTGTGTGGAACAGTAATATGTTTTAGTGTGTCTGATTAGTCACTAGTAAGTAGTAACTAAACAAACAAAACAGTAGTGGACGATATTTAAAGTGAACTTCACACTAAATTTTGTTCTTTTTTTTTGTTTAAAAAAATAATATATATATATATGTTCGAAAGTATACCTATTAGTTAAAATTTAAAAACAAATAATAATAACATGTGTTTATCAAATTACATTTTTTTTTGAAAGATCTATATATATTGCTAATTTGTTTAAGTATCAGAATTTATTTAAAAGATATATATCATCAAAAAATAAAAAAATTAATATATATCGATACAAATTAAAAGCAAGTGGCTGTGCCCAAAATATAAAAAATCAAAATTAAAAAATACATTTAATCAAAAAATTAAATAAATAATTACTTAAGTTTTAGCAATCTAAGTTCAATTAATACATTAATTTCACATATAATTTTATCAATGATCTAAAATTTATATAGTTTTTGATGTTAATATAAATTAATTGATACATCAATTATTAAGTGAATTAATTTATATATTTGTATCAATATTTTGAAAGTAATGCAAATAATTCACATCAGTTATAAAGAAATGATGTCACCTCGAGACATTTTTATTTTACAAATATAGTGATGTTAGATTTTTTACTGCTTTTCTAGTTTAACATTAACGTTATGTAATTTAAATTTTTATTTTTGTTTAGATTTAGCCCAACTATTTTATATTGCACATTTAGAGTTAGAGTGTCACATAAGATTAATTCTATCATATAACTCATCTTACATCAAACTTCTGGTAATTCTAACATATTCCACTATATCATTTGTGAAGCTTAAAATTTGTTTAGCAAGATCTAGCTGTAACATCCACAAACTAAATATTGCGTTTTGGGGTAGATGACGATCAACACCAGGGATGTGATGATAGACACCAGGGGTGTAACGATCGACACCAAGAGTGTGACGATCGACACCATCTATTTCGGATTTGACTGGTTTGATTTAATTGCTGTTTTGTTTGGTTTAATTCAATTAAAGATCTCTAACCGACATATATAAGGTAAAAATCGATCTAGGCTTTGGAGAGCCTCTTTTTTTGTCAATTTAAAGAGAAAAAAGGAAGAAATGGTTGTTGAGTGTTCTTGAGATTTTTGTGAAGATTGCTGGCTGTTTTTGAGAGATCTGAAGCTAGAATTGTGTTAGAAGCTTGCTAGGAGTGTGTGGGCGTCAGTTTGGGTCAGAAACTTCATGCAAAAGAGGTGAGTGCATGACCATGGCTGATCTAAGCTTGAGAATTCTTTGTTTTTGTTTTCTTTGAGTTGCTTGATTGATTCTTTGCTTGCTTGTGGTCGATTTGGGGTGTCTATGGTCTTATATGGCTTGTGGATGAGTTTGGAACGCTTGGGAGAAGTTTGGAGTCGGAAATCTGCAAAGGAGCATCGAGGAAAACGATGCTCGGTATCAGTGTCGATCGACACCATTAGAGTGTCGGTCGACACCAGTGTCAGGATGGCTCGGGAATCTGTGGAGTGTCGATCGACACCATGTATTTTCTTGTTCGTGCTCGGTCCTCTCGTCTATAACATTCGGTTCTATCGTCTATGGTCCGTCTCTGCATCTGTGACTTACGGTCTTCTCGTCCGTAGTTCGTCTCTGCATCCGTGACGTGTGGTCCTCTCGTCTGTAGTCCGTCTCTGCATCCGTGACTTACGGTCCTCCCGTCCGTAGTCCATTTTTGCGTCCGCGACGTACGGTCCTCCCGTCCGTAGTCCTTTCTTTGACTTCTTCTTATTTTTAACTCGGCCTTTTCCTTACTTTATACTCTTTGCACCCTTTCTCCGACATTTTTATCATCCATCGTTATTTCCCCCTGGTTGGCCCAATGGCTCATGTCCACTCTTCGGCTATTGGCCGTTCCACGTCTTAGTGACTTCCTCCTCACGTTACTCGGTCGTTTGCCAAAGTTTATCTTTCTCCATCTTCCCAAGTTTTCTCCGGTCTTTCTGAATGTGTTTTTCTCTGGTCCGGTACATAACCCTTGGTACGGATCACTACATTCTTCCCCCTTAAAAGAATTCGTCCTCGAATTCTAATGTCTTGGTCACTTCCTTTGTGATATTCCAGACTATTATCATCTATTTCTTCATCCTATCATCATTGCATCCACCATTGATATATTTACTGCGCTGTACTTGCGATCCACGAATCACGTTCGTTTTTTCCCACATTTACTCAATTCCATTCGTCCTTGCTTATATCTCTCGCGGTGTCACTGGTTGAAGTTGTTCCAAAATCTTCTTCATCTCCAGTACTTCCTTGGTTCTTCTTAATCCCTACTTCTCTCGGTTATGAGTTCCATCCTAACATAACCTTACCCAACCTATCCTCACATCCTGATTGTAGTACTCTCCATTCTTTGATCATCCACGTCTTTGTTTGTTACATTGCTTTTCTTGATACGATTGACTTTTATCATCTCGTTCCATAACCTCCCCGTCTCTAATTGGTTTTCATTACCGCATTTTAACTTCAACATTTTTGAATTCTTCTCCTTCATCTTATGCATTCATTTGCGAATTTTTCGTAGTAGGCTTGACCTGCATTTCTCCTTCTTCCATTAACTTGTCGTGGCACTACACCCTGTGCTTGTGCTCATCATCACGCCTCTATCTCTACATCTTAAGTATCAAGTTGCATTCTCTTGACATTCCTCCATTCTTGGTCCAAACTCCTGTACTTAGTTTGGTTCTCCCCATTATTTTCTTGCACCCTCTTCAAATTGGTTTAATGGGACCTCGCTGGTTCTGCCACTTGCATCGAGTGTGCTTCCCTTCTCCATTATTTTCTTGCACCCTCTTGTCACGCCCTCATGATTTTTAAACCACTCTCATATTTGATTTTTGTTTCGCCTACTGTCCACCTCCTTGGACTTGCCTTAACACATTCACTCATATATTTATTTTATCATCATTCTCTCTTGTCTTGCTGCAATTGATTCCAGTGTCTTCCTTGATCATTCTCATGCTATCTTCGATTTGTCGGATTGTGCTCTTGCAGTGTTTAGGTGAATCCTCAATCAATCATGCCAAAATAATCACAATTCAATTGGTTAGCTATGCAACCTATGTGCAACCTAAACCATTATGCATGTAATCAAAGATTTACCAAGCAATCACACAAACGATTAGCAAGCAAACACACACAACAATCATACAACAACAACAAAAAGGCTAAAGACTTAGCACAAACGCCCTTTAATATCTTATACCAAAAAGAATTAAGGGTTCTACCGGCTTGCTATTCAAGTTCAAGATGTAGTCTTAAAGACCTAGATAAGTTATTACACAAAAGGTTAAGTTCCAACCCCTTTCCCCCCAAATAAAAAGGTACATAAAACCTAGAACATGGCTAACAGGTGCCTAGGGTTTTCTCAGGAACTTACACATCCTACAGTTACATTCACACTGTCTTGGTGGCTGGTCGGTACTTGGTTCAGTGGGAGGGATCAAAGAGGTCGAGACCGCAGGCGCTGGAGCTTAACTCTCGCTTGGTCCACTTTCATCCGGTCTTCGGATTCAAGTCGGACAGTTGTGTCGTTGGTGCCCAAACGCACCACATTCCCAACAAACGGCGATGTCTCCCAGTCCTAGAGTGCACAAGGCTGCTCTCCAACAATAACGGACTCAATGTCCATTTTCTCTACACACAACACAATAGGTCGTGTTCCTCATTTAAACTCGGGATGGATTGGTTACTCGCTTCCTGGACTGAGCTCGGGTTCTTGGCATCTCTCTCAACGTTCATATTTCCTCACGTCCCGCTGGTCCGATGATATCATTCAAATGCTTGGTCCGCTTCTCACTTTCTTTTCCGTTTTCCAATCGGACAACCTCTCTTCTCAACCTTCCCTCCTCGGCTAACTTCTCAACTAGCACCATCATCGAGTCCCTTAGTATTTTGACTTGCTTCCTCTAGTTGTTCATCCCTTGGTTCTTGGTCAGGTACTTCCTCTTGTTCCCCTCTAGGTTCACTTCCGGTGGTCATGTCATGATCCTCTTCGGGTTCACCCCCGACTTCTCTTGTTCCACCTTTCGTGTTCAAGTTCTCCGCCTCTTGTTCTTGTTCCTCTCTTGGTTATGTTTCCGTAATTGGTACAGGAACATTCTCGGGTTCTGCCTCAGCCATACCCTCATGTTTACCCTCCGGCTCTATCTCAGCCACTCTCAAACGCCTCATCAAGGCCTCATTGTTTGTCTCCACTTCTAGCAGCATTGGATCCCATTGGCCCATTCTCCTCGTTGCATCCCTCTGATTCTCGATCTCTTATGCTTCCTCACCCGGATCTGGTACTTGTACTGGTGCTGGCACTGGGTCGGATTGAGCTTCCTCTCTTGGCACTCCTCTTGATCTCTTTTTAACTTCGACTATGAGGGTTGGTATACCCTCCTCATCACTGGACAACATCTCCATAACCTCCAAGTACTCCTCCTGGTCACTATCACTCAAACTAGAATCCCCATCTCCCTCGACTTCATTCGCTCGCACATTGATCTCACCTCGATCATTGGGCTCAGTCCCTTCATTCATCTCAGCTCCGTCATTGGTCTCAACTCTCTCATCATCCATCTCCTCCATGATTTATGTCAACATGTTCAGGACTAGATTCCTGGTCTCCTCTCTCTCACCCTCCGGCACATCATCCGGTATAGTCACTGTCAGACCGCGTCCATCAACGATAATCTAGATCCGTATCGGTATCTCAGTTCCTCTTGGAGCTGCCTGATCATCCCAATCATTCATCCCATTCTCATCTTCTCCTAAACACTCGGAAGGACCGGTCTCAACGTTCTCATATTCTCCCAAACACTCGGAAGGATCAGACTCTATAGGTTGGTCCACCTCCTCCTCATACCCCTCCAACAATCCATCAAGACTCCAGTTGTCTGGGTCTATGGTCGCATGTGTACTTTCGGACTTGGTCAAAAGATACCCATTATGGTAACTTGCCTCTATTAAGATGAACACGCCAATCCTTGGTCTATATGTCATATATATGTCGTTTTGTATAGTATAAGAAGTTTCCTTATTTTGATCTTCTTGTATCCATATAAATAGAATGTAACTAGGTCAATATTTGTCAAAGAATGAGAAACTCTCCTTCTCCCATTCTACATCTCGCCGTCTCTCTATACTCTCTCTAATCTCCTATCTTTTTTCTTGAATACTCACTCATTCTATTCATTCTTATTCGTGATTTATTCTTACATGGTATCAGAGCAGTAACACTCATATTCTACAAAATCTTAGTTTGTTTTTATTTCGCACCAAATTCAGTTCGAAAATCTCTCATGGATCTCAACTAAACGTTAATCATTCCGGTTACACTCAAGGGTGGAAACTACTTGCTATGGGCAAGGACTACAAAGACAGCGCTGTGTGGTCGTGGACTTTGGTAGCATATTGAGAAGAATGAAGCTAAAAAAGAGATAATGACTACACAAGAAGGAAAGGAGATCGTGGCTTGTGACAGTAACAAATGGTTCTGAGAGAATCAAAGTGTTTTGGCTTTTATCTAAAACTCCTTGGATGCTCCGATCCTTGAGTCGTATTCTTACTGCAAGACGGCTAATGATCTTTGGGATACCTTGAAAAATGTGTTTGGAAATGTCTCAAACCTCAGCCGTGTATTTGAGGTAAAGAGAGCCATCAACAATCTTAATCAAGAAGAGATGGAGTTCACCAAACATTTTGGGAAATTCAGATCTCTTTGGGCAGAGTTAGAGATGTTAAGACCTAACTCGGTGGATCCAGTTGTCCTAAACAAACATCGTGAGCAAGATAAAGTGTTTGGTCTTTTCTTGACGTTAAAATCATCATACAATGATCTCATCAAACATATCGATAAACTCCCAAGTCTCGATGATGTGTGTAATCAAATTCAAAAAAAGCATGGCTCGATTGGTCTGTTTGGAGCTAAAGGAGATCTTATCACCGCCAACAAAGGAGAGGTTGCTGTAGCAAACAAGGGTTACTACAAATGTGATGGGAAGAACCGTGTCATATGTGACCATTGTAAGAAACCGGGTCATTTCAAGGATAAATGCTGGAATCTTCATCCTCACCTCCGACCAAGAAGTGTTAATCCAAAGGCAAACCAAGCATGTGGATATAGTGAAGGTCAAACTCAGGTGACGACTCAAACCACTGAAGGTAATGGAGCAGCACTAGCAGCTTCCTCGGATCTGGTGAGGAGGTCTGACCTCGATGCTCTCATCAAGGCTCTAAAAGAGTCTTCTGGTAACTCTTATCTTACTCTTAATGCTATGAAACCTCTTGTTGTGGATTATGGAGCCTCTCACCATATGGTTAGTGACTCTAAGCTAATTAGTGATATCAAACCAACTTTAGGGAATGTGATCATAGCAAATGGAGATAAGATACCGATTAAAGGAATTGGAAATTTAAATCTGTTTGATAGAACCTCTAAAGCGTTTTATGCCTAGTTTCACATCGAATTTGTTATCTATTAAGAAGGTGACTAATGATCTAATTGTTATGCAATTTTTGGTCCTAATGATGTGTATTTTCAGGATATTGAAACAAGTAAAGTTCTTGGCAAAGGAAGCACTAAAGATGATCTTTATGTGCTTGAGGATTCGAATCTCACCACTGCATTATCTTCTTGCTTTAAGTCAATAATCGATGAGACAATTGGTTCAATTTGGCATGCTAGACTTGGTCATCCACATTTTCGTGCATTGCAACTAGTTTTACCTAGTTTTTCTTTTAAAAATAATGATTGTGAGGCTTGCATTCTTGGTAAACATTGCAAAACAGTTTTTCCCAACTCTTCTACTATGTATGAGCATTGTTTTGATTTAATTCATTCTGATGTTTGAACATCACCATGCTTGTCTCGTGAAAATCAAATATATTTTGTCACTTTTATTGATGAAAAATCGAAATACACTTGGTTAACTTTGCTTCCATCTAAGGATAGAGTTCTTAAAGATTTTCTAAACTTTCAAAATTATGTGACTAACCAATTTAATGCCAAGATAAATATTTTGAGATCAGATAATGTTGGGGAGTACACAAGTCATAGATTTAAACAACATCTGGCCAAACATGGGATTGTACACCAAAAACGTTGTCCTTATACGCCTCAACAAAATGGTGTAGCTGAAAGGAAGAATATACATCTTATGGAGGTTGCCCGGTCCATGATGTTTCACTCGAATGTACCAAAGAAGTTCTGGGGAGATGCAGTTGTCACAACATGTTATCTGATCAATCGAACTCCAACAAAAATACTGGGTGATATCTCTCAATTTGAAGTGCTTAACAAGATTAAACCATCTATTAATCACTTACGTGTATTTGGTTGTGTATGTTATGTCCTAAAACCTGGTGAACAACATGACAAACTCGATGCTAAGAGTGTCAATAGCATGTTTATTGGATATTTAATTATACAAAAGGGATATAAATGCTATGAACCAGAAGCTAGAAGAGTCTTGGTCTCAAGGGATGTAAAATTCTTAGAATCCAAGGGACTCTATGATGAAAAGAACTGGGAAGACTTGAAATATCTCTCCTGTTCTCAAACTGACAGAGCAAACAACCTTCGAATCCTTCTAGAGAGGCTTGGAGTTGCAGATAACTAGCCTCAACCGTCACCTATCATCAGTAAACCGCCGATTGCCTCTGACAACGAACCGATTGAGCTACATCATCTTGAATCAACAACTGAAGACGTGAGTAGTTCACCAGCAGAACCTGCTCGACAACATCAAGACGTGGATGAAATTAACAACAACCATGAGGAAACTCTAAACTCACTTAGTACTAACAACAGTGAGGATCCTACATCAGATGATGACCTTACCTCAGAAGGAGAAGAAGCCGAAATAGAAGAGGATCAACCTCAAGGTGTGGAGACCGATGTTATTCCCTTCCGCAGAAGTGAGCGTCTCAAGTCTACTACAATAGTCAGGCTGTGGCTCATCCTATACAAGCAGTCTGCACTCTTGCACACCTCCCTGTTGCGCATCAAGTCTTTCTTACTCAAATCGACCAGCATTGGATTCCACAAAGTTATGAGGAAGCTAAAGAACACAAAGTTTGGAGGGATGCCATGGGAGATGAAACTAACGCAATGATAAAGAATAATACATGGGATGAAGCTGATTTACCGAAAGGAAAGAAAGCCGTGACATCTTGGTGGATATTTACTATCAAGTACAAGAGTGATGGGGGGATAGAAAGATATGAAGCCAGGCTTGAAGCTAGAGGATTTACTCAAACCTATGGAGAAGACTACCTTGAGACATTCGCACCATTAGCCAAACTTCACACGGTAAGAGTAGTTCTTTCACTAGCTGTTAACCTCTCTTGGGAATTGTGGCAGATGGATGTAAAAAATGCGTTCCTACAAAGAGAACTAGAGGATGAGGTGTACATGAGACCACCATCGGGTCTTGAAGACACTATTGTACCTGGAAAGGTGTTCAAGCTCAAGAAAGCCATCTACGGTTTAAAAAATCTCCACGGGCCTGGTATCACAAAATCAGCTCAACACTCATTGATAAAGGCTTTAGAAGATCAGAAGTGGATCATACATTGTTCAAGTATCCAAGCCAAAGAGGTATTATAGTCATTCTCATATATATTGATGATATTATCATCTCAGGGGATGACAAGGTAGGCATTCAAGATACAAAACAGTACCTTAAATATGTATTTGATATTAAAGATCTTGGAGAACTAAAGTACTTTCTTGGGATAGAAGTGTGTCGTTCTGAAGAAGGACTCTTATTATCATAAAGAAAGTACACACTTGATCTTTTGAAAGATGTAGGCAAGCTTGGATCAAGACCGGTTGAAACACCACTCGAAGAAAACTACAAGTCAAACTGTAAGGGGGAGTCTGATGAAGCTCTATTTGAAGATGTAAAACAGTATAAACGGTTGGTAGGTAAGCTCATTTATCTCACCATAACTCGACCTGATATATGCTTTGCTGTGAACCAGGTAAGCCAACATATGCAAAAGCCAACAGTACATCATTGGGAGATGGTGAGCCGCATACTCAAGTATCTCAAAGGAGCTCCTGGACAAGGCATTTGGATGGGATGTAATAAAAATACAGAGCTTGTAGGATACTGTGATGCAGATTATGCTGGAGATCGTGAAGATAGACGCTCAACAACAGGTTATTGTACATTTGTGGGAGGAAATCTTGTCACTTGGAAGAGTAAAAAGCAAAAGGTGGTCTCTTTCTCAAGTGCTGAATCAGAATACATGGCAGTGAGGACGCTCACAACCGAACTAATGTGGCTCAAAGCTCTCTTGAAGGACCTAGGCGTCAACACTTCAAAACCGATCACAATGCTATGTGATAATGAAGCTGCCATTCACATTGCAACCAACTCAGTATTTCATGAAAGGACCAAACACATAGAGGTGGACTGTCATAAAGTCAGGGAGCAAGTTCAACTTGGAGTGATCTTACCATGCCACACCGAGAGTTCTAAACAATTGGCAGACATCTTCACCAAAGCAGCAAGTTCGAAAGTTTGTGAGTATATACACTCCAAACTCGGGCTCATGGACCTAACTAGGCAACAAGCAAAGACCCTAAACTACTGAACCCATACGCTTTTTCTCTTAGTGTGTTTTTGTCCCAAATGGGTTTTATACACTAGGTTTTTTTAATGAGGTGGGTGTTCATAGTTCCAAGCTCAACTATTACTCACACGGTTAAGCTTGAGGGGGAATATTAAGATGAACACGCCAATCCTTAGTCTATATGTCATATATATGTCCTTTTGTATAGTATAAGAAGTTTACTTATTTAGATCTTCTTGTATCCATATAAATAGAATGTAACTAGGTCAATATTTGTTAAGGAATGAGAAACTCTCCTTCTCCCATTCTACATCTCGCCGTCTCTCTGTACTCTCTCTAATCTCCTATCTCTTTTTTGAATACTCACTCAATCTCTTCATTCTTATTCATTATTTATTCTTACAGGCTCCTCCTGCCTTGGACCTTGTCTCCCTGAACCTTTCCCACCATTCACGCTGCCTGAAGACATCTGCACCACAACAAGGAAGTCGCTAGTTAAGTCTAATGTCCTCTCAAAAATAAACAAGCAACAACCAAAATCTAAAGCTGGTTTTGTGACACATTTACTCGATAAAACGTTTGAAAAGTCCAAGTGTACACGAGTTTCTCAACCCACTCTGACACCACCGTTATAATACCCTCAAACCGTCCCTACGGCCGGACAAACCGCGGACCGGCCCGAAGGTCGACACAAGAGGTCAACCCTCCGCGATCCAGCCGAGGTTTCACCAACGAATTAGGTTCCCCAGTCGGTCTGCCGGCAGCCGTCTACCCGCTATGTACGCACCTTAGGCCTTTCAACCTCTAGTACGCGCGGGGCGTTGTGCTGGCCTAGACTAGGCCATGTACCTTTTCTACTCGTCCGATTATACATGAAAATATCTCGATTTACTTAAGTATAATGTTACAATTCAAAAAAAAGTTACTCAAGTAAAACAGTTGGATCCATTTTGAAGAAATACATGTTATGGAAACAAGGATTTTTATTTAGCAAAGAACACAACATAAAACATCCTATTCGGTTCCCTAGCTGCCCAATTCTACCCACTTAGTCTTCCCTGCACGACAAAAACATAATTGGAAAAAAATGAGTAATCTAAGATTACTCAGTGAGTTGGGTAACCCTGTAACATGCAATCTTCCCATCCAACTACCAATCATGGCTACCCCAAAAACAATAATCAGTAAACACGCAATGCAAAATCAATTAGCAAGCAAGCAACAATCATGCAAACAAGACTAGAAATGACCAAGACAATTGACACTTCTAGACACTTAGCCACCAAAGGCCATCACAACACAACTCCCAAAACTCAAATGGGATAAGAGTACTAGTGATGTAGCAACAACATGTACACACTAGACTTTTCCAAACATACGCAACCTAGGGCCCAATGTCTTTCTGTCCCAACTCCTCATTTCCACTCCGCGTTGAAGCCACAAAGTCTACCAACCGGTTCACCACAAATTTGCATCGTCATGCAATAGATTGGGATAGTAGCTTGCTAGACACCGATTGTCCTTGCCAGGAGACTGCGAAGGTTCACTCGCCGGATCATCTCATTCTTTACTAGTCCAACATGACTCATGCGAACTAGCTAGATAAGTATTAATTCTAAGTCTACTGACACAATGAGTTAAGTACTTAAACAAATAAAATATTTCAAGTAAGAATCAAGCAATGCATGCAAGAAAACCAAGCAAAAAATTTACCCAAAAAATTATAATTCTTAGAAGTAAGAAATAAGTATTCATGCACTTAAAACGAATCTACATGCATGCAACCGATCAAACACACATGAATTTTAAGCATAAATTCTCAAATATATTTTTAACATGCATGTGGTACTCACAAATTTTCTACCCCTCTTAACGCACATGCAAGCCAATTTAATCCCAAAATTATGTAGGAAAATTATTGCATTTTTAGCTCATCAAATCACCACATTTTTCTCCCTCTTATCGGTTTAAAAATTCATGAAAATTTGCATGCATGATTATTTTTTCGGATCTGACCTTGCCAGCAACCCAATTTTTATGCATGCATGATCTTTTAAACCCACATCAAGACTACGTGCAACAAATGATTTTGATGCAAGCTAGTCTACTCTTAACTTGGGTTAGTATAGACGCAATCTACCACCATGAACATGCAACAAACAATAATCAAAGAGAGATACATGAGCTACCGAGCTCATGTATCCTCCAAACACTAAACCACAACTCACAATGATTTAGGCAGAGATTTGATTGAGTCAAGCTCTACCACACCGCAAATCCAACAGCACCTCGCCTCCTCTTCAGCTTCCAGCTCCGTCGAACTCCCGTCTTCTTCCCTTGATCGGAAATCACTTGATTTTTTTGCAAGAATTTTGAGAGAAAGATTTGGGAGAGTTCTGGTGTCTTTTGGAGATTTTTGGGGCACAAATGAGAGCAGTGAGGCTGTATTTATAGGCCTTACACTCGACTTTTCCATGCAAACACAAGAGTGATAAATGTCTCAATTCTTGCATGCGTCTGACACGTGGCTCAATCTAAGCTGCATGCGGCGCGTGTATCTCACACGCCAGGCGGAGGAGACTTAATCGTTTGACACGTGTCTTCCCGCTGGTAGCCAACTCTTCCGCTTCCCCCTTGTTCCTTCCTGCGTCCAGAGCTCCCATCCACGGTACACGACTCCGTCTACATCAAATGCAAGAATTATTTTCTCGTCCGTGCTCAGTTCTCTCGTCTATAACATTTGGTTCTATCATCCGTGGTCCGTCTCTGCGTCTGCGACTTACGATCTTCTCGTCCGTAGTCCGTCTCTGCGTCCGTGACATACGGTCCTCTCGTCCGTAGTCCTTCTCTGCATCTGCGATTTATGGTCCTCCTGTCCGTAGTTCATTTCTGCGTCCGCGACATACGGTCCTCCCGTCCGTAGTCCATTCTTTGACTTATTCTTATTTTTAACTCGGCCTTTTCCATACTTTATACTCTTTGCTCCCTTTCTCTGACATTTTTGTCATCCACCGTTCTTTTCTCCTTGTTGGCCCAATGGCTCACGTCCACTCTTTGGCTATTGGCCGTTTCGCATCTTACTAACTTCCTCCTCACGTTACTCGGTCGTTTGCCAAAGTTTTTCCTTCTCTATCTTCTCGAGTTTTCTCTGATCCTTCTGAACATGTTTTTCTCTAGTCCGGTACGTAACCCTTGGTACGGGTCACTATAGTGTTGGTGCCAGAGTGGCTGGTGATGCTAGGGTTATGGGTAAAGGAGTCCCAGCGGATGGAGCCCTGGAGGAAGTGTTGACCTGGTGGGCTTGTTGACACAGCTGTTGGAGTGGTTACTGGGAATGGTACCAGCTCAGGCTCAGGCAGTAACACCAGTTGCGGCGGAGTTGCAGCAGCCAATGGCTGTGGATGTGGGAGCTCATTCTCGTTCAGTATGCTGAGGGAGATGGGCAATATCAGTACTGAGCAGTTTTCAGTCGACTTCTAATGTATGGGGTCGGGCGATGGAGTCTGAGGATGCTTAAATCAGGAGGTTTATGAGAGCCCATCATGATGATTTGAGGGTCCACTGTAGAGGGTGGAGTTTTGTTACTCGTGCAACGCTGTTTGAGATTGCGGCAGAGAATAAGGAGGATATCTGGTCATAGGCAGTGACGGTTAGTCCAACATTTTAGCCTAGGAAAGCTCAGCATCCTGAGGGGTTTTGGCAAGGGCAGCAAGCTTTTGCAGGAAACCAAGAGGAAGTGGGAGGCTACTCAGAGACCGAGTGGTGTGGGGTGCTATGGTGTGGTAGCATGGATCACATGGTGGCTAACTGTCCTCAGAGGGTTGAGCAGCGGGCAGTGACGAAGCAGCAGGCAGATACGCGAGTGTGCTATCACTGTAGAGAGGCGGGGAATAGCAGGCCTTGTTGTCCCAAGTTGCAGCAAAAGGCAGTAACAGTGGTGTAAGTTGGAGGGCAACCAGAAGTGTAGCTGGGTGTGCAGCCGGTGTGGCGGATCAAGCCAACGCCGTGGGTGTACTCAATTGTGGAGACCGGTGGCACCAGTGCAAGAGCTAATACATGTATAACATCTGAGACTAAGACTTGGTCAATTCAGTAGTAAAGATTGTTATGTTTTCTTTGCCTATGATAATAAGTTAAGGTTCTCAACACATGAGGTTTATGTAGGGACTGTGTTGGTGGGCTGGTTTATGTCCCATGTTATGTTTGATTCTGGAGCTACCCATAGCTTCCTTACTCTGTTGTGCGGAAAGAGTGTTGATATCAGAGGAGATCCCGGGGAGCAAGCAGGAGTTGTCAGAGTTGCAGAAGGTAAGTTTCTGAGAGTCTTTGGCCGTGTTAGGGATGTGGATATTCAGATTGCAGGGGAGTCAAGGCTAGAAAATTTGATTATCAGTCCCGTGGAGTTGTATGATGTCATCTTTGGGATGGATTGGTTGCATCGTCACAGGGTACATCTGGACTGTTACAGGGGTAGAGTGGTCTTTGAGTGTCGAGAAGGGAAGTTGGTTTTCGAGGAGGTGAGTGATATATCATGGTTTTTAGGTGTTTTTAGCTATGATATAAGTCTTAATTATAGAGTCTTTTTGGTATTTTTAGAGTCTTTTTGAGTCTTTATAGGAATTATCATGGATGGGAGCTTAATGGAGCTAAATATGAAGATTTGGAGCATAATCAAGCATTGAGGCTGAGTTACAAAGTTGGGAGACGAAATTTAGAGAGTGCATCGATCGACACACTGATAGCATCGATCGATGCTAGGCCAAAGTCAGAATTGGAAGTTTTCCCACAAGTTTTGAAGATTTACAAATCTGCCCCAAAGTCTTCCATATTTACATCATTAGTCCCTGGACGTTTTTAGGAGTATAAATAGGATTTTTAGGGTTATTGTTTAGACTTAAGCTTTATTTTTCCCTGCAACTTTTGAGAGCAAAACCCTGAGAGATTTTTAGAGAGCTTTTGGAGAGAAGAATCAAGACTCCTTCAGAGAAGATTCAGAACTCCTTTACTTCTTCTTTAATCTCTTTCTTAATGCTATCTATTTTATTCATGATTTGTGTTTTTACAATTATGTCTGAGTAGATCTGCTAGTTAGGTTTAGGGTTTCTCAATAGGGATTTCATGGATTATTAGATCTGTTATTATTTAGGATTCATTATCTTTCTTGTTCTTCACCATAGGTTGTTTTTAATGCTAGATCTTTGATTAGTCATCTGGATTTAGATCTTAGGATTATTGATTGATATGAGAATATAATTGATTTTCCTGATAAAACCTTTGGTGAGCAAAATTACTTTTTGCAAAGAGATTTGAATTAGTGATTTTGTGAAATTATCTAACCTGATTTTAAAGCTGATTTATTACCTAGAATTTTGCAAAGAGATTTGGATTTTCTGGTTTTAAATTTAGATAATATTTGCAGTGAGAACTGATTTATTTTATAATTGTGTTTAGAGTTCAAGAACGGTGTTTAATTGTTGAATCCTGCTTACTTAATTAATTGATCTGATTTTCCATGATTTCCTGAGAATTTCCCTAGGCCTAGCGTTTATTCCTTCTGAATTTTACATCTCTTTTATTTTCTGTTTTATTCTGCAATTTAATTAAAATATTTCTGTTTAGCATAATTAAAAGATTATTAAATCTATTGTGTGAATCTAGAGTTCTTGTGGATTCGATCCCTAAATACTACAATTGACCTCTTAATTTGAGAGAGTAGCTCAGGGTTAAATTTGAGCATATCAAATTTTGGCGCCGTTGCCGGGGACTCTTTTGATTCACCATTAGATTAAAATCTTTGATTTTGTCTAAATTTTTCTTTTTCTGTTTTACTCACACGCTTTTGTTTATTTTCTCTTGTGTGTTTCAGGTACATGCCTAAGCCTAGCACCAGGAAAAATCCTACTGGTCCAGTTGTTAAGCTTACAAACCAAGAGTTAGGACAACTAGAGCGTGAGAACACCAAAGCAGCCAAATCAGCGAAGATGGCCAATATAATCATATTGAGACCAGATGCGGCTGGAGTTTTGAGAGATCAAGAGGGTCATGTGCGCAACGAGCAAGGCCAGAAACTGAATGCTGAAGGACAGGTTATTGAGGAAGAACCTGCTGTCGTCGGTGAGAATGCAGATGGCGTCGATCGACGCAATGTCGGCATCGGTCGATGCAACCAAGAAGGCATCGATCAACGCATAATTGGCATCGATCGACGCATAGTCGGGGCTGGTGCGAACGGAGAGCAGAACCTTCAGCCAAGACGGGACAACAATGGAGAGCTTGTCAAGACTCTTGCGGACTTCAACAGACCAGACTTATTCTATGAAAATCGTTCCGCAATTGTCCCTCCTCCATTCCCAAGGAATGACTTTGAGCTGAAGCCTGCCTACTTCGCTCTTGTTGGACAAAGGCCATTCCAGAATCTGCCAAATGAGAAGCCTCTAGATCACATAGAGCACTTTGAGGACATTGTCACTAGCATCAAGGCTAATGGAGTCACAGAAGACTACCTCTACTGCAAGCTTTTCCCCTACTCTCTAGCTGGGGAAGCTTCTCATTGGCTAAGGCAGCTGAAGCCAGGATCTCTGACAACCTGGCATGACATCAAGGTGGCATTCTTGAATCACTTTTATGATGATGCTATGTCTGATGAGCCGAGGATCAAGCTTTCCACCTTTAGACAAGGTCCTACTGAATCTTACAAAGCTGCTTGGGTAAGATTTAAGGCATACCAGAGGGACTGTCCGCATCATGGGTTTTCAGAGGTGCAATTGATCAGTATCTTCTTTAACGGAATTGACTGGAGGTATCAGATGGCTTTGGATGCTGCTAGCGATGGGAACTTCAAGACAAGGTACCCAGATGAAGCTGAACAGTTGATTGAAAGGCTAGCATCAAGCAACAGTACCAAGAATGCAGACTTGGAGCGGAGAAGGGCACGTGAAGGGCATGATTCAAATCAGTTTGCTACGGTGAATGCTAAGTTGGATACAGTGCACAATCTTCTTGTGGGAAAGAAGTCTGTTCATTTTGCTGAAGATGTTGAGACATTTGAGCCAAAGCCAGAGACAACAGAAGAAGATGTCAACTATGTGTATGGAGCTGGATATCAGGGTCAGAAGTTTGGAAATCAACAAAGCAATAGACCTTACAGTGGGAACTCTACAGGCTACATGCCTAAGCCAGACTACCAGAAGCAACAACAGAACACCGGCTTTACAAGGACCTATGGTAATTCTTCTTATCAGTCTCCACCTCCACAGACTTCTGAGAGTCGAATGGAGGCCATGCTTGATCAAATTCTTCAAGGACAAGAGCAGTTGACAGTGACATTCAATGGGAAGATTGATAATGTCTACAATGAACTGACTGGGAATTTTGATGCATTAAACACTCATGTTAAGAAGCTGGAAAATCAAGTGATTCAGACTGCTGGGTCTGTTAAAAGACAAGAGGAACTTCTTTCTAGAAGAACTGAGAACTCCCACCATGCTTGTAATGCGATTTTGGTGAAGGCAAGAGATGAAGATACGCCAGTCGATCCAGCATCGATCGACACTACACAACAGCATCGATCGATGCAATCATCACCAAGCGTTGATCGACGCAATGTCAGCATCGATCGACACCCCCCACAGACAGCTACGGTTTCTGTTCCAGTTCAACCATCTGATTCAGAAAAAGCCTACAAGCCTAAGGTTCCTTTTCCTAAGCGTAGGAGGTCTAAGCAGGAGATTGAAGAAGCTAGATGCAAAGCTATGATGGACAAGGTAATGATAGAGATGCCTTTGATTGATGCTGTCAAGTTTTCTCCTAGTATTAAGAGATATGTGAAGAGAATGGTCACCAATGGTTTGAGTCCTGAGGAAGGAGCACTGCTTACAAAGGATGTCAGCTCAATTTTGTTGAACCAGCCTCCAAAGAGCAAGAAGGATAAGAAGCAGGAGGTGGTTGTCTCTAAGGAAGTAAGTGCAGTGATTCAGAGTAGGATTGCAGAGAAGTTACCAGATCCTGGAAGTTTTGTGTTGGATTGCTCTATCTCCACAGGAAGGTTTTCTCATTCACTTTGTGATCTTGGTTCTAGTATTAACTGATACCACATTCTGTTGCTGTGAGACTTGGGATGACGGATTTCAAGCCGACTAAGATATCTCTTATCCTAGCTGATCGTTCCAGAAGGATTCCTGAAGGTGTCTTAGAAGATATTCCAATCAAGATTGGAGATTGCATGATTCCCACTGACTTTGTGGTGCTGAAATATGACAAGGAGCCAAGTGATCCTCTCATCTTAGGACGCTCTTTCTTGGCTACAGCCGGTGCTATCATAGATGTGAAGAAGGGACACATAGCTTTGAATGTAGAAGATTTGGTTATGAACTTTGAGATGGACAAGCTGAGAAGGGTTCCCACCATTGATGGTCAGACATTTTCTGTGGAGGTTGTTTCTGATGACAATCTGATCATAGAGCTTCCTGAAGACATTACTGCTGGGTATGTCAAAGAGTTGGAGACTGTTGAGAAAGTGAGCAAGCAAGCTGTTAAGCTTGAAGATTGGAGTGGAGATCATCTAATCAGTACTAGAGACCATGATGAGGTTCTGATGCATGACAAGTCGCTGGTAGATGATGTTTTTGTGCTGGAAACACGGATTGCTGAGGAAAGCTGCAGAAAAGTTCGAGAAACACGAGTTGCAGACCAAGCATCGAACGATGCAGCTGTTGCATCGATCGACACTCCTTCCAGAATCGGCTCGGACTTGTCCACAACTACAGATTCTCGTGTTGGATCCTTAACTGCAAGTCCTAGACCAGATGTAAAGCTCAAATCTCACCATTTCACAGTCCAGAACCCAGCGGTAAGGCCAAGGTATGCATCTCCTTCTTCCAAACCTTCTTCATTCATCAATAAGAATTTGAAAGGTACCAAAACTGTTGTGCAGTTAACCAAGCCACGAGATTATCGTAGAGCGCTTGTTTCTTCTGTTGATGATTTTGCAGGACTTAAAAGAAAGCCACCCATACCTCAGTCCCGCCCTGGTCCTGTTCCTCATGTCCCTTGTAGACCTCATTCATCTGCTGCATACACACCACCTTGGAGGAAGAGGACACCCTCTCGGAAGCATTCACTGCCCTGTTCTGATCCACCGGATGCCTGAGATCCGACACAGTCAAGCTAATGACTGAAAACAAGCGCTTAGTGGGAGGCAACCCACTGGTAGGTTTTTCTTTTTCATTTTTCTTTTGATTTTCATTTAATTTTTATTTTATTCGCCAATCTCTTACTTGATAGCACTGGGGACAGTGTTGTTTAAGTCTGGGGGAGGCAGTTACTAACTACGTTTTTGTTTTTGAGAGTCAGTCGAAAAAAAAAAATGGTTTTATTGAGTCAAAATTTTGTTGGGAACTATGATTTTTCTTTTTAGTGTACTGCCTTGGTTGATTAATGCTGCAGATTGAATCCACAAATCCGACTAATGAAAAATCCAATGGCTGACCAGTGAACCAGAAACATCCAAATTTTCAACATAATCCATAAAAGCTTGAGGTAATTTCTGTACTTTTCTTTTTACCTCATCAAGGAGATTGATTTTCATAGAGCTTGACTCCTTGTTCATACCTGACAAGTAAGATTTTAGAAAAGAAAAGATTTGGTACTCCTCTCCCTTATTTAAATTTAAAATATTTTTCCTGAGAGCTTTGTTAAAAAAAAGAGAGAATAAAAGATGAGATGATTTTGATCAGTTTAGAGAGGTAGGTAAATTACCTGTGACCTCATTATTCTACTCTTAAGTCAAATGATCATACAAAGCTTGGAAGCGAGGGGTAGGTAAATTACCGATGACCCCATTATTCGCCTACAACTTTTATTAAGAAAAAAAAAAAAAAAAACAAAGCAAAGCTCTAAGGAAAATTAAAAAGAATAAGTCTGGGGGAGAGAAAGAGTACCACATGTGGTAAAAGATAAGTCTTGCTTGTTATGGTATTGTACGGGAATGAGTCTAGAAGGTTCTTGATATTGATCAAATTGATGAGTCCCACCAATGAAGGCTTAATGGAGGAAGTGTTGGAATTTGGTTTGAATTTGGGATGCTATGAAAGTCAACGGAGAAGTACATGGTGGTTCGATTTGGATTTATCTGCTAAGCATGTGGATTAAGGTTTGGATGATCATGGCATTACTTTAAAAAGAAAATGAGTTCCTGAGTTTTCAAACCTCTTTCACAGATGAAGTTTATGTTTTGCTTGAGGGCAAGCAAAGGCTAAGTCTGGGGGAGTTGATATATCATGGTTTTTAGGTGTTTTTAGCTATGATATAAGTCTTAATTATAGAGTCTTTTTGGTATTTTTAGAGTCTTTTTGAGTCTTTATAGGAATTATCATGGATGGGAGCTTAATGGAGCTAAATATGAAGATTTGGAGCATAATCAAGCATTGAGGCTGAGTTACAAAGTTGGGAGACGAAATTTAGAGAGTGCATCGATCGACACACTGATAGCATCGATCGATGCTAGGCCAAAGTCAGAATTGGAAGTTTTCCCACAAGTTTTGAAGATTTACAAATCTGCCCCAAAGTCTTCCATATTTACATCATTAGTCCCTGGACGTTTAGGAGTATAAATAGGATTTTTAGGGTTATTGTTTAGACTTAAGCTTTATTTTTCCTGCAACTTTTGAGAGCAAAACCCTGAGAGATTTTTAGAGAGCTTTTGGAGAGAAGAATCAAGACTCCTTCAGAGAAGATTCAGAACTCCTTTACTTCTTCTTTAATCTCTTTCTTAATGCTATCTATTTTATTCATGATTTGTGTTTTTACAATTATGTCTGAGTAGATCTGCTAGTTAGGTTTAGGGTTTCTCAATAGGGATTTCATGGATTATTAGATCTGTTATTATTTAGGATTCATTATCTTTCTTGTTCTTCACCATAGGTTGTTTTTAATGCTAGATCTTTGATTAGTCATCTGGATTTAGATCTTAGGATTATTGATTGATATGAGAATATAATTGATTTTCCTGATAAAACCTTTGGTGAGCAAAATTACTTTTTGCAAAGAGATTTGAATTAGTGATTTTGTGAAATTATCTAACCTGATTTTAAAGCTGATTTATTACCTAGAATTTTGCAAAGAGATTTGGATTTTCTGGTTTTAAATTTAGATAATATTTGCAGTGAGAACTGATTTATTTTATAATTGTGTTTAGAGTTCAAGAACGGTGTTTAATTGTTGAATCCTGCTTACTTAATTAATTGATCTGATTTTCCATGATTTCCCTGAGAATTTCCCTAGGCCTAGCGTTTATTCCTTCTGAATTTTACATCTCTTTTATTTTCTGTTTTATTCTGCAATTTAATTAAAATATTTCTGTTTAGCATAATTAAAAGATTATTAAATCTATTGTGTGAATCTAGAGTTCTTGTGGATTCGATCCCTAAATACTACAATTGACCTCTTAATTTGAGAGAGTAGCTCAGGGTTAAATTTGAGCATATCAGTGAGACCGACTTCTGGGAGCCTCGTGATCTCCGCTGTGCAGGCCGGGAAGATGATCGAGAAGGGACGTCAGGCCAACCTAGTTACGATTTTGACGCAAGAGTAAATAAGGCAGTCTATAGTGGGAGACATTCGGATTGTGGAGGAGTTTGAAGATGTGTTGCAGTCGTTGCAGGGGTTACCACCATCTCGGTCTGATCCCTTCACGATAGAGTTGGAATCGGGGACAACGCCATTGTCTAAGGAGCCCTATAGGATGGCTCCAGCAGAGATGGCAGAGCTAAAGAAGTAGCTGGAGGATTTTTTGGGCATGGGTTTCATCCGTCCTAGTTTTTCACCGTGAGGAGCACCGGTGTTGTTCGTGAAGAAGAATGATGGGAGTTTCAGCTTGTGTATTGACTATCGGGGACTTAACTGGGTTGTTGTGAAGAACAAGTACCCTCTTCCGAGGATTGATGAGTTGTTGGTTCAGTTGAGGGGTGCTACTTGGTTCTCCAAGATTGACTTGACATTGGGTTACCATTAGATCCCGATACATGAGGAAGATGTGAGGAAGATTGCCTTCAGGATGAGATATTGGCAGTATCAATTCGTGGTGATGCCGTCCGGTTTGACTGACGCGCCAACAGCGTGTATGAGATTGATGAACAACATGTTCTAGGAGTTTCTGGATGTGTCTTTTATCATTTTCATCGATGATATCCTGGTATATTCCAAGGGTCCTGAGGAGCATATAGTACATCTGAGAGCAGTTCTGGAGAAGGTGCGGCAGCAGAAGTTGTGTGCTACGCTGAGTAAGTGCAGTTTCTGGCAGCGGGAGATAGGGTTCTTGGGTCACATTGTTTCTGCAGATGGAGTTTCAGTGGATCCCGAGAAGATTCAGGCCATTAGGGAGTGGCCAAGGCTGTAGAGTGCCACTGAGATCAAGAGTTTTCCCTTCGGGTTACTACAGGAGATTCCTCTAGGGATTAGTGAGTATGGCACAGCCGATGACCAAGCTTACAGTGAATGAGGTTCCATTTGTGTGGCCACGGGAGTGTGAGGCGAGTTTTGCAAGCCTCAAGCAGATGCTGACCACCACACCGGTGTTAAGACTGCCTGAGTAGAACGAGCTTTATGTTGTGTATACAAATTCTTCTTGAGTTGGGTTGAGTTGTGTGCTGATGCAGCAGCGGAAGGTTACAGCCTCTGCTTCGCGGCATATGCAGAAGCACGAGGCTAATTACCCTACCCACGATTTTGAGATTGCAGCGGTGGTTTTTTTCCTGAAGATTTGGAGGTCTTATATGTATGGCGGGAAGATAAGTGTATTTACAGATCATAAGAGTTTAAAGTACATCTTCATTCAGCCTGAGCTGAATTTGAGCAAAGGCGTTAGATGGAGTTGGTAGCGGACTATGATCTGGACATAGCTTACCATCCTGGAAAAGCTAACCTGGTTTCGGATGCATTGAGTCAGAAGCGGGCGGCTTTGGCTCAGGAGCATGATACAGATGCGATGGTGGGTGAGATTGTGTACTATCTCATAGGAGCCATAGGGATTGGAGGCATCTGATCGAGCGGGTTTGTTGAGCAGGGTGCAGTTAGCTCAGGAGAGTGATGTGAAGCTGATAAACGCCTCTAAGGTTACGGGTTCTGAGTATTAGGTTTCTGCTTATGGAACTATCCTTGTGCATGGTTGGGTATGTGTGCCGAAGGGTGAGGGTCTGAGGCAGGAGATACTGAGAGAGGCTCACTCGAGCAAGTTCTTTATTCATCTAGGAGTGAAAAAGATGTATGTGAGCTCAAGCGGTATTATCACTGTGTCGAGATGAAGAAGGACGTAGCCGACTAGGTTTCGAAGTGCGACACTTGTCGGCTGGTCAAGGCTGAGCATCAGGTTCCAGGTGGATTATAATAGAGTTTACACATTCCTGAGTGGAAGTGGGACATGATCATGATGGACTTCATGGTAGGATTGCCTGTGTGGCAGACGTTTGATGCGATTAAGGTCATTGTGGACCGGTTGACTAAGTCTGCATATTTTATGGCCATTAAGAAAATCGATGGAGCATCGGTTTTGGTTAAGAAGTATGTGAGGGAGATTGTCAGATTGCATGGTGTGCCTGCTAGTGTTGTGTCAGACAGAGACACGGTGTTCTGGAAGGCGTTTCAGGCAGAGATGGGGATGAAGGTGCATATAAGTACAGACTATCATCCTCAGACGAATGGTCAGTCGGAGAGGACGATCCAAACTTTAGAGGATTTACTGAGGATGTGCGTGCTGGATTGGAGTGGTCATTTGGCAGATCAGTTGAGTTTGGTGGATTTTGATTACAACAACAGCTACTAGGCGTGTATTGGAATGGCTCCTTATAAGGCGTTGTACGGAAGGTCATGTCATACACCGTTATGCTGGACTCAGGTGGGGGAGAGGAGCATATATGGTGCAGACTTTGTTCAGGAGACCATGTAGAAAATATGGGTTCATAAGCTGAACATGAAGGAATCTTAGGATCGGTAGAGGAGTTATGCTAATAAGAGAAGGTAGGATCTTGAGTTTCAGGTGGGCGGCCAATTGGACCTCTAGATGGCCATGTTGCGGGGACCAAACATGTCATTGACGGAGACCAAGTTGAGTACGAGGTACATGGGTCTATTTAGAGTAGTTGAGCGGGTGGGACCAATGGCATATAGGCTGGAGTTTCCTGATGTTATGCGTGCATTCCACAAGGTGGTTCACGAGTTGATGCTGAGGAAGTGTCTTCACGAGGGTGATCAGTTGTTGGCTAAGATTCTTGAGGATCTTCAGCCCAACATGACTTTGGAGGCGAGACCATTGAGGGTGGTCGAGGGAAGAGTTAAGGAACTTCGGAAGAAGAAAGTTCTTTTGATGAGAGTCTTATGGGACTGTGATGGTGTAGAGGAGCAGACTTTGGAGCCAGAGGCGAGGATCAAGAAAAGGTTCAAAAAATGGTTCGAGAAGCAGGCCGCGACTTGAGCTTGTATAGCCTGGTTCCAGCTGTAGTCCATGGCTGGAGCGGGAATAGACTATTCCAACCCATCTCTCTTGATACTTTGTCTCTTAGGGATTGTTGGTTGTGCGACTAAGTACCAAGATTAGGTGGTGTTCGGGATATGAGTTTCCGTGCAGCACACTGCTAAAAGTGGAAAGTTTCTAAAAATAGAAGCTTCCATAAATGGAAGTGTTGAGGTAGATCTAGTTGGGAGATACTCGATGGCATCAAACTTGTTTGCTCAAGATCGTGCGGGCCCAACTCATACGATACCGATAGCTCAATGAACTTTGTGGCCAGACAGTGGAAGTGGTATGTTTGCTTTGGAAGATGATCCAAGAGTGGACTTTAGGGTGACGACCCAAGAGCGGGATTGTGAGACTCCCTGGATACTGTAGCTGTAAGTCGCGACTTGGCAGTGAGCCGGTATGTCTCGAGGATTGCGACCTGAGAGCGGGGGAGTGGATGTGAGTGACTTCCTGGATGCCGTAGCTTAAGGTGGTAAGCGTGATAGCGAGCCGGCATGATTCATTGGTTGCGACCGCAGAAAGGGAGAGCACTGAGTTGTGAGCAAATAACGGCTAGGTTGTGAGTATATTGGCTAGAGGGAGACCTCGAGGGTTCAGTCAAAGGTGTGCGGGCTGTTGGGACAGTTTCACGGGAAATCTTGGCTGACGGTGTTCAGTCCGGTCGGAGGAAGTGCAGACCGTGTTGATGGTTGCACGGAGGTCCTTGGCGGATGGACGGTGCTGCGGGATTCGTCGATGAATCCTTGTTGGTGGGGGAGAATTGTAACATCCGTGAACCAAATATTACATTTTGGGGTGGGTGTCGATCTATTCCGGATTTGACCGGTTTGATTTAATTGATGTATGGTTCAGTTTGGTTCAATTAAAGATCCCTAACCGACATATATAAGGGAAAAAGTAACCTAGGCTTTGGGAGAGCCTCCTTTTTGTTGATTTCTAGAGAAAAAGGGAGAAACGGTTGTTGAGTGTTCTTGAGATTTTTGGGAAGATTGCTGGTTGTTCTTGAGAGATCTGAAGCTAGGATTGGGTTAGAAGCTTGCTATGAGTGTGTGGGCGTCAGTTTGGGTCAGAAACTTCCTGCAAAAGAGGCGAGTGCATCACCATGGCTGATCTAAGCTTGAGAATTCTATGTATTTGTGTTCTTTGAGTTGTTTGATTGATTCTTCGCTTGCTTGTGGTCGATTTGGGGTTTCTATGGCCTTATATGGTGTAACATCCGCGAACGAAAATGTGCATTTTTGGGATGGGTGTCGATCGACACCAATGGTTGTGTCGGTCGACACTAATAAATTTTGGTTTGACCAAATTGACTTATTTGTCAGTTTGGTTTGAAGAAAACCATAGAACCAGACTATTTAAGTGGAAATCGACGAAAAATGATTTTGGGGGAATTTTTGTTTGTCGCCGTTCCATAGTTTGAGAGAGAAAAGAGAGAAAAGAGTGTTCTTGAGCTTTTTGGTGATTTCTTGGAAGATTGTTGGTGTTTCTGGTGAGATCTGAAGCTAAGAGGGTGTTGGAAGCTTGCTAAGAGGGTTGGATTGCTTTTGGTCAGAATCTTCCTGCAAAGAGGTGCGTGCATGACCATGGCTGATCTAAGCATGATATTTCCTTTGTCTTGCTTGTTATGGTTGCTATAGGGTTCTTATGGCTTTGGGATCAAGTTACAAACGGATTGGAGATGATGGGCAGCGAGATTTGACTCTCAGCTTCGAGTGGATCGCGGTTGCAGAGTCAGTGTGAATCGACACCAAGTGGGTGTCGGTCGACACCAAGGACTAGCATCGATCGACACTGTGGGGTAGTGTCGGTTGACACCAAAAGCCATTGTCTGTTGACACTTGGCTGGTGTCGGTCGGCACCTCCCTTCCAGTGAAGACGATACTTGTTTCTCTGGTTTGTGTGTTTGATTGGTGATTGTTTTGGATATTGGTATCTCAGTTGCTTGTGTGTATAGCCCAGTAGATGGGAGAATTGCCTCACTGAGTGTTTATAAAATACTGATGCATCTCAATTTGTGTTTGTGCTGCAGGTAAAGGCAAAGTGTGATCGTGGAATCAAGGCAATGAAGAGGAGGATGTTTTATTGACTCAATTGTTGTTGTCTGGCTTCTGTTAGGTTGCTAGAGTGGGTCAATAGAACATTGCTAGGTTGTTGGTTCCTTGTTCTATGTTGTTTTGGTTATTGGGTCGTTTCATATGGCTTGTGGATGAGTTTAGAACGCTTGGGAGACGTTTGGAGACGGAAATCTGCAAAGGAGCGCTGAGGAAAACGATGCTCAACATCAGTGTTGATCGACACCATTAGAGTGTCGGTTGACACCAGTGCGAGGACGGCTCGGGAATTTGTGGATTGTCGATCGATACCATGTGGAGGTATTGGTCGACACAACTAGGGTATTTGGGAGATGTCGAGCAGGTGTCGGTCGACACCAGGTTGTCAGTGTTGATCGACACTAGTATAGTGTATGTCGACACCAACCTTTGTGGGAGACAGTGTGGTTCGATACTGAGTATATGTCAGTCGACACCAGTTCTCAGCAGACGGTCGTTACTTGTTTTCATGGTTTGATTGTAATTGATTGATGATTGTTTTACATTGGATTCTCAAATGCTTGTGTGTATAGCCCAATAGATGGGAGGATTGCCTCACTGAGTGTTTATGACAATACTCATGCATCTCAATTTATGTTTGTGGTGTAGGTAAAGGCAAAGTGTGATCGTGGAATCAAGGCGATGAGGAGGAGGATGTTCTAGAGGCTTGATTGATTGTAGTCTAGCTGTTGTTGATTGTTGATAGGTTGTTAGTGGGAATGAGATCACTAAAAAATTACTATTAGTATTATTATTTTTTTTTTTAAAGAAGGGTTGTTTCACTAGATATTTTTCACATTTAAATATTTTTATTTTTATTTGTATAAAATATTTATTGTTTGATATTATAATTTTAATTAAGATAAATTATAATTTACAACTAACTTGTTTTATTAAAATATATAATTTGTCTTTTCAATGATGTTTTTTTTTTGTTTTAGATAACTAAAAGTCTTCAATAATACAGTACTAATTAACATGTCTATTATTTTGATATTGGTGATATTGAAAAAATTATAAATTGAAAATTTAAACTCGTGTTGTAGCACCATTATGTTTTAAAATTTTTACTAGATTAGGATCCGTGCTAGAGCACGGGTTGAAATTCGTTTTATTTATATTATACTTTTAGAATAAAATATGATCCCAAAGATCATGATTAATGTTAGATTAGGACCTTAAAAACTTTTAAAATCAATCATATAAATTATATTTTATTTTAAATTTATAATATAAATAAAATGAATTTCAATCCGTGCTCTAGCACGGATCCTAATCTAGCATTAATGTTTAATTTTTAATTTCTGAATACGATCCCGAAGATCACGATTAATCTTGTTAAATTAGTGAGATTTGATATATTTTTTCTATGATTGAGAGTATATTTTTATCCTTTTAATAACTTTTTTTTTTATTTATGTGGTTTATCAATAAAATATCTAGAAAAAATAAATTGGTAATATTGTAATTCTAGATATTTGGAACCATATATCTGATATTCCAAAAATAAAGTTTGGAATATCCATGAACTATCAATTTGGAATAATCAGTTTAAAATTTTCGGTTACAATGAAGGTTTTATTTGTTATAATTAATATATAGAGTAATTTATAACCTAAGTATAACTTATTTGTAACCATTTATTAAAATTATAAAGTCTACCAAAACAATGTTGTGTACTTCCATTTTATTATAAAGAGGATATTAATGTTAATCCAAACTCGTTCCGGAATATAATCATTTTCTTGATATTTTTAATATATTTTAGAAAGTTTAAATATATTGATAATAATCTTGTAAACTACAGTTTAAAATTTATTGTGCCCCATATAATTAAATGAACCGAATACAAAATTTTAAATTTTGATGAATGTTAAATTAAAGTTTCTACTAATTTGAAATTGGATTCGTTTTGGGTTTATACATAATATGACAATAAATAATTATCTAAATATTTTAGCCTATATAGAAAGTTCTAACACACTTTTTAATTACTTTAATAGTTTGTACATTGAAAGACATATGCTACATGAAATGATATGCGAATAATCGGAAAGGAAACTAGAAATATTTTCCATAAAATAGTTCGAATCAGCTACGTTTTAGATGCAACCATAATATTATGATTAATATTGAAGATTTTCACAAATAAAATTTAAAATATTTCAGTATCTAAATTAAATTCACAACTGAAATAGAAAAAAAAAAAAGAGAAACCTTATAACTTAAGTGCAAAGGTTGTAGTTCAACAAACGATATTACTCATATGTAAAATTGGTGATTAAAACAAATAATCTCAAATTAAACAAATTGAACTAAAACAAATTATGTAAAATAATCTCACATTATGAACCTTATGTGAGCCCATTAGACGGCATAACTCTAGTGTGTAGACAGTTTGGGCCACTAATTTATTCGAAAAAAGAACAAACGATCCAACAAATAGTCTCTTTTTGATTTTAATAATTTTGTAATGAAATTGACATTGTAGTGTTGATGCTAAGAACAAAAACTTATCTCATCTTTTCATTCTTTTGAAATTTCCATTAACATCTTAAACCAACTTCTAAAGACTAACATTTTCTGTTTTTTTTTTTTTTTTTTTTTTTTGTTGTTTTCCAAAACCTACTGTTAATTGTGTTTTCCTAAAGCTTCCTCCACTTTCGAGAAGCTTACAACAGACATGAAACTACTCTTTTATGTGGTACCTTCTTACTGATTTTTACCTCTTGTTAACACCTTGAGTTTATGTTCGTAGCCTTGACTCTAACACCATCTTTTGTCAGCTACTTTCATTACTTGGAACCGAGTTAAAGTCCTTTAACTTTAGTTAGCACTTTTCTTTAGATTTTGCTGTCCATGTAACTTAATCTAAGATTCAAGTGTTAAGTGTTACCTATTTGTGTTGTGATGAGTATGAAAATCTCTATCCTTTAAATTGGAGGCACAATGGCAGGCGTAATGGGGCAGGAAAAACATTTTAAAAATTTGTCTCATATGCAGACATTTCTTTCTTGGAATTTAGATCCAAGAATCAAAAACCTTGTGGAAGCTACATGCTTTAAACACTTTTTAAGTATTCCCCAAAGGGCACCTGAAACAAGATTATTTTGTGGTGGTGGAAGATGAATGTGTATGCAATGATGAGATATGGAGTGATGGGTGTTTCAATTCCCCTTATGCAGTTGCAGTATAATAGGTGTCAATCCTAAATGAGTGTTTGTGAACAATTAAGATGTGAATATCAATCTAAGTCAAGCCAAATGCAAAGATTGTTTGTCACTAACAATCCTAAGATGAAAATGTAAAATGCAGAAAGTAAACTACAAGAACTAAGAACTTAAAGCAAATGAAACAGAATGATTATAACAGTAATGATGCAAGAACAGAAATAGAAACTACAACTAATGAACTAATGCAAGACAATTAATGAACTGAAAGCTAAATGTATGCAACTAGAATGAAACAGGAATAAAGCAGGACAATCACAAATCATAAAACACAAAGTTCTGGGGATGAACTCGAGCAGCACTCGACCGAGTGCAGGTCGAGTGGATGGTCGAGCTAGACTAGACGCAGAAACAGAGCAATGCAATAAAAACAGAGTAATGCTAAACCAAATCAAACAACAAACAAGCAACAAGATTAAGACTTTTAAATCAATAAACAAAGAAGGTCCTGAGGATGGATTCATGGGATGAACTGATCATTGTGGCTATCTAACTTGGTCAACAAATCTCAAGCAAGCTATGAGCTAATCTCTAGACATATGAATCTAAGACAAGTTTCTCCCACTCTCATGGTCAAGAAACAATCAAACCTATGCATCTTCTAGACTTTTTCTCACACAGTAAAGAATCTACACAAGCAGGCATTAAGCAATACATCTCAAACCAAACAAGACCTCTAATCTCTTAGCAAGCCTAATGGTAAGCTCTAGATCTAGCCTTATCTATGCTTCCTAAACATTGGTGTGATGCTACGAAGCTTGAAATCAAACTCTACCCTCTCAGATATAGAATCAGCATTAAGATCATCTACCAT
Organism: Camelina hispida; assembly: GCA_023657505.1. Lineage (NCBI taxonomy): Eukaryota > Viridiplantae > Streptophyta > Magnoliopsida > Brassicales > Brassicaceae > Camelina > Camelina hispida. Next base: position 34,883,429 of record CP094631.1, read on the forward strand.
AGAAGAGATCTACAACAATCAAGCGTGACCAAATCACACAAACCACAAGATCAGTCCATCCTAACCATCCTCAAGATCCTAGGAAGACTACTCACAACAAGACATGATTAAACAAGTCAAAAACCCAGAAATTATTGAAACTTGCATTAGTAGAAAGATAAAACAAAGATCTTTAATATTGATGAAAGGATCAAACTCAAATTCTCAATATCTTGAAGGTTATAGAACCAACAAAATATAAGAATCTAGTCTTCCTTCTTAAGAAAGTACAAAATCTAAAAATAAAAAAAGCAAATGGAATAAAGCTAAAAAAAGGTAAAAAGTAGGTTTTGAGAATATCTAAAAAGCTGGACTCTCTGGTGGCTGCAGGTACAAATGCTTTTTATAGTGGGGAAGGTGGAAGCCCTAAAAATAGAAAAAGTCAAAGTAGTCAACGGCTCGGTAAACTCGACCAGTGCTCGGTCGAGCTAGGGGTCGAGCTGGCTTCTCACGTGCAATCTCCACTCGGTCGAGTCCATCTCCCACACGGTCGAGTGCTTGGTCGAGCTGAATTCCGGACCTTGGTTCTTCAGCCTTAACTCCCTTGCTTTCCCTTCATGATTGCTTCACTTTTCTTCAGCATTGCTTCCATGCTCCTTAAGCTCCAAAATCACCTGTTTATGCATGAAAAGATGCAAATGCAATGCAACTAAACTCTAATGCATGATTAGTCCTAAAGCTACACAATAATGGTGAAAATGGATAGAAAAAGATGCAAAAGATGTGAATAAACCAAGGGAAAACATGGTAAAATATATGAACATCAGCACTTAATCTGAATATGAAGCTCATCACCGCTCTAGCAAAGTTTTATGATGTAGAACATTACGCTTTTGCTTTTGGGAAGAGGAATGATGTAAGTTTTATGTAGATATAAAACTTGAAGATATCTTATATAGTATTAGACTTCATATTGATGGGTTAGAGGTATTTAATTTGAATTTTTATGCTCAATCTGATTTTTTTTTTTAAATTTTCGTTGTTGATTTTTATGCTCAAACTGAATTCAGGTATCTGAATATGATGATCAATATCTCTGCCGTACAATTATAGCACACCTAAAAGTGAAGATGAGGCTCGCAGCTTGCTTTATCAAAAGGAGGGACAAAACTTTCTCTCCATCTGTCTCAAGAAGCTGAGATCTAGATTTGAAACGGTGCCAGTTGAAGCGAATGATTTGATGCCTTACCAAAAGGCATATCTTTTCTTTTTGGTGGGGAGTTTGCTTTTTTCAAAAACAACAGAAAGTGTATCTTCTATACATCTACCCTTACTTGGAGATTCAGTGAACGACTATGCTTGGGGAGCAGCGACGTTTGCATTTATTAAGCAAGGGTTGAAATCAATGAGGAATGATCTTGCAATCCATAAGACCAGACACTTCTCTGGTTTTCGATATGCTTTGATGGTATGTGTGAAACCTAATAAAACATATTATTAGCCACTTTGTTACATATAATCAATACAATAAAAAAAATGCTGAGGTGTCAACATTAAAGAGAAGCACATCAAAGCATATCAAATTCTAAGAATTAATACAGCTCAATTTTGATATCCAATAATATTCATATCTGCTTCCATGTCAATTTTTTTTAGTTAATTTGCTGCATTTAAAAAATGGCCCAAGCCAATAGGCTAATAACAAAATACCATTACATAGGAACCTAATTATACTCATAATCAAAAGTCAAGTAAATAGCCCAAATCATAGAAAGATAAAATAGGTGAAGAAATAGATGTCGTTCAATTACTCAGCAAACCGAAAATTTGTGAGAACATCCAATATTCGTTCTCTGCTTGTGATTAATTGTGAGAACTACGTTGAAGTTTGTTGTTCCTTTCCCTCCACATCACTTTCCATTATTTACTCCAAAATACTTTACCTTAATGGAGACAGTAGGAAAGATTGGAATATTGGATGTTCATTGGAGATAACAAAGTAATCATCCAAAATGACAATATTGCTTTGTATTTCTTCGGAAACGCACTTTGAATTCGGTGAGAGGTACGGTAAACCACACGGCTTCACAAATCAGAATTATCTCCGGTAATAGAAAGATAATGAGAGGTAAGAGTATGAACACCGTCAGAAAGCTACAACGAGGAGATATAGTTATAGTATGTGGTATGAGTCAACACAGGTTTTTGCGTGAGGTGGTTGAAGAGAGACGAAGAGGATGACTTAGATGTCTCTGGTTCAGGCCGACGCTTTCAAAAGCCTGAGTGCATGACACATGTGTGACTTGTAACTTCGTGTTTTGGAGACTCCCGTCGTTTCCTATTGTGCCTTTAAGTTGGGCTTTCACTTGTTATTTAGATTATGATAACATGTAGTTGATAATACAATAACACTAAATTATGTATACAAAAACAATAATTATATAACTTGTATACAATAGCTATGTCATCTAATGGATAAAAATAATTCTAGAAAATAAAAAATGTTAAATATTTTCAGTACAATTCAAATTATAGTTTTGCATCATGAATATCTTTAACAGAAAATGTTTTATTAAGTGTGATAGTCAATGAAAATATACACATATATTCCAATAGAAAGACAAATTAATTATTTGTAAAAAGTTATACACATACACTAAAAACATAAGACAAAAAAAATACAATAATTGACTTTACAAGATATTTCTTTTATAAAATAATATACATCATTTTTTTACAACATTACATATTATACGTTTGTCTTTGAGTGAGACTTGGTTTAAACCCGAATTTGGTGAAAAGGCAATAGAAGTGAGTACCAGTGGCCCACTTTCTGCTTCTCATATATATATATATATATCTTGTTCAATTTCTACATGAAATATTCACGATAAATTTACTCATAGCAGTTTCGTATAAACTCTCTAATAGAGCTACTAATCCTCTTGCTTCTCTCAAAAGAAGAACATGTAATGGTGAAAGGACCGGCCTTTTTTTTAATAAATAATAAATAATAAATATATAAATAAACTACAACTAGTGGTCTCATACCCACTAGCCACCTAATCACAATCACAACCAACAACGGAATAACCATACCAACAACCAATAAATAATAATCCAATAAATATAAATAACCAATAACATAATATCCAGTATTAATTCCAATCATAAACTAATGATCCAAACAACATAAACCATTGAACCAGCAACCCTAAGCAACATTCTAGGACTCCACTCTAGCAACCTAACAGAAGCCAGACAACCAAGCGAACCACTAGAACATCCTCCTCTTCATTGCCTTGATTCCACGATCACACTTTGCCTTTACCTGCACCACAAACACATATTGAGATGCATGAGTATTTGATAAACACTCAGTGAGGCAATCCTCCCATCTACTGGGCTATACACACAAGCAATAAGATCTCTACATGCCACAATCAACAATCAATAAAACAAACCAGCCAATATACAAAGCATGCAACATCCGTCGTAGCTGAAAGAAGGGTGTCGATCGACACCTCTAACAATCTGGTGTCAACCGACACCCTGCCCGACACTCCCGAAAACCCTAGTTTTTGTCGACCGACACCTCCACATGGCATCGATCGACACTCGCCAAAGTCTCGAGTCGCCCTCGCGTTGGTGTCGACCGACACTGATGTCGAGCAGCGATTTCCTTCGATCAAGAACTCCGAATCTCACCTCCAATCTTCTCCAATCCGCTCCATGCACTCCTAGAAGCCAAACCCAGCCAAAACAGCGACAAAATACCATAGAGAACTCAAAGAAACAACCACATAAGCACCAAATCACATAAAATCTAGAGATCGTTGATTAGATAAGCCATGGTAATGCACTCACCTCTCTACAGGAATATTCTGACCAGTAAGAACATAATCCTCACTCCTAGCAAGCTTCTAGCACCTTCCCAGCCTTAGATCTCCCAAGAACAGCTAGGAATCTCTCAATATCTTCCCAAAAACTCAAGAACTCTCTTTTTCTTCCTTTTCCTCTCAAAAACGTTAAGCGGCGACAAGAAAGACTTCCCCAAAACCCTTCTGGTCGACCAAAACACTTAAATACCTCGGTTTAGTGGTTTTATCTAAACCAAACCGGTCGAAATCGATACTTAAATCGAACCGGTCGAACTAGAAAACAGTGGTGTCGACCGACACCCCCTTGGTGTCGATCGACACCCATCCCCAAAAACCAATTTTTGGTTCACGGATGTTACAATTCTCCCCCACCAATCTAGATTCGTCCTCGAATCTCGAACAACCATCAGCCAAGGACTTACGTGCAACCGTCTCCACGGCCTGCACTCCTCCGACCGATCTACAGAAGGTCACCTCTAGGCGATAGACTCACGCTCTAGGCGTCATTTGCTCTCGACTTTTTGGACTTTCCTTTACTCATAGGCCTAAACCTTGAGTTTTATTGGCTCCTCATCAGACCTAAGTCTGCATGCCAAATGTTGGCTCCTTATCGGGCCTAAATCCGCATGCCATAACATATAAGGAAAAATCCAAACTCGTCTCTCAGGTCGTCACCCTACAGCGCGCCTCCAGACCGTCGTCCGAAGTCGATATACCAACCATACTCCCAAGTCACAAAGTCTCCGAATATGGCAGTACTAGGAGAACCCGAGTTCCCCAAGAGTCGCGAGCAAACGATTCTGAACGCGTCTGAGTCCTATCCCTATCCAGGTTTCTTTCCCGTGGCTCGCGTAAAACATCTCAATGTCCTACCAACCACATATCCCCTCACTGGAATACCCCATGACCACACAAGGATCATATACATGCCACAAGGGCCAAACAAATGTCCTAAAGAGGACCGCCACCAAGGCCAAACAAATGTCCTAAAGAGGACCGCCTAAACAGGCACTCTGGCTAAACAGCCCGCCACAAAGGCCATCTGTCTTGAAGGTCCATCTGTCCCGAAGGACTGTCTGTCCCGAAGGACCATCAGTCCAGAAGGACCGTCTGTCCCAAAGGACCGTCTGTTCCGAAGGACCATCAGTCTGGAAGAACCGTCTATCCCGAAGGACCATCAGTCCGGAAGGATCGTCTGTCCCGAAAGACCGCCTAAACAGGCACTCTGGCTAAACAGCTTGCCACAAAGGCCTCACAATTACAAAAGAATACTGCCACAAAGGCCACACAATAAGAAAAGAATACTGCCACATACGGGCACACTGACTCGAAAGTCCACCACTAAGGCCACACAAGCCCCTCCAAGGCTCTCCACCACTAAAATAGACAAATTCTAACTCCCGTAAAACTTTCCATATTTAGCACTTTCCATTTTTGGAACTTCTATTTCAGCAAACTTTCCTCCAGTAACCACGGAAACTTTGTACCCCGAGCACCAGCTCATTTTGTTACTGAGTCGCACAACCAACCACCCCAAGCGACCGAGTAACAAGAGAGATGGGCTGGAATACTCCATTCCCGCTCCAGCCACAGATTACAGATGGAACCAGGTTAAACAAGCTCAAGCTGCGGCTTGCTTCTCATACCACCACTTCTTGAACCTTGCTTTCATCTTTGTCTCAGGCTCCCAAATCTGCTCCTCAACACCATCATAGTCCCACATGACTCTCATCAAAGGAATCTTCTTCTTCCGAAGTTCCTTGATCCTCCTCTCGAGAACCCTCACCGGTCTCGCCTCCAATGTCTTGTTAGGCTGAAGATTCTTAGGAATCTTAGCGAACACCTGCTCACCCTCACGAAGACACTTTCGCAACATAGACACATGAAAAACTTTATGGAATGCACGCATAACATCAGGTAACTCCAGTCTATATGCCACTGGTCCAACCCATTCAATCACTCTGAATGGACCCATATACCTCGGACTCAACTTAGTCTCTGACAATGACCTGTTCGGACCCTGCAACATGGCCATCTTGAGGTACACTCTGTCTCCTACCTAAAACTCAAGATCTCTCCTCCTATCCGCATAACTCCTCTGCCTATCCTGAGCCTCCTTCATGTTCAGCTTTAAAACCCATATCTTCTCTAAGGTCTCCTGAACAAAACTAGCACCAAACATGCTTCTCTCCCCCACCTGAGTCCAGCATAATGGTGTACGACATGGTCTCTCATACAAAGCCTCATAAGGAGCCATCTTAATACTCGCCTGATAACTGTTGTTGTAAGCAAACTCTACCAGGTTCAGGTGATCTGCCCAATGGCCACCCCAATCCAACACACACATCCTCAACAAATCCTCCAGCGTCTGGATCGTCCTCTCAGACTGTCCATCTGTCTGGGGATGATAAGCTGTACTCATATGCACCTTAGTGCCCATCTCTGCCTGAAATGCTTTCCAGAACACTGAAGTGAATTTAGAATCCCTATCAGACACAATGCTCGCTGGCACCCCATGCAATCTGACTATCTCTATCACATACTTCTTAGCCAGGACCGCTGCTCCATCAATCTTCTTAATGGCCAGAAAATGTGCTGACTTAGTCAACCGGTCCACGATGACCCAAATAGCATCAAAAGTCCATGACAATGACATTCCTACCACAAAATCCATGGTGATCATATCCCACTTCCACTCAGGAATGGGTAAACTCTTCAGTAAACCGCCAGGAACCTGATGCTCAGCCTTCACTAGCTGACACACATCGCACCTCGAAACCCAACTAGCCACATCCTTCTTCATTCCGACCCAATGATAATACCTCTTGAGGTCACGGTATGTCTTAGTCGCTCCTGGATGAATAGATAACTTGCTCGCATGAGCCTTTCTCAGAATCTCCTACCTCAACTCCTCATCCTTGGGCACACAAATCCGACCGTGCACCAAGATAGTACCATTATCTGAGACCTGATACTCTGAATCCACATCCTTAGAGGCATTCACTAGCCCCAATCCTTCTCCTGAGCCAACCGCACCCTACTCAGAAGATCTGCTCTATCAACTGCTTTCAAACCCAACGGTTCCTGTGAAACATCACACAAACTCAGAGCACTAATCTCCCCTACCAAAGACTCCTTCTCCTGCTCCTGAGCTGAAGCTACCCTCTTCCGGCTCAGAGCATCTGCAACCGTGTTAGCCTTACCAGGATGATAGGCTATCTCCAAATCATAATCTGCCACAAGCTCCATCCACTGCCTCTGTCTCAAATTCAGCTCAGGCTGAGTGAATATATACTTCAGACTCTTATGATCTGTGAACACCTGTACCTTTGCACCATAAAGATAAGATCTCCAAATCTTCAGGGCAAAAACTACAGCACCCATCTCCAAATCATGAGTATGATAGTTGCCTTCATGCATCCGCGACTGCCGCGAAGCGTAGGCAATCACCTTCCCATGCTGCATAAGAACACACCCCAAACCAACTCTAGATGCATCTGTATAAACCACATAGGGTTCTCCCTGCTCAGGCAAAGCCAACACTGGCACAGTAGGCAACATCTCCTTCAGGCTTGCAAAGCCTTCCTCACACTCTTATGACCAAACAAAAGGAACATCCTTCCCTGTCAACTTAGTCATAGGACGTGCTCTGCTCGCAAACCCCTGCACAAATCTCCTGTAGTATCCTGCTAATCCAAGGAAACTCCTAATCTGTGGCATTCTACGGTCTAGGCCAATCTTTGATAGCCTGAATCTTCTCTTGATCTACAGAAACCCCCTCTGCAGAAACAATGTGACCCAGAAAGCCCATCTCACGCTGCCAAAAACTACACTTGCTCAGCTTGGCAAACAACTTCTGCTCTCGCAGCTTCTCCATAACTGCCCTCAAATGCACTGCATGCTCCTCAGGACTCTTAGAATAAACCAGAATATCGTCAATAAAAATGATGACAGACACATCCAAAAACTCCTGAAACACGCAGTTCATCAATCTCATAAACGCTGCTGGCGCGTTAGTCAACATGAAAGGCATCACCACAAACTCATAATGCCCATACCTCGTCCTAAAAGCAGTTTTCCTCACATCTGCCTCATCTATCGGTATCTGATGATAACCCGACGCCAGATCTACCTTGGAGAACCAAGTAGCACCCCTCAACTGATCCAACAACTCATCGATCCTAGGAAGAGGGTACTTGTTCTTCACAATGACCCGGTTCAAACCCCGATAATCAATGCACAACCTGAAACTCCCATCCTTCTTCTTCACAAACAACACCGACGCTCCCCACGGTGATACACTAGGACGGATGAATCCCTTACTCAACAAGTCCTCTAGCTGCTTCTTCAGCTCTGCCATCTCTTCTAGAGCCATTCTATAAGGAGCCTTGGATAACGGCATCGTCTCCGTTTCCAGTTCAATGGTAAAAGGATCCGACCGAGATGGTGGTAATCCCTGCAAAGACTGAAAAACATCCTCAAACTCCTTTACTACCAGAATACCGCTAACCGTAGACTTCCCCACTGACTCTGGCATAGATATATTAACCAGATAAGCCTCACGGCCCTTCTCGATCATCTTCCCAGCCTGAATGGCTGAGATCACGGGACTCCCTGAAGTTGGTCTAATACCCTGAAACACCAACTTCTCTCTTGGGCGCTCAAACTCCACTCTACCCTGATGACAATCCAAATGCACCCTATGCCGATGCAGCCAATCCATCCCTAGAATAACATCATATAATTCCACTGGACTGATAAGCAAATCCACTGACCACGACTCTCCTGCGATCTGGATATCAATTCCTCTAGCTTGTCCAATCACTCTCGAAAACTCGCCTCCCGTAACTCTGACAACTCCTGAACGCTCTCCAGGATCCCCGCTGATCCCCGTACACTCTGCACACTCCGGAGTAATGAAGCTATGAGAAGCTCTAGAATCAAACATGACATGGGACTTAAACCCGCCCACCAACAAGGTCCCTACATAAACCTTATGTGTTGAGAACCTACAACTTTGTCACAGGAAAAACATAAAATCTGAACCTACTAAAAATTTCACAAAGTTTAAGTACCATAAATTATACCTGTGATCGCTCCAGCACTGGTTCCACCAGTCTCTACAGTCGTGTAAACCCGTGGCGCCTGCTCAATCCGTGCCACCTACTGACCTCCAGGCTGCACCTGCTGCAACGCTGCCGGCTGCAACTTGGGACACAAGGACCTGATGTGCCCCGACACCCTGAAATGATAACATACTCGAGGCCCTGCCGTCGGAGCACTCCTCTTGGGACAGCTAGCAATCTTATGATCCTTGCTCCCACACTTGAAGCAACTTGCACCACTCTGCGTCTACGTAGTCTCCCACTTCCTCTTGGTTCCCTGTGCAGGCCTATCGCCCCAGCTCTAACCACCCTGCTGCTGAGCCCTACTAGGCTGAACTGCTGGAGCTACCGCCACTGACTATGCCCGGATATCCTCCTCAATCCCTGCTGCAGTCTCAACCAACTCTGCACGCGTAGCATAACTCCGCCCTCTATAGTGAACTCTCAAATCATCAAGTAGAGCCCTCAAAAACCTCCTGATCTGAGCCTCCTCAGACTCCATATCCCGACCCCCATACCTCAGAAGTCGAATGAACTCCAAGTAAAGCTCCCGCACTGACCGAGTTCCCTGAAATAGCTGAAGGAACTGCACCTCCAACCTATCCAGTGCCTCTCTAGGGAAGTACTTGCGGTTGAACTCCAAAACGAAGTCAGCCCAAGACATTTCCCTCTGCACTCTCCTGTCTGCCACAGAACTCCACCACAACTGAGCATCACCAATTAAATGGTGGACCCCAATATCCACCCAAAACTCCTCTGGACATCTCAGAGTATGGAAGTTACGTTCCACACTCGTCCTCCACGCCTCCGCGGCGGTAGGATCCGTACCTCCCGAAAATTGATCGGTACGAATATGGCCCATCTCTGTCAGCATGCTGATATAACGAGAATGGACTCCCACATCCGCAGCCACTGGCTGCCGCTCCTCCGCCACTGGCTGCCGCTCCTCCGCCAATGGCTGCCGCTCCTCCGCCACCACTGGTGGCACTACCTGAGCCTGAGCCGGTATCACAGGTGGTAACCGCTCCAATCGCTGGGATTCCCACACCCGGGACCCTAGCATCTCCGGCCACTGGAGCATCAACACCGCCCCCTCCGGCCACACTCACTGAATCCCCCGGAACACCCTGCGACTCGCCAACACCCTCTGCTGTCACACTCTGGTCCTCGGTCTCACTAACCTCTGGGACTCTGCCCCTACCACGACCACGTCCGCGTCCACGACCACGTCCGCGTCCACGACCACGTCCGCGTCCACGACCACGTCTATGTCCACGACCACGACCCGCAACAGCGCCAACTCTAGCCATCTGCACTACCAAAAACAGAGGCTAACAAGCAATTTCTATCATAACACAAAAACATAAACTCACCGTGGAATCACACAGTTGGCTCGAAGAGGATGTTCTAGGGCTCCATGCCACACACAATTGACTAACTCACATATACAATCAAGACATGCAATCCCAAACATCACAACAGAAACCTAGTGAACCCAAACCTAGAACCGTAAGGGCTCTGATACCAAAGCGAAAGGACCGACCTTTTTTTTTTAATAAATTTATAAATAAACTACAACTAGTGGTCCCATACCCATTAGCCACTTAATCACAATCACAACCAACAGCGGAATAACCATACCAACAACCAATAAATAATAATCCAATAAATATAAATAACCAATAACATAATATCCAGTATTAATTCCAATCATAAACTAATGATCCAAACAACATAAACCATTGAACCAGCAATCCTAAGCAACATTCTAGGACTCAATTCTAGCAACCTAACAGAAGCAAGACAACCAAGCGAACCACTAGAACATCCTCCTCTTCATTGCCTTGATTCCACGATCACACTTTGCCTTTACCTGCACCACAAACACATATTGAGATGCATGAGTATTTGATAAACACTCAGTGAGGCAATCCTCCCATCTACTGGGCTATACACACAAGCAATAAGATCTCTACATGCCACAATCAACAATCAATAAAACAAACCAGGCAATATACAAAGCATGCAACATCCGTTGTAGCTGAAAGAAGGGTGTCGACCAACACCAGATGGTGTCGATCGACACTGACAATCTGGTGTTGACCGACACCCTGCCCGACACTCCCAAAAACCCTAGTTTTTGTCGACCGACACCTCCACATGGCATCGATTGACACTCGCCAAAGTCTCGAGTCGTCCTCGCGTTGGTGTCGACACGACACCCCAACTGGTGTCGACCGACACCGATGTCGAGCAGCGATTTCCTTCGATCAAAAACTCCGAATCTCGCCTCCAATCTTCTCCAATCCGCTCCATGCACTTCCAGAAGCCAAACCCAGCCAAAGCAGCGACGAAATACCATAGAGAACTCAAAGAAACAACCACATAAGCACCAATCACATAAAATCTAGAGATCTTAGCTTAGATAAGCCATGGTCATGCACTCACCTCTCTACAGGAAGATTCTGACGAGTAAGAACGTAATCCTCACTCCTAGCAAGCTTCTAGCACCTTTCCAGCCTTAGATCTCCCAAGAACAGCAAGGAATCTCTCAATCTCTTCCCAAAAACTCAAGAAATCTCTTTTTCTTCCTTTTCCTCTCAAAAACATTAAACGGCGACAAGAAAGACTTCCCCAAAACCCTTTTGGTCGACCAAAACACTTAAATACCTCGGTTTAGTGGTTTTCCCTAAACCAAACCGGTCCAAATCGATAATTAAATCGAACCGGTCGAACCAGAAAATAGTGGTGTCGACCGACACCCCCTTGGTGTCGATCGACACCATCCCCAAAAACCAATTTTTGGTTCGCGGATATTACAAATGGACCATGATTCTAGACTAAATAATATTAGTTTGTTAAGTGTTAGAGATTGAAAGACCGATATATTGTTTACTTGATTAGTTTTAACACACATCTAACAAAAAAACACTGCACATACCCTAGGTCTTTACTCATTTTTTTAAGATGAAAGTTTGTTTGTTTTTGCTGCATTTTCTGATTTGCATATAGGGTATATTCCAAGTATGGTTTTTTTTTTAACAGTGATTTGTGCTCATTACCTATATAAGGAGGGTGTTAAAATTTATGTCTATAAATGTTGCTATATTTGGAAACTTAATATTGATAATAATAGTTCATAGGTTTTATGAGTTGTGATGAGAAAGCTAACATTAATATTGGTGCTCCAATGCATAATAATACAAGAAAATATATATATATATATATATATATATTTAGTCTATAATTTAATTACAATAATAAAATAAAGAATAACAAGAAACAAATAATAACAAAAACCTAAAAATAAAATATTACCAATGAAAATTATCAATACTAATAACGATTTTTAATTACAAACACTATACAAAAATTATCCTCATAATAATTAAAAGAAAACAATTGAAAAAATATTACAACGGCGTAGCGCGGACAAGATCCTAGTCTTATATAATATAGTATGGTTTTTTCCAACTAATGGTCTAATAAGATGACAAGTGGCATTTTTTTCGACATGTGTCATTCCTTTCAAATTTAAATACACTATTTTTATAATCGCTAAATTTAATTATATTTTTGTACTAAAAAATCTCCCATGATTTTCCAATGTCATTTTAGAAGTTATATAATTAAATAATAAAAATTTTAATATTAAAAAATAAAGTAATTTCACTCCAAATAATATCAAGATATAAAAATATTATAAGATTATAGTATTTATTTGTTGTTAAAATATTAGAATTTCTTTTTTTGTTGTTAAAATAATTAGAATATTTATTTCATAACTTTTAGTGGTAAAAGATCAATTCATTTTATTTAAAATAATTTAAAGATATAAGAATATGATATTTCTTAATTCTTGTACCAAAATATCAACTCATTTAGTCTAAATAGAATTCGATAAATAAAATAAATTAATTCTAAGATATTTCAGAACTTTATACTTCAAAAGATCAAGTCTTTTATTTTAAATAATTTAAAATCAACTCATTTAGTCTAAACTGAATTCCATTTATAAAATAAATTAGCTCCAGAATATTAAAAATATGTTATGTCACAATTTTGACCCAAAAAATTAATTGTGTATTCTATTATAATTTCAAGATTTAATAATAATCAGAAAGAAAATTTATTGCATATTAATTCTTTAAAATGTAACTCCATGATGTTTGAAAAAAAACTCTCAACATATTAATACACTTTAATATATTAATTGCTATACAATTTATATTTAATATTGGAAATGTAACCATAAATCCCATGATGTTTGACAAAAGAACTGAAAAACCTTTCATGGTACTAGTGAAGTATTAGTCCATAAAAAGTTTTTTTTTATAAATATCAAGAAAAAATTTCCATCTAACATCATATTCTATCTTTCCAGTAATTTTATAAATTTTGTAATAACAATTTATATCTTTAGCTAAATGTGACATATTTCAATTTTTTATAATTTTAGGTAATTTTTATTTTGATGTAACTTTTGTAGGTTTTCAAACAAATAAGAAGAGTCCAAATTTCGGAGCATATGCATAAGTCAATATGTGAAATGTGGATTGTCTTTAGATATAGCTACATGAAGAATGTCTAAAGCACATGGTAGCTTTTCACTTTTAAATGAAACACACGGTATGTCTATATTCTTTACCTTCTTCTTCATGTGGTTACAAATGTTGTTTAGCATGTCTATTTTGGTAAGTTGCTAAAATTCACGTGAGTTTTTATAAGTAATTTCATTTCCAAATAAAAAAAGAAGTGAATACTCAACCAAGTGACGAACATAAACAATCAAATGTTTGATTGTCAAAAAAAAACAATAAAATGTTCATTGGATACACAAGCTCTTTTCAGGTTGGTGATGCTTAATACCAGATTCACTTTTTATTTTAATATGTGGTTGCTTCTTTTTATCCTTTTCATTTATTTAAAAATTTGATACATAAACATTGCTCATATATATACACATCCAGATTCTTTTTGCAAATTTAGATAAAAAATTTATGTACTTTTGCTCCTCAAAAGAGGAAAAAAGAAACTTATGTGTTAAATAGTAAACTATGGAGAGAGTGAGAAGAAATTGTACTAAATATATATGTGACTTCGCATCATTTTATGTTCTTTAATTAAAAAAACTAACTCATTCATATATGTTAATCTCACTAATTAATCAAAACATTCTCAAACTGATAACTTTGAATGTATTGACAATTTTAAAATTTACACACATACTATAATCATTAGAATATATACAATTTAAAGTTTGAAATCTCATTGCATATGATTTTCACAAATTTAAATAAAACACAAGGTTTATATTGTATATTAATATTGTAAATTGTTTCTTTTGATCATTTTGATATGAAAATTAGTTTTAGATAATAATTCATAAAACCTAACAAATTTTTAGTTTACAATTAATATATCTTAGTTACAATAATTTTGCAAATTATCTTTGAATGAAACTTAAAATAATTAAATATATTTTAATATATATTAGTTATAAACCCTGTTTTAAAAATCGCTAGGCGTTAGTCGGGCGGTGAGGGAGGGCCTAGCGATTAATCGGAAAATTGGATTTAAATCGGAGATTAATCGGGGACTATTTTAGGGGATTTATCTATATATGTGTAAAATAAGTTAAATCTATAACATGTTACTGAGAATTAAGTTTGGTCCAGCGGTTCTCACATGTATTTTTAGTCAACATGTCACGAGTTCGAGCCCCACATTTTCATTTTGCTTTTTTTTATTACATTTTTTAATAAATGCAAAATAACAAAAACACCGTCGTTTTCTTCTTTTTGGTTTCGATCTGTAACCTCTGTAAACCCTAATTTAAAAAGCTGCCTCTTCATTTTTCTCAACTATTGGTCGATTAATTTAATAATCTCATAGTTTCTGACTTCATAGCTTCAGATCTATGAAAAGAAAACAGAGTTAGAAGTTCAAAAACCCTCAATTTTTTTTTGTTAAGAATTCCGATTTGTTGACCGATTACAGTAAAATCCCGGCGGTAAGGAGTCACCTAGCGTGTAACCGGCGATTACACGGGCGCCTAGACGAATTTTTAAAATAGGGGTTATAAAATATTGTATATTTCTTTTACCCACGGGATGCATGGGATTTTTTCTAGTACATAATAATATTTACTGACATTTATTCTTTATTTTTTCCTTGTAGATATTTGCAGTGGAGCGATTTCCCTGCATACGCGAACTATTACATATTGATTATGTACCTTCCGGGTTTCCTCTTTTTTTTGGGGTAGTTGAATCTATTTCCTAAAGGAAATGATATGACGATCGTTGTGAATCATTTTCGAACCAAACTTGACAACATGATGGATAATGAAGTAATACTTATAAACTTTAATAAAATGCTTTTAAAACATTTTTTGGAAATTTTAACTTTTAAAACACTTTAACATCGTTAAGAAAAACCTTATAATTTTTAGAAGCCTTTTATAATGTTTTATAAGCTTTTATAATAGTTTTATAAGCTTTTATAATACTTTTATAACCTTTTATAAGATTTTTATCTCATATTTCCATTCTTCTGAAATTTCCATTATCATCTTAAACCAATCTCTAAAGACTAACACTTTCTGTCTTTCTTTGTTGTTTTCCAAAACCTGCTGCTAATGGTGTTTTCCTAAAGCTTCTTCCATTTGAGAAGCTTACAACACACCTGAAACTATTGTTTTCTGAGGTACCTTCTTACTGATTTTTACCTCTTGTTAATACCTTGAGTTTTTGTTCTTAGCGTTGAACTCTAAATCCATATTTTGTCAGCTACTTTCAACACTTGGAACCAACTTAAAAGTCCTTTACTTTTAGTTAGCACTCTTTCTTTATCTTTTGCTGCCCATGTAACTCAATCAAAGATTGGTTTGTCAAATGTTAAGTGTTACCTATTTGTCTGGTGATGAGTATGAACATCTATGTCTTTTAAATTGTAGGCACAATGGCAGGCGTAATGGGGAATGAAAAACATTTCAAAAGTTTGTCTCATATGAAAACATTCTTTCTTGGAATTTAGATCCAAGAATCAAAAACCTTGTGGAAGCTACATGCTTTAAATACTTTTTAAGTATTCCCAAGAGGGCTCCTAATCTGAATATTAAGCTCATCACCACTCTAGCAAAATTTTATGACGTTGAACATTACGCTTTTGCTTTTGGAAAGAGAAATGGTAGTAAGTTCTATGTAGATATTGGACTTGAAGATATCTTATATAATACCGGACTTCCAATTGATGGGTTACACATATTTAATTTGAATTTTTATGCTCAATCTGAATTTTTATTTAATTTTAATTGTTGATTTTTATGCTCAATCTGAATTAAGGTATCTAGATATGAGGATCAATATCTCTGCCGTACAATTATGGAACACCTAAAAGTTACAGAAGATGATGCTCGTAGCTTGCTTTATCAAAAGGAGGGATAAAACTCTCTCACCATCTGTCTCAAGAAGCTGCGATCTAGATTTCAAACGGTGCCAGTTGAAGCGGATGATTTGATGCCTTACCGAAAGACATATCTTTTCTTTTTGGTGGGGAGTTTGCTTTTTTCAAAAACAACAGAAAGTGTATCTCCTATATATCTACCCTTACTTGGAGATTTAGTGAATGACTATGCTTAGGGAGCAGCAACGTTTGCATTCATTAAGCAAGGATTGAAATTAATGAGGAATGATCTTACAATCCATAAGACCAGACACTTCTCTCGTTTTGGGTATGCTTTGATGGTATGTGTTAAAATCATTAAAACACATTATTAGCCATTTTGTTACATAATACATAATAATGTTTACTGACATTTGTTCTTTATTTTTTCCTTTTAGATATTTGCAGTAGATCGATTTCCCTGCATATGCAAATTATTACATATTAATTTTGTACCTTCCGGGTTTCCTCTGCTTTTGGGGTGGTTGAATCTATTTCCTAAAAAAATTATATGATTATCGCTGTGAATCATTTCCGAACCAAACTTGACAACATGATGGAAAAATGAGGTAATACTTATAAACTTTAATAAACTGCTTTTAAAACACTTTTTTAGAAACTATAACTTTTAAAACACTTTAGCATCGTTACAAAAAAAATTCTAATTTTTAGAAGCCTTTTATAATTTTTTATAATAGTTTTATAAGATTTTATAATACATTTATAAGCTTTTATAACCTTTTATAAGTTTTCTTCATTGGTCTAGATTCGTTAAATCCATAATCACAATTCAAAAGGCTTAAAAAACTTATAAAAGGTTATAAAAGCTTATAAAAGTATTATAAAAGCATATAAAACAATTATAAAAGCTTATAAAACATTATAAAAGGCTTCTAAAAATTATAAGGTTTTTTGTAAGGATGTTAAAGTGTTTTAAAAGTTAAAGTTTCAAAAAAAAAAAAATTAAAGTTTATCAAAGTTTATAAGTATTACCTCATTTTCCATCATATTGTCAAGTTTGGTTTGGAAATGATTCACAACGATCATCATATCATTTCTTTTAGGAAATAAATTTAACCATCCCAAAAGCAGAGGAAACCCGGAAGGTACAAAATCAACATGTAATAATTCGCGTATGCAGGGAAATCGCTCCACTGCAAATATCTACAAGGAAAAAATAAAGAACAAATGTCAGTAAACATTATTATGTATTATGTAACACAATGGTTAATAATGTGTTTTACTGAGTTTAACACATACCATCAAAACATCCCAAAACGAGAGAAGTGTCTGGTCTTATGGATTGCAAGATCATTCCTCATTGATTTCAATCCTTGCTTAATGAATGCAAACATCGCTGCTCCCTAAGCATAATCGTTCACTAAATATCCAAGTAAGGGTAGATATATAGGAGATACACTTTCTGTTGTTTTTGAAAAAAGCAAACTCCCCACCAAAAAGAAAGATATGCCTTTCGGTAAGGCATCAAATCACCCGCTTCTACTGGCACCGTTTGAAATCTAGATCGCAGCTTCTTGAGACAGATGGTGTGAGAGTTTTATCTCTCCTTTTGATAAAGCAAGCTGCGAGCCTCATCTTCTGTAACTTTTAGGTGTTCCATAATTGTACGGCAAGGATATTGATCCTCATATACAGATACCTGAATTCAGATTGAGCATTAAAATCAACAATTATAATTAAATGAAAATTCAGATTGAGCATAAAAATTCAAATTAAATATGTGTAACCCATCAATTGGAAGTCCAGTATTATATAAGATATCTTCAAGTCTAATATCTACATAGAACTTACTACCATTGCTCTCCCCAAAAGCAAAAGCGTAATGTTCTACGTCATAAAACTTTGCTAGAGCGGTGATGAGCTTAATATTCAGATTAGGTGCCCTCTTGGGAATACTTAAAAAGTATTTAAAGCATGTAACTTCCACAAGGTTTTTGATTCTTGGATCTAAATTCCAAGAAAGAATTTTTTTATATAAGACAAACTTTTGAAATGTTTTTCCTGCCCCATTACGCTTGCCATTGTGCCTACAATTTCAAGGACATAGATGTTCATGCTCATCACTAGACAAATAGGTAACACTTAACACTTGAAAACGCAATCTTTGATTAAGTTACATGGGTAGCAAAATCTAAAGAAAAAGTGCTAACTAAAATTAAAGGATTTTCAAGTCGATTCCAAGTGTTGAAAGTAGCTGACAAATTATGGAGTTAGAGTTTAAGGCTAAGAACAAAAACTCAAAGTATTAGCAAGAGGTAAAAATCAGTAAGAAAGTACCTTAGAAAATAGTAGTTTCACGTCTGTTGTAAGCTTCTCAAATGGAAGAAGCTTTAGGGAAATACCATTAGCAACAGGTTTTGGAAACAACAAAGAAAGACAGAAAGCGTTAGTTTTTGGAGATTGGTTTAGGATGATAATGGAAATTTCAGAAGAATGAAAAGATGAGATAAGTTTATTTTGTTCTTTGCATCAATACTTGATGATCCAATAACTTTTTTTTTTTATTTTTCTAACAGTCGAATGCAAAACATTGTTTTCTAACACATGTTTCAACCACAAGTTCGCGCATTTCGTAAACATTCCAGTAAAGTTTTATACAGTCTAACATCATCATAATTGCCATTTATATTTTAAAGTGAAAACCATCTAAAAAATTACACAATCCCACACCTACATTAAGCCAATAAGACCTTAAAATCAAACATAAACGCCAAATTAGCAACATAGATCAATTTTTTGTTTTTGTTTTGGGATCATTCAAATAGAGTAGAAGCAAATTAGTTATTTTAGAGTCTATATGGCAACTATGATGCGACATCATGTTTGTTTCCAAAGACAAACCCTATAAACTCTAGTATTAATTGTTCTCAAGACCGCGAGAACAAAAACAAAAACAAAAATACTAAAGCTGATACAATTTGATTAATTGTAAAGAAATGAAAAAGAGGGTCATCTGACTCATCTCGAGGCGACACGAGCACTTTTCCGGCGATTCCTCCCACCACACACTACACACCATTGAAACTATCCAAAGCTTTTCTTTGGATTCCCGTGAACCTCTCTCTCTCTCTCTTTTGCCTCCCAAGAAATTTCCACCGGTTTTCGTGTTATTCACTTACATTCATATAAAAAATCGTAAGTATACTATTTAAAAAAAATGTTGGAATCGTAAATAATAATACTACGTACGTAATAAATTCTGAACGTATAATACTTTCACCATGGCCTCCCACTTTTATACCATCGGATTAGTTACTTATTTGAAATTAAATCCGGATATATCTGAAATAGATTTGAACTTAACAATCGGTGGACTTTCTTTGCTTATGCTGATAGTCCTTCACTCCTTTAAGTATTGCAAAACATATTTATTTGCATTGCATGCGACCAAATCCAAAAAAAATATTCCGATTAATTGGTTGGATATATTTTGAAAATTATGTTTTCATAGAGGACAAATTGTTTAGAGAGTTTAACTTATGAGACTAAACTAACCAATTGAAGGAATAATAAAACTCTGGTCTGGAAACACTTCTACGTGACAAGAAATAAATTGGATGAGTAGTTCGTACATTAATTAGTATGTTTATAACAAACTTGATCTCATTTCCAATTTGTGTGATATTTAGTGTATTCTAGTAGTATATTTCAAGTGTGTCGTTCTTTATGTATATATAGACATCACCTGCTGAAATTGATTCATTAATTTCTTTACCGGCTACGTACCGCATAGAGAGAATGATATGATGTAGATAGTATGGTACTGGTGTAAATGTAATGTT
The DNA here is from genome assembly GCA_023657505.1 of Camelina hispida. Classification (NCBI taxonomy): domain Eukaryota; kingdom Viridiplantae; phylum Streptophyta; class Magnoliopsida; order Brassicales; family Brassicaceae; genus Camelina; species Camelina hispida. The sequence continues at coordinate 34,903,643 of CP094631.1, forward strand.
TAAGAGTGAATTAAATGTACATCATTAAATTAAACGATTTGTTCGAGTAAAGTCGACGATTTCAATAATTGGCATTCTAATACCTAAACCTACTAAAACTGCATAACAACAGTATGTGCGTTAAGGATTTCGTTTCGATCAACTTTGTTTCTTTGCACAAGATTTGAAGCATGGAATTCTCCAAGGACACAATCTTATACTAGTATGATATGGACTCGCTAAATAAGAGAAACACGAAACATGAATAATGGTTCTATTGTGTTTTATTGTTATTCAGTCACCCAAGTTGATTAGTTACCTCTTTATTCTAAACATGCTAGCTTCCCAAGATTTGTTTTGTAACTTATTGACTAACTTCTAATTATCTTTTCCAGTACTTTAAAACAGTAACTTTAAGAGTATATTGGATTACGATTTTTATTTTATTTTTGTCTTATATATATGTTCTATGCATTTTTAAAAGTAATATTAATTTTAAGACCATAATTAATATACAAATAAAATGTCATAAAAGAAATATACATCTATACTAGGTAATAACTCGTGTTGTTGCACGGAATAAAACTTTGGTTCAAATATTACATTTGTAAAAATATTTATTTAATATAACATTTATAATACAAACTTATACTGGTTTGAATTCATCAAGTTTATGAAAGTTTAAAATAGTAATCGTTTCACAATAAATTTTAGATTGACATGATGGCGGATCTGGATAGAATGTGAACCAAACTAGTGATCGTTAGTTTTGTATCAAAATCTTGAATTATCAAATCAGATAAAAATAAATAAAATAAAAAAACCTAAAATTTCATGAACTGGATAATTTAAATAAAATTGTTTACCCGATCAAACCCGTCTGGTAAGCCATCCCACAACGGATTTAAATATTTAGAGCCGTAAAATGTCTTTGCATCCATCCCGGTTGAATTCATGAGATCCGCGTGGGTTATATATGCATTTCAATAAATCATTTTTCTAATATATAAAAATATATTTAAAGGTTAAACTTAATTAATATTAATAAAGTTAAGAGATTAAAATTTTAAGAATAACACATTTTTTTTTGTCAAAAACACAATGACATACAGTTGTAAATAATCAGTCTAAACTAGGCTAAATAGCTAAATGTGTTTCGAGATCTTTGGAAACGACACATCAGTTTTTTTTAAGAGAATATTTCTATATTAATATATATATATATATATATTTACAGATAAAATAAAGGAGTATATATTGCTTTAAAATGTATAATTTTGATTTTAACTAATGTATAAACTAATGACGGATTTACAGATATGTACACATCAATGGTGGCACGTTGTATATTTTCATTTTACTTGAGAAATTAAAAAGGATGAAAACAAGAGTATAATGGTGTACACTCCACAATCGTATTTACGTAGCTTTGACACTGAAAATCCACACTGAGATATAAGATTTTGCACATCGTTTAATGCATGTATTTAAGATGCATGCATGCGTCCAATATAGCGTATTTATGTAAAATTACTACGTGTAGAATTGGTTCAAAGTATCTACCCGCAGGTGTAAGGTTTGAAATCTATATTTTTAAAGAAAATTGATCTTAAATCAACCATATTGTGATGTGTTGGTGGCTTCCGTTTAAAGTGTGAATTCCTTTTGTGAGTTTAAGATAAGGATCGATTTTTTTCCAAATGTCATAAGAATATATTGTACCTTGGAGCTTGGCTATCCATAAACACTTCTAACTGTAAGTATATTCGATTTGGGGATTAGTTTAGGTTTCAGACTTTGGATTCCACTGATTTTTTTTTTTTTTTTTTAGAACTTATTTATATCCACTATAGGGGCTGTCGGATCTATCTTCGTTACCAACTTTCTCTATGCATTTCTTTTGTCAATTTTGTAGAACGCATGCAAAGCCACTAATTGGGAACAGAATATATTTGATCGAATAAATCGACACGTGAGGGTGGACGATATTACAAGAATACAAGAATAAGGCAGCAAAATCTGAAATGTGGCGGAAAAAAAAAACTTAAATGACCGGTGTTAGCCGGTGGCAAAAGTCAGCAAATTGCACCCTCTCTTCACTCTTATTGACACACATTTCAATTCCTTTAGATTCTTCCCAATTTCTGTGTAAGCTTTTTTTCTTTCTTCTCTTCTCTAATTTATTCAGACACGACCAGAAGACTTCGTTTTTTCATATATATTGAACTCGCTTTGATCTTTTGTAATCACTCAATTTCTTTATTTCTGTCATAAAACCTTTTTCACATTTATTTTATACTTTCTTCTTCTTTTGTCTGATTCCTACTATCGCCTTACCTTTGTTCTTTTTTGATAAAATGTTGTTTTTTGCTTTAAAGATCCCCGAACTTGTTTTGATGAGTACTTTACAGATAATGACATCTATTATCTACAAAAGAACTTCCTAGAAAGCGTCAATGTTCTTGGACAATTTACAATTTACAATTTTATCATCTGCATGATTAAGAATTTTTTTTGGATATTCTAGTAGATAATTTTAGTTGTTACTAGTCAAGGATAATTACTAATGTTGAATTTAAAATTTTAATTAGATCTTTGAAATGCTAAACATGCATTTTGGCTTGTTACCTTTCTTCAGTCAAACTCATCTTTTTTATATCTTTGATATAGGAAAAAGTCATTAATTTGGCGGGAAAGTGTCGTAAAATGACAACAGCCAATTTAAACAGGTGCATGATTCCTTTTCTTGTCTGTTGTTTTACTTAAAAAATGTTATAAAACTTCTAAAATATTGTGAATCATATGATCACTGTTTCCTTACATATACAATCATATGATCAGTTGATCACTGTTACACTATTTTGCTATTTGATTATTATTCTTTAGATTCTAGGAGCATTAATTATTTCAGAGGCAGCAGTCTGATCTCTGCATAAGTTCAGTTTGGAAGAAAGCGAAAAAAGGAAACTTATTTTTTATTTATAGAAATTTTATAATATAGACATTTTTACCTTCTTAAACATCTTTCAAAGTAGATGTTTAAGATAAACTATAGAATCAGAACTTTCTTTGAAGTAGACCTATATACTTAACCGGCTACGGTTATAACCCTCTTTTGTTTTTCTGGCAGTGGAAAAATATTAAATGTTACATTGTTTGGAAAATATATTGGTTTGTACGTTCGTTCTTTATTAGTTTTACTGTTGATATTATCATTTGCTCAAAACAAAAGAAGTGTTGATTTGATCAAAACACATAAAAATATAGACACTAGCTAGATAGTATCATTTTTCTCAAACATTGTTCTTTTCTCACTTATTTTCTTTTGTTAAATATATCACCAATGTCCCATGGTTCATTTAACCATAGTCAAAATCCTTTTTTATATAATGTGATTGTTTCAAACGTTGGTTTGTGCGTTTGCATTTATAGAATTAAAACATTGTAATTATATATGATCTGTGTGTCTAAAAAGCAAGAAAAGATATGTTATCTTCCTTTGCCAAATCAAACAGTTTTGTTTCTTGATAAAAATTAAAACTTCCTCCTAATATTGAGATCACTATGATATTATAGTATACGTACATGATTATATAGTTAGGCATCGATCTAAGAAAGTTTATTTTTTGTTCAGTTAAAAATGTGGATTATTCGATACCTATGTAATATTTTGGAATATATAAAAGTGATAATTGATCTAATGAAATAGAATATGGAGAAAAAACTTTAAAATTATTTTGTACCAAGGAATTAATACTATATTATCTTCACATGGGAACTCGTTTTCTTTTCTTGTTCAAGTGTTTAGTGTTAAATATTGACTGATTCTATCTTACGGTGTTTAGTGTTAGATATATTTATTATGTCCACACATACAATAATAGGAACGGTCTTATGGATGACACAAAGGCATGCGACTAAACAAAGAGCTGGCTCCTAGCACAATACATGCTTCTAGTGTGCATAGGACATAAGTAATTATAGCTTTAACACTTAAATATTAGGCCAATGCTTCTAGTAGAATTGTTTAATTTTAAATCACTAAACAATATCTCTCTTTGACGGGTGCGAAATCCAATTAATCGGTCAACAGATTTAACTCGGGAAAGCCAAAACAAAATTCCACCTTTTTTTTTAGTTTATAATTTCCATTTTACAGGAGAAAAAAAAAAGTAAGTATATTCTTACTAAACAATTACGATTAAGGTATTCGAAAACATTTTTTATATTCTTCTCTTAGTACTCGATCATATTCAAATTATTTTGAACGAAGAGTGGCTTTTACTCTTTCCAAATGCGCTTTGTTAATATTTAACTAATTAACTCAGTCTCATTTAATATTGCATGTCCGTACACACATGCAGAAGAGATGAGTGAACTCGGGGATCTACAAATATACTAGTATAGTTTAAGAAGATCGATCCAATTGTTGTTTTATGTATATTATCTTTGACTCATTTTCAATGAGATTGCATGTATGTGTACACGTAGACTGATACGAATACGTAGCCTTGCGCGTACACATGTATATGGATATGTAAGAACATATATATGTAAAGATGAAAGAGAGAGAATGAATGGTCAATGGTGAGAGAGTAAGAGATGATTTGCGGAGTGTGGGAATGCTGGGCTTTGGGGAGTCATTAATCGCATTAAACGAGGGACGTGAGTTCCAATAATCCAAGTGGGGTGATTTGAGAGAGAGACAGAGAGGGTGATTTTAATTTTGTATGGTTTCTTAGAGAGAGAGTTAGAGACTTAGGGTTTGGACTTTTTCAGTTGGAAGCGTAGATTTGTCTTATTTACGACACTCGTGTCCCTATTTATTGCAATATCATATTCAGATCTGCCAAACAAAATATATACTAGTAGTATTATTTGGTTTAAAATGAAGCGTAACATTTGTTTTTTGTACAAGTCTCTTCAATGTATCATTTTATGTATAATATGTGGTTGTGCATGATACTTAATAAAATTCTATTTACCTGCATCTTTTTTTTTATTGTTCTTTTAAAAAAAACTCTTTTTCTGGTTGATAATAAAATTACATCAATCCCTCCTTAATGAGATTATATAAAGAAAGCCATTTAAAGCGAGCCATGTAATAGGTTTAACTTTAAAACCTGTTTAGCTTCCTAAAAACTATCTTTAAGACTTTAACACAAATGATCTTCGTCTCCTTTCTTTAAAACCCTCAAGTTACCGAAGAGAGAGAGAGATAGAGTTTTTAGAGAGAGAGTCAGAGAGAGATAGAGTTTTTAGAGAGAGAGTGTCAGAGAGAGTAAGGCAAGGATTCTATTTGCAGCCATACTTGGAGAAAGTAAAATTAGATCTCTTCTTCTCCTCAACCCTTGACAAGTAATCTCTCTTCATCATCATATCATTTCTCTTCATTGAACTTGCGATTCTTTGAATTCTCTTGCCTTTAATTAATTAATATCTTATGAGTTGTGAACTTGTGATACGTCTCTAATCAATTTCTGTTTCTTCTCACCCTATCATTGCAGATCAGATATTATATCTCTCTGTGATTTAAAGATTTGATTCCAAGAAGAAAAAAGAAAATGAATTCTAACAACTGGCTTGGTTTTCCTCTATCACCGACTCACTCTTCTTTGCCCCCTCACATCCACTCATCACAAACCTCTCATTTCAATCTTGGGTTGGTCAACGACAATATGGACAATCCTTTTCAAAACCAAGGTATATATATGCACACACATTTATTTATGTATGTTCAGATTCAAAGTCTTAATGCATTTCTTTTATAAAACATTTGTTATGTTAAAAAGTTTGTAAAAAACCAAGGGTCCAAATTTTTAGACATATGTAAAATCGAAGGCATCATTGCACATGTTTAGGGCATCTCCAACCCATATCTCCATTTTTTTCTTCAAAATGGAGTAACTCTATTTTGGAGTTGGGTTTTACTCCAACCCTACTCCATTTTGGAGAAAAAAATAGAGATCTCCAAATTGTAGTGTAAAGAAAAAAAAGAGGTCTCCAAATATAGAGAAAAAAATGGAGATCTCTATTTTGGAGATGAAAATGGAGATGGGTTGGAGCAAAATTGACTCCAAACTCTATTATGGAGATGAAAATGGAGATGGGTTGGAGTTGGTCTTAAAGATGGTTATGTTTATATTTTGTCTTGGACTTTTTTTTCAGATTTTTGTTTGAGTTCACGAAAATAATTAATTATAATTGTATGCTTTCTTAGAATGGAATATGATCAATCCACACAGTGGAGGCGGCCAAGGTGGAGAGATTCCAAAAGTGGCTGATTTCTTAGGAGTGAACAAATCGGATAATCATCAACCCGACCACAACCTCGTACCTTACAACGACATTCATCAAACCAACGACTCTGATTACTACTTCCAAACCAATAGCTTGTTACCTACAGTTGTCACATGTGCCTCTAACACTCCTAATAATTATGAGCTTCAAGAGAGTGCACACAATTTGCAATCTCTCACTCTTTCCATGGGAAGTATCGGAGCTGATGTTGCAGCAGCCGCCACCGTGAAAGCTTCGCCAGGTGAGACCAGCGCCGATAATAGTAGCAGCACTACTAATACAAGTGGAGGAGCCATTGTCGAGGCTACACCGAGACGAACTTTGGAAACTTTTGGACAACGAACTTCTATCTATCGTGGCGTTACAAGGTCTTAATGAGTTCCACTTTTAATTTATTCTCATTTTTTTTAGTACAATATATAACTAAATTGGTATATAAATATGCTATGTGTTTTTTGGATGTTATAGACACAGATGGACCGGTAGATATGAAGCTCATCTTTGGGACAATAGCTGTAGAAGAGAAGGACAATCAAGGAAAGGAAGACAAGGTAAGTGAATTATTTGATTATTTGATTATTTATTTTTTTCTCATATCAAAAACTTGATTTTGGACTAATTATGTTTCTCTCTATTCTTCTCTTCCTGATGCTTGAATCTTGAACATCTTCGAAATCTCTTCAGTCTACTTAGGTAAATGATTCTTGTGCTCTTTAATACTTATCAATAAACTACAACCACATATTGTTAATTCTTGTTTCCTCTCGTTATGGTGCCATTGTATTTTTTTATTTTTAAAAAGTATATTATACTTATATAATCGGATGATAAACTCAGGTGGGTATGACAAAGAAGAGAAAGCAGCACGAGCATATGATCTTGCTGCACTTAAGTATTGGGGTCCCTCTACTACTACCAACTTTCCGGTAAGTGAAATCTTTCAAATTTTCAGGAATATAAATAGGTGTTTGTAATTGTAAATTGTATTAGACGATAATATCATTAATTCCTTCTCTCTCTATTTGTTTTTTATTTTTTTTTTTATTTTGTTGTTGTTTAGATAACTAGCTATGAGAAGGAAGTAGAGGAGATGAAGCACATGACGAGACAAGAGTTTGTGGCCTCTATAAGAAGGTGGTTTCCCCTTTTTTGATCAGACCTTGAATGTATTATGTCAAATAGAAATGGCAGCATTCTAATATAATGAAAGAACCTCGCTTAATAAATTGCAGGAAAAGTAGTGGATTCTCACGTGGTGCATCCATGTATCGTGGAGTAACAAGACATCATCAACATGGAAGATGGCAAGCAAGGATCGGACGAGTTGCCGGAAACAAAGATCTCTACTTGGGAACGTTCAGTAAGTATAAATACGAATACGTCTTATATAAACCGTGGATATATAATTCTCAAATCACATCTTAATATATTTTGAGACGTCTAATGTAAGTTCATATAAAAGGATTTAAATTTATATACAGATATAAGTTTTGTATAAACGTCTATATAGATGGTCATGGCTTATATTAGTTCGTATGTTTTGCTTAGGCACGGAGGAAGAAGCAGCAGAAGCATACGACATAGCTGCAATAAAATTCCGAGGTCTAAACGCGGTTACAAACTTTGAGATAAACCGTTACGATGTGAAAGCCATCCTAGAGAGCAACACACTTCCTATAGGAGGTGGTGCGGCTAAACGTCTCAAAGAAGCTCAAGCTCTAGAATCATCAAGAAAACGAGAGGAAATGATAGCTATCGGTTCAAATTTCCATCAGTATGGTGCAGCGAGCGGCTCGACCTCTGTTGCTTCCAGCTCTAGGCTTCAACTTCAACCTTACCCACTAAGCATTCAACAACCTTTTGAGCATCTTCATCATCAGCCTTTACTTACTCTACAGAACAACAACGATATGTCTCAGTATAATACTAGCGCTCATGATTCCTATAGTTACATTCAGACACAGCTTCATCTTCACCAACAACAAACCAACAATTACATGCAGTCTTCTGGTCACAACTCGCATCTCTACAATGCTTATCTTCAGAGTAACCCTGGCTTTATCTCTGATAATAATAACACTTTAGGGTTTCTTGGAAACAATGGGATTGGTATTGGGTCAAGCTCAACCGTTGGATCATCGGCTGAGGAAGAGTTTCCTGACGTGAAAGTCGATTACGATATGCCTCCTTCTGGTGGAGCCACAGGGTACGGAGGATGGAGTACTGGAGAGTCTGTTCAGGGATCGAATCCCGGAGGTGTTTTCACGATGTGGAACGAATAAAAATACGACAGCTCTGTGGTTCTTGCGAGGCAAGGTAGGGTATGGAATAATTAGCTACTTTAATTTTCTTAAGATCGGCTGGTGTCTTCTTGATTAGTAGAGGATTTAGGGTTCCATTTTTTTTTTTTTTTACTTTTGACGGCGAAGATGATAAACTTTTAGACGGCGGTTAACAGAGTCCTCGAGGGTTAGTGTTTTTATGGGTATTATAGTAAGCATAGAAGTACCCAAATTTTGTTTAAAAGCTAACCCTTCTGACTAATTTCTCAAACTTGTATTCGTTTATAATGAAAGATATTTATTGTTCCTTCTTTTTAATTTGATTAGACAAGCTTATTTCTCAATGTAAGTGACAAGGGTAAATGTCGTTTTGTTTACATTTTGTCTCAACTTCAAGATCGACTTTTTAAAAAATAAGAGAAAGGTGAAGAACCTTTGATAATAAAAAAAAAAAGAATGCCTCACTGCAGTGGTATTAACATAAAATTTTTTGATAACACCATCTTCCTTAGAGAAAATACAACTGTTTCGGTTTCAGCATGCATCAGATTTTTATGTGTATATAACCCAACCATGGAACAATGAAGCATATACTGTTATTGCTACATGAGGTTGGTTAAAGATTTGTGGTAAAAAGGTGAATAACAGAATAAAAACCCTTGAGATCGTTGTCAAAATCAAATTGGAAAAAGATAAAGACGAAATATAATTATTTTGTAAGTACGGATCATTTTGAAATATAATTTTTAAAATATAAAATTGATCTTGAACTAAACTTACACGATGACCGTTTTGTTTCTTTTTTTTCATAAGGGTCGACGATATCCTTTTGTTAATACTTATTCTTGCTTCTAAATATGTAATATTTTATTGATAAAACTAATAATACAGAATTACATAATTATTCAGTTCATTGATATATCATGGTTTTTAGGTGTTTTTAGCCATGATATAAGTCTTAATTATAGAGTCTTTTTGGTATTTTTAGAGTCTTTTGAATCTTTTATAGGATTTAGCATGAATGGGAGCTTAATGGAGCTAAATTGGAGGATTTGGAGCTTAATCAAGCATTGAGGCAGTTGGGAGACGAAGTTCAGAGACTTGCATCGGTCGATGCAAGTGATGTGTCGATCGATGCACAGCCAAAGTCAGAATTGGAAGTTTTCCCATAAGTTTTGAAGATTTACAAATCTGCCTCAAAGTCTTCCATATTTGCATCATTAGTCCCTGGACGTTTTTAGGAGTATATATAGGATTTTTAGGGTTATTGTTTAAACCTAAGCTTTATTTTTCCCTGTAACTTTTGAGAGCAAAAACCCTGTGAGAGATTTTAGAGAGTTTTTGGAGAGAAGAATCAAGACTCCTTCAGAGAAGATTCAGAACTCCTTTACTTCTTCTTTAATTTCTTAATGCAATCTATTTTATTCATGATTTGTGTTCTTGCAATTATGTCTGAGTAGATCTGCTAGTTAGGTTTAGGGTTTCTCATTAGGGCTTTCATGGATTATTAGATCTGTTATTATTTAGGATTCATTATCTTTCTTGTTCTTCACCATAGGTTGTTTTTAATGTTAGATATTTGATTAGTCATCTGGATTTAGATCTTAGGATTATTAATTGATATGAGAATATAATTGATTTTCCTGATAAAACCTTTGGTGAGCAAAATTATTTCTTGCAAAGAGATTTGATTTAATAATTTTGTGAACTTATCTAACCTGATTTTAAAGCTGATTTATTACCTAGAATTTTGCAAAGAGATTTGGATTTTCTGGTTTTAAATTTAGATAATATTTGCAGTGAGAACTGATTTATTTTATAATTGTGTTTAGAGTTCAAGAACAGTGCTTAATTGTTGAATCCTGGTTGCTTAATTAATAGATCTGATTTTCCATGATTTCCTGAGAATTTCCTAGGCCTAGCGTTTATTCCTATTGATATACAACTCCTTTATTTTCTGTTTTTGCATTGCTATTTAAATTTAATATTTTGATTTAGCATAATTAAAAGAGTAATAAGTCTATTGTGTGAATCTAGAGTTCTTGTGGATTCGATCCCTAAGTACTACAATTGATCTCTTAATTTGAGAGAGTAGCTCAGGGTTAAATTTGAGCATATCAAATTTTGGCGCCGTTGCTGGGGACTCTTTTGATTCACCATTAGATTAAAATCTTTGATTTTGTCTAAATTTTTATTTTTCTGTTTTACTTACACGCTTTTGTTTATTTTCTCTTGTGTGTTTCAGGTACATGCCTAAGCCTAGCACCAGGAAAAATCCTACTGGTCCAGTTAAGCTTACCAACCAAGAGTTAGGACAACTAGAGCGTGAGAACACCAAAGCAGCCAAATCAACAAAGATGGTCAACCCAATCATATTGAGACCAGATGCGGCTGGAGTTTTGAGAGATCAAGAGGGTCATGTGCGCAACGAACTTGGCCAGAAACTGAATGCTGAAGGACAGGTTATTGAGGAAGAACCTGCTGTCGTTAATGAGAATGCAGATGGCGTCGATCGACGCAATGTCGGCATCGGTCGACGCAACCAAGAAGGCATCGATCGACGCAATGTCGGGGCTGGTGCGAACGGAGAGCAGAACCTTCAGCCAAGACGGGACAACAATGGAGAGCTTGTCAAGACTCTTGCGAACTTCAACAGACCAGACTTATTCTATGAAAATCGTTCCGCAATTGTCCCTCCTCCATTCCCAAGGAATGACTTTGAGCTGAAGCCTGCCTACTTCGCTCTTGTTGGACAAAGGCCATTCCAGAACTTGCCAAATGAGAAGCCTCTAGACCACATTGAGCACTTTGAGGACATAGTCACAAGCATCAAGGCTAATGGAGTTACTGAGGACTACCTCTACTGCAAGCTTTTCCCCTACTCTCTTGCTGGGGAAGCTTCTCATTGGCTAAGGCAGCTCAAACCAGGATCTCTGACAACCTGGCATGACATCAAGGTGGCATTCTTGAACTATTTCTATGATGATGCGATGTCTGATGAGCTGAGGATCAAGCTTTCCACCTTTAGACAAGGACATGCTGAATCTTACAAAGCTGCTTGGGTGAGGTTCAAGGCATACCAGAGAGATTGTCCGCATCATGGGTTCTCAGAAGTGCAATTGATCAGTATCTTCTTTAGCGGGATTGATTGGAGGTATCAGATGGCTTTGGATGCAGCTAGTGATGGGAACTTCAAGACAAGGTATCCAGATGACGCTGAAAAGTTGATAGAAAGGCTAGCATCAAGCAACAGTACCAAGAATGCAGACTTAGAGCGGAGAAGGGCACATGAAGGCAATGGTTCAAATCAGTTTGCTGCGGTGAATGCTAAGTTGGATACAGTGCACAATCTTCTTGTGGGAAAGAAGTCTGTCCATTTTGCTGAAGATGTTGAGATTTTTGAGCCAAAGCCAGAGACTAGAGAAGAAGATGTCAACTATGTGTATGGAGCTGGCTATCAAAATCAGAGATTTGGTCAGAAGAATTCCTTCACAGGAAATCCAAACAGCAACTTCACAAGGAACTATGGATCTTCTTCTTACCAACCCCTCCCTCCACCCAATTCAGAGAGCAAGATGGAATCAATGGTTGAGCTGATTCTTCAAGGTCAACAGAAGTTAACAGTGGACTTCAATGGAAAGATTGATTCTGTTTACACTGAGCTGACAGGGAAATTTGAAGCTCTAAACACTCATGTCAAGAAGCTAGAGAATCAAGTGATTCAGACTGCTGGGTCTTTTAAAAGACAAGAGGAACTTCTTTCTAGAAGAACTGAGAACCCCCACCATGCTTGTAATGCGATTTTGGTGAAGGAAGAAGATGAAGATACGTCAGTTGGTCCAGCATCGATCGACACTACACAGGAGCATCGATCGATGCAATCATCACCAAGTGTCGATCGACGCAATGTCAGAATCGATCGACACCCCCTGCAAACAGCTACGGTTTCTGTTCCAGTTCAACCATCCGATTCACAACAAGCCTACAAGCCTAAAGTTCCTTTTCCCAAGCCTAGGAGATCCAAACAAGAGATTGAAGAAGCTAGATGCAAAGCTATGATGGACAAGGTAATGATTGAGATGCCTTTGATTGATGCTGTCAAGTTTTCTCCTGGTATTAAGAGATATGTGAAGAGGATGGTCACCAATGGTTTGAGTCCTGAGGAAGGAGCACTGCTTACAAAGGATGTCAGTTCAATTCTGTTGAAGCAGCCTCCACAGAGGAAGAAGGATAAGAAGCAGGAGGTGGTTGTCTCTAAGGAAGTAAGTGCAGTGATTCAGAGTAGGATTGCAGAGAAGTTACCAGATCCTAGAAGTTTTGTATTAGATTGCTCTATCTCCACAGGAAGGTTTCCTTACTCTCTATGTGATCTTGGCTCTAGTATCAACTTGATGCCACATTCTGTTGCTGTAAGACTTGGGATGACGGATTTTAAGCCAACTAAGATCTCTCTTATCTTAGCTGATCGATCTAGAAGGATTCCTGAAGGTGTCTTAGAGGATATTCCAATCAGGATTGGAGATTGCATGATTCCCACTGACTTTGTGGTGCTGAAATATGACCAAGAGCCTAATGATCCTCTCATCTTAGGACGCTCTTTCTTGGCTACAGCTGGTGCCATCATTGATGTTAAGAAAGGACACATATCTTTGAATGTGGATGATTTGGTCATGAACTTTGAGATGGACAAGCTGAGAAGGGTTCCCACTATTGATGGTCAGACATTTTCTGTGGAGGTTGTTTCTGATGACAATCTGATCATAGAGCTTCAAGAAGACATTACTGCTGGGTATGTCAAAGAGTTGGAGACTGTTGAGAAAGTGAGCAAGCAAGCTGTAAAGCTTGAAGATTGGAGTGGAGATCATCTAATCAGTACTAGAGATCATGATGAGGTTCTGATGCATGACAAGTCGCTGGTAGATGATGTTTTTGTGCTGGAAACACTGATTTCAGAGGAGAGTTGCAGAATCGTTGAAGAGACACGAATTGCAGACACAGCATCGATCGATGCAGCTGTTGCATCGACCGACACTCCTTCCAGAGTCAGCTCGAACTTGTCCAAAATCAAAGATTCTCGTGTTGGATCCTTAACTGCAAGTCCTAGACCAGTTGTAAAGCTCAAATCTCACCATTCCACAGTCCAGAACCCACAGGTAAGGCCAAGGTATGCATCTCCTTCTCCCAAACCTTCTCCTACCATCAATAAGAATTTGAAAGGTACAAAAACTGTTGTCCAGTTAACCAAGCCACGAAATTATCGTAGAGTGCTTGTTTCTTCTGTTGATGATTTTCCAGGACTTAAAAGAAAGCCACCCATCCCTCAGTCCCGTCCTGGTCCTGCTCCTCACATCCTTGTCAAACCTCATGCAGCTAAAGCCTACACACCACCTTGGAGGAAGAGGACATCCTCTCAGAAGCATTCATTGCCATGTTCCGATCCACCGGATGACTGAGATCGACACAGTCAAGCTAATGACTGAAAACAAGCGCTTAGTGGGAGGCAACCCACTGGTAGGTTTTTCTTTTTCATTTTTCTTTTGATTTTCATTTATTTTTATTTTATTAGCCAATCTCTTACTTGATATCACTGGGGACAGTGTTGTTTAAGTCTGGGGGAGGCAGTTACTAACTACTTTTTTGTTTTTGAAAAAAAAAAAAAATGGTTTTATTGAGTCAAAATTTTTGTTGGGAACTATGATTTTTCTTTTTAGTGTACTGCCTTGGTCGATTTAATGCTGCAGATTGAATCCACAAATCCGACTAATGAAAAATCCATGGCTGACCAGTGAACCAGAAATATCCAAATTTCCAACAGAATCCATAAAAGCTTGAGGTAATTTCTGTACTTTTCTTTTGAACTCATCAATGAGATTGATTTTCATAGAGCTTGACTCCTTGTTCATACCTGACAAGTAAGACTTCAGAAAGAAAATGGTACTCCTCTCCCTTATTTAAGTTAAGAAAAATCCTGAGAGCTTTGTTTAGAAAAATAAAAGAGAGAATAAAAGATGAGATGATTTTGATCAGTTTAGAGAGGTAGGTAAATTACCTGTGACCTCGTTATTCTACTCTTAAGTCAAATGATCACACAAAGCTTGGGAGCGAGGGGTAGGTAAATTACCGATGACCCCATTATTCGCCTACAACTTTGAGAAAAAAAAATAAAAAAAAAAAACAAAGCAAAACTCTAAGGAATATTAAAAAGAATAAGTCTGGGGGAGAGAAAGAGTACCACATGTGTTTAAAAGATATGTCTTGCTTGTTATGGTATTGTACGGGAATGAGTCTAGAAGGTTCTTGATATTGATCAAATTGATGAGACCCACCAATGAAGGCTTAATGGAGGAAGTAATGGAATTTGGTTTGAATTTGGGATGCTATGAAAGTCAACGGAGAAGTACATGGTGGTTCGATTTGGATTTATCTGCTAAGCATGTGGATTAAAGTTTGGATGATCATGGCATTACTTTAAAAAGAAACTGAGTTCCTGCGTTTTCAAACCTCTTTCACAGATGAAGTTTATGTTTTGCTTGAGGGCAAGCAAAGGCTAAGTCTGGGGGAGTTGATATATCATGGTTTTTAGGTGTTTTTAGCCATGATATAAGTCTTAATTATAGAGTCTTTTTGGTATTTTTAGAGTCTTTTGAATCTTTTATAGGATTTAGCATGAATGGGAGCTTAATGGAGCTAAATTGGAGGATTTGGAGCTTAATCAAGCATTGAGGCAGTTGGGAGACGAAGTTCAGAGACTTGCATCGGTCGATGCAAGTGATGTGTCGATCGATGCACAGCCAAAGTCAGAATTGGAAGTTTTCCCATAAGTTTTGAAGATTTACAAATCTGCCCCAAAGTCTTCCATATTTGCATCATTAGTCCCTGGACGTTTTTAGGAGTATATATAGGATTTTTAGGGTTATTGTTTAAACCTAAGCTTTATTTTTCCCTGTAACTTTTGAGAGCAAAAACCCTGTGAGAGATTTTAGAGAGTTTTTGGAGAGAAGAATCAAGACTCCTTCAGAGAAGATTCAGAACTCCTTTACTTCTTCTTTAATTTCTTAATGCAATCTATTTTATTCATGATTTGTGTTCTTGCAATTATGTCTGAGTAGATCTGCTAGTTAGGTTTAGGGTTTCTCATTAGGGCTTTCATGGATTATTAGATCTGTTATTATTTAGGATTCATTATCTTTCTTGTTCTTCACCATAGGTTGTTTTTAATGTTAGATATTTGATTAGTCATCTGGATTTAGATCTTAGGATTATTAATTGATATGAGAATATAATTGATTTTCCTGATAAAACCTTTGGTGAGCAAAATTATTTCTTGCAAAGAGATTTGATTTAATAATTTTGTGAACTTATCTAACCTGATTTTAAAGCTGATTTATTACCTAGAATTTTGCAAAGAGATTTGGATTTTCTGTTTTTAAATTTAGATAATATTTGCAGTGAGAACTGATTTATTTTATAATTGTGTTTAGAGTTCAAGAACAGTGCTTAATTGTTGAATCCTGGTTGCTTAATTAATAGATCTGATTTTCCATGATTTCCTGAGAATTTCCCTAGGCCTAGCGTTTATTCCTATTGATATACAACTCCTTTATTTTCTGTTTTTGCATTGCTATTTAAATTTAATATTTTGATTTAGCATAATTAAAAGAGTAATAAGTCTATTGTGTGAATCTAGAGTTCTTGTGGATTCGATCCCTAAGTACTACAATTGATCTCTTAATTTGAGAGAGTAGCTCAGGGTTAAATTTGAGCATATCATTCATCATCTTGTTTATTCTGTCTTTCAAATCTTTTTACTTCATCCTCTAAATTTTTACAAGTTTTCTCCACTACTTTAAGGCCATATTTATCGGTGGATCAGTTAGGGTGATTTTGGGTCTTTTAAAATTGAAATTAATTGAACAGTACCCATAAGATCAGCCCAATTGATCTTGAATAAGATCAGTTCTTCATCTGATCTAAGGGCCACGTGTCACTCTCGGAAAAAAACTTTTGTTTTATTATTCATTTCTTTCGAACATAATATTGTTCTTCTTCTCTCGCGAAAAAGAAAAGCGAAACGGCGAGAGATTTTTTTTCCCTCACCGTCGTCTCCTCTGTCCGGCCATTGAAACACCGAGGCAACCGATCTCTTCGTCTCCTCGTCTCCTCGTTTTCTCGTATCCACCGATTCTCGTCGTCTCCTCTCTCTCCTCTGTCTCGCGAAGTCTAGAGATCTCCTCTGTGTCTCCTCTGTATCTATCAAGTCCTGAAAATAAGGTAATTCAGGAGATTTTGAGAAGTTCTGATTCATGTTCTGTAGCTGAATTTAAGATTACTCTAGGGATTTTGATTGCTAATGTTAGTATTATGCATTGTTTGAATATGTGATTTTGGTTTAGGAATCAACCATTTCATGCATGAGGAAGATTATAATGAGGCTCTCAAGCATACTCATTTTGGAGGAACCATGGATCTGTAAGCTTGTTGATTTTTCTTTTGTTGGATCTTGGCTTAGTGATTCTCAAGCTATTACCATTACTTGGTAATTGATTGGTGTTTATGTATATTTGTAGGCATGCTTTGAATGTTCATATATTCATAAAGATGCATAGGTCAGATTATGCTGAGAAACAGCTGAGAGTGATGCAACAGATTGATGAAGACCACACACTCACTCGCGAGTGCATGGTTGAACCTAGCAGTTGTATGATATGAATATCTACTTCTTTTTTTCCCATATAGTGTAGAGAAGATTGTTAATGTGTTTGCTAATGTTAAACTGTTGTATGATCTTAGGGGGGTTCCAAGATACAGGAAGCGTATCTAATCTTCCAGGATTTCACTGATAAGTACCCAATAACAAGCTTGATCTTGAACGGCAAAGCAGTTTGGTGAATGCATATGGGTAATTTTGAAGAGGCTGAGACTCTACTACTTGAAGCACTCAACAAGGTGAGTGATGAGCCTCAATCCATTTCTCTCATGTCACCGGATATGCTGGACTTGCTTTATCAACTATGTTTATACTATAAAACTCCTTACAAGAAGTCTATAACTTCTTAATTATTCGTTTATTGGAAAATGGATATGTTTGAAAACAAATATGTTTATGCTCATTGCAGGATGCTAAAGACCCAGAAACTCTTGCAAACCTAGTTGTATGCAGTCTTATGCAATATTTGCGTAACTATGAATCACATCAGTAAGCTGACTTATTCCTCCATTTCCAATCTTTTTTTGCAGCCAGCTGAAACTTTCACATCCTGAACATGTCCTTGTGAAGCAAACAGCATCAGCTGAAGATAACTTCGAGAGAGCACTTCAATCTTTCGCCTGAAAGTACCTCAAATCCCATGGAGTCGATAAGCTTTATAATCTACCAGAAGAACATCATTATCTTACAAACTTTGTCTTGAAATTATCATATATGAACAGTTTTCCGGATGTGTTGCATTTAACTTTGATTTCTCATTGAAGCTTTTGTTGTCATTGAGTTTTAAATCCAACAAGAGTAGAGAACTTCAGGCGAAGTTATATACAAACACAGAGCTTGATCCAATTTTTGTGAACAAATAAAAGAGCCAGTGAAGCTTATATTATTATGACTAATTAAAGGAGGATTTGATTGAGAATATTTGGAATAAATTTGGTCATTTGTATTAATTAAATAAAATGTTTGTCATGTTTAATTAATTAAGTAATATGTTTGTTTTTTTTGAATTTTAATAAAAGTTTTATAAGTTTACAATTAAAATGTTATTTTATTTATTTTTATAATTGTAATATGTTTAAGAATATTAATAAACATTATATTATTAAATAGTATTAAACATTCTTAAATTATTTATTAAACATTAATCTATGTAATTATTAAACATTCTTAAATTTCTATAAGAATATTATATTATTAAATCTTAAGATCTTACACATGTTCTCCCAATAACTAACTTCTTAACAAAAGTTCTTAACTACTGATCTTACATTATTTTCACAATATTTATATTCTAAAAACACCCTAAACTGATCTCCCTATAAACATGCCCTAAGCACCAAACCTTGGATCATTCTTATAGAATTTAACCAAATTTTTTATTTAGAAGGACTGTTTCTCTATGATAAATGATCTTATACACTTCAAGGTATGACTCGTTTGCATGCTTTTTTTTATCAAACAATTGGTTTTTTATCCTATTTTTATCCATTATTGGCCTTGTCCATAGTTGTACTAACAATCAAGGTTTTAACTTAATCAAGAAGAAGTTTGATAGAACTGATATTAATTATGAATAACTGTTTAAATTTTATATTCTTTTGCCCTTTTTGACCATTCAAAATATTCTGCTTCGTCTTGTTTTCAAAAAACCATCAAATACTTTGAATTTATTTGGGAAAATCAAGTCTAATCAACGTGTATTTGTCAGCAGACTCTTTTTAATCTCTAAGCTTTAAGCAACATAATTTTCAATGTTATAAGGTTATGATGGTGGATATTTAAACCATAAGTAACTAATTTGCTTTTAACATATTTATTTTTAATAATATTATGATTTTTGAATACAAATATTCTAATTAAATTGCATGAAAATAAGATAAAAGAATGTCCTAACCCAAAAAGCTATTTTATACCTCAATTATTGCATACATGTCTCTTTAATTTGAAGTATAAAATAACTATTTTTCCTTAAATCCCAATTTTTGTTTTTGAAGCCCAACATAATTTAAGTCCCATTTAGATCCAACCCATTACGAACCCACTAAAACATAGAAGCAATATCCATACTAACCAACCATGTTGTCATCATTTCTATGAAATCATCCTCCTGATAATAATAACAGACACAGAGAATCCTTAAACATGGAAAAGTTGAAACAACCACTGACATGAAGTTTAATGTGGTTTCTGAGGCAAACTATAGCTGAAGCATCGAGGAGACAAGTTTGGGATTTCAGATTTGATTTGCCTGAATAGTTAGTTGATTTTTTTCTTATTTGAAAGCATTGTGGTGAATGCGATTTTATAACAATATTAATCAAGTATGTTCTGTCTTCCCTTAACAAATGGTCCAAACCAACGAAGGATACTACAATAGCTAATCTGCTCTCATTTTTTTGTCTTCAAACTTCTGGAATTTTTGTAAGTTGACTCAACTTAATTTTGGCAAATAATATCACAAATCTCAATCCATCAATTTTAAAGATACCAAAGATATGAGAAAATACACAAAAAAAAGAAAAAAAAAAAAGAGATCCTCCTTTAAATAAAAGGGAAGTACACGACTTAGTTTTGTAGACTTTATCTATATTAACATTTTTGAAGTACATTTTGTGTTATGCCCATTTAGTTTTGTTTATTTAAAAAGTTATTTACAACCTTAACCCCTAAAAATTTTCCAAAACTAACATTACTACAGATTTTGTTTCCTAAATATTTTACATATCATTCTAACTAAATAAATAACAGCAATTAAAATGGGAATAGAAACTATCATATATTTACCCACACATTATGTTGTGTGTTTGAAAATATTCTATATCTGAATCCTTCGCAAACAAAGAAAACAACAATTTGATTCCCATTTTGTTTTTTCAAAACCTGTGAGCTTTGATTCTTAATGTAAGAAAAACTTTGATTGAAATTTCTTTAAATATTATAATTAACACATATAAACCTAATAAAATTTTTAATTATTACGAATATGTAAAATTAAAAAAGTTTTTAATACTATATAATGTGGTTATATAGTAGATGAGTTATAAAGAGGACATGTTGGAATTAATAAAATATTATTAAGTTTGTGTTAAATCCTCATTTAATTATTTATCAACACTACTAATATTATTTGACATAAAATCAAGTTACTTTAACTAAGATTGTGTAAAATAATTAAATTATTAGGAAAAATGTGACTTAATCACAGCATATAAATTACTTATTATGTATTTAGATCCCTTATTTTTTGTTATAATAACTAAAAATCAAAATAGAATCTCAAACACTAAACAAAACAAACTAAATATAACAAACAAATGGTCATAAAGTGTATTGCGGGTTAAAAATATAATATAAACATTTATCCGCACAATCAGAAAATTTAGTTATTTCTCTATTTACAAAACATCCCATATTTAACAAATAGATACAACATAAATATAAATTATAATAAAAATTATATGCCCGCGGTGTACCGCGGGTTAAAATCTAGTATTTTTAATAAATGATTACAAATGGTTACAAATAGGTTATACATAGGATATACATTAATCCATATGGCAAATGGTTACATCGAAATATTCCAATTTGATAATTGATATATCTTTGGTAACAAATAAAATTGTGGAACAAACGGTTACACCTAAATATATTAAATTGATAATTAATATATAGATTTTTGGTAACAAGTAAAATCGTCGATATTCCCAACTATATTTTCGGGATGTTTTAGTCCTATATCATATTGTTTCCAAAGATTTTTAAACACAATATTACAAATTTAATTTCCACATATTTTATTGATAAACCACAACGTTAAACAACTTATTAAAGGGGATAAAATATACTGTGAATTCATTATATTTAAAACGTGTCCTATATAATAAAATAGAAGTACACAACCTTTTTTTTTGTAGACTATATAATTTTTATAAGTTGGTTACAAAATAGGTAATAGATTAAATATTGGTTGGTTACAAAAAAAGTTATAGATTAATTGGTCAATATACACTTAAGAATATCCCAAAAAATTCTCTGAAAGAGAATATTTTGATGATTTATACAATTTCCAAAATATAATCTTTAGTATTCCATGTATTGTTACAAAATATATATTGTTAGGCATAAAAAGAAATAAAATCTTGGTAATTTATCATACTTAATTGTGATTTCCGAGATCTTATTATGCAGTTAAAAATAAAATCTTACCTAAACACGAGTCATATTAAAATACTTTGACCAAACATGTTCAAAAATTAAAAAAAAAACAAACATAACTATATCTCATACATAAAATTACAAAATTAACAATATAAACTTACAAAATATATGTTTTTTTCAAGCTATCATATTTAACATATGAGTTTATTGAATAATATTTTATCAAAATTTTTTTTAAATAACCATATAAATTATATTTTATTTTAAAATTATAATATAAAATAAATTATGCAATTTCAACCCATGCTCTAGCACGAGTCATATTCTAGTTTGATCATAAATTGGTATCTACATTACATTACTTTGTTCCATTTGAGATATTAACTTTCAAAATTTAAAAGAATATTTTTAAAAATAAAAAATCATAAAAATTAATAATACAATAGCCATAAAAAAATAAAATAAAATCTAGGTATATTATATATTCTAGATATTAACCAAA
This sequence comes from Camelina hispida, assembly GCA_023657505.1. NCBI lineage: Eukaryota > Viridiplantae > Streptophyta > Magnoliopsida > Brassicales > Brassicaceae > Camelina > Camelina hispida. Next base: position 34,925,571 of record CP094631.1, read on the forward strand.
AAGCTTATGTCATTTTCAAATTATTGGTTATGTTCTTGAAAAATGTAATCTCTAGTTTCCGTTTCAAAAAAAGTGAGTTAACATTTGGAAGCAATAAATAACTTTTTCATATAAAAAAAGTAAAATTAATTGAAAATTTGAAATGAGTAAACAAAAAAAGAAAAAAAAATCAAAATAAAGAGCCAATTAGATGCGTACACGTCATAGCCGACTCTAACACAAACGGTGTGAAATGAAAATTTATAAACGTCGCTAAAAAAAAAATCGACGAGAGATACCCAAAAAAAAAAAAAAAAGCCTAAAAAATCGATCTTTATTTCTTCTTTCTCTCCTCTACCTCTCAGCTTCTGCTGGATCTCTCCAGCAGAGAAGATCTTGTTCTGAGAGATTCGTAGGGTAAGGGGGTTTCTCTTCTTCTTCTCTGTTTTCGCTCTTTTGCCTTTATTATCGGCTTTTGGTTATTTTTTCATTTTCGATTTCGATGTCTCCTCTGTGTTGGAGGGTTTTGTTCTGTCGACTCATGTGGTGGCTTTTGTTTCCTTTTTCTTTGATTAGGGACCGATCGATCAAGGCTTCAAGGGCAAACAGGTGAGATTAGCTTTTTGGTAATTTGATTTCTTAGCTTCATTTTAGGGTTCAATTGTAAGCTCTTGATGTGGATTCTTTTTTAAACATGGTTCTCGACTGTTTCATGATTTGAGATTGTTGGGTAATATTTGCATGTGGGTTTTGTCTGTTTTGGAAATTCGAAAATGAATTGCTATGGAAAGTTGTAATTTGTGAAGATTTCATTTGTGTAAAGAGAGGCACTGTTGGTTTGAAACTGAGATTAGCTATGTGGGTATTGTATGCTTTTGAGTTTTGTAATGAATTGCTATGAAAGTTGTAACTGTTTTGCTGAAATGAGAAAAAGGTGATTTTTAACATTTCATTTCTAAGAAGAAAGGTAGTGTTTGATGGAAATTAGATTTAATTGTGTGTTGTTTTTGCATGTTTTGGAAGTTTGAAATGAATTGCTTTGAAAGTTTTTAGCTTTATGAGGATAAGAAGCTCATTTCTAAGTAGTGTTGAAAATAGAAATGAGATTAGCTGCTCTGCTATCTACAAAATGATTCATTTACGCTTCTATTTTCAACTAGCTGCAAGGTAATCTAGATACTTATGTTATCTTGGGTAGCTTATGTCAGGTTTTAGTAGGATTTGTTTGTGTTTTCAGGTTCTAGTGTTAGTAGAAAAATTGTTCTAGGCTTGCTTCTGTTCTCTTCCTTTTACGTATTTGAGATCTTCATTTATAGGAGAGGGCTCATAGCTTGTGTGGTTATAGATGTATAGTGAAATGATGATTCATGAAAAGAATATGGTAATCTGCATATGTTTTGTCACCAAGGCGGCTCAGGGGTTTATGTGTACTTATAGTGAATCTGTTGAGAATTGTTTTGTTTCTTATGTGTTACTGTAACTGAGGATGACTGTTATTTAAGTGCAGAAATGGATCACGACAAGACAGGATGCCAAAGCCCACCTGAAGGTCCTAAGTTATGCGTCAACAACTGCGGTTTCTTTGGAAGCGCTGCCACAATGAACATGTGTTCAAAGTGTCACAAGGATATGTTGTTTCAACAGGAACAAGGGGCTAAGTTTGCTTCTGCAGTGTCTGGAACATCATCATCTAGCAACATCATAAAGGAAACCATTACTGCTGCGTTGGTCGATGTTGAAACTAAATCCGTTGAGCCGATGGCTGTCTCTGTACAGCCATCTTCTGTGGAAGTCGTTGCAGAGGTAGTAGCACCTGAAGAAGCTGCAAAACCAAAGGGACCAAGCCGATGTACTACTTGCAATAAGCGGGTTGGCCTGACTGGATTCAAATGTCGCTGTGGTAACCTCTTCTGCGGTACACACCGCTATGCAGACATACATGACTGCTCCTTCAATTACCATGCTGCTGCGCAAGAAGCTATAGCTAAAGCGAACCCAGTTGTGAAAGCAGAGAAGCTTGACAAAATCTGAAATTCGAAGCAAACTTCTCTGATTTCTCAGGTCCACCGGTGATGTCTCCTTTCTCATGTCCGTGTCTGGTTTCAAGTATCTCTCTCATGTTAAAAAGGTTTTATATAAAGGTCGAATGAAAAGCGTGCTTGATTTCTAGCTTCTTCCATCTCTCTGCAATATTTATGGTGTGAAACTTTCTATTATCTGTTGTTTGCAAGCAGAGATATGTGCTCTTAAAAAAAAAAGAATGGTTTGATGTGTTTTTCTCTTTCTTCTTATTTATGAGCACTGTGTGTTTCCCCGTCTGGTCTTGTATCATATTGAGATTTGTATCTGTAGCTACATGAAATCTTATTTCAAAGACCTTATGGTTGTCCTTCAATGGGAGCTTTAAGTCTCAGGCTAAGTCCTTTCTCATTTCGTTGGGTAAGACATTTAAATTTCCTTATTTTTCCTATTATTATATCAACTATACCATTTTTATTGACAATTTCTCAAAGTTTACCTAGTTTTATCTTCTTAAGCTCAAATCTGAATTTTGAAGAAAAAGACATTGTAGTAAACCTCATTACTGAGTTATCACTGATAACTGATATGTCGTTGCTTCACTGGTTTGTTTGGCCGTTTCAGTGAGTTCACCAAGGCCACATGTCATTTGTCATTTTGTCTCAACCGCGAGATTGTGCAAACAAGCGTACGCTAGTTTTACTTCAGCACCGCATATTCTATGATTGATTCATATGACACCAATTTTTTTGGTTTCTAAATATACTCTACTACATATAAAAACTACAAAAAAACATATATCATATAAAATTATTTATCCTTAAAAGTGTAATTTGAGTTTCTATTTCTAAAATATCACAAAAATTTAAACTCTGTATAAAATTTAAACAAAGAAGATAATAAGTTACTCATGTTACGATGTGGGGGCATCGAACCAATCTCTCTAATTAGCATGGGGCACCTTGTAACCAAATGAGCTATAGGATAACAATAATAAATTACAACATAAATAAAATTTAAAGTAGGGTGGGGCATGACACTATAGATCCGCTCACATTATTGTATATATTTGTATACCACCACCATCGTAACACAACAACCTCGAGATGAACGGAGCAATGCCACAGCCGCTACCGGAAACTAAACGCTGCGGTTTGAAACCGCACATCATGGTGTTTCCATATCCAGCACAAGGCCACTTTCTTCCTCTTCTCGACTTAACCTATCAACTCTGTCTTCGTGGCCTCACAGTCTCCGTCATCGTCACTCCTAAGAACCTTCCTTACCTCTCTTCTCTTCTCACCAATCATGCATCCTCCGTTTCCGCCGTAACTTTCCCTTTCCCTCACCATCCTTTGATCCCTTCCGGCGTTGAAAACGTTAAAGACCTCGGTTGTTCTGGAAACCCTCTGATTATGGCTTCTCTTTGTCAGCTTCGAGAGCCTATCCTCAACTGGTTAAGTTCTCATCCTAATCCTCCCGTCGCTCTCATCTCTGATTTCTTCCTTGCATGGACTAAAGATCTCGGTGTTCCTCGCTTTGCCTTCTTCAGCTCTGGAGCATTCTTAGCTTCGATTCTCCATTCTGTCTCTGACAATCTTCATGTCTTTGAATCAACTGAGCCTGTCTGTTTGTCGGATCTTCCTGGTTCCCCTGTTTTCAGAACAGAGCATCTCCCTGCGTTGTTCCCTCAGTTTCCATCATCGCAAGATGAAAGTGACTGCGCCATCAATTTTTCAAGCTATGGTTGTATATTCAATTCTTGTGAGTGTCTTGAAGAGGAGTACATGGAGTATGTGAAGCAGAACGTGAGTGAGAACCGGGTTTTTGGTGTTGGTCCGCTTTCTTCAACCGGGTTACGTAAGGGAGATTCTGATTCCGATGTTGACGCAAAGGCGTTGTTGAGTTGGCTCGATGGATGTCCAGACGGATCTGTGCTCTACATCTGCTTCGGAAGTCAAAAAGCTTTGAGTAAAGATCAGTGTGATGCTCTGGCTCTTGGTCTTGAAAAGAGTATGACCCGGTTCGTTTGGGTGGTTAAGAAAGATCCTATACCCGATGGGTTCGAGGATCGGGTCGCAGGTCGAGGGAAGATTGTTAGAGGATGGGCTCCTCAAGTGGTTATGTTGAGTCACGTAGCGGTTGGTGGGTTCTTAAGCCATTGTGGATGGAACTCGGTGTTGGAAGCAATGGCTAGCGGAACAATGATCTTGGCTTGGCCAATGGAAGCTGACCAGTTTGTAGATGCGAGGTTGCTAGTGGATCATATGGGTGTGGCGGTTAGTGTATGTGAAGGGGGTAAGACTGTGCCTGACCCGCATGAGTTGAGTCGGGTCATAGGTGAAACAATGGGTGAGGGCGGACGCGAGATGCGTGCTCGGGCTAAGGAGATGGGACAGAAGGCACAAGCTGCAACTGCAGCAGGTGGAAGCTCTACTGAAGATTTAGAAAGGCTTGTCAAAGAATTGAGTTCTCTTTGAAGATATGATTCTCAAATCTCAATGATTACAGCCTTTAAAAAATGTGGTTCATTGTTGTTAAAACATAACCTGAAGATTGAAGAAAGATCAAGCGTACGTCTACCTAGCTAGAGAGACTCACAAAGACAAGTAATTTGAACCTACAAAAATATAATAAAATAGATTGAAGATGGATTGTCAAATTTAAAAACCCTCTCATGTTATTGAAAGAAGACACAAAGCAAAAAATTGGGTTTCACCGTTTCAGAAACCAAATCTTAAATATCATAAAACTAGCAATGTACACACGTAAATTCATAAATAATTTTTAACATTTTACCAAAAAAAAAAAACATAAAAACAGGATGACAATTTTTTTTAAAATTTGGGATTTCGATTCAATTATATGACTCACCAGTTAACACAAAAAGAACAATCACATCAATGAGATGAGAAAAGTCACACATGACACATGCCATCATTAGTCATTTTACTTGATAGGATCAAATAACATTGGTTTACAAACGCTCAAGTGTATTGTATTATGGGTGAATTATTCAAATCTACAAAAAAAACTTTTTTATTACTAGAATGTTTCGGGTATTTTCAAAATATCCAGCGTGCCCCTGTTTTATGTTACCGGAAAAAACGTAATTACAAAAATGCTACTGCCACGTCAGACGCCACGTCAGAAATCGCTGACGTGTAACCATAACTCAGCCATAACGCGATACAGAGTATGTTGCGGTTGAGTTATAGGTATTTTGCGGCTGAGTTATCGGAAAAACATTTGAGTAAGAGTGGACGGCTGACTTATGAAAATGTGGCTGAGTTATGCTCATAAGTCAGCCAAGTGTTACGGCTGACTTATCAAATTTGGCTGAGTTATGCGCATAACTCAGCATTAGTTACGGCTGAGTTTTCACCTGATGGTTGAGTTGTCAAACTTTTGGCTGAGTTATCGTTACGACACGGTTGAGTTGTCAAACTTTTGACTGAGCTATCACAACGACACGGCTGAGTTACCATTTTCCGACTGGCTGAGTTATGAAAGATGGATGACTTATGAGATGTTGTTACGGCTGAGTTATGGTAAAAAAACTATAACTCAGCCGTCAAAGGCTGACTTATCGACAAGTCAGCCGTCAAACGGCTGACTTATTAGCAAAAGACTAGAATGTTTTTCAGTTACGGCTGACTTATCAAACGATACGGCTGAGTTACATAGTTTCAGTTCATGAAGCGGCTGAGTTTGGCAGCAATTTTTTTTGCTTTTTAATTACTGTAATGTTTTTCATGTTGTGGTTGAGTTTTAGTTAGGCTGAGTTATGGTAATGTCTGATGGCTGACTTGCCACGTCGGACGCAGCATCCATGTCAACATTCCTATGTCATCATCTTTTTTCTCCGGAAATACGAAATGTCGTTCGACTCTGGTTCTTCAACTGGTTAACTATTTACCTACTTATTCACCTTTTTCTTCTATTTCTTCTTCACTTTCTTCTTCACACCTTGTTCTTCTACTTCTTCTCCACTTTGTTCTTCATTATCTTTCATGGATCCAGTGCCGGTACTAGTTGTGTCCGGTAAGTGGATAAAGACACAGAGATATGTATTTAACTCCGACGATAGAGGGTGTATAGTTGTGCAGATAGATCGAGGCACAATACACGACAAGCTTGTTAAGCTTGTTCTTGAAGACTACGGATTGGACTCGTTTAGACATGAGCTAAAGCTGAGCTACATGTTCTCGAATAAGGCAATGAAACATATGGCACATGATACTCCACCAGTTTTTGTCTCCAATGATCGACAGTTGCAATGTTTTTTGGGGCTATGGAAAACCGATCAGCTACGTCTCTGTGTAGAGTTTTCGGCGAAAGAGTCTACAGAAACTAGTGGAGCTAGATGAAGTATGATTCGGCAAAGCAGAGACTCGAAAGCAGCATCTACATACGAAGTGTGCGGTGGGGGATTTGAAGGCACTTGTTTTGATTATGGTAAGATCGTTGACAAAGAAAACGAAGAAGAAGCTGTCGAAATAGCATCTGACGAAGAAGAAGACGATGAATTTTCAACCCGATTTGATGTTTTCGACGACTCCGATGGTGAGTCGTCTGATGACGAGAAGTTTTCTGTATTGGGCGAGCCTCAGAGTACAGTGGAAGACCCACCTACTCCACCTCCTCAGAAGAAAGCTCATAGAGATGATAACTTTGCCGGATCGAAGATGAATCCGGAGGCTATTAGGTTGGAGGTGTCAACGCTAAAAATTGCTGTAGGACAACGATACAGTAGCAAAAAGCAGTTCAGGAATCACGAGAAACTTATTTCGGTTAGGGATGGATTTGATTTTAATGTACCAGTCTCAAATCCGAAACAAGTGGTTTTTAGGTGTTGGGTTAAAGGATGTCTTTGGAGAGTTCGTGCATCTGTACAAGGGGATGACCCGGAGTTTCATGTTCGTGTATACGATTCGGAACACACATGTTCTGTGACGGAACGTTCTACTAGATGCCGCCAATCAACAGCTGATGTACTGGCAGGTCTTTACAGGGACTATCTTGGTGATCTTGGTCCGGATGTTAAACCTAAAAGTGTCGGAGTCATTTTTAATAAGCAATTTAGTCTAAAGGTAATTACTATGTTTCGACTGACTTATTGATAATAATGGCTGAGTTATAGGTATGTATAGGCTGAGTTACTTATTGATAACAATGGATGAGTTATAGGTATGTATAGGCTGAGTTATTTACATTTTATGGCTCATTTATTGATTATTTAAGGCTGACTTGTTCGAATGTATCGGCTGAGTTATTTATATATTATGGCTGATTTATTAATTTGATGGTGTCGACAGTTGGGTTATTGGAAGGCATATCGAACGCTGCTGAATGCAAGGCAGATCGATCAGGGAACTCCTGAGGAAAGTTTTAGCGAGTTGCCTTCTTACATATACAAGTTAAAAAGGGAAAATCCGGGTACAGTCACGCGTCTTCAAATAAGTGATGAAGATAGATTCAAATATGTTTTTTTTTGCTTTTGGTGCGATTATTGCTGGGTTTGCTTTTATGCGCAAAGTTGTTGTTGTCGACGGAACGTTTCTCCATGGTAGTTACAAAGGGACACTTCTAACAGCCCTAGCTCAGGATGGTAACTTTCAAATTTTCCCATTAGCTTTCGCTGTTGTTGACACTAAAAATGATGAGTCTTGGCGTTGGTTCTTTACACAACTCAAAGTTGCCATTCCAGACGAAAAGGATCTTGCGATAATCTCCGACAGACATAAGTCAATAGGGAAAGCGATTGGTCAAGTGTATCTTTTGGCTTCGCGTGGAATTTGCACTTACCATTTGTATAAGAACATCTTGGTGAAGTTCAAAAGAAAACATTTGTTCCCTCTGGTGAAAAAAGCGGCAAAGTGTTTTAGGCTAACTGATTTTATTGAGGCTTTCAATGAGATTGAAGCACGTCATCCCAAACTACATGGATACCTCCAACGAGCTGGTGTCCGAATGTGGGCGCGTGTTCATTTCCCGGGTGAAAGGTATAATTTAATAACAACGAATATTGCAGAATCAATGAACAATGCACTGTCAAATGCTAGAAGTCTTCCCATAGTTTGAATTCTAGAATCGATACGGGATATGATGACCAGATGGTTTTCTGAACGGAGAGAGGATGCAAAATCGCAGCTAACAACGCTCACTCGAGTGTTGAGAAACTGTTACAGGTAAGTTTACATAAGTCAGTCGTCAATTTTGATAACTCAGTCATAACAGTTATAATATCTCAGCCGTTATTGTCTCCTTATCTCAGTCATTACCATTATAGTTTTCATAACTCGGCCATTGTTGTTTCAATAAATCAGCCGTAATTGTTTTCATAACTCTCATCCTAAACCATTTTTTCTTAATAGGACCGTGTCTAAAACGTAATTATTTTCAAAATAGGACCGTGTCACCGCAGCAAAACTTATGGAGGTACAAACGATTGATGCTGTACGTGTGCAAGTGAAATATGGATCATCTTTGCATGTTGTAAATTTAGAAAAAAAAAATTGCACATGCCGTCGTTTCGACCACGAGAAAATACCATGCATCCATGCAATCGCAGCTGCAGAGCATATGCATGTGTGTCGTATCTCCATGTGCGATCCGAAATTTAGGAGTGTCGATTTGGTTAACAGATGGGCTGGTTCAATCATGCCTCCAGATGAATCATTCCCTGCTCCCGAAGTTGTGGATAATCAGAAGTGCTTGCCTCCGATTGTTGTGAACCAGCCAGGAAGACCAAAGAAGCGTAGGATTAAATCATCTTTGGAAGTTGCCACTGAAAATAAACGCCCTAGGAAGCAACACGCATGTTCGCGATGTAAGCAAGTTGGTCACAATGCGAAAACTTGTGCTCTATAGTTAGGGAGATTTATTTTATTTTGTGTTATTACTCATCTGTCAAGTATTATAACTTTATTTTGTGTTATTACTCATCTGTCAAGTATTATAACTCAGCCATAACGCACTATAACTCAGCTATAACTCAACTATTAATCACTATAACTCAGCCATCACATGAATCGACGAGATATTTTGTCCCGTATCATGAATAACTCAGCCGTCATAAAATATAACTCAGCCATATATATAATCAGTCGTATAAATCAGTCGTTTGTTTTCATATTGTTTCTTTGATAACTCAGTCATGACATGAATCGACTATATATTTCGTTTTTCCGTAAAAGCTATAACTCAGCCGTAACTTTTATAACTCAGCCATGACATTACACTTCGCTAAAATCGCTAAAATCGTTTTGATTAGTTTCCATTACACTTCATCCAAACAACAACAAAAAAAAAATATATAATAACAACGCCTAAACGACAGATCTCTGGTCGGGGGAGCCCGATCGAAAAGTTTCGCCACCAACCCTCTAGCGTTCTGGACAGTCCTGCAATCGCAGAACGGGAGCTGGGCCAGATATGTCAGTCTCCAATGGTTCCTCTACTGCGAGTTCGTTCACCGCAATTCGACAGAAATCTCGTACCCGTTGTAAGGCCTCTAGCCTTTCGATTGGCAATCCGGAGCCTCTGGACATCATGTCCTATATAAAGGCACATGGGCCTTCAAGAAGATGGCGCTCGCAGAAGGCTTCACCCGACGACTCCAGGAAATTGACGTTAGGCCCAGACATCCGTCACGAACGGGAAGGCGGTTTCCCTGAGGGGTTCGCAATCGCCTTTCGGGAGATCGGGTACATCCATCTGATCGACCAGTTCTTTGCATGCCTTGTGCTCATCAAGTAGACGGACCATTCGCCAGTGTGCCAAGAAGTAACCTTCGACGATAAGGTCTTCCAGGACTAGAATGGTTCCCTTTAAACGGTAAAAACGATGGAGCTGGTCAAGTTTCAGCCGAAGCGCCCAAATATACGCGCCCATCCTCTTTCGCCGAGCTCGGTACTCTTGGAGTTCTAGCTGAAGGGGAGACACACCAGGGTCGACAGTATTTGAGTTCGGAGCGACCTCACGAGATCGGGACGTCTCTCCTACCTCCTGTGGGATGGGATTTTCCGGCTCCCGATTGCGGGATGCGGCGGCTATCCTTTCCCGGGCCTGTCTCAGCAATGCAGATCGAGTTGTTGCTGGCATCCTTCTATTTCTTACGCTGGTGGAAGTTAGAATGATTTATTCCCCCAACCTTCATCCCTATTTATATAGAGTCATGGGATGTAACCGCCGCTGAGTCCAGCAATCAGACTGCAGCGAAAATTCCGCTGTGTCCCGAGAATAACTATAAAAGACCGTGCAACACATTTAATGAAACGCGTCTTTCGTTTTCCCGTAAAGCTATAACTCAGCCGTTAAGCAATATTTTGGCAAGTTAACCTAATAATTACAAAAACATTTCTTTTGATAACTCAGCCATATAGATCAGTTGTTTGTTTTCATATTGTCTTTTTCGATAACTCAGTCATAACTCACTATAACTCAACCATGACATGAATCGGCTATATCTTTCATTTTCCCGTAAAGCTATAACTCAGCCGTTAAGCAATATTTTGTCAAGTTAACCTAATAATAGACGCGACCTTTCTTTTGATAACCCAGCCATATAGATTATTCATTTTGATACCTCATCCGTTATTCACTATAACTCAGCCGTCACATGAATCGACGTGACCTTTCGTGTTCCCGTAAAACTATAAGTCAGTCTCAAAGTGAGAGTAGATACAAAAATGTGGAAGCATGAAAAGTGGATACATAGAATTAGACGAAGAAAAAAGGTAAAACTAGAGTCACGAATAATTAATTTAAAATAAACAGAAATTAGAGTCACGAATTGATAAGGTAAAACTAAAAATCACTGCTGGAAACCCTAAAGGATCTCCGAGACTTTGAGGGACAACCACAGAAGGTAACAATTTTCGCACATGATTTCATAGTCTCCATAGCGAAGAGAATGCAAACCATAATACAAACAACACATCACAGCACAAACGGGTTTAGGGAGTGACGGGCTGTCAGGATAGCGATGGGAGGCTGAGTATGAGTTTTTCCGGGCCGTCTTATAACGAGATAAATCATCCAGAAAATAATTACCGGTTACAATGGCATCCGAAGACTTCAGAGGATAATGATTTGTATCAAACAGCTGGAGGTAATGGACGGCCATATCCTCATTCCCTTGACAAATACTTAGTACCCCACATGCTAAGGTGCCATAACCATCGGCCGGTACAATACGACTGAGAATATCAATCCCACGCTGGATATCTCTATCCTCAGCCACAACCCTTAGCCCTTCAAAGTAAATGGCAATGGGGTTGCCGGCGTCAAAGCATCTGAAGAAGAAAGTCCTGTGCCACCCTTCATTTTGGAGGCTACCCTCAGGGGCATTGGATGTGTTGATTTCTGATGGATCAGTACAAAGGCAATATATATCAGCTGTCTTTAGAACTTCATCACTGTATACTGCATTTTTCCCCCTACGACCAGCTCTTAAAATAGAACCAAGTGCGGTCCATCCACCATATTCTGCAGCATTTTCTGCAACAAGGGAAACAATTTTGATGAAAACGTCGTCGGGGAGATCCGGCATCTTGGGTGCTAGCGCGGACATAGTGTTGTAAAAAATAATTTTATTTTAGTTTGTAGTTGAGAGGTAATAGACTAAAAACGGGAATATTATAACTCAGACACTTGGTTCTATTTGTAGTTGAGAGGTAATAAATAGACTAATGATTTTAGCGTTAAGCATATTTTGGCGGGAAACCATAAGTTATTCATGTAATAGACTAATAATCCTAGTGATAACTCAGCCGTCAAGTCATATATATATTTCAGCCATCACTTACTATAACTCAGCCATTACATGAATATACGAGACCTTTCGTTTTCCCGTAAAACTATAACTCAGCCGTTAAGCAAAGTTTTGGCGGGAAACCGTAAGTTAACCTAATAATAGACGCGACCTTTCTTTTGATATCTATAACTCAGCCATCACATGAATCCGTAAAACTATAACTCAGCCGTAAAGCAATATTTTAGTGGGAAACCAGAAGTTAACCTAATAATCGACGTGACCTTTCGTTTTCCTATTGTTTTTCCTTTATATTCTCTTAATTTATTGTATCATATTTTGGCGGGAAACCATAAGTTATTCATGTAATAGACTAATAATCCTAGTGATAACTCAGCCGTCAAGTTATGTATAAATATATATATTTCAGCCATCACTTACTATAACACAGCCATGAAATGAATATACGAGACCTTTCGTTTTCCCGTAAAACTATAACTCAGCCGTTAAGCGATATTTTGGCGGGAAACCGTAAGTTAACCTAATAATAGACGCGACCTGTCTTTTGATAACTATAACTCAGCCATAACATGAATCCGTAAAACTATAACTCAGCTGTAAAGCAATATTTTGGCGGGAAACCATAAGTTAACCTAATAATCGACGTGACATTTCGTTTTTCCAAAAGTTAACCTATTGGTTTTCCTTTAAATTCTCTTAATTCATTGTATCGTTTCGGTTTCTTACTCATTGTATCGTTTCCTTCTTCTCCGCTCACAATATATTGCACCTACAAAATCTCCTCTACAACCAATATCAATATATCCTTCGATCATTGCATATGTAAGTCTCCTCTCCATCCCCTCTCAATCTATTGCATATTTTCCGATCATTGCACCTATCAGTTGGTGACGGTTGTTTATATTTTGATAGCCGAGCTATGGACGGAGAGGGTTCCAGTAGACGTCAAAAACGCAAGGCAGGCGAAGCATTATCGCCAGCAAGAGACCCAGATTACGAGTGGGAAGAGGAATCACTATTGGGTGTGACCGAAGCCTTTTCTCAGACAAGGGCCGCGGTCGAGGCTGAGTCAAAGCGTCGCTACACAGAAATTCTGCGTATGATGGATGAGCATATGAAGAAGAAGGAAGAGAAGACCGTCCTCATGCATCAAGTGGAACTAATTGACGCTCAACTAAACCAACTGAATCAAATCTTGGCTGGAGAATTTGTCGACTTAGCGACAGAGCACAAGAAGTTAGAGGAGATGAGAGAGATTGCGGAGGCCGATGCCGACCTGTGTGTGGTTCCTCCTCCTGTTGATTGGGATTAACTAAAAGCTCATGGTTCCTCCTCCTCTTAATCGGTTTTTAGAAGTGAATTCCATTGTAATGTCGTGTCTTCTTCTTTATGAACTCTGAACTTGTTTTATTTTTATTTCTTTTTGTAATGTTTCATATGAATATAACTCAGCCGGTATTATGATAAATCAGCTACTAAATATTTATAAATCTGCCGTCACATGAATCGACGTGACTTTTCGTTTAACCGTAAATATTATAACTCAGCCTTAAAGTCATATATATCAGCCATTTACTTTCATATTGTTTCTTTTGATAACTCAGCCATACTCACTCTAACTCAGCCGTAACATGAATCGATGAGACATTTCGAATTTCTGTAAATATGATAACTCATCTGCCAAATCATATATATCATTCATTTACTTTCAAATTGTTTCTTGTGATATTAACTCAGCCATAAGTCACTATAACTCAGCCGTTATGTGACCTTTCGTTTTCCAGTAATGGTTATAACTCAGCCGTAAAGCGATATTTTGGCGGGAAACCATAAGTTAACCTAATAATATTAATATTCAATTGTTGACCCGAGTGATGTTCTTCTTTTTCAAAGCGAAAATCCCCAAATGTCGAATGCTTAAACCCTAAAAAGTCAAATTCTCGTAAATCATGAGCAATGTATCTGGAGATTCGAGTTGTGCATCAAATGTCCGAGAGAGAGGACGAGGTACAGTTGTTGGCGTACTTAAGAGATGTTGGTGTGGAGAAGCAATCGTGGCCAAAAATTCGAAATCGGAGTCAAATCCTTGTCGACGATACTTCCGTTGTGGTTATGCAGCTGCGAAGAAGGTAGAGTCTGTTCTTGGTTATGTTGAATCTGTTCTTGTTGGTTTATGTTGAATCTGTTCTTGTTCCAATTGTTGTCTCCATCACCTTGATAGCTTATGAATGATGACCACGTCTTCAAGTGGGTAGATGAGGCACTGTTGGATGAGGTAGAATCTTTCTCTCTTCAAACTGTAAAACTACAAATGGAGCTTGGGAAAGAGCTATTTGAGAGGGTTGAAGATGCAAAATCAGAATGAAAAGCAAGGATGAAGGTTATGATAGTTGTGATAGTTTTTGGTTATATAATCATGTTTGGTCTATTTAAGATAGCAGGATGAGATAGTGTATGATGGGATTATGTTTCCATAATGTTGTTGTTAATGGTTATGGATTCCAAGCAAACTAATGTTGTTGTTAGAGGTGTTTTATCAATCTCTTTTACTAACTTAGCCATATATTTACTATAACTCATCCATAACTCACTATAACTCAGCCGTCACATGACTTTTCGTTTTCCCGTAAATATTTTAACTCAACCGTCAAGTCATTTATATCACTCATTTACTTTCAAATTGTTTCTTGTGATACCTCAGCTATAACTTACTATAACTCAGCCGTCACATGACCTTTCGTTTTCCCGTAAATATTATAACTCAGCCGTCAAGTTATATATATCATTCATTTACAAGAGTATATCTGGTTTTTAGAAAGTTTTAAAAAGTTTTAAAAATTGTTTATAATGATATATATAAATTTGATTTGCTTTTCTAAAAGCTTTACAAGTTGTTTCTAATATTAAAACAGTAAACTCTGAATAAAATATTTTTTAAAATAGAGTTTACAAGAGCAGAGACTGAATAAATTATTCAAGAGTTCCTAAAAATAGATATGAAATATTTCAGTTTCCTCTCCCAGCGTATTGAATCGTCATCTCTCTAGCCATGGCTTCAAACATTCTCTTATCAGATTTGTAGAGGTTGGCAAGATATTCAATGGTCTGTTCCTCATCATTGACCTCTGGTTCAATCAACTTCTACACTAATCCCTAGCGTAACAATCGGCAAGGCAATGGGAATCCAACGGTCGGCCCTCAAAACTTTTAGGTAAATACCTCCACTATCTGATACATTTGGGTGGCAAATTCTTGTGATAAAAACAACCTGCATTATCAAGAAATTTTATTTAAAAACTATTTAGTTGCTGCAAAAAGAGGAGTCCTAATAAACATGCTTGCTAAAATAAAAAGGAGTATAATAAAAAATAGATACCTTGGGGGGACTTCTTGGGTAATCAGGTGGAAAATTAAGCCTCATTTTAAGCACTCCCCCTTCATAAGGGGTGTTCGCCGGTCCGATTAGAGTGGCCTCCCAATAGAAAATGTCGTCATCAACAGTTACTAATAAAAAGGCAAACACTCAATCTCTTTTATCCTTAACAGTAAAACAAATCTAATCTGAAGATGTATGTGTTTACCTGCTGTGACGTTTGGCGAAAGATTCCTGTTCAGATATTTCAAATCAGTCCTTATATAGTTTGAAGGAGGACGACGGGCCATTTCTGACGGATTGAAGGAAGAAGGTAAAAAGATTTTTCGGATCTGAGAGATGATTTAGGAGTTTTCGTGAGACAAAGGTTTGATGTGTAAGTGGAGAGCAAAAAGTATTTATAATATGCGAAGCGTCGCTTTGGTTTACAAAAAGTACCCCTTCGGCTTCATAAATACATAATTCTTACCCCTTCAACGCGTAATTATAACTGAACTAAAGCGACGCTTCGGGTATTACGCCTTCAATCCATTACGGTTTTACAAGCCTCTGGTGGCTATAACTCAGCCATAACGTTATAGGGCGCTATAACTCAGCCGTCACATGACCTTTTGTTTTCCCGTAAATATTATAACTCAGCCGTCAAGTCATATATATCACTCATTTACTTTCAAATTGTTTCTTGTGATAACTCAGCCATTACTCAGCCGTCACATGACTTTTCGTTTTCCCGTAAATAATATAACTCAGCCGTCAAGTCATATATATCACTCATTTACTTTCAAATTGTTTCTTGTGATAACTCAGCCATTATTCAGACGTCACATGACCTTTCGTTTTCCCGTAAATATTATAACTCAGCGTCAAGTCATATATATTACTCATTTACTTTCAAATTGTTACTTGTGATAACTCAGCCATAAATCAATATAAATCAGCCGTCACATGGCCTTTCGTTATCCCGTAAATATTATAACTCAGCCTCAAGTCTCATATAAACAGAGCATTAAAACTGAGACATGATTACATTCAGTTCTGCAATTGATTACATTCAGTTCTGCAATTCGGCAAAAAAAGAAAAAAAAATAATAAAATAAAAATGCGACAAGCATCATATTAGCGAACTAGTTCCCATGGGAAGGCTATCGTCTCTAGCATTCTGGACGGTCCTGAAGTCTCAGGATGGGAGCGGACCGGATAGATCGGACTCCAACGGTTCTTCCACCACCAGCTTGCTCAGTTCAGATCGCCAGATTTGACAATCCCGCCTTAAGGATTCAAGCCTTTCCATCGGCACTTCGGAGCCCTTGGACACCATCTCCTCCAAGAAGGCACATGGACCTTCTACGTCATGGCTTTTGCGGTAGAAATGGTCCGTTGACTCCAAGTGGTTGACGTACCGCCTCAGCCTCTCCAGGCAAGCTCGGTAGGCCCAGACTTCCGTATTGTGCGGGAAGTCAGAATCTCCCAAAGGTTCGTAATCACCTTTGGGTAAGTTGGGCACCACCATACGGGAGACCTGTTCTACGCAAGAGGCATGCTCAACAAGTAGACGAGTCATGCGCCACTTCGCCAGAAAAAAACCTTCGGCGATGAGCTCATCCAGGACTCGGATAGTCCCTTCCAATCGGCAGAGCCGAAAGACTTGCTCGTATTTAAGACGAAATGCTTTAATATAAGCGCCAAGTCTCTTGCAGCGAGCTCGGTACATCCGGAGTTCCTTTTGCAAAGGATTAAAGTAACGGGATCGAGACGGAGACTCTTGAGGGGGGGGGGGCAATTATGCGACGCTTTCGGATCGAAACCACTAGTTCTAGCGGCTGTTAGTTCTCGGGCCCGTTTCAACCATGCAGATCGGGTAGTCACTGGCATCTTTGCTAGTTTCGTTCTAGTTTGGAATGCTCTGAACATTTCCAACCCTTTCCCTATTTATACTAAAACTTGGAACGCAACCCCCATTGATTCCACTGCCGGGAAACCATAAGTTAACCTAATAGTAGGCGGGAAACCATAAGTTAACCAAATAATAGAACGTGTAAAAATCACTATAAGTCTATAAAAATCATACATTACGGATTTATAATTTAGCCGGTTTTACGATATCTCAGCCATTACGGATTTATAAATCACTATACCTCAGCTGTCACATGAATCGACGAGACCTTTTGTTTTCCCATAAATATTATAACTCAGCTGTAAAGTCATATATATATCAGATTGTTTCTTTCATATTGTTTCTAGTGATAACTCAGCCATCACTCAATATCATAACTCAGCCATCCAAGCCATCACTCAATATCATAACTCAGCCATCACATAACTTTCGTTATACCGTAAATATTATAACTCAGCCGTAAAGCGATATTTTGGCGGGAAACCATAAGTTAACCAAATAATAGAACGTGTAAAAATCACTATAAATTTATAAGAATTCTACATTGCGGATTTATAATTTAGCCGATATTACGATATCTCAGCCATTACGGATTTATAAATCAATATAACTCAGCCGTTATATGAGTCGACGAGACCTTTGGTTTTCCATTAAATACCATAACTCAGCTATAAATTCGTATAAATCAGTCGTTTGCTTTTAGATTGTTTGTTGTGATACCTCAGCCATAACTTTACTATAACTCAGCCGATAAATGAGGGGAAATACTAAAATGTGGAAAATAGTGTAGGGACCTTTAATACATGAAAAAGATACTCACCTAAGAAATGGAAAATAATTATTTTAAAATAAACCGAATTTAGAATCACGAATTCATAAGCTAAAACTGAAATTCACTGCTGGAAACCCTAAAGGATCTCAGAGACTTTGAGGGACAACCACCAAAGGTAACAGTTTTTGCACATTATTTGATAACTGTCTCCACATTGGAGAGGAAGGAGACCGTTGAGATGATGGAGACCGTTATCTAAATAACACATCACAGCACAAGCGGGTGAAGGAAGTGGCGGGCTGTCAGGATAGCGAAGGGAGGCTGTGTATGAGTTTTTTCGGGCCGTCTTATAACGAGGTAACTCAAACATAAAATCATTACCGGTTAACATGGCACCTGAAGACATCAGAGGAGAATGATTTGCATCAAACAGCTGGAGGTAATGGACGGCCATATCCTCATTCCCTTGACAAATACTTAGTACCCCACATGCTAAGGTGGCATAAGCATCGGCCGGTACAATACGACTGAGAATATCAATCCCACGCTGGATATCTCTATCCTCAGCCACAACCCTTAGCCCTTCGAAGTAAATAGCAATGGGGTTGCCGGCCTCAAAGCATCTGACGAAGAAAGGCCTGTGCCGCCCTTCATTTTGGAGGCCACCATCAGGGGCATTGGATGTGTTGATTTCTGATGAGGGATCAGTACAAAGCCAATATATAGAAGCTGTCTTTAGAACTTCATCACTGTATACTGCATTTTTTCCCCTATGACCAGCCCTTAAAATAGAATCAAGTGAGGACCATCGATCTTCTGCAGCATCTTCTGCAACAAGGGAAACGATTTTTATGAAAACATTGTCGGGGAGATCCGGCATCTTGGGTGCTCGAGCGGACATAGTGTTGAAAAAAATACTTTTATTCTAGTTTGTAGTTGTGAGGTAATAGACTAAAGTAACGGGAATACTTGTATATATACAGAGATGGAATAATATTATATTATTTGGTTGGACCAGATTATTAAAACTCAGTGAATATATCAGCCATTACTCTTTTGATAACTCATTCATAACTCACTATAACTCAGTCGTAACATGACCTTTTGTTTTTCCGTAAATAATATAACTCAGCCGTCAGATCATATATATCATTCATTTACCTTCAAAATTTTTCCTTGTGATAACCCATCCATTACTCTCTATAACTCAGTTATAATATGTCCTTTCGTTTTCCGTAAATATTATAACTCAGCCGTCAAGCGATATTTTGGCGGGAAACCAGAAGTTAACCCAATAATAGACGCGACCTTTCGTTTTTCCTATTGTTTTTCCTTTATATTTTCCTCATTCATATGTCTGACTCTCTTTCATCTCTTCTTCGTTTCTATTGTTTCTCTTTATCTTCTCTTAAATCACAGATCTGTCTATCTGTTACATCTTCCTATCGACATGGAAGTTGTTCCTCACATCGATGGACAGTTTTTTAGAGATGTCGAAGCGATCATTTGCGCCACTGGTCGGGAGAATATTCCGGTTCTAAACCCTGGTGTGGGTTCCTTGGTTGACAAAACCACTGTTACGTGGTTCAAGTTCCTTCACGTTCTCTCTATCGCGATTGGAGGAATACTTCAACACAACTGGCACCATGCGTGGCCGACGTACCGATTGATTCCCTTCCACTTTAAGAGACGGTGGTTTCTCCTCCTCGCGGTAAGATCAATAAAACAAACCATATTGATATTATTCTATGCTCTTATCGTTTCTTTCCTTTAATTGTAGCGTAAATACACGTGGGATTCGAAGCATACTTTAACGGTCTGGACGCAGTTTAATTTGGTGGCTAGAACGTTATTCAGATCCCAGATACGTGCTCTCAAGAGGATATGGGCGAGTGGTGGCAATAAACCCGAGATGCTGACTAGCATAGTTTGGAATGATTTGGTCGATATATTTGAAGAATTTGGCCCAGATGACATCGGTTTCAAAAAGTGATTTTCATTGTACTTTTGTGTCGTCTTCTACAGGAACTAATGAACTATGAACTACGAACTATGATTTTGTGTTTTTTTTTTTTTTTTTTGATTTCGTTTATGTTATACTTTCATATTAATATAAATCAGTCGTTATTACGATATCTCAGCCATCATAGAATGATAACTCAATCATAAAGTTCAATAGTCAACCACAATATAGCATAACTCAACCATCACTTTAACGTAACACTTTGAATAATAATTTCAAATTGTCGGACAAATACTTTTACAAAAAATAAAAATGCGTGAAACGTTTTAATAATATCGAGAGACTTTTCTTACTACTTTAAGAAAAATAAAATTCTAAATTCGAATAATAATTATTAAATTATTTGCAATAATATCTTGTGATAAAAAGCTCACTTTATGAATTTATTATGCGTGTGGATTTGAGCAGGCACAGAATTAGTGATTTTTCGCGCTTCCCTAACAACACTTTTTGTAATATCGAGAGACGTTTTAATACTTATTAGGAAACTGACAGAACAAAAGACCCAAGAAAAAAAGAAGAATACGTTTTCATATCTTCATATTATTGAGAAGACCCTAAACGATAACTCAGCCATAACTTTACCATAACTCAGCTAACCCCCAAATTAGTATGACTAAATAACCGACCAAACCGAACCAAACCGGAAACTATCTTTTCCATTATTTTCGGTCAATTACGGTTATATTCGGCTTGCTATCGGTTATATTAAGTTAATCGACCTAATTTGGATAACATTTGGGTTATTTATGGTTATACATTCATCTAACCGACACATAACCGGAAATAACCGAAAAGTAATTTCAAAAATTTTAAAAATTTGAAAAATGGTTATCATATTAGCATATCCAAATTACCACCTTAAACCAAACACAATATAACCAAAACCAAACTGTTATATTAAAACTCATAATGATGGAAATATGAACCATACACCTCAAACCCTAACCCTAACCCTAACCCTAACCCCTAAATGTCATGTTTTGAATGTTTTACACATTTTGATCAGAATGTGTAAAAATCAATCTTTGTCTATAATTATTACTTTTTATTGCTTATTATGATTGTAATATTCATTTTGTCATTCTATATTTTAATTTTCAGTTATAATAATTCTAATTTACTAATATTTCATAAGTCAGCCGTGTGAAGTATGTAAATCAGCCGTAACGTAACCGTAAACCAGCCATAATTTTGAAAATAGTCAAATCAAAGTTTTAATAATCCAAGTACAATTCCAAAAGAAACGAAACGAAAGACATAATGCATTATTTAATCTGAATCCAAAAAATCAAGTGCCTCATCGTAGATTTCTGCTGCCATTTTAACCCGTATAGCCTGGATATTTTGATCATTGATTCCATCGAACGACACACCAAGCGCTAGACATTCAATAAACTTTAAAGCGTACACGCTACAGTCACCAACCTGTACGTTTTGAGGGACCTTGGAGGCACTCTTCCTCCTGAAACCGAACTGACTGGCAGTAGGTGTACGAATTTCATGAGGAACGTTCTCGTTCATCATTTCTGGAATCATCCGCTTAAACGCCCTACAATCATTCAGCATTCTAAGATCACTGTCTACGGTTACTTGTCCCACGATGCTATCATAGCAATCAATATGCCTTCTGTTGAGATCCACGTGCAGCGCCACCCAGTGATTGCCTCCAGTTCGTGGAGCAATATACAGGTGATCCACATCTTCAATCCAC
The DNA here is from genome assembly GCA_023657505.1 of Camelina hispida. Taxonomy (NCBI): domain Eukaryota; kingdom Viridiplantae; phylum Streptophyta; class Magnoliopsida; order Brassicales; family Brassicaceae; genus Camelina; species Camelina hispida. The sequence goes on from CP094631.1 coordinate 34,947,123, forward strand.
TTCAAATTAGTCGGTTGATCTGGTGGTAACAAACCTTTAACTAAACGTTCATAATTATTGCAAGTCATTTTTAAAAACTTGGGTTTCATATCGAACATCGGATAATCACGAATCATCGTTCAGGTGGACCACGGGTCTATAAACGCAATGCGTTTGTTGTGGAATGGGAAGGGATCTCGTTTGTACCTAATACTGAGGAGTCTCATAAACGCGGCCATGTGCTGTAAAACAGAAAACTGATTAGTAAACAACAACTCAGCCATAATGTAATATAAGTCAGTCGTAAACATAATAACTCAGCCATTATGTATAATATCTCAGCCGTAAACATAATAACTCAGCCATTATGTATAATATCTCAGCCGTAAACATAATAACTCAGACATCAAGTTAAACTTACTTTATCAGACAGCCACTCAAATGTACCAGACAGCCAGTTCTTTCTTTCGGTGATGGGAGTCCTATAGAATTCAATATTTGGTGTTGACTTGCCTAATGGTGTACCCCTAAGAAAAAAATAAGAACAGGTTAATATAATTTTAACAAGATGTGATTAACAAGGGTCTAAAGGGTCATACTCGGCTGTCTTTAGGTACTCCAAAAGTTTCTGCAACTTGACCGGATCAACAGGTGCCAGAGGATCATATATTCCAGGTCCAGGTGAACAGTTCTTCCTCATGCACGTCAGTCCGTTGTCCCCAATATAAGGAAAAATTTTCGCTTGTGTAGCTTGTAGTTAATTCAATGAACTTCCATCCGGGGACAGCTTAACATTCTCCAGCCTTAAAGCTTTGATTCTATCAAGCCTAATCTTTTCCTCCTCATCATCCTCAGATTCAGGTTCAAGTGAGTTGACTTCAGCCATAATCTTGGCTGTCATATCACATATACTGCTGTCAGGTTCTTCATATTCCAATTGAGTGACTTGGTTAGGCTTAGTAGTCTTTCTACATCTTCTCTTTGGAGGATTATTTCCATCCTTCTTTTCCGCCAACTCTTTGACCTTCTTTGCAGCCGCCGCCTCATCTTTTGTCTTCTTTTCCGCCAACTCTTTGACCTTCTTTGCAACCGCCGCCTCATCTTTGGCCTTCTTTGCAGCCACTGCCTCATCTTTGGCCTTCTTTGCCGCCAAGTCTTTGGTCTTCTTCGCAGCGGCCGCCTCAACTTTGGCCTTCTTTGCATCTAATTCTTCGTCCTTCTTTCCATCATTGGCATTTTTCCTCGTGTTAGTCCGTTGAATTGGTTTCGTAGCAGCTGGAGACTTCTCAATGAAATTAAGAGGATGATCTTTATCAAACTCTTTATTCAGATTCCTACTGACCCCAGCCAAACCACTGCCAACTACATGTATAACATAGCGAAGACAATTAAAGATAATGATAACTCAACCTAAACAATCTGGAAACTCAGCCATAAGATTAACATAATTCAGACATTACCGGAGGACTGTTGAGTTATAATTAAATATAATGATAACTCAACCTAAACAATCTGGAAACTCAGCCATAAGATTAACATAATTCAGACATTACCGGAGGACTGTTGAGAGAGTAGTTTTGGTGCATTTTTCCTGGAACTGCTGGTACTGGTGGACTTTTTGGTGACAACAGTTCATCCATAAGGTTCTTTATTTTGAAATTTTTACAAGTGTTTTGTGACAACAGTTCATCCCCAAGGTCTTCAACATTGTTTTGGCCAGTTTGCCCAACACCCAAGGAAAGCACGTGCTCTTTCATCTGCTTGAGATCACTCTCAACAGAACGAAACCTGTTTTCAAACCTTTCATTCATCCTCTCTTCTATTCTATCTCCAATGTTATTTTCCAAGGTGTCAAACCATGAGGTTAAATTAGACACCAACTCAATGAGAGTTCCAACCGGTCCAGCACCCTGACTGTTGGAAACTACCACCTTCTTGACTTTCTGCTTCTTTGCCACCTTCTGTTCAGCTCCTTCACCAGATCCACCACCCTGACTGTTGGAAACTACCACCTTCTTGACTTTCTGCTTCTTTGCGGGAGGAGAGTCAGAATCAACATCCCAAAAACCTTTAACAAACTTATCCTCATGTATGTCTTGGATAAGGCGATCAACTGCTGGGTCGTCGTCTTTTTGATCTAGCCACGTATGAAATAGCTCCCGTACATCATCCTTCATAACCATTTTAGTCACACGCAGCTATAACATAAGAGAATATGAGACCCATCAGTGAATAATAACTCAGCCAACACTAAAGCATAAAACAGCCAATACTAAAACATAACTCAGCCGTTACTAAACAATAACTCAGCCATAACTAAATCATAACTCATCCATTACTAAACAATCACTCAACCAGATATAAACCTTACCTCACCAAGCGCTTTGATCTCTTCAGCAATTACCCATACCATCGTAGAACGTGTACGGTTTCCACCCCATTGAAGCATCGGTATGCCACCATCTTCAGCTGATGCATTCCCAAACCATTCTCCAAAGCATTTGATGGACTCATACGCCCAAGCCTGTAACACGGGTGTAAACCCACTGAGGGTGTACGACTTTCCCGTAAGGTTCAGCATCTTTATGGAATCAACAAGAGCTTCAAATGCTGACCGACCCCACGGATACGTCTTCATTGCTTCATCATCAAAAACTCTTTTGGCACTTTCATATGGAATTATAGAGTTATTATGCAAACCATAAAGTCCAATGTGTTGAAGAAGCAACAGCCCCAACCATTTACGATGATCAAGGTTAACCCATCCCCGGCACACTTTTAATGCTTCCCTGAGTTCAAGTAGTGTTGGACCTGCCCCACCAGGAAGTTCCAAAAGTCTGAAGAAATCTTTGTGTTCCTCTTCAAGTTCAAACCGTTCAGTAGGCATTGGGTCTATGTTTAACCCCGTCAGATAATGAAACTCATTCAACCCAAACTTGATAGGTTGACCGCCGACCACAAACCAAAGCTCCTTCTTATGTACCCTTAACTGGTTACATAGTAGGAAATGAACAACCTTACCAGACTAGACGAATTGGCTATCAACTAGCTTAGAGATTATTCCAATTGGTACATCCTTCGTTTTTTTCCCACGCATCTAGTCCTATTGATTCCCTAATCTGAGGTAATTCTAACATCGTGAAATTGGTGTTAATTTGTTTAGTATGTAGAATAGACTTCATTTCTGGCCAAAGTCTTGGTGGGTAATCCCTTGCTTGTTCTTCAGAAATATCCTTAGCCATCTGATAGTAAAGCATAAAATAAATCAGCCATAACATATGGCAAACACAAGGCATATAATAACTCCGCCATAATACATAACTCAATCTTAAAGCATAAGATAACTCAGTCCAAACTCAGCCATCTAAGACGGCGACAATCACCGTAACTCAAAAATAAATAGGAAGACACATACCGGAACTAGAAGACGAGACGGCTTAGACGGAATCGAACAAGACCAGCGACGACGAAGAGAAGAAAGAGCGAATGAGGATATCGAGCGAGGACGGCGAGAGATGACGGCGGGAGAGTAGAAAAAGACAGATTATCGCCGGCGGAATTAGGGTTAGATTTCGCCGACGATAAGGACAGAGAGTTTTTTTCCTGCGGTTTAAAAACCGTTCACTTTCCCTCTCATCGTAACTGTCGATGCTGGAAAGATAACTCAGCAGTCATAAACGGTATCTCAGCCAACCCTCAAATTAGAATGATTAAATAACCTACTAAACCGAACCGAACCGAAAAAAATAATTTTTCCCAATTTAGAATTTTTGTATTGGTATGTTTGCCTAGTTTTCTTATATTCGGCTTATTTCGGTTATATTATGCTAACCTACCTAATTACAATATATTTTGGGTTATTTATTGTCAGATATTCATCTAACCGACCCATAACCGGAAATAACCAAAAATTAATTTCAAAATTTTAAAAAATTTTAAAAAAAAAATTAATTTCAAAATGGTACTCATATTAGTATATCCATATTACCACATTATATCCAAAACCAAACTGTTATATTAAAAACAAATAATGTTACCTCATCTAACCCTAAACCCTAAACCCTAACCCTAACCCCTAAACAACATGTTTTGGTATGTTTGACACATTTTGATCAGAATGTGTAAAAATCACTCTTTTTGTCTATAATTATTATTTTTATTGGTTATAATAATAGTAATATTCATTTTGCCATTCTAAATTTTAATTTTGAGTTATAATAACCTTATTTTACAAATATCTCATAACTCAGCCGTTTAAGTCAATAACCCAGCCACTACTTAGTCAAATTACTGGCCCCTTCTTTAATTATAAATAAAAATACATGAAAAATTTGAATTCAAATTTTGTAATTTATTTTTAATAATAAATCGTTTAAAATATTTTTATTAAGCTTATGGATGATAACAAAAAACATAATTATTGTTTGCGTCTCCCCAACAACCGTTTTTGCATTCCCAAGCGGGTATATAATAAATTAATAGGGTGGCCGTCGGATAACTCAGCTGTAACACCCTTATTATGGCCGTTGCATAAGTTAGCCATAACAAAGTTGTTAATTTAACTGACTATCCTAAGTCAGTCGTGTAAAGAACACAACTCAGCCTTCAAGTATATTACTGTCAAACGACGTTGTTCGATATATTGTTTTAGTATAAATAAAGGGATTTGTTGTGATTTATTGCTTCAGTAATCGAGATCGAGTCAAGAAGATGGCAAATAGAGATATCTACGGCGGCAACTCCAGAACTGATGAGAAAACTGCTTCTGAAGCACTAGCTGAGGTAGATCTCTGGACTATCTGAAATCTCAAAGCATTATCTTAATATTGTGTTTGTGGAACTGTAGGAGCTGAATCGTAATGAAATAAATATGAAAATGAGGTACGGCGAAATCCGGAGGCGAGACAAGGGCGTTCCAATCGGGTGTAATTGCGGTGCGGTGCTTCTCGTTGCCACTTCTAATGATCCTACCACGAGAGAAGAACGTTATTTCAGTTGTCCGTATGACATCACAGATGTAAAGATTTTTGTACTCTTATTTTTGAGTTTTGTGTTCTGTTTCTGACTTTTTTTTAGTCTAATATGAATTATGTACTATTTGTACGGGTCCCGGTCAAGGCTGCGGTTTCAGGAAGTGGTGGACTGATGCAGTGCGTGAAGAGTTTAGGGTTATTCAGGAGGAGAAGAATGAGATGAAGCAGGACTTGGATGCATCCAAAAAGCGCATCGAGATTCAAAAAGAAATGATTTGTATTTGGAAAAGAAATATGACGCGCTGGAGAAGAAGTTTGAGAGCTTGAACAAGTATCTGTGAGATTAGTCAAGTTCCGTTGTTTTTTTTTTTGGAATTGATATGAACTTTCTATGTTGTGGTGTTTTATCAATCTATTTTAATAACTCAGTCATGATTAATTATAACTCAGTCATCATTAATTATAACTCAGCCGTCATAGACGATACCTCAGTCAACCCTCAAACTAGAATGACTAAATAATCGACTAAACCGAACCGACCGATAAAATAAATTTTCCAATTTGATATTTTTGAATTGGTATGTTTGGTTTATTTCGGATATATTCGGCTTAATTTCGGTTATATTAGGCTAATCTACTTTCTTATAATATATTTTGGGTTATTTATTAGAATGAATAAATAACCGACTAAATTGAACCGACCAATAAAATAATTTTTCCAATTTGATATTTTTGAATTGGTATGTTTAATTAATTTTGGATATATTCGGCTTAGTTTCTGTTATATTAGGCTAATCTACTTAATTACAATATATTTTGGGTTATTTATTGTTAGATATTAATATAACCGACCCATAACCGGAAATAACCAATTTTTTTTTTTTTTTGATTTTTAAAAAAAATATTCAAATGGTAATAATATTATTATATCCATATTACCACCTTAAACCATACACATTAAAACACATTAGAACCAAATCCAAAAATCAAATAATCTGAACCCTACATCTCAAACCCTAAACCCCAACCCTAACCCTAACCCTAACCCCTAAACGTCATGTGTTGTATGTTTTACATATCCTTGGTGAGAATGTGTAAAAATCAATCTTTCTCTATAATTATTACTTTTTATTGGTTATAATAATATATTGATAATTCAATTTTACATTTAAATGTTGAGTTATAATAATGTAAATTTACAAATATTTTATAAGTCAGCCGTGTAAGTCAATAACTCAGCCATCACTTAGTCACTTTGTCGGAATTTTAAGATTTTTTATTCGAATTTTGAGTTCAATTTTTTAATTATTTTGTATAATATATTGTGAAAAAACTAACTTTATAAATTGATTACGCGTGTGGATCTTAGCAGGCACAGAATTATTGTTTGGGCTTCCCCAACAACACTTTTAGTAATCTCGAGGCACGGCACGAAAGACTAAACGAAGCCGTACCAAATACATAACTCAGCCATAACTCACTCATCCGTACGAAGTAGATAACTCAGCCGTTCGAAATATATAACTCAGCCATAACATAAATGTTTATTCAATATTTAATTTTAACTTAGCCGTGTGAAGTACATAACTCAGCCGTAACATTGAAAAGATACTAAACAAAGGACTTTCTTATCCAAATACAATTCCTACCAAAAGAAATCCAAATTTTAATTTTTCCAATATCCAAGTACAATTCCTACCAAAAGAAATTCAAATGTTTTTTTACATATCCAAGTACAATTCCTACCAAAAGAAATCCAAAGGTTTTTTACATATCCAAGTGCAAGTCCTACCTACCAAAAGAAATACAAATGTTTTTTACGTGAACTGATTCATAAAATCAGGTGACTCATCGAAGATTTCTGCTGCCATTTTAACACGTATACCCTGGATGTTTTGATCACAGATTCCATCGAAAGACACACCAAGCGCTAGACATTCTATAAACTTTAAAGCGTACACGCCACAGTCACCAATCTGTACGTTTTGCGGGACCTTGGAGACTGTCGTCCTCCTGAAGGTAAACTGTTTGTAAGTAGGTGTACGAATTTCGTGAGGAACGTTCGCGTTCATCATTGCTGGAATCATCCGCGTAAATGCCCTACAAGCATTCAGCATTCTAAGCTCATTCTCTCCGGTTACTTGTCCCACGATGCTATCATAGCAATCAATATGCCTTCTGTTGAGATCCACGTGCAGCACCACCCAGTGATCGCCTCCAGTTTGTGGAGCAATATACAGGTGGTCCACATCTTCTATCCACTTCAAATTAGTTTGTTCATCTGATGGAATCAAACCTTTGACTAATTCTTCATAACAATTGCCAGTCATTGTAAAAAACTTTGGTGCGGACTTGAACAACGGATAATGACGGTGAACCATTTCACTGGTGAACCACGGGTCTATAAACGCAATGCGTTCGTTGTGGAATGGGAAGGGATCTCGTTTGTCCCTACACCTAAGGACTCTCATAAACGCGCCCAAGTGCTGTACAACAGAAAACTGAGTAGTAAACAACAACGCAGCCATAATGTAATATAAGTCAGACAACGACAACAATAACTAAGACATTAAGATAAACTTACTTCATCAGTACACCACCCATATTTACCATATTCTTCTGGCCTCACTGGCCAGTCCTTTTGTTCGGTGATTAGCACCCTATAGAATTCAATTTCCATTCCGCCTTCGCCTAACGGGATATTCCTAACAAACAAATAAACACAAGTTAATATAATGTTAACAAGCTGTTATTAACTTGTTAAGCAAAAGGGTCTAAAGGGTCATACTCGGCACTCTTTAGGAACTCCAAAAGTTTCTGAACCTTGACCAGATCAACAGGTGCTAGAGGATCATATAATCCAGGTCCAGGTGAACAGTTCTTCCTCATGCACGTCAGTCCGTTGTCTCCAATATTAGGGAAAATCCAGCTTGGATGATCTTGTTGTGTATTCAATGCACTCCCATCCGCTGACAGCTTAACACTCTCCAGCCTTAAAGCTTTAATTCTATCAAGCCTAATCTTTTCTTCCTCATCATCCTCAGATTCAGGTTCAAGTGAGTTGGCTTCAGCAAAATACTCGTCTGTAATATCTTCTGCACCAGCTTCTGCACCAGCTTCTGAACCAGCTTCTGAACCAGCTTCTGAACCAGCTTTTGAACCAGCTTCTGAACCAGCTTCTCCACGTAGTACAAATTTCAACGGCTTAACACCAGCAGCAACAACAGCAGCAGTAGGATTTTTAGGCGTACCTCTACCTCTACCTCTACCTCTACCTCTACCTCCACCTCTACCTCCACCTCTACCTCCAGCCGCAGCTACTTCTTTGGCCTGCTTTGCCGCAGCTACTTCTTTGGGCTTCTTTAACGCAGCTACTTCTTTGGCCTTCTCTGCCGCCTCTAACTCTTTGGCCTTCTCTGACGCCTCTAACTCTTTGGCATTTCTCCTCGTGGAAGGCCGTGTTTTCGTATCAGCTGGTGTCTTAGTAGCTGGAGACTTCTTAGCATCTGGAGAAGTCAAATAGTTCTTTTCCTGTATATTAAAATTATAATAACTCAGCCTAAACATTCTGAAAAATCAGCCATAAAACAAAGATAAATCAGACATTATGATAACTCAGCCTAAACATTCTAAAAAATCAGCCATAAAACAAAGATAAATCAGACATTACCTTCTCTGCCGCCTCTAACTCTTTGGCCTTCTCTGCCGCCTCTAACTCTTTGGCATTTCTCCTCGTGGAAGGCCCTGTTTTCGTATCAGCTGGTTGCTTAGCAGCTGGAGACTTCTTAGCGTCTGGAGACTTCTTAGGATAAGTCAAATAGTACTTTTCCTGTATATCATAGCGAAGACAATTAAAATTATAATAACTCAGCCTAAACATTCTGAAAAATCAGCTACAAAACAAAGATAAATCATGCATTACCGGAACGTTTGGTGGACCTTTTGATGTCTGAAGTTCCTATCTATGTCCCAGGTTATTTAGTTCCTATCCCATAATTAAAGTCTGGTCAGTCGTGCTCTTTGGAAGCACGAGCTCTTTCATCTGTTTGAGGTCCGTCTCAAAAGATCCAAGCCTGGTTTCAATCCTTTCATCCATCTTCTTCTCCAGATTCGACGAAACATTTTCAATGTTCCTATCAACGGTGTCAAACCTTGTGTATAACTTAGAGATCAATTCGTAGATAGTACTAACCGACTCATCTTCGATAGTTCTAACCGACCCATCTTCCCCAACATCTTCCTCCTCACTTACCTTTTTTCCTTTCTTCTTCCTCTCCTGTGCAACTCCTTCACCACTTTCCTGACTGTTGGAAACTTTCATCTTCTGGACTTTCCGCTTATTTGCGGGAGGAGATTCAGACTCAACAACTGCTTCAGCTTTCTTCTTCTTTTTCTTCTTATCACTCCCCTTAACATCCCAAAAACTTTTAACAAACTTATCCTCATGTATGTCTTGGATAAGGCGATCAACTGCTGGGTCGTCTTCTTGTTCTGGCGACGAATGAAATAGTTCGCAGCCATTTTCCTTCATAACCATATTAATCACACGCAGCTGTAACATAAGAGATTATGAAACCCATCAGTAAGTTTTAACTCAGACAAGACTAAAGCATAAATCAGTCATTACTAAAACATAACTCAGCCAAAACTAAAGATAAATCAGCCATTACTAAAACATAACTCAGCCATAACTAAATCATAACTCATCCATTACTAAACAATCTCTCAACCAGATATAAACCTTACCTCACCAAGCGCTTTGATCTCTTAAGCAATTGCGGTTTCTAGCGATGAACGTGTACGGTTTCCACCCCATTGAAGCATCGGTATGCCACCATATTCAGCTGATGTATTCCCAAACCGTTCTCCAAAGCATTTAATGGACTCATACGCCCAAGCCTGTAACACGGGTGTAAACCCACTGAGGGTGTACGACTTTCCCGTAGGGTTCAGCATCTTTATGGAATCAACAAGAGCTTCAAATGCTGACCGACCCCACAGATACGTCTTCATTGCTTCATCATCAAAAACTCTTTTGGCACTTTCATATGGAATTCTAGAGTTATGATGCAAACCATAAAGTCCAATGTGTTGAATAAGCAACAGCCCCAACCATTTACAATGATCAAGGTTAACCCATCCCCGGCACACTTTTAATGCTTCCCTGAGTTCAAGTAGCGTTGGACCTGCCCCACCAGGCACTTTCAAAAGTCTGAAGAAATCTTTGTGTTCCTCTTCAAGTTCAAACCGTTCAGTAGGCATTGGGTCTATGTTTAACCCCGTCAGATAATGAAATTCATTCAACCCAATCCTGAGAGGTTGACCGGCCACCACAAACCAAAGCTCCTTCTTATGTACCCTTAACTGGTTACATAGTAGGAAATGAACAACCTTACCAGACCAGACGAATTGGCTATCAACTAGCTTAGAGATTATTCCAATTGGTACTTTCTTCGTTTCATCCCACGCATCCAGTCCTATTGATTCCCTAATCTGAGGGAATTCTTTCATCCTGAAATTGGTGTTTATATCTCTAGACTCTATTTTAGAGTATAGTCTTGGGGGGTAATCCCTTGCTTGTTCTTCAGAAAAAATCACCTTCGACATCTGTTATAGTTCATAAGTAAATCATAACATAAATCAGCCATAACATAAAAAAACTCAGCCATAACATAAAACAAACTCATACACAAAGCATAACATAACTCAGCCACAAACGCATAACTCAGATCTAAAGCACAAAATATCTCAGTCACAACTCAGTCGTAATTCAGCCGCAAAATAAAACAAACAGTAAATCAGCCATTGAATCGAAAAAATCAAACAAATCAGCCGTAAACCCTAAAATAGCTGAGCCGCAACATAAAACAAGAACTAAATCAGACATCGAATCGAATAGATCTAACAAATCAGCCATCATTAACAACGGCGACGATCAGCCGTAAATCATCGAAAAAACCCACATTCAGCCGGAAAACTCGAAACTAAACAGTCGACACATACCGGATAGACGAATACGAAGAAGATGAAAAGACGAAGAGAGAGAGAGAGAGCCAATTGAAGAAAGAGAGTGCGACGACGAAGAAAGACGGCGAGAGATGACGGCGAGAGATGACGGCGGGAGATTGACGGCAAAAGAGTGGACAATGATAGTATCGCCGGCGACGAGAGACGAGAGTTTCGATAATTTTTTTTTTTCGCGGTTTGAACAGTTTCACTTTCCCTCTCGATATAAAAAGAGAAAACAAAACTGTGGATCTAAAAAAACTGCTTAATGACGTGTTAAATCATATCTGATGTGTATTTTAATTTGCTGATGTGTATTTTTTTAAAAAATTTTTACTCAAATTCGAGAAACTAAACGCAAGGGATAAATTGTAATTACACCCAAGACACTAAACATTCTAGTAATTTTCAAAAGATTTATAGATTTGAGTAATAAACCAACTTTTGGATAACATTTCTGTAATTCTTTCTTGTATTATAGGTTTTGAAAATGCACACTTACATGTTTACAACAACAAAAAGAATGGATCGAAATTGGTAAAAACACTTATGTGTACATTTTTGTTTAGATCCTATGTGTATATTTTCAAAACCTAAGTATCCACAATTCATAACAAAATATATTGAATGTGTTGAACATGACATTTAACTTTATTAATTAGGCTTTCCTTGTCTTTTTGTTTAAGTTTGCACCACAAGTCTTTAATCTGCTATATTAATTAATAAATAAGTATCTCAAGCTAACGGAGAAAAACTCGTTAGTTAATTTCTTTAGTTATAAAGTCAAAAAAAAAAACCAGCACAAAAAACAAACTAAGATCCGAAGAACAAAACTAAAGAACACAAGCATACAAATCAACTGATGCATGAGAGAACAAAGAAACAAAACCCCTAATCAACACTCATTGTTGTTACTATCATCTTGTTGCTCTATATCAGAAGCAGCCTCATAGTAGTCCTCAAGATCTCCTCCAAAGCTATCTGCTTGGCCAGTGGGTGGTCAATGTTGTTCTTGCAGCCTGGTGCACAGCAGAAACATGGTAGTCTTAGCATTCCAGTTTGGCTAGGTTCCTCTTAAGGATTCTGGTTCCTTTCTGTACTGTGAGCCGTGTCCCCACATGTGCATCTATGATAAAACGTTTTCCATACAAGAAATAAGTAAGTTAAACAATAAGTTAGACTGATCAAGTCTTATATATATATTGTTTACGAGTTATATTTAGTCAAAGTCATTTTTCAACAACCTTTAAAATTCGTAAATGCAAACGTAAAGGCAAACTTATTTTCTTTTGGTTTGAGTTTTGTATTTGCATTCATAATTTTTTAAAAATATTTTATTAACTAATAACATTAAATGCTATGTTATAATTTTAAAAAGAACACGATAAATAATTTTAACATATGAACATACACGTTACAAAATAATCCAACCTTATATCTTATATAACTAGCATTTGATCCATGCTACGCGCGAAAGTTAGATGAGGGTGTTTTTTTGTTGTAATTTGTTTTTTAGTTATGTATTTTTTTTCTTTCCGTCCGGTTATGTTGTTGGTATGTTTTTCTTTGCTTTTTTGTTGGTTTATTTTTTTTGTATGTTTTTTCAGCTAGTATAATGAAGTCAATTTTTTTGATTTATAATAAATTTAAATCATCATAATCTTTTTTTAATTTTCAAAAAATATAGAATTTGAAGTTAAGTTTGTATAGTAATAGTTGTTGTCTCGCTTTAGTCGTTAGTTGTGCTTAATTTAATTTTTTTGTCATTTTGTTATTGGATTGTTATTTGGTTTTATTATATGTGGTTGTAGGTAATCTTTTAATTATTTTATTATTTAATTAGTAACCTGTGCGAGTAGTTTTTTTGTCAATGCTTTTATGTTTGTAGTGATTAGTTAGTGGTTTTTGATTGAAAATGATTAAAAATCTCAGTTACTTACAATTCTGTTTCATTGTTTTGTTTTTTGTGTGTTTCTACCGTTGGACCTTATTTTTTGTAAGCCTTAAAATTGTGTTGGTCCATTGGATCTTTAGTGGTATGTCATTGAGGTTAGAATGGCTTTGTTCCCTTTGAAAATATGATGTCTCGTGAACGGATAGCAGAGAAATCATTTTTGCGATCTACAAGACTGTAAGAGTTTTGAAACCATTTCTTTGATGCTTGTAATCCTTCTTCATTCATCTCTTTCATCGATGCACAATTTTTTGTTTTTGGTGTATTTGGGTGTTTTCCTCTTCACTTTGCATCCGTAGGGGGTAATTGGTTCTCCCCTGATGTTTTCGTTCCGGTTAAGTGTTAATTTGTGTGCAAATTTGTTATTTTTTGATTTTTTTTTCTTCCTTTCATTTTCTAATTAATTTATCCATTGTTTTTGAGATCTTAATTTTAAGTTTTGTTTTGGTTGGCCCCAGAGTGTGGTTTTCGATTGGATATACATTGTGTGTTGTAAATTTAATTTTCCCCTCTATGATGCTTTCTAATAAAAAAATTTTGGGTGTATATTTTTGTGGACGGTTTAGTAAGTCATTCAAATTTAGGTCTAATGTGAATAAAATGTGGAACTCGAATTTCAACATCTTTTCCTTCAACTAATGGTGTGTGTATCTCTTACATTGTTTTTTCTGTTTGGTGATGGTTTTGTCAATTGCTGCGACTAATGTTAACTGAATTTTAGTTGTGTTTTCCTGATCCTCTGTAAGTATTTGTCTTTTTTTTGGTTTGAGTTGTTTTTTATTTTTATTTTAAATTTTAGAAATTTTTAGAGGATGATAATATTAGTGAACCTTACTGTGTTTTTCCTTAAGTTTAAAGATTAATTTCAAAGATATCCTTTAGGTGTTTTGAGATGAAAAAAATAAAGAAGGGAAGGGACGCTTCAGGTCGTACACAGGCGGACAGCATAGTGGAGCTTCCTGGAGAACGGTTTTATTACTACAGCATATAAAACGTGTATTACTAATGGATTGAGTTTTTTTTAAAAAATATGAAACTGGGCTTTTAAAGAAATATGAAACAATGAAACAAGTGAAGTGACCTTGGTGCAGTGGCCAAAGGTAAGTCTTTAATGCACAAGGCACCATCACACCCGGGATCGAGTCCCGGCTCCTACACATGTAGGAATTTGGCTAATGGGCCGGCCAGTTGTGGCCCATAAAGCAGAAATGTTGAAAAAAAAAAAAAATATGAAACAAAAAAAATATGAATTGCTTAGTGGGTTGTGTTAAAAAATTGGGCTTATTAAATTGAGGGAGTGGCTGATGTGGCAGCACCAGGAGTGACAAAAGGTAACTTTATATATCCCCTATATATTAATAGAGAAACATTTTGGTCAAAAAGCTGAGGTGTCAGCATTATAGAGCTCAATGCACATTCTATAAATTAACCCTCAAATAATCTACTTAATTACAAATGACTGCCATTATAATTAAGAAAAACAAACTTGAGTAAACTCACATTCGATACTAACTATTGTAATTAGGAAAAAAAATTTATTTATTTAAATGTTTAATTATATATTTCAAAAAAACAATTAACTAAATAATAATTAGATATGTCATCATTTCTATTTTCTCACATAAATTTAAATGTCACATATTTAAACTAATTAATAATTACATCCTCTATTTTAAGGCAAAATTTCACTAAAATTTAATTACAAATATACAAGTCAAAGTTATATTGATTTCTTAAAATCAATATAAGTAAAATATTATAAAAAGGCTATAAAATATATCAATTAATATAAAGTTAATAAAAACAAAAACATATATCTTATTAACAAAATCATATAAAAAAAAATGTTATTTTTTATGTTGTATTATTACCATAATTATTTAAATAAAAAACTTTTTAATAGTTATTATAATTAAATATAAAAAGAAGGATATTATCCCTGAATTATCTCCAACTCATTACAAAAACTTAATTCTCAATAAATATAGATTTATAGCTCCCGAAGGCGATAAGGATGGCGACGGCGCGATTAGGGTTCTGATTCTGTGTTTCTTCTCCGAATGATCTCTGGGTTTCCGTTGGATCTACTATGTGTTTCTTTGGTGTCGCGGGCTGTCGTTTTGGATGTGACTGTGTGTCTGTCATCGCGGGATCGGGTAAATCTCGAAGATTGTTCTGGGTTATGGGCGATACGAAGGGTGATATTGGATTTACGGGACAGATTTGGGGATTTTCGGAGATATCTGGTTTCAATGTTGGACAAGGGGTTGAAGGAGTCAATTTCGCATATCTATGATTTTTGGAATCTTTGGGGATATTCTGTTTCCAAATCAAAGAAGGGGCTACAATATGTACTCATTTACATCCTTGATATTGATTATCTTTGTGGTGATCATGATCTCAGTACGATTCTGTTGTTGGATGAGGAGCTGTGCGATCTTCTTGGGATCTCTCAGGCTGTCTTTGGAAGGTTGTGTTCCGGTTTTTCTTTTAGTGGTTGTGATTCTGCTTTGAATGGTTTGATCTTGGGGATTCGGTTTGATTATGTGGTCTGGATAGTTTTTATAGCAGTGTTCATAGAGGTGACAGAAGCACGTTTCACGTTACTCAGTTCTATCTCTGCTTTCTCTTGGCTTCCGCGGTTTTTCTTTGTTCCACTTGGGTGTTCAGTCATTCCCGACATGTCGCAGAGTGCTCTCTTGGGTAATGGTTTGGCGGATCAAACGGTGGAGGCGGTGAGGCCTCGACGTAAGATCAAGATATCATACTTTGATAACTCTAATCTTATTGCCGGGTATTCGAAGACAGTGGTGGGGAGATGTTTCAATCCTAAGCTACAGGATATGAAGTCATTGGTCATCATGATGCCACGAATCTGGCAGGTTGAGGGTAGGGTTGTGGGAGCTGATCTGGGTTCAGGGAAGTTCCAGTTTGATTTTGATGAAGAGGCTGATCTGGTCAACGTTCTGAAGATGGGTCCGTATCACTTCGATTCTTGGATGGTCTCCTTGGTCCGTTGGACACCGGTGGTGGATCCGGCATATCCCTCTGCGCTCACGTTTTCGGTTCGTGTGTCGGATGTGCCTATACAGTTTTGGGCGGAACTTAGGTTTCGTGACATAGGGTCTGGTCTGGGGGTTGTTGAGCGGGTTGATATTGATTGAGGGAGAGTGCAAGTAACCATTGATGGCCTCAAACCGCTATGTTTCAAGGTGGATATTGAGTTTTTTAATGGCGAGATCACAATTGTCAAGTTGGATTATGAGTGGCTATATGGCTGGTGTGATCATTGCCTCAGCCTGTGCCACGATGTTTCTGTGTGTCCATTACTGAAGAAGGTGCAAGTTCATGGGGCTCGTTTCGATTCTGGGATGGGACGTTCTCACGGGACAGCTCTTAGTTATAAGGGAGCTGTTCAGGCTGAGTCAAAGCGGGGAGGAGGTCACGGTAAAGGGGGTCCTCGGGGCACAAATAAGGGTGGTGCGAAGGCACGTCCAGAGCAGGTCACGGGTCCTAACTCGCGTGGTAAGGGTCCTTCTGGTTCAGCCTTGCAGCATGAGGTGCGGGGTAAGGAACGAGGGTCAAGAGGACAGGAGCAACAGAATGTTGATACTGCTGTTGTTGTGGATCCGGTGGGGGTGAGTTCTTTTGGAGAGCTAAGTCAACCGAAGAAGGCTGTCAAGAAAGCCTTGTTCCAGGACGAGGAGGATGAGGTGGCTGCGACGGTTCTCCCTGCGGGTGAGGATGCGGGTGTTGAGGAGGGACAAATCTTGGTTTCTCCTCTCACCGGCAGTGGGGAGGATCGGGTGACAGTGTCCACTGATCCCGTGGCCCAAGCTCCCGTGGAGGCGGCCGCTTTTATCGTTGCAGGGTCTCAGGGTTCACAAACGGAGCTTCTGCAGGATGAGTGCCAAGGGTCCCTCAAGGTTCAGTCCGACGGGGTTTCTATTTTGGGAGCTGGCGCTGCTATACAGTGTGGTGGTCTTGCTGAAGCTTCTGCTCATGTTACAGAGGAATCTTTGGATACATCAAGTGTTTTGAAAGCGCAAGGGGAGTCTATGGTTACGGAAGGTGAGGATGAGCAAGGGGGGGATGCGGATCAGGCCGTGGAGGATGCGGGTGGAGAGGTTGATCTCGATCAGGAAATGGAAGAGCCGGTGGAGGAGGGCTTAGGTAACGAAGGAGCAGAGGGATTTCCGAGAAGTCTTGTTAAGACTAGCGTGTGTGACAAGGGAAGAAAGGGGAAACTCTTAATGTTGAGGGGCGTTTCTACAAAGAAGCGTAATGCGGTGATGCTGCTGTCTCCGAGGACTCGTCCTCCACAGGGTGCTGCTTCTGGTACTGGGGATAATGCTCCTAAGGCCCAGGAAGGGATTAAAGGAGGCTCAGGTGGGGGGAAAGCCACCAAAGCCAAAGCCCATTAAATGAATGTACTGAGTTGGAACTGCCAGGGTCTGGGGAATAAGGCTACTATAGGGAACTTTAGGGATTTATGGTTTCAGCATAGACCAGACTTTTTATTTCTTATGGAAACCAAGCAATCTTTTTCTTTTTTGGAACAATTTGTAGGCCATTTTGGCTATAATAATTTAAAAACTGTGGAACCAGTTGGTTGTAGTGGAGGTTTGGCTCTTTTTTATAATAAAGATATTTTTAATGTTGAGATTTTAATGGAGTCTAACCGGATGATTGATATTGAAGCAGTTTTTAAAGGGCAAATTATTAATTTGACATTTGTGTATGGGGATCCGGTTCCTAATGAAACGACCGACCTTTTTTTTTTTAAATAAATATAAATATAATATAATAAAATAAACTACAACTAGTGGTCCCATACCCACTAGTCACCTAACCACAAACACAACCAACAGCGGAAATAATAATAACAATATCCAATAAATATCAATCCAATAAATAGAAATAACCAATATAAATTCCAGTCTTAACTAATGATCCATAACATCATGAAACAAATAACCAGCAATCCTAAACAATGATCTAGGACATAGTTCTAGCAACCTAACAATGCCAGATAAACAATCAACCGAGTCCCTAGAACATCCTCCTCTTCATTGCCTGGATTCCACGATCACACTTTGCCTTTACCTGCACCACAAACACATATTGCAATGCATGAGTATTTTACAAACACTCAGTAAGGCAATCCTCCCATCTACTGGGCTATACACACAAGCAATAGAGTATCAGTAATCTTCACACAACAATCAACAAACAATAACAAAACAGGACGTAGCATCGACCGATGCCACAACTGCATCGATCGATGCCAACAGGAGAAGCATCGATCGATACAGAAGCTGCATCGATCGATGCAAGTGTAACTTGCATCGACCGATACCCAGTCTGCATCGACCGACGCATGCTCGACGCACACGAAAAACCCTAAAGTTCATCGCGCCGTCCTCGCACTTGCATCGACCGATGCAAGCTATGCATCGATCGACGCAACGTCGAGCACCGTGATTTCTCCGAAGTTTCTCGCCGGATCTCGTTCCTACAACCACAGAAACTCAATCCCAAGCCACAAGAAAGCTTCATAACGTCCATAACAACAATCTAATACGTCTAACACCAAACAACAAGCAAATCACTGAATTCTCTAGCTTAGATAAGCCATGGTCCTGCACTTACCTGTGCCAAGACGAATCTGAACAACACAACAGCAAGAAAACGTTTCCTAGAAGCTCCTACAGCAATCCCAGCTACAGATCTCCTCAGGAAAACACCAATACTCCAAGAACTCTCAAGAACTTTTCTCTCTTTTCTTTTCTCTCCCAAAAACGGCCAAAACACCAATGAACCAAAAGAAAACGAGTTAAGGGTTTTCCCTTTCTCTTTTCCCCAAAACGCAGCGTTTGACTTAAGTCAAAACGCACAGAATTGAGTCAGCATCGATCGATGCTCCTACTGCATCGATCGATGCACATCCTAAACCGGAATTCCAGTTCACGGATGTTACAATTCTCCCCCACCAAACTGGATTCGTCCTCGAATCCCAACCACCATCAGCCAAGGACTCCCGTGCAACCGTCTCCACGGCCCGCACTCCTCCGACCGACCTACAGAAGGTCACCTCTAGGCGATAGACTCACGCTCCAGGCATCATTTGCTCTCGACTTTTGGACTTTCCTTTTTCTCATAGGCCTAAACCTTGAGTTTCATCGGCTCCTCATCAGACCTAAGTCTGCATGCCAATGCTGGCTCCTCATCGGGCCTAAGCCCGCATGCCATAATATATAAGGAAATATCCAACTCGTCTCTCGGGTCATCACCCTACAGCGCGCCTCCGGACCATCATCCGAAGTCGATATACCAACCATACTCCAAAGTCACAAAGTCTCCGAATATGGCAGTACTAGGAGAACCAAAGTCCTCCAAGAGCCGCGAGCAAACGATTCTGAACACGTCTGAGTCCTATCCCTATCCAGGTTTCCTTCTTGTGACTCGCGTAAAAACATCTCAATGTTCTACCAGCCACATATTCCCTCACTGGAATACCATATGACCACACAAGGATCATATACACGCCACAAAGGCCGCCACAAAGGCTAACAAAATGTCCTCACGAGGACCGCCACCAAGGCCAAACAAATGTCCTAAAAAGGACCGCCACCAAGGCCACTCGTCCCAAAGGACCTTCACGAAGACCATCTGTCCCGAAGGACCGTCACGAAGACCATCTGTCCCGAAGGACCGTCACAAAGACCATATGTCCCGAAGGACCGTCACAAAGACCATCAGTCCCGAAGGACCGTCACAAAGACCATCTGTCCCGAAGGACCGTCACAAAGACACTCTGGCTAAACATCCCGCCACAAAGGCCAACAAACGGCTAAAAGCCCGCCACAAAGGCCACACAATTGGCTAAAAGCCCGCCACAAAGGCCACACAATGTCTAACAAGACCGCCACACACAGGCACTCTGACTCGCAAGTCCGCTACAAAGGCACAAAAGCCCCTCCCAGGCTTCCCACCGCAAGAAAGGACAATTCTCTCTCCCGAGAAACTTTCCATTTCTTGAAACTTTCCACTTAAGGAAACTTCTATTTCGGGAAACTTTTCCCAAACCCGCCTCACGGAAACTTTGTACCCCGAGCACCACCTCATTTTGTTACTGAGTCGCACAACCAACCACCCCAAGCGACCGAGTAACAAGAGAGATGGGCTGGAATACTCCATTCCCGCTCCAGCCACGTATTACAGACGGAACCAGACTAGGCAAGCTCAGGTCGTGGTCGCTTCTCATACCACTTCTTGAACCTTGCCTTCATCCTTGCCTCAGGTTCCCAAGTCTGCTCCTCCACACCATCACAGTCCCACAGGACTCTCATCAAAGGAATTTTCTTCTTCCGAAGTTCCTTGATCCTCCTCCCGAGAACCCTCACTGGTCTCGCCTCCAAAGTCATGTTAGGCTGAAGATCTTCTGGAATCTTAGCCAACAACTGATCATCCTCACGGAGACACTTCCGCAACATAGACACATGGAATACCTTATGGAAAGCACACATAACCTCAGGTAACTCCAGTCTATATGCCACTGGTCCAACTCGCTCAATCACTCTGAATGGACCCATATACCTCGGACTCAACTTAGTCTCTGTCAACGATCTGTTTGGACCCCGCAACATGGCCATCTTGAGGTACACTATGTCTCCTACCTGAAACTCCAGGTCTCTCCTCCTCTTATCAGCATAACTCCTCTGCCTATCCTGAGCCTCTTTCATGTTCAGCTTGAGAACCCGAATCTTCTCTAAGGTCTCCTGAACAAAATCTGCCCCGTACATGCTCCTCTCCCCCACCTGAGTCCAGCATAACTTTGTACGACACGGTCTCCCATACAAAGCCTCATAAGGAGCCATACCAATACTCGCCTGATAGCTGTTGTTGTAAGCAAACTCTACCAGGTTCAGGTGATCTGCCCAATGGCCACCCCAATCCAAAACACACATCCTCAGCAAATCCTCCAACGTCTGGATCGTCCTCTCAGACTGTCCATCTGTCTGGGGATGATAAGCTGTACTCATATGCACCTTAGTGCCCATCTCTGCCTGAAACGCCTGCCAGAACACCGAAGTGAACTTAGAATCTCTGTCAGACACAATGCTCGCTGGCACCCCATGCAATCTGACTATCTCCCTCACATACTTCTTAGCCAAGACCGCTGCTCCATCAGTCTTCTTAATGGCCAGAAAATGTGCTGACTTAGTCAACCGGTCCACAATGACCCAAATCGCATCAAAGGTCCGTGACAATGGCAATCCTACCACGAAATCCATGGTAATCATATCCCACTTCCACTCAGGAATAGGTAAACTCTTCAGTAACCCGCCAGGAACCTGATGCTCAGCCTTCACTAGCTGACACACATCACACCTCGAAACCCAACCCGCTACATCCTTCTTCATCCCGACCCAATGATAGTACCTCTTGAGATCACGGTACATCTTAGTCGCTCCTGGATGAATAGACAGCTTGCTCGAATGAGCCTCTCTCAGAATCTCCTGCCTCAACTCCTCATCCTTGGGCACACAAATCCGACCATGCACCAAGATAGTACCATTATCTGAAACCTGATACTCTGACTCAACATCCTTTGAGGCATTCACCAGCCCCAAATCCTTCTCCTGTGCCAACCGCACCCTACTCAAAAGATCTGCTCTATCAACTGCTTCCAAACCCAACGGTTCCAGTGAAACAGCACACAATCTCAACGCACTGATCTCTCCTACTAGAGACTCCATCTCCTGCTCCTGAGCCGAACCGACTCAGAGCATCTGCAACCGTGTTAGCCTTACCAGGATGATAGGCTATCTCCAAATCATAATCCGCCACAAGCTTCATCCACCGCCTCTGCCTCAAATTCAACTCAGGCTGAGTGAATATATACTTCAGGCTCTTATGATCTGTGAACACCTGTACCTTTGCACCATAAAGATAAGATCTCGAAATCTTCAGGGCAAAAACTACAGCACCCATCTCCAAGTCGTGAGTAGGATAGTTGCCTTCATGCACCCGCATCTGCCGCGATGCATAGGCAATCACCTTCCCATGCTGCATCAAAACACACCCCAAACCAACTCTAGATGCATCTATGTAAACCACATAGGGTTCTCCCTGCTCCGGCAAAGCCAAAACTGGCGCAGTAGTCAACATCTCCTTCAGGCTTGCAAAGCCTTCCTCACACTCTTCTGACCAGACAAAAGGAACATCCTTCCCTGTCAACTTAGTCATAGGACGTGCTAAGCTTGCAAACCCCTGCACAAACCTCCTGTAGTAACCTGCCAATCCGAGAAAACTTCTGATCTCTGTAGCATTCTGCGGTCTAGGCCAATCTCTGATAGCCTGAATCTTCTCTGGATCCACAGAAACCCCCTCTGCAGAAACAATATGACCAAGAAATCCCATCTCACGCTGCCAGAAACTACACTTGCTCAACTTGGCAAACAACTTCTGCTTCCGCAGCTTCTCCATAACTGCCCTCAAATGCACTGCATGCTCCTCCGGACTCTTAGAATAAACCAGGATATCGTCGATGAAAATGATGACAGATACATCCAGAAACTCCTGAAACACACTGTTCATCAATCTCATAAACGCTGCTGGTGCGTTAGTTAGCCCGAAAGGCATCACCACAAACTCATAATGCCCATACCTCGTCCTGAAAGCAGTCTTCCTCACATCTGCCTCATCTATCGGTATCTGATGATAACCCGACACCAGATCCACCTTAGAGAACCAAGTAGCACCCCTCAACTGATCCAGCAACTCATCAATCCTTGGAAGAGGATACTTGTTCTTCACAGTGACCCGGTTCAAACCCCGGTAATCTATGCATAACCTGAAACTCCCATCCTTCTTCTTCACAAACAACACCGGCGCTCCCCACGATGATACACTAGGACGGATGAATCCCTTACTCAGCAAGTCCTCTAGCTGCTTCTTCAGTTCTGCCATCTCTGCTGGAGCCATTCTGTAAGGAGCCTTGGATAACGGTGTCGTCCTCGGTTCCAGTTCAATGGTGAAAGGATCCGACCGAGATGGTAGTAATCCCTGCAAAGACTGAAACACATCCTCAAACTCCTCTACTACCGGAATACCGCTAACCTAGACTTCCCCACTGACTCTGGCATAGATATAGTGACCAGATAAGCCTCACGGCCCTTCTCGATCATCTTCCCAGCCTGAATGGCTGAGATCACGAGACTCCCCGAAGTCGGTCCAATCCCCTGAAAAACCAACTTCTCTCCTGGGCGCTCAAACTCCACTCTCACCCGATGGCAATCCAAATGCACCATATGCTGATGCAACCAATCCATCCCGAGAATGACATCATACAACTCCACTGGACTGATAAGCAAATCCGCGGGCCACGACTCTCCTGCGATCTGAAAATCAACCCCTCTAGCTCGTCCAACAACTCTCAGGAACTTGCCCGCAGCAACTCTAACAGCTCATGTTCGCTCCCCGGGATCCCCTCTGATTCCGGCACACTATGCACACTCCGGAGTAATGAAGCTATGAGAAGCTCCAGAATCAAACATAACGTGGGACTTAAACCCGCCCACCAACAAGGTCCCTACACAAACCTCATGTGTTGAGAACCTAACACTTTATCACAGGAAACTATAAAATCTGAACCTACTATAAATTCACAAAGTTAAAGTATCAGAAATTATACCTGTGATCGCCCTGGCACTGGTTCCACCAGTCTCTGCTATCGTGTAAACCCGTGGCGCCTGCTCAATCCGTGCCACCTGCTGCCCTCCAGGCTGCACCTGCTGCAACGCTGCCACTGCTGCCGGCTGCAACTTGGGACAAAAAGGCCTGATGTGCCCTGTCTCCCTACAGTGATAACAAACCCGAGGTCCTGCCGTCGGAACACTTCTCTTGGGACAACTAGCAACCTTGTGATCCTTGCTCCCACAACCGAAGCAACCCACACCACTCGGCTTCTGCGTAGCCTCCCACTTCCTCTTGGCTCCCTGAGCATGCCTACTGCCCCTGCATGAACCACCCTGCTGCTGAGCCTTACCAGGCTGAGCTACTGGAGTAACCGACACTGACTGCGCCCGGATATCCTCCTCTATCTCTGCTGCAGTCTCAACTAGCTCTGCATGCGTAGCATAGTACCGCCCTCTACAGTGAACTCTCAAATCATCCCGTAGAGCTCTCATAAACATCCTCACCTGAGCCTCCTCGGACTCCATAGCCCGACCCCATAACATAAAAGTCGACTGAACTCTAAATCCAGCTCCCGCACTGACCGCGTCCCCTGAGATATCTGAAGGAACTGCACCTCCAACCGGTCCAATGCCTCTCTAGGAAAATACTTGCGGTTGAACTCCAAGACGAAGTCAGCCCAAGTCATCTCCCTCTGCACCCTCCTAGCAACCACTGATCTCCACCACAACTCAGCATCACCACCCAAAAAGTAGACCCCTATGTCCACCCAAAACTCCACAGGACATCTCAGAGTATGGAAGTTACGTTCCACACTCGTCCTCCAAGCATCCGCAGCAGTAGGATCTGTACCACCCACAAACCTCTCAGTGAACAGACCCTTCATCTCCTTGAGCATAGCCAAATAACGCCCATGCTCTCCCACATCCGCAACCACTGGCTGCCGCTCCTCCGCCACCACTGGTGGCACTACCTGAGCCCGAGCCGGTACCACTGGTGGTAACCGCTCTAACACCTGTGCTAGCAAAGCCGCAACGTCAACACCAGGGACTCCACCCGCTGGGACCCCCACACCCGGGACCCTAGCATCACCGGCTACTGGAGCATCAACACCGCCCCCTCCTGCCACACTCACGGAATCCCTCGGAACACCCTGCGACTCGCCAACACCCTCAGCTGTCACACTCTGATCCTCGGTCTCACTAACCACTGGGACTCTGCCCCTACCACGGCCACGTCCGCGACCGCGACCGCGTCCACCACCTCTAACCATCTGCACTACCATGAACAGAAGGCTAAGCAAACAATTACTATTTAACACAGAAATAGGAACTCACCGTGGAATCACACACTCAGCTCGAAGAGGATGTTCTAGGACTCCATGCCACACACAATTGACTAACTCACATAATCAATCAAGACATGCAATCCCAAACATCTACAACACAAAGCCTAGTGAACCCAAACCTAGAACCGTAAGGGCTCTGATACCAAAATGAAACGACCGACCTTTTTTTTTTTGTTAAATAAATATAAATATAATATAATAAAATAAACTACAACTAGTGGTCCCATACCCACTAGTCACCTAACCACAAACACAACCAACAGCGGAAATAATAATAACAATATCCAATAAATATCAATCCAATAAATAGAAATAACCAATATAAATTCCAGTCTTAACTAATGATCCATAACATCATGAAACAAATAACCAGCAATCCTAAACAATGATCTAGGACATAGTTCTAGCAACCTAACAATGCCAGATAAACAATCAACCGAGTCCCTAGAACATCCTCCTCTTCATTGCCTGGATTCCACGATCACACTTTGCCTTTACCTGCACCACAAACACATATTGCAATGCATGAGTATTTTACAAACACTCAGTAAGGCAATCCTCCCATCTACTGGGCTATACACACAAGCAATAGAGTATCAGTAATCTTCACACAACAATCAACAAACAATAACAAAACAGGACGTAGCATCGACCGATGCCACAACTGCATCGATCGATGCCAACAGGAGAAGCATCGATCGATACAGAAGCTGCATCGATCGATGCAAGTGTAACTTGCATCGACCGATACCCAGTCTGCATCGACCGACGCATGCTCGACGCACACGAAAAACCCTAAAGTTCATCGCGCCGTCCTCGCACTTGCATCGACCGATGCAAGCTATGCATCGATCGACGCAACGTCGAGCACCGTGATTTCTCCGAAGTTTCTCGCCGGATCTCGTTCCTACAACCACAGAAACTCAATCCCAAGCCACAAGAAAGCTTCCTAACGTCCATAACAACAATCTAATACGTCTAACACCAAACAACAAGCAAATCACTGAATTCTCTAGCTTAGATAAGCCATGGTCCTGCACTTACCTGTGCCAAGACGAATCTGAACAACACAACAGCAAGAAAACGTTTCCTAGAAGCTCCTACAGCAATCCCAGCTACATATCTCCTCAGGAAAACACCAAAACTCCAAGAACTCTCAAGAACTTTTCTCTCTTTTCTTTTCTCTCCCAAAAATGGCCAAAACACCAATGAACCAAAAGAAAACGAGTTAAGGGTTTTCCCTTTCTCTTTTCCCCAAAACGCAGCGTTTGACTTAAGTCAAAACGCACAGAATTGAGTCAGCATCGATCGATGCTCCTACTGCATCGATCGATGCACATCCTAAACCGGAATTCCGGTTCACGGATGTTACACCTAAAAACCGGGATTTTGTGTGGGAGAGGTTATTACGGATTAGTGCTTCTCGGACTACTCCCTGGTTTATTATTGGTGATCTTAACGAAATTACTGGTAATCATGAAAAAAGAGGGGGGAGACTCCGTCATGCTTCCTATTTTCTCTCTTTTAATGGGATGATCCGGGATTGTGGTTTTTTAGAGTTTCCGTATTTGGGAGACTGCCTATCCTGGCGTGGATGGAGAGATAAAAAACCGATAAGATGTCGCTTGGATAGAGCACTGGGAAATGAGAATAGGCATGATTTATTCCCCGATACTGTTACGGAATACTTGCCTAGAGTGGCTTCAGATCATATGCCTCTTTTGGGTTATATCGGGGCCAAACGACCACGGGGGCGTCGGAATTTTATTTTTGACCGCCGTTGGGTGGGTAAGGAGGGGCTTATGGACGCAATCTCTTCAGGGTGGAGTGGATCATCGGTACGGGGATCGACCGGTTTTGTGGGCAGGGTGGTTAGTTGTAGGAAAGCGATTTCTTGCTGGAGAAAGGAACAGGCTCCATATGGTAGGGTGTTAATAGAGGATATTAAAGAGGATTTGGAGGAGGCCCAAGCTAATGATGCTACGCCTCCTGAGGTTATTTCTGGGTTAACGGAACGTCTGAGGGAGGCGTATAAGGATGAGGAGATGCATTGGTATTTGAAGAGTAGGAATCGGTGGATGCGGGTGGGGGATAAGAATACTAAGTATTTTCATGCCCAAACCAAGCAACGCCGGGCCCGTAATCGAATTGTCGGGCTCTACGATAAGCATGATGTTTGGTCCACGGATGATGGGATAGTCCGGGAAACGGCAGTATCATATTTTGTGGATTTGTTTTCGTCTATCAACCCGTCTAGTTTTGACGATGTTTTGGCGGAGGTCAAATCGGTTATTAGTGTGGTAGATAACGAGCGGTTAACAGCCCCGGCCACGGAGCTGGAAGTTAAAACTGCGCTTTTTATGATTCATCCAGATAAAGCTCCCGGACCGGATGGGATGACAGCTCTGTTTTTTCAGAAGGCATGGGATATTTTAAAGGGCGATCTGGTGTCTTTGGTAAACAAATTTTTTGAGGAAAGCATGTTTGAGCCAGGTTTGAACCAGACACACATTTGTCTGATTCCTAAGTTGCAAAACCGACCAGAATGGCGGAATTACGCCCGATTAGTCTATGTAATGTGGGGTACAAGGTTCTTTCAAACATATTGTGTAATCGTTTGAAGAAGATCCTTCCTGAGTTAATCTCCGAAACTCAATCTGCTTTTGTTCCTGGTCGGTTGATCTCGGACAATATTCTGATTGCCCAAGAAATGTTTCATGGTTTACGGACCAATAAGTCCTGCAATGGGATGTTTATGGCAATTAAGACAGACATGAGTAAGGCTTATGATAGGGTGGAGTGGGGTTTTTTGGAGGCGTTGTTTCGCAGGATGGGCTTTGCGGACAAATGGATTTCTTGGATAATGTTCTGTGTTTCTTCCGTCCAGTATCAAGTTCTTATTAATGGTCAGCCACATGGTCAGATCGTCCCTGAGAGAGGTTTACGGCAGGGGGACCCCCTTTCCCCTTATCTGTTCATTCTATGCACTGAGGTATTGATTGCAAATATTCGCAAGGCTGAAGCGGATAAACGGATTACGGGGATAAAGGTGGCTAATAAGTGTCCCCCCTATTACTCATTTGTTATTTGCGGATGATAGTCTTTTCTTCTGCAAGGTGGATAAGGATCAGTGTGGAGCAGTTTTGGATATTTTCATGCGGTATGAGGCTGCATCTGGTCAACAGATAAATTTTGCAAAATCATCCATCCAATTTGGTCACACGGTTGATGAACCGACTCGTTTGGAGATGCAGGGGGTCTTGGGAATCAACACTCTGGGTGGAATGGGTTCATATCTAGGATTCCCAGAAAGTTTGGGGGGGCAAAGACAAAGGTTTTCTCTTTTGTTAGGGACAGACTTCAGAGCCGTACAACTGGCTGGACGGCTACATTGCTATCCAAAGGGGGCAAAGAGGTAATAGTTAAGTCTGTCGCGATGGCAGTTCCGAGTTTTGTGATGTCTTGTTATCGCTTACCGAAAACAATAACATCTAAACTTACGAGTGCGGTTGCAAATTTTTGGTGGTGTTCCTCAGGTCAGGGTGGGGGTCTGCATTGGTTAGCTTGGGACAAACTTTGTAGTAGTAAACAGATGGGTGGATTGGGTTTTAGGAATGTTGATGATTTTAACACAGCATTATTGGCTAAACAGTTATGGCGGTTGATTGAGTTGCCGGACTCTCTGTTTGCCAGGGTTTTCAAAGGTCGGTATTACCGGAATTCTACTCCTTTGGAACCGATTCGGTCATACTCTCCTTCCTATGGATGGAGAAGTATGGTTTCTGCTCGCTCTTTGGTGAATTTAGGACTCATTAAACAGGTTGGCTCGGGCGATACCATAGATATATGGTCTGACCCCTGGGTTCCAGCTCAATCCCCAAGACCAGCACTTTCGAACGGATCTGTTACAGATCCTAATCTCACTTTATCTTTCTTTATTGACCCTGCCACGCGCACTTGGCATCGGGATCGGCTCCTCGAGCATTTTGATCCTCTGGATGTTCCATTGATTCAAGCTATTCCTTTGAGTAATTTTCCGCAACCGGATTTCTTAGGATGGCATTTTTCAAAGACGGGTAAATACACGGTTAAGTCAGGGTATGACACAGCACGGATGGGAGTTCCCAGTAATTTTAAGGCTATAGGGTCGGGGCCGGATATTACCCCTCTTCTTGCTGGGATTTGGGGAGTCCAGTGTCCTCCTAAGATCAAGCACTTTATGTGGCAAGTTCTTACTGGGTGTATTTCTGTTTCGGCGAACTTGAAACGACGTGGACTTTCTTGTGATGTGGGATGCTCAAGGTGTGGCGCAGAGGAAGAGACCATTAATCATGCTCTCTTCCTCTGCCCGCCTGCCCGTCAGGTCTGGGCTCTTGCTCATGTACCGGTGGGCCCGCAGCACTTCCCCACTGACTCGATTTATGCTAATTTTGACCATTTCCTAGGGCCGAAAAACCCGGTTCACGGATTCAATCTTTTCCTTGGCTAATGTGGTATCTTTGGAAAGCACGGAATGCTAAGCTCTTCGAGAATCGGGTGGAACAACCCGATGAAGTAGTGAAACTGGCAGAAGGGGAATCGACCTCTTGGTTTCAGGCTCAAACGGACGTCGAGGATTTGGGGGTTTCCGTCCCCTCTCTTTTCTCTTCTCTGCTGCCTCGGGGGCGTAGCTCTACACTCCTTTTGGTTTTTTCGGGTTACCGTTGTTTTGTTGATGGCTCTTGGAAAGAGTCTGATCTTTTTTCAGGTGCAGGATGGAGTTGTACCTCAGTACACCGAGAGTTCCCTTTGCTTGGTGCAACCAACTTCAGACGCAGTCTTTCCCCGCTACATGCTGAAATTGAAGCTTTTATGTGAGCCATGCGTTGTATGATTGGTCATGACTTCAGGGATGTGACTTTCGTAACGGACTGTTCCTACTTGGTGAAGATGGTGTCTTCTCCTCACGAATGGCCGGCTTTTGCACCGTATTTAGAAGACATAAAGATGGACAGGGAGGAGTTTTCTTCTTTTTCGTTAATTGATGTTTCTCGAAACGCTAATGTTAGGGCGGACTCCTTGGCACGCCAGGCGCGTGTAAGTCCGCACCATATTCGGTTTGTAAACAATTTTCCTCCGAATTGGCTCGTTTGAGTTAATTCTTTTGTTGCCAAAAAAAATAAAATAAAATAAATATCACACTTAATGTTGAGATCAATTAGGTTACATATTTAGAAATATATACATAATCACACATCATGAAATTTCCTAATTTGTTGTCCTTTTATATTTATTTATGAATATATATAAATGGAAATATTGATAACCGAATAGGAATATACGTTTTAATTGTATATTCATTTATGTGCTATAAAAAAGGAATGAGACAATAACTATTATCATTATAAATAAACTTAGTACCTAACAAAATCAGAATATACTTAAAATGAGTGATTATTAGATTATGAAAATTGTTATAGTTACTTTGATAAACTATAAAAATAAAATTAATATTTAAAGCAAAAATTATAAATTACCATAAATTGTAACATTTATAAATATTTTTATTTACCACGTTCACATATTTCACTGGTGAAATGTATTCTCATATGAATACGTTAATTTTAGAGTTTCATTACTTTTTTCATAACGGATTTTCTGGTAATAATCCGTCATTTATAGTAAATATTAACAAACCGACTAACTCAAAAAAATTAAATAGCCTAATCAAAAATATTAAATCAATAAATTAAGTTATCTTCAAAAAACTTAGTTAGAATCCGATTGTTGCTAACATAATAAAATTAAATAATTAAACTACCGAGTAATTTAGTATATATTGTTATGGTTACATAAGAAACATACAAAATTGTTATGATTACAAAATAAAACATAAGATATATGCTGTAACATCCGCGAACCAAATTTTGTTATTTTGTGGAGGGCATCGATCGATACCATTGGGAGGAGCATCGATCGACGCTAGTTGTAGCCGGTTTGGCCGGTTCGATTTAATTGTCCGGTTCGCATGGTTGGTTTAGGGAATCCCTAATTCGTGTGTAAAAGGGGAAAAACGACCCAAGGTCGTGTTTTGAGTTGGTACTCGCCGCTTTTGAGAGAAAAAGAGAGGAGAGAGTGTTCTTGAGCTTTTGGGAAAGGATTGGGAGATTACTTGCTGTTCTTGAGAGTTTTGGAGCTAGGAAAGAGTTAGAAGCTTGCTAGGAGTGAGGATTTCGTTCCTACTGCTCAGAATCTTCTGCTCTTGAGGTGAGTGCTTGACCATGGTTGATCTAAGCATGAGATCTCTCTTGTTTTGTGTGATTCCTTGTTGTTTGTGTTGTTTGCTTGCTTGGGTACGTTGTACTTGTGATTTCTAGTGAATTCCGAGATGGTTAGACATGATTGGAGTTGATTTTGGGTTGATTAGAGTCGGAGTTCGTCGCTGAGTTTCGCGCAGATCGTGTCTGCAGAGGAGGCATCGATCGATACCACTTTTGAGGAGCATCGGTCGGCACCATCTTGAGTAGCATCGATGGGTACCGTTTGAGGAGCATCGGTCGGCACTAGTTCTTGAAGCATCGGTCGACACCGAAGTAGCATCGGTCGATACCAGTCTTATCAGAGACTTGTTTTCCTGGTTTGATGTATTGTTGTGTGTTGATTGTTTTGCTTAAACTTGAGGTTCTCATATGCTTGTGTGTATAACCTAGTAGATGGGAGGACGGCCTCACTAAGTATTTGTGATAATACTTACGCATCTCAATTGTTGTTTGTGATGTGCAGGTAAAGGCAAAGTGTGATCGTGGATTCAAGGCGATGAGGAAGGGATGTTCTAGAGGCTTGATTGATTGTGGTCTAGCTATTTTTAGGTTGCTAGATTAAGTCAATGGAACATTGTAGGATGTTAGTTGTTGGTTATTTCTTTATTTCGTTTATGGTATTGGTTTTGATTGTTTGAATTCTTTTGGTTTAATAAAATTTGTTTATTTGGTTATCCGCGGTTGTTGATTGTTGTTAGGATGTTAGTGGGTATGGGACCACTAGTAAATTAAGGTATTAAAAAAAAACGGGAAGTGTTG
Organism: Camelina hispida; assembly: GCA_023657505.1. Classification (NCBI taxonomy): domain Eukaryota; kingdom Viridiplantae; phylum Streptophyta; class Magnoliopsida; order Brassicales; family Brassicaceae; genus Camelina; species Camelina hispida. The sequence continues at coordinate 34,979,142 of CP094631.1, forward strand.
TTTCATTTTGGTATCAGAGCCCTTACGGTTCTAGGTCTAGGGTTCATTGTGCTTTTGCTGTTGATGTTTAGGATTCCATGCTATGATTGATCGTCTGAGTCGGCCAATTGTGTGTGGCATGAAGTCCTAGAACATCCTCTTCGAGCCTGTTTTGTGATTCCACGGTAAGTTGTGTTTTTGTGTATTAGAATTATTGTTTGCTTAGCCTTCTTTTCTTGGATGATACAGATGGTTAGAGGTGAGGATGCTGTTGGTCGCGGTCGTGGTCGTGGTCGTGGGCGTGGTTGTGGTCGTGGTCGGGGACGAGGTCAGGTTCCTGAGGCCAGTGTGAGTGTAGCCCAGAGCATGGCCAGTGAGGAGGTGGCAGAGTCACAGGTTCATCCTAGTGTGTCTGGAGACCAGGCTGGTTTGGGTGACGGCAGGGCGGATGGGCCCGGTGTTGGTCACGGAGTTGCCCCGGGTGTGGGGGTTGCAGCAGGAGGTGCTCCAGGCAGGGAGGATGTCTTGATGGACATGCTAGCTCAGGTTTTGCAGCGACTTCCAGCAGTTATGCCGCTAGTGGTTGGTGGGCAGGGCCCAGTAGTGCCGCCAGTGGTTGGTGGGCAGGGTCCAGTAGTGCCGCCAGTGGTTGGTGGGCAGGGTCCAGTTGTGCCGCCGGAGGTTGGTGGGCAGGATCCAGTAGTGCCGCCAGTGGGTGGTGGACAGGTTCCAGTGGTGCAGCCTGTAGCGGGTTTGCAGGCAGGTGTGCAGCCGGGGACCGAGGTAGTGGATGCATAGTATGTGCGGATGATGGAGCAGCTGCGGCATGTGGGAGCAGGGTATTTCTCAGGGAGTACCGATCCGAGTGTAGCAGATGAGTGGAGAGAGCGGATGGAGGATATTTTCCTTTCGCTGAGGTGTCCCGACCGGTACAGGGTGGATCTGGCAGTGTTTTACTTGTCAGGAGATGCACGTGTGTGGTGGAGGTCGGTGACAGCACGGAGGGTGCAGCGGGGTATGTCTTGGGGAGATTTTGTGAGGGAGTTTAACTCCAAGTATTTTCCTCAGGAGGCTCTTGATCGTATGGAGGCATGGTTCTTGGGGTTGACTCAGGGAGACCGTACAGTGCGGGAGCTGGATGCAGAGTTCAGTCGGCTTGTGGGGTATGCAGGCAGGGCATGGGAGCCAGAGTCGGCTCAGGTGCGGAGGTTTTTGTTGGCTCTGCGCGATGATTTGAGGACTCGGTGCAGAGTGAGGAGATATGCTACGAGAGCGGAATTGGTTGAGGTTGCAGCTGGGATAGAGGATGACTTGAGGTCACAAGTGGTTGTGGTCAGTTCTTCAATGCAGCCACATCAGTCTCAGCCGTCTTCTGTTCCTAGCAAGGGCGGCAAGCCTGCGCAAGGGCAGAAGCGGAAGTTTGATGTTATGCAGAGATCAAGGCATGGGGGTGCGAGATGCTTTGGGTGTGGTAGTAGGGACCACAAGGTGACTAGCTGTCCACAGAGAGGTGAGCAGAAGGCAGTGACAGAGCAGCGGGCAGTGACAGAGCCGCGGGCAGATACTCGAGTGTGTTACTACTGCAGAGAGACGGGGCATATCAAGCCTCGTTGTCCCAAGTTGCAGCAGAGGGCAGTAGCAGTGTTGCAGGCTGGAGCTCAGCCAGGGATGCAGCAGGTTGTGCAGCACGGTGTGCAGCCGGTGGGTTGGATCGAGCCGACGTCTCAGGTGTACTCGACCCAGGAGGCCGGTGGCACTAGTGCAGGAGCGATCACAGGTATAACTTCTGAGATTCGAACTTGGTTAATTCAATAGTTCAGATTATATATGTTTTTGCTTGTGGTCAAGTGTTAGGTTCTCAACACATGGGGTTTGTGTAGGGACCTTGTTGGTGGGCGGGTTTAAGTCCCATGTTATGTTTGATTCTGGAGCTTCTCATAGCTTCATTACTCCGGAGTGTGCCGAGAGTGCGGGGATCAGAGGGGATTCTTGAGAGCGTTCAGGGGTTGTCAGAGTTGCGGGAGGCAAGTTCCTGAGGGTTATTGGACGAGCTGGAGGAGTTGATATTCAGATCGCGGGAGAGTCGTGGCCAGCGGATTTGCTTATCAGTCCAGTGGAGTTGTATGATGTTATTCTTGGTATGGATTGGTTGCATCGGTATAAGGTGCATTTGGACTGCTATCGGGGTAGAGTGGAGTTTGAGCGTCCAGGAGGGAAGTTGGTTTTTCAGGGTATTAGACCGACTTGGGGAGTCTCGTGATCTCAGCCGTTCAGGCGGGGAGGATGATCGAGAAGGGCCGTGAGGCTTACCTGGTTACTATATCTATGCCAGAGTTAGTGGGGAAGTCTACGGTTAGCGGTATTCCGGTTGTGGAGGACTTTGAGGATGTGTTCCAGTCATTGCAGGGATTACCACCATCTCGGTCGGATCCTTTTACTATTGATCTGGAACCAGGGACGATGCCGTTATCCAAGGGTCCTTACAGGATGGCTCCAGCAGAGATGGCAGAGCTGAAGAAGCAGCTGGAGGATTTGTTGGGCAAGGGTTTTATCCGTCCTAGTTGTTCACCGTGGGGAGCTCCGGTGTTGTTTGTTAAGAAGAAGGATGGGAGTTTTTGGTTGTGTATTGACTATCGGGGTTTGAACCGAGTTACTGTGAAGAACAAGTACCCTCTCCCGAGGATTGATGAGTTGTTGGATCAGTTGAGGGGTGCTACTTGGTTCTCCAAGATCGATTTGGCATCAGGATATCATCAGATACCTATACATGAGGCAGATGTGAGGAAGACAGCCTTCAGGACGAGATATGGGCACTATGAGTTTGTTGTGATGCCGTTTGGGTTTACAAATGCGCCAGCTGCGTTTATGAGATTGATGAACAGCGTGTTCCAGGAGTTTCTGGACGTGTCAGTTATCATTTTCATCGACGACATCCTGGTATATTCTAAGAGTCCTGAGGAGCATGCAGTACATCTGAGAGCAGTGTTGGAGAAGCTGCGGTAGCAGAAGTTGTTTGCTAAGCTGAGTAAGTGCAGTTTCTGGCAGCGTGAGATGGGGTTCTTGGGTCATATTGTTTCAGCAGAGGGAGTTTCAGTGGATCCAGAGAAGATTCAGTCCATTAGGGAGTGGCCGAGGCCGCAGAGTGCCATTGAGATTCGGAGTTTCCTGGGGTTAGCAGGTTACTACAGGAGGTTTGTTCGGGGTTTTGCGAGTATGGCTCAGCCGATGACTAAGCTTACAAGGAAGGATGTCCCATTTGTGTGGTCACCAGAGTGTGAGGCAAGTTTTGCAAGTCTCAAGCAGATGTTGACTACTACGCCGGTGTTAGCATTGCCTGAGCAGGACGAGCCTTATGTTGTGTATACAGATGCTTCTAGAGTGGGGTTGTGTGCTTATGCAGCAGGGGAAGGTTATAGCCTATGCTTCGCGGCAGTTGCGGAAGCATGAAGCTAATTACCCTACTCATGATCTGGAGATGGCAGCAGTGATCTTTGCTCTTAAGATTTGGAGATCCTATCTGTATGGTGGGAAGGTGCAGGTATTTACAGATCACAAGAGTCTAAAGTACATTTTTACTCAGCCTGAGCTGAATTTGAGGCAGAGGCGTTGGATGGAGTTAGTAGCAGATTATGATTTGGACATAGCTTACCATCCTGGTAAAGCTAATCTGGTTGCAGATGCCTTGAGTCGGAAGCGGGTGGCTTCGGCTCAGGAGCAGGATATGGAGACATTGGTAGGTGAGATTAGTGCATTGAGTTTGTGTGCTATCTCACAGGAACCTTTGGGTTTGGAGGCAGCTGATAGAGCGGATTTGTTGAGTAGGGTGAGGTTAGCTCTGGGGAGCGATGAGGGGCTGGTGAATGCCTCTAAGGCTGCGGGTGCAGAGTATCAGGTTTCTGCTAATGGTACTATCCTTGTGCATGGTCGGATCTGTGTGCCCAAGGGTGAGGATTTGAGGCAGGAGATACTGAGAGAGGCTCATTCGAGCAAGTTCTCTATTCATCCAGGGGCGACCAAGATGTACCGTGACCTCAAGCGGTATTATCACTGGGTCGGGATGAAGAAGGACGTAGCCGACTGGGTGGCGAAGTGTGATACTTGCCAGCTGGTGAAGGCGGAGCATCAGGTTCCGGGTGGTTTATTACAGAGTTTGCCTATTCCAGAGTGAAAGTGGGATTTGATCACGATGGACTTCGTGGTAGGTTTGCCTGTGTCGAGGACGTTTGATGCTATTTGGGTCATTGTGGACCGTTTGACTAAGTCTGCGCATTTTCTGGCCATCAAGAAAACTGATGGAGCAGCGGTTTTGGCCAAGAAGTACGTGAGGGAGATAGTCAGATTGCACGGTGTGCCTGCTAGTATTGTGTCTGATAGAGATTCCAAGTTCACTTCGATGTTCTGGAAAGCATTTCAGGCAGAGATGGGCAATAAGGTGCATATGAGTACAGCCTATCATCCTCAGACGGACGGTCAGTCAGAGAGGACGATCCAGATTTTGGAGGATTTATTGAGGATGTGTGTGCTGGATTGGGGTGGTCATTGGGCAGATCACTTGAGCTTGGTGGAGTTTGCTTATAACAACAGCTACCAGGCTAGTATTGGGATGGCTCCTTATGAGGCCTAGTATGGGAGGCCGTGTCGTACACCATTATGTTGGACTCAGGTGGGGGAGAGGAGCATATTTGGTGCAGATTTTGTTCAGGAGACCTCGGAGAAGATTCGGGTTTTGAGGCTGAACATGAAGGAGGCTCAGGATCGGCAGAAGAGCTATGCTGATAAGAGGAGAAAGGATCTTGAGTTTCAGGTTGGTGATAGAGTGTACCTCAAGATGGCCATGTTGCGGGGTCCGAACAGGTCATTGTCAGAGACTAAGTTGAGTCCGAGGTACATGGGTCCGTTCAGAGTGGTTGAGCGGGTGGGGCCAGTGGTATATAGGCTGGAGTTGCCTGAGGTTATGCGTGCGTTCCACAAGGTATTTCATGTGTCGATGCTGAGGAAGTGTCTTCACGAGGGTGATCAGTTGTTGGCTAAGATTCCTGAGGATCTTCAGCCTAACATGACTTTAGAGGCGAGGCCATTGAGGGTGCTCGAGAGGAGAGTCAAGGAACTTCAGAAGAAGAAGATTCCTTTGATGAGAGTCATGTGGGACTGTGACGGAGTAGAGGAGCAGACTTGGGAGCCCGAGGCGAGGATGAAGGCAAGGTTTAAGAAGTGGTTTGAGAAGCAGACCGTGACTTGAGCTTGTCTAGCCGGGTCCGAGTTGTAGTCCGTGGCTGGAGCGGGTACGGAGTATTCCAGCCCATCTCTCTTGATATTTGGTCGCTTAGGGGTGGTTGGTTGTGCGACTAAGTATCAAGATGAGGTGGTGCTCGGGATGCGGGTTGATGGCTCCGGTTGTTGTATTTTTGGTTTTCTGATGTAATTTCGTTGAGTTTGTAAAGATTATGACATTTTTGAGATTAATAAAATAAGTATTTTTCTTATGTTTGGCCGTTGTTGTCATGGGAAAAAGAGAAATAGTTCGAGTTTCTATTTTTGGAAGTTTCCATAAATAGAAAGTTTCCACAAAAGGAAAGTTTCCAGAATTAGAAAGTTTTCTAGAAAAGAAAGTTTTGTGGAAATGTTGAGGTAGATCTAGCCGGGAGATACTCGTTGGCATCAGTATTTGTTTTGCTCAAGGTCGTGCGGGCCCAACTCACGTGATACCGATAGCTCGATGGACTTTGTGGCCAGAGAGTGGGAGTGGTATGTTGCTTCGGATGACGGTCCGAGAGCGCGCTTGAGGGTGACGACCCAAGAGCGGGATATGTGAGACTCCCTGGATACCGTAGCTGTGAGCCGAGGCTCGGCAGTGAGCCGGTATGTCTCGAGGGTTGCGACCCGAGAGCGGGGGGAGTGTGTGTGAGTGACTTCCTGGATGCCGTAGCTTAAGGCGGTTGGCCTGATAGCGAGCCGGCATGATTCGTGGTTGCGACCACGGACGGGGGTAGCACTGAGTTGTGAGCAAATAGTGTTATGATGCGAGTATATTGGCTAGAGGGAGACCTCGAGGGTCAGTCGGAGGTGTGCGGGCTGTTGCGACAGTGGCACGGGAAACCTTGGCTGATGGTTTTAGTCCGGTATGGGGACGTGCGGGCCATGCTGACGGTGGCACGGAGGTCCTTGGCAGATGGACGGTATTGCAGGATTCGGGGACGAATCCATATTGGTGGGGGAGAATTGTAACATCCGCGAACCAAATTTTGTTATTTTGTGGAGGGCATCGATCGATACCATTGGGAGGAGCATCGATCGACGCTAGTTGTAGCCGGTTTGGCCGGTTCGATTTAATTGTCCGGTTCGCGTGGTTGGTTTAGGGAATCCCTAATTCGTGTGTAAAAGGGGAAAACCGACCCAAGGTCGTGTTTTGAGTTGGTACTCGCCGCTTTTGAGAGAAAAAGAGAGGAGAGAGTGTTCTTGAGCTTTTGGGAAAGGATTGGGAGATTACTTGCTGTTCTTGAGAGTTTTGGAGCTAGGAAAGAGTTAGAAGCTTGCTAGGAGTGAGGATTTCGTTCCTACTGCTCAGAATCTTCTGTTCTTGAGGTGAGTGCTTGACCATGGTTGATCTAAGCATGAGATCTCTCTTGTTTTGTGTGATTCCTTGTTGTTTGTGTTGTTTGCTTGCTTGGGTACGTTGTACTTGTGACTTCTAGTGAATTCCGAGATGGTTAGACATGATTGGAGTCGATTTTGGGTTGATTGGAGTCGGAGTTCGTCGCTGAGTTTCGCGCAGATCGTGTCTACAGAGGAGGCATCGATCGATACCACTTTTGAGGAGCATCGGTCGGCACCATCTTGAGTAACATCGATGGGTACCGTTTGAGGAGCATCGGTCGACACTAGTTCTTGAAGCATCGGTCGACACTGAAGTAGCATCGGTCGATACCAGTCTTATCCGAGACTTGTTTTCCTGGTTTGATGTATTGTTGTGTGTTGTTTGTTTTGCTTAAACTTGAGGTTCTCATATGCTTGTGTGTATAACCTAGTAGATGGGAGGACGGCCTCACTAAGTATTTGTGATAATACTTACGCATCTCAATTGTTGTTTGTGATGTGCAGGTAAAGGCAAAGTGTGATCGTGGAATCAAGGCGATGAGGAAGGGATGTTCTAGAGGCTTGATTGATTGTGGTCTAGCTATTGTTAGGTTGCTAGATTAAGTCAATGGAACATTGTAGGATGTTAGTTGTTGGTTATTTCTTTATTTCGTTTATGGTATTGGTTTTGATTGTTTGAATTCTTTTGGTTTAATAAAATTTGTTTATTTGGTTATCCGCGGTTGTTGATTGTTGTTAGGATGTTAGTGGGTATGGGACCACTAGTAAATTAAGGTATTAAAAAAAAAAACGGGAAGGGTTGTTTTATATGCATTTGATTTTTAAACCACACAAAAGACATGTTGCAATAAATAATAACATTTTATCAATATTTTCTCTACCATAAAAATTCTTCCACATTTAAAGATTTCAAGGGTGAAACATGTATTTTACACGAAAAAACGCAGCTTTGGATAAATAAATAAAAAAAATTTAGTTACATACTATGTTAGACACAAATAAATATTAGTTCTAGGATAATAACTTTTACTTATAAAAATTTTCTTTAAATTTATTCAACCCGTACTCAGTACAGGTTGTTACCTAGTAATTAAATATATTCAGTCCGCACTCAGTACGGATTGTTACCTAGTAATTATATTATTATCCTCTAAAAATCTAAATAGAAAGAAATCTCAAATCTACTTCAAATTAGAAATAAAAAAAAGTAAATTTAAAACCCAAAAAAAATATTCTTTTTTTTCAGCAATTAATATGTAAAAAACTCTTAAAGAGCCAAGGCAGAAGTAAATGTCTAGCAGATTATTTCGTAAATAGAATTAGTTTTGTTTATATATATTAGTCCAAAGATAGATACAACTAAAAAAATTTCATCCCAAAAGCAAACTTTGACATGAAATAAAGAAAGAAGCCAAGGTCTACATGTCCCAACTTCACTAGTGTTTGATATTTCATATTTTTCTCTTAAACCATTTTTTGGTAAAGCTCATTTATATCTTATACTAGAAGTAGATTCGTGCGATGCGCGAGATAACTTTATAATAATTTTAACATATTTTAGATTTATTTAAATATTTAAATATTTAAAATTTTATAATTTGTGTTTCGATAAATTATCTTATATTTGTTATTTGGTTTGTTTTTAAATAAGTATTTGCATTCACTTAAAATGTATGACTATTGATTAGTTAAGCATTAAACTAAAAAGATATGTTAAAATGAAAGGTTACTTTAAAATATTTAGTCTGTGTCTCATAATATATAGAGCTCTTCAAGTTTTGATGCACAATCAAGACGTATAAACAATTTTTACGTTGGGAAAAGAACATTACTTATGTATAAAATAAAATATGGCTGAATATGGACATTATGTGTTAGTTTGTCCGCTTTTAACATAACTTTGAAAATATCTATATCTTCTAAAACCAGACACCTCCAAGAATGGCAAGACAGTAGCTTGATTTTCTCGAGTAACCTCTTCTTGAGCCGAAACTCATGCTCTTCCTTCATTCTCTGTGTAATTAATTTCATTAATTAGATAACTAAAGGTAGCATAAATAATTTTGATATTTATATATTACGAGCATGCTTCACACATGCTTTAAAGTTTTATTATTATAATTTGAATATTTTAGCAATAAAATATTTTAATCTTAATGAATTATACAAATGACTTTGTAATATCCATGTACCAAAATAGGGGATTTTGGGGATGGATGTCGATCGACACCGGGTAGTATCGATCGACACCAGCTTTTCTGGTTCAACCATATTGTTTAATTCGTCGATTTGGGTCGGTTTGGTTTAAGGAAAACCATTGAACCGTCATATTTAAATGGGAGAACGACCTAGGTCGTGTTTTTGGGTGGTGTTACGCCATTTGGAACAGAAAGAAAAGGAGAGGAAGTGTTCTTGAGGTTTTTGGGAGAGATTGTGGGATTTCTAGGCTTGTGGGGTGAGATCTGTTCCTATGGAGTGGAGAGATAGAGCTAAGGACAAAGAAGAAGCTTCCTAAGGTGTTGGATTCGTCATCTTGTTCGTCAGAAACTTCCTGCAAAGAGGTGAGTGCATGACCATGGCTTATCTAAGCCTGAGAATCCTTTTTTTGCTTGATTTGTTGTGTTTTGTGATGTTGTTCTTGCTTGTGGTGGTTGGTTACTATAGGTTCCTAAAGCTTTTGGGTGAGTTTGGAACGGATTGGAGATTATTGGAAACGGAGATTCAACGATCGGCTTCAAACATAACGTGTCTGTGGGGTCGGTGTCGATCGACACCAAGTGGGTGTCGGTCGACACCATGTTTGGGCCAGTGTCGATCAACACCTCTCTGGTGTTGGTCGACACCAACTTGCTTGATTCGTGATTTCCTGGTTTGTTGTGTCTGTATGTTGATTGTTAAACATTGGAATCTCATTTGCTTGTGTGTATAGCCCAGTAGATGGGAGGATTGCCTCACTAAGTATTTATGATACTTACGTATCTTGATTGTTGTGTGTGGTGTCCAGGTATGTGACATGGAATCATGGCGATGAGGAGGAGGATGATCTAGGGTCTCGTTTGTTTGTTGTTGGCTATATTGTTTATGTCTGAACCTTGGATAGAGTTATGCTAGGTTGTTGGATAGAATGGTTGTGAATGTTATTGTTGTTATATATTTGAGATGATTAATGTTATATGTTTCTGTTGTGCTTGTTATTGGATGTTGGTTTATTATTGGTATTGTAGCTATTTAGTAATGTGTGGGTTGTTGGTTTAATTAGGTAGTATGGGATGCTTAATTATATTGTAAGTATTATATTAAAAAAAAAAGGGTCGGATCGTTTCAGACTTTAAATGCATTTCTGTTCTAGAAGTAGAATTCTTTCTGTTTCTTGATTTATTGCATTTATAAAAGAAAGTTCTCTGTTAGATATTTTTATATTTTTATCACGTACTTTACATTTATTGAACATACTAAATGCAAACTGAATTTTAGTTTAGAATTGAGTGAAAAAATGTTATTAATATATATATTGATATATTATTATATCAAATAAAAATTGTTTTTTTTTATTATACTTTTCTATTTAAATATATATATATATATGTTGTATTATACTCAAAGTGACCAACGAAAAAGAGTAAAAACATACCATCGTATATCGAGTTACTTATTTTAGTGTTAACTGCAAAACCTAAGAGAACATAAAATAATTGTTCACCAGATCATTTTTTTCCTTCTATGTTTTTATTTCTAAAATCATGTGATGGATGGAATAAGAGATAACTCAGGTCATCCTATTTCTCCAAGACATTTTTTCTCTCTCTTTCCCTCGGTCTCTCTTTCTAGAATGCAATTGGGATTAGCTTAGGGTGATCTTTGGATCTTTCGACTTGATAAACACGTGGTAGAGGTGAGTCTCGTTAAATGCGTATTGATGAAATTTGCACACATGGTCAAATCTTATTGCTTTGCTCTGCTTGTGGGTAAGCACTATCATCACATCATCAACAATCGATCATGGCTTGGAAAAATAATGGAACATATGAGAAGAGAAAATAAGTGTATACATAGTATAACCAAAAAATAATGTTGTGAAAAGAATTTAGATGTTAATTATATTTTAAGAAAATAATTTTAGACTAGTTTGTGTAAGAAAATAAAAACTGAATTTGGAAGAATCACATGGCTTTGGAAACCATATCATGAGATATATATCACCTAGACTTCAAAATCTGCATGGACCCTAAACCATAAACCATCGCAAAACCTTTCTCATCATAATTCATAACCTATAAATAAAATAAAGGACCATGGAAATGGTTATCAGAAAGAAAGTTAATAAATACATACAAACTTTGTTGTAATGTTAAGGAACAAATTGAAAGTATTAGTATTAAAAAATCTATTTGTTTAAATTCATTTTCATGGGTAATAATAGGCCTGGGGACAAAATCCAAATCCGAAAATCTGAACCGAATCTGAACCGAAAAAATTGGATTAAAACCGAACCAAAACCGAAGATATATCCGATCGGATTTTGCTTCCATTATTTGTGGATATCGGATAATATCCGATCCGAACTGATATCCAATAGATATCTACATAAATCCAAAAATATAAGAACAATTGATATCCCCAAGAAGTTTGCTGCTATGGTCTGAAATTTTTTTGAACTACGTTCAATTTGATTTAAGATGTTATTTAATTTTGCTATTACTTTTTTCTTTAGTATGATATGGTTTACTTTGGTTTTGATTTTTTTTTCATTGAGTCTTCACTTTGGATTTTAGTATGTCAGATTTTTATCTATTGGTATGGTTTGATTTAAGTTTGAACTTAGAGCTTGTCATTTGCTTCATTTATATTGTTTTTTTATTTTATTGGCTCGGTTAGTATGGTAATTTGGATACAATCATATTTTAAAAATATCCGAATAAAATATTATGGTTGTCTACAATAATATCCGAACCGATCCAAAATCCAAATAATTTGAACCGAAACCTATCCGAATTTTATAAATACCCATATGGATGTTAGAGTCAATATCCAAAAAATCCAAAATCCGAAAAATCCGAACCGAATCCGATCCGATATCCGAACGCCCAGGCCTAGGTAATAAGTACAAAAATATTGTGACTAAGATATAAAATCTATTAGGTTTATGAATTATATCTAAAACTAAAATTTCTATATTAAAAATTTGTCAAATGGATCAAAAGAAAAACAAATTACAATATTATATACAAAATAGGCATTCGAAACAACATTTATCAACATTTACAAGTGAGAATGTGTTATGTGCCTAAGACCTTCTTCGTCTAACTCTTTCTAATGAATAACCACATTTCACATGTTCACTTCTATATATGCTCCAAAAATTTTACTCAACTTATTTATTTCAAAATCTACAAATGTAACATAAAGGAAAAAGTTAAATATTACAAAATTTAGAAAATTATATGAGAGGTAGAATATGATGTTTGATGAAGACTTTCTCGAGCTATTTATAGATAAATTTGTAGTAGTATGAGAGGTTTTTCATTTTTTTTGGTCAAACATCATGGGAGTTATGGTTACATTTCAAATAATATTTATACCATAGGTTTTGTCTGTGTTTTTTTCTCTTTTTTTTTTTCTTTCTAAAACACAAATTGTATTGCAACTAATACATTAAAGTGTATTCATATGATGAAAGATTTGTTTTTAAAAAATTTTAAACATCATGGGAGTTACATTTTAAAGAATTAATATTCATTAAATTGTGTTAATGATTACTATTAAAGAAAAATAAAAAAACATATTGTTTTATATCTTGAAATTATTTTAGAATAAATTGATTTGATCTTTTGGCACAAAAACTGTGAAACAAATATTATAATTTTTTTGTCAACAAGTAATTATTATAATATTTTTATTGCTTGAAATTAGTAAAGAATTTAAGAACCATCACATTATATTTTTCCAAAATTATGATATTAATATTTAATCTTTCATTATCAGAAATTTATTTTGTACAAAATTATAATATTAATATTTTATTCTTTTTTTTAGAAAATAATGTTAAATTATATTCAAGAAAAAATAAATGTTTTTACATCAAGTGCAACTTTGTTCTAAAGTTGGTCATGTGGATAAAAGGAATAAAACACTGAAAGTTTGAAGAGAATATTATTTAGAGTCTAGTGTTTAGCCAGAATTGGAGTCCCTTGTCGTATCTTAGGTCACCTAGCCGTTGAATAGAAAGGAGCTGTTTGCAGACTTGTCGATCAATCATAACTTTATCAAACAGCCAGCATTGATTGGTGCCTCACCATATCGTCGCCTGTTTCGCTCCCGCCATTTAGTGTGAACCACAGCTTGGAAGATATAACGTATTAAAAACCCGGCAAGCCAATCAGGAAAATGCCCTGAGACAAGAGCAAAAACATCTCTCCAAACGGTGGAGTAACGATCTTTAAAAACATCCTTAGCCAGCGCATACCAAATTTCTGAGACATACCTGCAAGAAAAAAAGAGATGATCTCTAGTTTCCAAGCAGTTCATGCAGAACAGACAGTTTCCCCCCCCCACCGTTCTATGACAGCGAGCCATGCGGTCACCAGTTGATAACCGGTCTTGGACAGCTAACCATAGACAGTAATATTTAATTCTTACTTATTTGCAAAATTATAATGTTATAGTAATTATATAAAATATTGATAAATGATATCTATAAAATGTTAAGTTTGACACACTTTTTTTTTCATGAATTTTATTCAAAATCAAATGCGAGATATAGTATAAGATATTTCATAAATTTTTATGACATGAACCATATTTTAATATGCATTATTCCAAAAAAAATTATTTTAAGAGTGATTACAAGATTAGAGAGTAAACACTGGAGCATATGATAAATCATGAATACACTTATTAATTTGTTAAGAATTTAATAACCTTTACATTATATTTTTCCAAAATTATGATATTAATATTTAATCTTTAATTATTGGAAATTTATTTTGTCCAAAATTATAATATTATATTTAAGTTTTACTTATTTTCAAAATTATAATGTTATGGTAATTATATAAAATATTGATAAATGATATCTATATATAATTACTAAATATATATTTTTTTAGTACAGAAATATCTTTTAAATTTAGTGCGTAAGAAAAATAATGTATGTACTTTTGAGAAAAATAAATTAAAAGAATTTAATAATTGAGAAATGAGGACATGTGTTGAAAATATATGTTGCCAAATGTCGTTGTATTATGCAAAGTTAAAAAAAACCTTCTCATATCTATATAATATATATATAAAGTTACCTTTTGTCACTCCTGGTGCTGTCACATCAGCCACTCCCTCAATTTAATAAACCCAATTTTTTAACACAACCCACTAAGCAATTCATATTCTTTTTGTTTCATATTTCTTTAAAAGCCCAGTTTCATATTTAAAAAAAAAAAACTCAATCCATTAGTAATACATGTTTTATATGCTGTAGAAATAAAACCGTTCTCCAGGAAGCTCCACTATGTTGTCCGCCTGTGTACGACCTGAAGCGTCCCTTCCCTTCTTTATTTTTTCATCTCAAAACACCTAAAGGATATCTTTGAAATTAATCTTTAAACTTAAGGAAAAACAGTAAGGTTCACTAATATTATCATCTTCTAAAAATTTCTAAAATTTAAAATAAAAATAATTTTTTTCCTCCTTCATGAACATTACCTACACCTTCAAAAGAATTTAAACAAGAGAACGAGAGAATGTAACTGAAAGTAAAGCAAGAATACAAATGATTGGGGGAAAAAAAGTCTACCACTTACCATGACAACAAAAACAGAACATACAAAACATATATTAAAGAAACTTCCCACAAATAATCTCAAAAACAGGTCTAAAAGTATTACAACCACCGGGAGATAGACATATGCAAAGAGGTCTTTAGCTTCAGGGACACCTAGATCATAAAATTTGATATAATAATATATCAATATATATATTAATAACATTTTTTCACTCAATTCGAAACTAAAATTCAGTTTGCATTTAGTATGTTCAATAGATATAAAGTACGTGATAAAAATATAAAAATATCTAACAGAGAACTTTCTTTTATAAATGCAATAAATCAAGAAACAGAAAGAATTCTACTTCTAGAACAGAAATGCATTTGAAGTCTGAAACGATCCGACCCTATTTTTTTAATATAATACTTACAATATAATTAAGCATCCCATACTACCTAATTAAACCAACAACCCACACATTACTAAATAGATACAATACCAATAATAAACCAACTTCCAATAACAAGCACAACGGAAACATATAACATTAATCATCTCAAATATATAACATCCATACAATAACATTCACAACCATTCTATTCAACAACCTAGCATAACTCTATCCAATGTTCCAACATAAACAATATAGCCAACAACAAACAAACGAGACCCTAGATCATCCTCCTCCTCATCGCCATGATTCTATGTCACATACCTGGACACCACACACAACAAACGAGATGCGTAAGTGTAACACCCGCAAACCAAATTTGTGGTATTTTGGTAAGGGTGTCGATCGACACCTTCTCGTGAGGCATCGATCGACACCAGTTGTGGCCGGTTTGGTCGGTTCAATTTTTAATTGTCTGGTTTGCGTGGTTGGTTTAGGAAATCCCTAAATCGAGTTGTAAAAAGGGGAAAACGACCTAGGGTCGTGTTTTTGTGTTATTTGGCCGCTGTTAGAGAAAAAGAAAGAGAGAAAGGTGTTCTTGAGCTTTTGGGAAGAGATTGAGAGATTCCTTGCTGTTCTTGGGAGATCTAAGGCTGAGAAGGAGGTAGAAGCTTGCTAGGGGTGAGGGAATTCGTTCTTGTTGGTCAGAATCTTCTTGAAAGAGGTGAGTGCATGACCATGGCTTATCTAAGCTAAGATCTCTAAATTCTATGTGATTTGGTGCTTATGTGGTTGTTTCTTTGAGTTCTCTATGATATTTTGTTGCTGTCTGGGCTGGGTTTGGCTTCTGGGAGTGCAAGGAGCGGATTGGAGAAGATTGGAGGCGAGATTCGGAGTTTCTGATCGAGGGAAATCGTTGTTCGACATCGGTGTCGGTCGACACCTGTTGGGGTGTCGGTCGACACCAACGCGAGGACGGCTCGGGGCTTTGGTGAGGGTCGATCGATACCATGTGGAGGTGTCGGTCGACACAAACTAGGGTTTCCGGGGGTGTCGGGCAGGGTGTCGGTCGACACCAGTTTGGTGTCGGTCGACACCAGGTAGTCAGTGTCGATCGACACCCTCTGGTGTCGGTCGACACCCCTTGTTCAGTTATGTTGGATGTTGCATGCTACGTATATTGCCTGGTTTGTTTTATTGATTGTTGTTTATGGCATGTAGAGATCTTATTGCTTGTGTGTATAGCCCAGTAGATGGGAAGATTGCCTCACTAAGTATTTGTGATAATACTTACGCATCTCAATTGTTGTTTGTGGTGTGCAAGTATGTGACGTGGAATCATGGCGATGATGAGGAGGATGATCTAGGGTCTCGTTTGTGTGTTTTTGGTTATGTTATTAATGTTGGAACCATTGATAGAGTTTGTTAGGTTGTTGGATAGAACGATTAAGAATGTGATTGCATTGATGATGTGTTGGTTCTGTATGTTTGGAATGTTTCCGCTGTGCATATTGGTTGTTATTGGTTTAACGAGGAATTGTGGTTTGGGTGGATTAACTAAGTAGTATGATATGCTTATTTATATATTGTATTATATTATTATTAAAAAGAAAAAAAGGTCGGTCCTTTCATTTTGGTATCAGAGCCCTTACGGTTCTAGGTTTGGGTTCGCTAGGTTACCGTTGTGATGTTTTGGATTGCATGTTTGGATTGATTATGTGAGTTAGTCAATTGTGTGTGGCATGGAGTCCTAGAACATCCTCTTCGAGCCTATTGGTGATTCCACGGTGAGTTTCTATTTCTGTGTTAAATAGTAATTGTTTGCTTAGCCTTCTGTTCATGGTAGTGCAAATGGTTAGAGGGGATGATGTTGCTGGTCGAGGTCGTGGTCGCGGTCATGGTCGCGGTCGTGGTCATGGTAGGGGGAGAGTCCCAGTGGTTGGTGAGACCGAGGACCAGAGTGTGACAGCTGAGGGTGTTGGCGAGTCGCAGGGTGTTCCAGGGGATTCAGTGAGTGTGGCCGGAGGGGGCGGTGTTGATGCTCCAGTGGTCGGTGATGCTAGGGTCCCGGGTGTGGGAGCCCCAGCGGGAGGAGTCCCTGGTGTTGACATTGCGGCTTTGCTAGCACAGGTGTTGGAGCGGTTACCACCTGTGGTACCGGCTCAGGCTCGGGTAGTGCCACCAGTGGTGGTGGAGGAGCGGCAGCCAGTGGCTGCGGATGTGGGGGTCCATGGTCGATATCTCACCATGTTGTCAGAGATGGGCAAGTTGCGTACTGAGCAGTTCCCAGGAGGTGTAGATCCTACTGCTGCGGATGCGTGGAGGACGAGGGTGGAACGTAACTTCCACACTCTGAGATGTCCGGAGGAGTTCTGGGTGGACATAGGGGTCTACTTTTTGAGTGGAGATGCTGAGTTGTGGTGGAGGTCTGTGGCTGCTAGGAGGGTGCAGCGAGAGATGACTTGGGCTGACTTCGTTTTAGAGTTCAACCGCAAGTATTTTCCTAGAGAGGCTTTGGATCGTTTGGAGGTGCAGTTCCTTCAGTTGTCTCAGGGGACACGGTCAGTGCGGGAGCTGGATTTAGAGTTCAGTCGACTTCTGTGTTATGGGGGTCGGGCTATGGAGTCTGAGGAGGCTCAGATCAGGAGGTTCTTGAGGGCTCTTCGTGATGACTTGAGGGTCCATTGTAGGGGACGTAGTTATTCTACGCGAGCAGAATTGGTGGAGACTGCAGCAGAGATTGAGCTGGATATCCGGGCACAGTCAGTGGTGGTCAGTCCAGCGGTTCAGACAGAGGAGACTTCGGAGCAGAACAATCCAAACAAGGGTAACAAGTCGGAGCAAAGGCATAAGAGGAAGCGGGAAGACACGTCAGGTATGCAGTTAGGTGGGCGAGGGTGCTTCGGATGTGGGAGCAAGAACAACAGGTTGGCAGACTGTCCCAAGAAAGGTGATCCACAAGAATATCGTCGATCGTGTTACCATTGTGGAGAGGAGGGGCACATCAGGCCTTTCTGTCCTATGTTGAGACAGATGATGGGGGGTGCGGCACAACCGGAGGGAGGACCGGGTGCTCAACTCGAAGTTTAGTTTGGCTTCTGTTTCTTTTTATTTCAGCTACGTATTTTCATTTGGAGTTTAAACGTTTATTGCACTTGAGGTTTTAATAAAATGCAGTTATTTGGTTTTTGGAATTTGTGGATCTTGTGGAAAAGAAAATCGCTCGGGAATTCTATAAATAGAAAGTTCCAATGCATAGAAAGTTTCTAAAAACATAAAGTTCTATGAATAGTTAGAACTTGCTTTTAGTGGAAAGGGTGTTTGTAAACACAGAGGAGTTGAGATGTGAGTAGTGAGACCTGGGGGTGGCCATGGATGTGGTGATATTCTCAGAGAGGATATGGGGTTGGTAGGACATTGAGATGTTCTACGTGGATCACGGGGGGTGGTCCAGGTTGGAAAATGCTTATAGACGTTATGACCATTTGCTAGAGGGACGGGGGGTCCTGAACAACTCATGAGGAGATGGGGGTTCTCCTGAGGGGACGGGGGGTCCCCTAGATACCGATAGCTCGAGGGACTGCGGTCCTGAGGGTGGCAGAGGAGATGGGGGTTCTCCTGAGGAGATGGGGGTTCTCCTGGTACCGTGATCTTAAGGGTGACGACCCGAGGGTGAGACGGTATGGCTCAAAGACGGGGGGTCTGAGAGTGTGATCGGTATGGCTTGAAGGTTGCGACCTAAGAGCAGATGAGTTGGTGGCAAAAGTGTCAAGGACGTGGAGATAAGCATGGTAACCGGATGTGGATTTATGAGACTGATGGGGGTTCAATCTCAGGGTTACGGTTGAGATCGGAAGCGGATCTCGGGATTGATGGGGGTTCAGTCTCGGGGTTTTCTATACGTTGACCGGGAGGGTCAGGTGTATGCTGATCGGGGGGACCAGAGTGGTGATGACCAGTGGGTTCAGGGTGGTTTGGACCAGTGGTGTCCTTGTTGCGGCAGACCAAATGGGTGGATGGTACAAACCGTTGCGACGGTGATTTGGTGAGTTTGCGGATGAGTGGCGGTGTGTTCAGATTCGAGAACGAATCTTCTGTTAGAGGGGGAGAATTGTAACACCCGCAAACCAAATTTGTGGTATTTTGGTAAGGGTGTCGATCGACACCTTCTCGTGAGGCATCGATCGACACCAGTTGTGGCCGGTTTGGTCGGTTCAATTTTTAATTGTCCGGTTTGCGTGGTTGGTTTAGGAAATCCCTAAATCGAGTTGTAAAAAGGGGAAAACGACCTAGGGTCGTGTTTTTGTGTTATTTGGCCGCTGTTAGAGAAAAGAAAAGAGAAAGGTGTTCTTGAGCTTTTGGGAAGAGATTGAGAGATTCCTTGCTGTTCTTGGGAGATCTAAGGCTGGGAAGGAGGTAGAAGCTTGCTAGGGGTGAGGGAATTCGTTCTTGTTGGTCAGAATCTTCTTGAAAGAGGTGAGTGCATGATCATGGCTTATCTAAGCTAAGATCTCTAGATTCTATGTGATTTGGTGCTTATGTGGTTGTTTCTTTGAGTTCTCTATGATATTTCGTTGCTGTCTGGGCTGGGTTTGGCTTCTCGGAGTGCAAGGAGCGGATTGGAGAAGATTGGAGGCGAGATTCAGAGTTTCTGATCGAGGGAAATCGCTGTTCGACATCGGTGTCGGTCGACACCTGTTGGGGTGTCGGTCGACACCAACGCGAGGACGGCTCGGGGCTTTGGTGAGGGTCGATCGATACCATGTGGAGGTGTCGGTCGACACAAACTAGGGTTTCCGGGGGTGTCGGGCAGGGTGTCGGTCGACACCAGTTTGGTGTCGGTCGACACCAGGTAGTCAGTGTCGATCGACACCCTCTGGTGTCGGTCGACACCCCTTGTTCAGTTATGTTGGATGTTGCATGCTACGTATATTGCCTGGTTTGTTTTATTGATTATTGTTTGTGGCATGTAGAGATCTTATTGCTTGTGTGTGTAGCCCAGTAGATGGGAGGATTGCCTCACTAAGTATTTGTGATAATACTTACGCATCTCAATTGTTGTTTGTGGTGTGCAGGTATGTGACGTGGAATCATGGCGATGATGAGGAGGATGATCTAGGGTCTCGTTTGTGTGTTTTTGGTTATGTTATTAATGTTGGAACCATTGATAGAGTTTGTTAGGTTGTTGGATAGAACGATTAAGAATGTGATTGCATTGATGATGTGTTGGTTCTGTATGTTTGGAATGTTTCCGCTGTGCATATTGGTTGTTATTGGTTTAACGAGGAATTGTGGTTTGGGTGGTTTAACTAAGTAGTATGATATGCTTATTTATATATTGTATTATATTATTATTAAAAAGAAAAAAAAAGGTCGGTCCTTTCAGTAAGTATTATCACAAATACTTAGTGAGGCAATCCTCCCATCTACTGGGCTATACACACAAGCAACTGAGATTCCAATGTTTAACAATCAACACACAGACACAACAAATCAGGAAATCAAGAATCAAGCAAGTTGGTGTCGACCGACACCAGAGAGGTGTTGATCGACACTGGCCCAAACATGGTGTCGACCGACACCCACTTGGTGTCGATCGACACCAACCCCGCAGACACGTTCTGTTTGAAGCCGATCGTTGAATCTTCGTTTCCAATCATCTCCAATCCGTTCCAAACTCACCCAAAAGCTTTAGGAACCTATAGTAACCAACCACCACAAGCAAGAACAACATCACAAAACACAACAAATCAAGCAAAAAAAGGATTCTCAGGCTTAGATAAGCCATGGTCATGCACTCACCTTTTTGCAGGAAGTTTCTGACGAACAAGATGACGAATCCAACATCTTAGGAAGCTTCTTCTTTGTCCTTAGCTCTCTATCTCTCCACTCCACAGGAACAGATCTCACCCCACAAGCCTAGAAATCCCACAATCTCTCCCAAAAACCTCAAGAACACTTACTCTCATTTAAATATGACGGTTCAATGGTTTTCCTTAAACCAAACCGACCTAAATCGACGAATTAAACAATATGGTTGAACCAGAAAAGTTGGTGTCGATCGATACTACCCCGGTGTCGATCGACATCCATCCCCAAAATCCCCTATTTTGGTTCATGGATATTACAAAGTCATTTGTATAATTCATTAAGATTAAAATATTTTATTGCTAAAACATTCAAATTATAATAATAAAACTTTAAAGCATGTGTGAAGCATGCTCGTAATATATAAATATCAAAATTATTTATGCTACCTTTAGTTATCTAATTAATGAAATTAATTACACAGAGAATGAAGGAAGAGCATGAGTTTTGGCTCAAGAAGAGGTTACTCGAGAAAATCAAGCTACTGTCTTGCCATTCTTGGAGGTGTCTGGTTTTATAAGATATAGATATTTTCAAAGTTATGTTAAAAGCGGACAAACTAACACATAATGTCCATATTCAGCCATATTTTATTTTATACATAAGTAATGTTCTTTTCCCAACGCAAAAATTGTTTGTACGTCTTGATTGTGCATCAAAACTTGAAGAGCTCTATATATTATGAGACACATACTAAATATTTTAAAGTAACCTTTCATTTTAACATATCTTTTTAGTTTAATGCTTAACTAATCAATAGTCATGCATTTTAAGTGAATGCAAATACTTATTTAAAAACAAACCAAATAACAAATATCAGATAATTTATCGAAACACAAATTATAAAATTTTAAATATTTATATATTTAAATAAATCTAAAATATGTTAAAATTATTATAAAGTTATCTCGCGCATCGCACGAATCTACTTCTAGTATAAGATATAAATGAGCTTTACCAAAAAATGGTTTAAGAGAAAAATATGAAATATCAAACACTAGTGAAGTTGGGACATGTAGACCTTGGCTTCTTTCTTTATTTCATGTCAAAGTTTGCTTTTGGGATGAAATTTTTTTAGTTGTATCTATCTTTGGACTAATATATATAAACAAAACTAAGTCTATTTACGAAATAATCTGCTAGACATTTACTTCTGCCTTGGCTCTTTAAGATTTTTTTATATATTAATTGCTGAAAAAAAAAGAATATTTTTTTGGGTTTTAAATTTACTTTTTTATTTCTAATTTGAAGTAGATTTGAGATTTCTTTCTATTTAGACTTTTAGAGGATAATAATATAATTACTAGGTAACAACCCGTACTGAGTGCGGACTGAATATATTTAATTACTAGGTAACAACATGTACTGAGTACGGGTCGAATAAATTTAAAGAAAATTATTATAAGTAAAAATTATTATCCTAGAACTAATATTTATTTGTGTCAAACATATGTAACTAAATTTTTTTTATTTATTTATCCAAAGTTGCGTTTTTTCGTGTAAAATACATGTTTCACCCATGAAAGCTTTAAATGTGGAAGAAGTTTTATGGTAGAGAAAATATTGATAAAATGTTACTATTTATTGCAACATGTCTTTTGTGTGGTTTAAAAATCACATGCATATATCTTATGTTTTATTTTGTAATCATAATAATTTTGCATGTTTCTTATGTAACCATAACAATATATACTAAATTACTCGGTAGTTTAATTATTTAATTTTATTATGTTAGCAACAATCGGATTCTAACTAAATTTTGCGAAGATAACTTAATTTATTGATTTAATATTTTTGATTAGGATATTTAATTTTTTTGATTTAGTCGGTTTGTTAATATTTATTATAAATGACGGATTATTACCAGAAAATCCGATATAAAAAAGTAATGAAACTCTAAAATTAACGTATTCATATAAGAATACATTTCACCCGTGAAATATGAGAACGTGGTAAATAAAAATATTTATAAAATGTTACAATTGATGGTAATTTATAATTTTTGCTTTAAATATTAATTTTATTTTTATAGTTTATCAAAGTAACTATAACAATTTTCATAATCTAATAATCACTCATTTTAAGTATATTCTGATTTTGTTAGGTACTAAGTTTATTTATAATGATAATAGTTATTGTCTCATTCCTTTTTAATAGCACATAAATGAATATACAATTAAAACGTATATTCCTATTCGGTTATCAATATTTCCATTTTTAATGAATAATCACACTTAATGTTGAGATCAATTAGTTTACATATTTAGAAATATATAAATAATCACACATCATGAAATTTCCTAATTTGTTGTCCTTTTTATATTTATTTATGAATATATATAAATCTATATTTATTGAGAATTAAGTTTTTGTAATGAGTTGGAGATAATTCAGGGATAATATCCTTCTTTTTATATTTAATTATAATAACTATTAAAAAGTTTTTTATTTAAATAATTATGGTAATAATACAACATAAAAAATAACATTTTGTTTTTATATGATTTTGTTAATAAGATATATGTTTTTGTTTTTATTAACTTTATATTAATTGATATGTTTTATAGCCTTTTATAATATTTTACTTATATTGATTTTAAGAAATCAATATAATTTTGACTTGTATATTTATAATTAAATTTTAGTGAAATTTTGCCTTAAAATAGAGGATGTAATTATTAATTAGTTTAAATATGTGACATTTAAATTTATGTGAGAAAATAGAAATGATGACATATCTAATTATTGTTTAGTTAATTGTTTTTTTAAATATATAATTAAAAATTTAAGTAAATAAATTGTTTTTCCTAATTACAATAGTTAGTATCGAATGTGAGTTTACTCAAGTTTGTTTTTCTTAATTATAATGGCAGTCATTTGTAATTAAATAGATTATTTGAGGGTTAATTTATAGAATGTGCATTGAGCTATATAATGCTGACACCTCAGCTTTTTGACCAAAATGTTTCTCTATTAATATATAGGAGATTTTACTAACTTTATTATTATTTTTCCTTTTTGGTTCAAATTGAAACTTAGATATATGCAATATTAATATATTTTGATTAAAGCTTTTTAATATGCTATTTACTTCTAAAATTCCGTTGTCAAATATAGATAAAATCTAATGTGATGATTAAATTTTTTTTTTACTAATTTGAAGTAGATTTCTTTCTATTTAGACTTTTAGAGGATAAAAATACAATTATTTTACTAACTTTATTATTTATTATTTTACCTTTTTGGTTCAAATTGAAACTCAATTAATGCAATATTAATCTCATTAAGTAAAGATATTTTCTTGTTTTGGTCAACAAAAAATCTAGACACAATAATTATAGTGTAGACATATAAAATGCCAATGAATATGTCAACGTACGTTACCACACATTATTGTATATATTTGTATACCACCACCATCGTAACACAACAACCTCGAGATGACCGGAACAATGCCGCAGCCGCTACCGGAAACCAAACGCTGCGGTTTGAAACCGCACATCATGGTGTTTCCATATCCAGCACAAGGCCACTTTCTTCCTCTTCTCGACTTAACCCATCAACTCTGTCTTCATGGCCTCACAGTCTCCGTCATCGTCACTCCTAAGAACCTTCCTTACCTCTCGTCTCTTCTCTCCACTCACCCATCCTCCGTTTCCGCCGTAACTTTACCTTTCCCTCACCATCCTTTGATCCCTTCCGGCGTTGAAAACGTTAAAGACCTCGGTTGTTCTGGAAACCCTCTGATTATGGCTTCTCTTTGTCAGCTTCGAGAGCCTATCCTTAACTGGTTAAGTTCTCATCCTAATCCTCCCGTCGCTCTCATCTCTGATTTCTTCCTTGCATGGACTAAAGACCTCGGTGTTCCTCGCTTTGCCTTCTTCAGCTCTGGAGCATTCTTAGCTTCGATTCTCCATTTTGTCTCTGACAATCTTCATGTCTTTGAATCAACTGAGCCTGTCTGTTTGTCGGATCTTCCTGGTTCCCCTGTTTTCAGAACAGAGCATCTCCCTGGGTTGTTCCCTCAGTTTCCATCATCGCAAGATGAAAGTGACTGCGCCATCAACTTTTCAAGCTATGGTTGTATATTCAATTCTTGTGAGTGTCTTGAAGAGGAGTACATGGAGTATGTGAAGCAGAACGTGAGTCAGAACCGGGTTTTCGGTGTTGGTCCGCTTTCTTCAACCGGGTTACGTAAGGAAGATTCTGATTCCGATGTAGACGCAAAGGCGTTGTTGAGTTGGCTCGATGGATGTCCAGACGGATCTGTGCTCTACATCTGCTTTGGAAGTCAAAAAGCTTTGAGTAAAGATCAGTGTGATGCTCTGGCTCTTGGTCTTGAAAAGAGTATGACCCGGTTCGTTTGGGTGGTTAAGAAAGATCCTATACCAGATGGGTTCGAGGATCGGGTCGCAGGTCGAGGGAAGATTGTTAGTGGATGGGCTCCTCAAGTGGTTATGTTGAGTCACGTAGCGGTTGGTGGGTTCTTAAGTCATTGTGGATGGAACTCGGTGTTGGAAGCAATGGCTAGCGGAACAATGGTCTTGGCTTGGCCAATGGAAGCTGACCAGTTTGTAGATGCGAGGTTGCTAGTGGAGCATATGGGTGTGGCGGTTAGTATATGTGAAGGGGGTAAGACTGTGCCTGACCCGCATGAGTTGAGTCGGGTCATAGGTGAAACAATGGGTGAGGGCGGACGCGAGCTGCGTGCTCGGGCTAAGGAGATGGGACAGAAGGCACAAGCTGCAACTGCAGCAGGTGGAAGCTCTACTGAAGATTTAGAAAGGCTTGTCAAAGAATTGAGTTCTCTTTGAAGATATGATTCTCAAATCTCAACGATTACAGCCTTTAAAAAATGTGGTTCATTGTTGTTAAAACATAACCTGAAGATTGAAGAAAGATCAAGCGTACGTCTACCTAGCTAGAGAGACTCACAAAGACAAGTAATTTGAACCTACAAAAATATAATAAAATAGATTGAAGATGGATTGTCAAATGACTAAAGATTTAGAAAGGCTTGTTAAAGAATTGAGTTCTCTTTGAAGATATGATTCTCAATGACTAAGACCACTTCCAACGGTAGAAATGGTGAAAATTTCTATTAAAAAAAAAAGAAAATTTTTTAATTATACAACAATAATTTAATTTTTTATCAAGGTTAGACCACTAATAAAAGGCCACTAATAATATTTAATTATATATATATATATATATATATAGCCCTAAGGCCTTTGAAAAATGTGGTCTCATTGTTGTTAAAACATAACCTGAAAATTGAAGAAATATCATGCGTCTACATAAAGAGTATTGCAATTTTTTTTTAAAAAGAACAATCACATCTATAAGAACAATGCGCTGTTCCCTTCAGGTAACTCTCCACTACATCTTGCAAGAACGCAATAATCGCAGGCATGGTGAATCCCCTGTTTCTGCAACCGTTCTTCATCAACGTATCGAGAGAACCATTCGGAACAAGCTCCTACTCATTCAAGGTTCAGGAAACCGTTTGTATGAAGAAAATCTCATCATTTGGTCCACTACCGGAACCTAATGTTGTAATGCTGTTTTAGGAAGCTTTAAAACTAATTTGCACTTGTTGTAAAGAGAAAACAGTTTTCTTGATAAATAAAATTTTACATTCATTCAAAAAAAAAAATAATAATAAATAAATAAATAAATAAATAGTAAAAATAACATTGGTTTACAAACGCTCAAGTATATTGACATATTGTATAATAGGTTTTGAAAATGCACACATACATGTTTACAACAACAAAAAGAATGGATCGAAATAGGTAAAAACACCTATGTCTACATTTTCACAACCTAAGTATCAACAGTTCATTGTCAAAATGTATTGAATGTGTAGAACATGACATTTAAATTCCATAATTAGGCTTTCTGTGTCTATTTGATTAAGTTTGCACCCCCAAATTCTGTAATTTGCTCTATTAATTAAAAGTTTCTCAAGGCTAACGAAGAAAACTTGTCCGAGTTTTCGTGGCCTGATGGTAAGGACGGGCCCTGGTTGCAAACACAATCAGGGTTCGAACCCTGCTGGAAGGAACAATTTCACGAATATTCGGACACCCACATGGGTATGGATCCTTGCTTTCGACCCATTTGAAAACCCGGAAGGGGGCCTACCCATGGGTTGCCCTTTCCTCAGGGGATTAGTCCGGGCCTATGTGGACTTGGGATTACCCCTTAGTTAACAAAAAAAAAAAAAAAAAAAAAAAAAAAACTCGTTAGTTAACTTCTTAGTAATTAAAAAAAAGAAAAAAAAAAAACAGCACAGAAAAAAAACTAAGATCCGAAGAACAAAACTATAGAACACAAGCATACAAATTAACTGATGCATGAGAGAACAAAGAAACAAAACCCCTAATTAACACTCATTGTTGTTGCTATCATCTTGTTGCTCGATGTCAGAAGCAGCCTCATAGTAGTCCTCAAGATCTCCTCCAAAACTATCAATCCCCATAGGAACATGGCCATTTCCAAAGGCCTTGACATGGTCCTTAAGCGACCTCTTGTGCTTAAAATCTGAGCCACAAGAGCAATACCAAAGCTTTCCACAGTTCTTCTCATGCGTTCTCCAATCTCCTTTCACTGCGAAGGCCTTGCCACACCTACGACAAGCAAATGGTCTAGACCCATGTTTGCGTTTGTAATGTGTTTGGAGGGTTCGAAAGTCCTTGAGAGGCTTGGCCCGCGGGTGGTCAATGTTGTTCTTGCAGCCTGGTGCACAGCAGAAACATGGTAGTCTTAGCATTCCAGTTGGCTGGGTTCCTCTTAAGGATTCTGGTCCCTTTCTGTACTGTGAGCCGTGTCCCCACATGTGCATCTATGATAAAACGTTTTTCATACAACAAGTAAGTCAGTTAAACAATAAGTAAGATTGATTAAGTCTTATATATATGTTTACGAGTTCTATCAGAAAAACATGTTTTTAAATATTAATCAAAATCATTTTTCATCAACATTTGAAATTCGTTAATTCAACGTAAAGCCAAACTTATTTACAATTTCCAAAAAATATTTCATTAAGTACTATGTTATTAACTTATTATTGTAAAATGAACACGATAAATTTACATATGAATATACACGTTACAAAAATAATCCAACCGTAAAGTATAAGATATAAATGTGTTTTAACAAAAAAATGGTTTGTGATATACATATGAAATATTAAACACTAGTGAAGTTGGACATGTAGACCTTAGCTAGTTTGTTTTTGGCATGAATTTTTTTTTTAGCTGTATCTATCTTTGGACTAATATATATAAACAAAACCAAGTCTCTATTACGAAATAATCTGCTAGACATTTATCTTCTGCCTTGGCTCTATAAGAATATTTTTTTTGGGGTTTTATGAGTTCACAAAAATCAAGAGAGACAATAAAGATGGAGGTGGACTGAGCATATATCAGGGTTATAAAGAGTCAGTCTGACAAAAAGACTGTTGGTTAAAGAAAATCTTCCGACTTAAACCCCTTTGATAGGTCGATCTTACATAGCCATCATCATTCAACACCCTGAAACTGATTTGACGTATACCATCAAATTTTTAAAAGTTAATTATTCTCGAGTTACTAACCATCAAGGCAAGTAGTAATTACCAAAAGTACTAGTACTTGTTAATTAACATTACTAATGATACCCCTAAAGATCCATGAATCATTAATGAGTTTGTACTTAGAAGTTAGAACCACACAAAAATACAGAAAATACCCATCAAACAATAGGCTCAAATAACAATAAATTAAATCTTGAAATGAGTTTAGTCTTTAGAGTTGATTCTTCAATCAATGGTGTCATACGTACCTGCATGTTGTTGTATCTGTTGAAAGTCTTGAAGCAAAGAGGACAAGAGAACTGTGTAGGACCAATCAAAATCTGAGAAGGACTAGGGATCCAATAGTGATGACCTCTGTGTAGATCTCCATGATCATCATCATCATGAAGGTGGGACTCAACTGTGACCTCTACTCCTTGGTCATGATCTTGTTCTTGCTCCTCGGTAGTTGCATCAGGAGCAATATAGCTCCCAATGCTCTCACCAACACCGTAGTTTGGTAAACCTAGATGAAGATCCACAGTTACATGAGGATCATCAAGAAATATTGAAGAGCTGATCTGATCGGTGTCCATGAAATAGCCTCGATCTTGTTGTTCTTGGTGCCTTATGGGGCTTAAGCTAAGAAGAGGAAGAGCTTCTCTTAGGGGAGGTGAGCTGGGGAAAGTGGAAGTAGTAGGAGTAGGATTAGTGTAACTAGGGTTTATGGTATTTGGGTAATAGAAGCTTCCTTGAGAGTTGTAAATGTAAGAGAGAGAAGTGGAATAATTGATGTTATTATGGTCACATCCATTGTTAAGGAGATTTGAACAAGCTGGATTAGACATGACTTTGAGGAGATCACAAAGAAGAAGAATAAAAAGAAGGAGAAAACCAACCGTATCTATATCTTTGATGGGTTTATGCTAGAGAGAGAGAGAGAGAGAGATGAGATAGGGATGTGAGTGTGGTGTAGATATATATGGGTGTGTGAGTGTGGTGTAGATATATATGGGTGTGTGAGTGTATATATAGATGAATGTATGCAACGTTTAAGATGTGACGAAGCGGTGGAAAATATTCATGATGATAAAAAAGGGTACGGAGAAGGGAGAGGGAGAAAAGACCTAAGAAGAAAGTTGAAGAAGCAATAAAGAAACCATCTTTGGGAATTGGGACTCGCGAAATGGTTGATATGTATCTATGTACGTTGATGCCTTATAAAGTCAAATATAAGATAGTTCAAACTTGTCCTCGCTCTGAGATTTTTTTTTTTCTTTTTAAACTTTAATAACTAAAAATTTATTTGTGTAGGAGAATTGGAGGTGATTTATTAGTGATCAGAAAGTTTTGTGCAGGATATTTTCACAGAATTGAAGACATCAAAGTTTTTTTTTTTTTTTTGTATTTATTGTACATTGAGTTTTCTATGGATCATAAATAAGCAGTATCTATCAACGGACCAATATCACTAGCGGCCGTTTCATTGGTGTCTAAAGTGAAGTGCTTAATGTTACAATTATTTATGGAATGATTTTTTCATTTGATTTATAAAATAAATAAGCATCTTTTAAGTTGGTAAATTTTCTGATAAAAATAAAAATATATTAAATTTAATTATTTGATTTGTTTATCAATTCCTTCGTACAATTAACAATCATAAAAGTCTAAGTGCACGTTTAATCAACATGCGTTTCTCTAAATCCCATCTAAAGCATGGATATATAGTAATAATTTCTAAAATTAATTTAGTACGTGAAGCTAGGTAGCTATAAGTCACCCAATAAATCAGATATATAAAGGCTTGTTCTTTACCTTAAACATATAGAACACCGATAGTTATGTGTGAGTATATATATATATATATATATAGATATATATATATATATATATCTATTTATATATGGATAGAGGTTAATATATTAGTATTAGGTGTTGTGGGGATAATATATTGATGGCTTTGGGAAAGGAGATAGTTGTGATCTAAGACAGCACTTGCTTTGGTGGTCTCGTCTCCATGTCGGCTCCGCTTCAGAAACATGCTACTCGGGAATGATAATTCCATTTTCTTATTCATCTACACGTAAATGTGTATTTCACTTCTTAACATTGATACCAAAAAAAAAAATGTATCTCACTGTTTTATATTATAATGATTTCAATATTTGTTTGTCCTCGCTAAATTCCATTGACGTCCCGATCCATGCATACGCTTTCTAACACAAAATTGCCTATATACAGTAATAAACAATATTACTTATATGATGTAACATTTTTTTGTATATTTCATGTTATATATATGATGTAGCATTGATACTACTTTTCAAGCTATTTGCTTGTTGTGTGATATCAAACATGTGAAGATGGGTCAAAGATCGTGGGTTTGAAGGAAAACATATGTTGGTCGCAATGTGTGTGAACTCGAAGATCTTAGGATATAAGTCCATATTGTATTGACTTATGGTTTACTTTGATACTATTAACTATCAGAGAATATTATAACATGAGATGTTCCCGAGATAGCACGAGTGTGAATGTTTTGTGGTTGCACTTTGCAATTGCATCAGTACGTTCTTTCAAACCGTCTCTTGTCTTCTGTTTCTTCGCTGTTCTCTCTTCTCCAAACATTTTTATCTATCTATGCACCACACTTATATTATAACAACTTTAATTTTGATATTCTGTTGACCCTTGTTTTTTGTTTAATTTTTCTGTCACTAATGTTTAAAAACATATAACACACACAGTATGTATATGTATCTATATATAAGTACACATGTGTATAGGTAACTTATATGCATATGCGTGCATGAGCATAACATTTACAAGTATTGTTGTTGTTGTGCCATATTGGGCCGTGTATAACACTAGCAGGACCGGTGTAAAGAGGGCAAAAATTGTTATAGTCTCTATTTAAAATTTGAAAAATGAGCCTTAGTTACATATAATTTTTATTTCAATTTTTTTAACCTTAAAATAGATGTAAATTTAATAGAATTCCAGT
This sequence comes from Camelina hispida, assembly GCA_023657505.1. Lineage (NCBI taxonomy): Eukaryota > Viridiplantae > Streptophyta > Magnoliopsida > Brassicales > Brassicaceae > Camelina > Camelina hispida. The sequence goes on from CP094631.1 coordinate 35,010,299, forward strand.
GCAAATGTACTAGTTGCACATGTCTATCACCGGCTCTGAACACTAAGTTTGCATTAATATAGCTTATATACCAAAAATAATAGATAAATAAATTAGGGGGTGTATTGAACTTGATATTTTAGGAGATTTACCGATATTTTAATATTTTAGAATTTTGACAGATTTGAGTGTAATTTTAGGAGATTTAAGTGTAATTTATGATTTGGTGAGATTCAGGTTTTAAGATTTGTTGAAGTTTGATTATTAAATTTTAGGTGATTTTAATATTTAAAAAGAGAAAAAAGAAAGAGCAACTTGGAATGTCTGATTAATTGACCTAAAATAGACATTGGTCATGTTCTTTTTCCAATCGTTAGTGGAGCAACTGCGACACAAATAAAATGAAGTTGTTGATCACATCGTTAGTGAAGCAACTGGAAATGAATCAACGATGGTTTGGTTAGCACATCCACAAGAAAATGAAGTTGTTGATCTGTTTTCTCTCGTAAAATATAGGATTGTTGACGATGTGTAATGCAGCAGCACCAGTAGAATGAGTCCAGAGCAGCGACAAAAAATGAGTTTTGATATTGCAGCCACAGAAAAAATCAAATGAAACAAAGCTCTGAAATTTCAGTGTCTTAAAAAAAAATTGAGAGTTGACGGTGACAGTGAAGGTTCGTTACTTGTGGACCACAAGTTGTGGTGGAGATGACTTGGTTGAGATTTGTGGTGGTTGTGGCGCCGGCCGCGGTTGAGACCGTAGTAGTGATGGGGAGGCTGAGAGAGTTGTGACGACGGCGGCGGAGTAAGAGAGAGCAGTAGAGTTCAGCTAGAAGTACTAATACTAAGCTTAAAACCATATGACTAAGCTTACTACCATGACCATTATAGCTGCCATGAAAATGGTGCTATTTTCAGTGTGTGTAGTGGACCTGTTGCTGAGAGAAGGATTGGGTACGAGGAACACTAGGTTCTCTGTTTTACGAGCTTGTGAGAGTGATAAAAGCAAAAAAAAAAAAAAACAAATTTGCCCATTTGAAGAGGAGGGTATTAATGTAACGACGAAAGCAATATTCATTCTCATCACCTCAAACAAAATTTCAATTTCAATCATAAGCAAATTCATAAGGAAATCTGCAGTTTTTTTGTTTGGGTTTTCTGATATCCAAAGAAACATAATTTGCAAAATTAAAAGTACCTTTAGAGTTTTCATCTAGCTGCTTCACTGAGCTCCTGAAATCTCAAAGTTTATGGAGAGCGATGGTGGAGACATGGAAAGCGACGGTGGAGATGTTGGTTAAGCTTCTAGAATGTTCTAGAATAGATATCCTAAAAGGAATTAGGATTCTACTTAGAAAAGGAAAAGTTGTAATCCTAAACTAAAAAGGAAGTTAGTAGGTTTTAGAAAAGGAAGACGAGAACCATATAAATAGAGATCATAAGAAGGATGTATGATCACAAGGAAAAACAGAGCTTGTGTTTAGTTTTGAGAAAATTTTCTAAACATTAATAAAGGAAGGATTCTTTATTCAAGCTATAAGGTTTTGTGCTTTTGATTCTTTATTTGGTATCAGAGCAAATCCTGGAGTAAGGAGAGCTCATACGAATCATGGCTGAGACAAAACCATCGGAGAAGATGACGTCAACCTCCGCAGTTCAATGTCCGATGTTATATTCAACCAATTACACCGTCTGAACATTGAAGATGAAGGCGACATTAAGAGTTCACAAAGCTTGGATTGCAATTGAGCCTGGAACAGACAATGAAGAGAAGAACGACGTTGCAACAACTTTGCTATATCAATCTATACCAGATAACCTAACTCTACAAATTGGTGAACAAGAATCACCAAGGGATATTTGGGAAGCCATCAGATCGATAAATCAATGAGTAGAATGTGTCAAAGAAGCTCGTCTTCAAACCTTAATGTCTGAATTCGAGAATCTGAAGATGAAAGATTCAAATACTATCGATACCTTCTCAGGTAAGTTATCAGAGTTAGCCTCGACATCAGCCTCTCTAGGTCAACCTCTTGATGCACCAAAGTTGGTGAAGAAGTTTCTAAATAGCTTACCCGCCAATAAATTCATAAACCTCATTGCTTCTCTTGAACAAGTCTTAGATCTAAACAAAACTAGTTTTGAAGACATCATTGGGAGATTTAAAGCTTTTGAGGCTCGTATAAACGGGCAAGCAGCACAAGAAACTCAACAAAACCTCTTGTTCTCAAATATGGACGGAGACAGTGGTAGAGGTAGAGGACGTGGCAGAGGCAGAGGACGTGGTCGAGGAAACAGAGGTAGAGGACGAGGAAGAGGAAATTCTCAAGATAAAGATCAAAAGGACAGATCTCAAATTATATGCTTCTGATGCGAGAAGCCAAGACACTTTGCTTCTGTTTTTCCAGTGAAGTTCGTAAAGGAACAAGAACTCAACAAAAATGAAACAGAGGAAGCAGATACAACATTATATATGCATGAAATCGTGTACTTAAATGAGGAGAAGGTAAATCCAAAGAAGTACGAGATAAGCAAAAGAGAAGATGGAATTCGGTATTTGGATAATGGTGCTAGCAACCATATGACAGGAGAGAAAGGATATTTTTCCGAGTTAAACGAGAACATCAAAGGAACCGTAAAATTTGGTGATGGATCTTGTGTCAGCATTGGAGGAAAAGGATCGATCCTCTTTGAAGGAAAAAATGGAGAACAAAGACTTTTAACAGACATCTACTACATTCCGGTGTTGAAGAGCAATATTCTTAGCTTAGGACAAGCTGCGATGTGAGAATGAGGGCGGATTATCTCACTTTACGTGATCCTAATGGATACTTGTTGGTCAAAGTAACCCGTTCTCTCAATAGACTGTACAAGATCAGCCTAAAGGTAGGCAAACCAACTTGTTTAGGATTGAAGATGATTCATGGAAGTGGCATGCAAGACTTGGTCATATTCAGTTTCTCAACGATGAACTCTATGTCCAAACAAGAGATGGTTCGAGGCATGCCTAAAATCACAAGTAAGAAATAATTGTGTGAATCATGTTTGGTAGGAAAGCAGACAAGACATGTTTTTCCGAATGCAACTCAATATAGGTCTACTCGAGCATTGGAGTTTTACACGCTGATCTGTGTGGACCTATATCACCAGCCACACTTGCTAGAAATCAGTATATCTTTGTAATAGTGGATGAATACACCAGATATATGTGGACAATCTTGCTCAAAGAGAAGAGTCAAGCCTTTGAGAAGTTCCAATCTTTTAAAGCACTTGTCGAGAGGGAATGTGACAAGAAGATTATAACTCTACGCACATACACAGGTAGAGAGTTTACATCACGAGACTTCCAAGATTTTTGTAATGCAAACGGAATAAGAAGGCATCTTACAACACCCTACACTCCCCAATAAAACAGAGTAGTTGAGAGGAGAAACCGGACATTGATGGAGATGACTCAGAGCATTCTTAAGGCAATGAACGTTCCAAATTATATGTGGGGAGAAGCTGTAAGACATTCAACATACTTGATCAATAGAGTTCCTACTCGAGCTCTAAAGAATCAAACACCATATGAATGCCTTAGAGAAAGAAAGCTGAGTATCGAGCATCTTAGGATTTTTGGTTGCATCGCTCATGCAAAGGTAGAAGCTGAGCATCTAAAGAAGCTTGATGATCGATCACAAACACTTGTTCATCTCGGCATAGAACCAGGAACCAAGGCATATCGACTTTACAATCAAACAACGAGAAGAGTGGTGGTAAGTCGTGATGTGGTTTTTAATGAGAAGGAATCTTGGACTTAGAAGGGAGCAGACAACGAAGGAGATCAACCAAGAATGTTTCAAATGACATGGGGAGAAACTATAGACAGTGGACAAGGACCATTCACCGACAACAGTTCTCAACCCATAGATGATCAAGAAACTGCAGAAGAAGAGGAAGTGCAATATCATGAAAATGTCGAAACAAAGCCAGTTCCAGTGAGAAGATCCAGTCGACAACACAATCCTCCTAGTTATCTTGCCGACTATGTTCTTCTAGCTGATCTAGAATGTGAAATGCTCCTCCTGTCGCTAAATGATGAACCTATAAGTTATCATGAAGCAAAAGAATCAGTCGAATGGACAAAGGCTTGTCAAGAAGAGATCGACTCGATTAACAAAAACAATACATGGGATCTAGGTGAGAAACCATTTGGTGTTAAAGTAATTGGTCTTAAGTGGGTTTTTAAGATCAAACGGAATGCTGATGGAACAATCAACAAGTTCAAAGCTAGACTCGTTGCTAAAGGATATGCACAAAGAGAAGGGATTGACTTTGATCAGATTTTTGCACCGGTTGCAAGGCTGGAAACAATTAGAATGTTGATTGGATTAGCAGCTTCACATGGATGGGAAATTCTTCATCTCGACGTTAAGACCGCTTTCTTACATGGTGAACTTACAGAGGATGTTTATGTTTCACAACCTGAAGGGTTTGAAAATAAGGGAGAAGAACACAAGGTTTTCAAACTCAAGAAAGCTCTTTATGGACTATGTCAAGCTTCTCGCACATGGAACACAAAACTCGATCAAATTCTTAAGAGCATGAAGTTTAACAAGTCCCAGAAAGAAAGTTCTGTGTATCGCAAGGAAGAAGGAACTAAGATTTTGATTGTGGCCGTGTATGTTGATGATCTTTTTGTCACAGGAAGTACACTAGAGATCATCATGGAGTTTAAGGCTGGAATGTCTACTAAGTTCGAGATGAGTGACCTTGGTAAGCTTACTTACTATCTTGGTATTGAAGTTAGTCAAGGAATCAACGAAATAGAAATCAAGCAAGAAGCCTATGCTCGTCGAATCCTTAAGGAAGCTGGTTTAGACTCTTGTAACTCGACGCTAATACCAATGGGGTTCGGGTTGCAATTGTCAATAGGACTTGATGAACGAGAGATTGACGCAACCAAGTATCGAAGAAGGACTGGATGCTTGAGATAATTTTTTACATACTCGACCGGATCTTGATTTCTCAGTAGGGATTTTGAGCAGGTACATGCATAATCCAAGAAAATCACATGGCATTGTACTGAAACAGATCCTAAGGTATTTGAGAGGAACAGTGAGTTATGGAGTCTCATACAAGAGAGGAGCACCACACATTATAGGCTATAGTGATAGTAGTCACAACACGGATCCTGATGACGGAAGAAGCACCACAGGTCATGTGTTTTATCTCGGTGGAGCTCCTATAACTTGGTGTTCACAAAAACAAGAAATAGTTGTTTTGTCCTCATGTGAAGCAGAGTTCATTGCAGCAACGGAAGCGGCGAAGCAAGCTATATGGATTCAAGATTTGCTAAGTGAGATCACCGGGAAAAAGTATGAGAAGACTATGATCTGCATTGACAATGAGTCGGCCATAGAACTTACAAAGAACCCTGTTTTTCACAAAGGGAGTAAACACATTCACAAACGTTTCCATTTCATTCGTGAGTGTGTGGAGAATAGACTACTTGAAGTGGAGCATGTACCTGGAGAAGAGCAGCGTGCAGACATTCTTACCAAAGCCTTGGCGAAGAACAAGTTTTCTGAAATGAGAGAGATTATCGGAGTTCAAGATCTCATGAAGAACAACTTGAAGCTTAAGGGGGTAAATGTTGGTTAAGCTTCTAGAATGTTCTAGAATAGATATCCTAAAAGGAATTAGGAATCTACTTAGAAAAGGAAAAGTTGTAATCCTAAACTAAAAAGGAAATTAGTATGTTTTAGAAAAGGAAGACTAGAACCATATAAATAGAGATCATAAGAAGGATGTATGATCACAAGGAAAAACAGAGCTTGTGTTTAGTTTTGAGAAGATTTTCTAAACATTAATAAAGGAAGGATTCTTTATTCAAGCTATAAGGTTTTGTGCTTTTGATTCTTTAGGAGACAATCCGATCAGAGTTTCGGCTCCGACGAGACTCATCTCATGGTCGTAGATGGATTTTTTTTTTGTGTTTCCCAGCGCATCAATTAAACACATCAACGAAACTTTTAAGAATCAAAGAGAGAAGAGAGAAAGAAAGAGAGTTGCACTCATAAAAACAATTGCAGTAGATGTCGAAGAAAATTTCTTTCAAACTTTCACCTTTTAGGTGAGATTTTGTAAGACATATTTTAACTAGAAGTGTTAGAAAAATCTCCTAGAATCACAATCAATAGGTTTTTATTAAAAAATTGTGATTTTTTAATAACAGTAGATTTGAATTGAGATTTATAAATTATTGTTTGAATAAAAAGAGATTCTAAATGATTTTTATAAATTTCATATTCAATAACATAAGATTTCAGATGATTTTTTAAAATCATCAATTAATAACAGGGGACTTAAAAATACCCCAAAATTTTCTAAAATCCTCAGTTCAATACACCTTCCTTAGTCTATCATCTGAGATCTCATTCCTGATATTTGTACACTTAATTTGAATGATTTTGTATCTCCATATTATGATATTCAATTATGTAATGTGTATATTCTTTTATGGAGCATATATATATATATATATATATATTAATTTAATGTCCCTTAAAAGTTAAACTGAAAAGATTTGGAGATAAATATAAATGAAACCCGAAAATCAATTAGTGTATTATCATAGTACCATTTCTAGCGTTAAAAATTTAATATATGATTTAACCTGTGGTGTAACGCAAGACAAAACTTTAATTTATTAGGTTTTAAAATTAACTTCATTCAGAAAATATATTTATGGTTTTTTGTATTGAAGTAACATATATATAGTGAAACGACCACACCTGAATTCTCAATTCTCGCACATGACACATAATTCTGACATGATAATCAGTGTCAATTGAGCTTCTAGCAAAAAGCTTCCACAAACATACTAATTCCAAGCTTACCATTCTAAGCAACAACCAACAAACAACTACGCAGCAAAGACACTTTCATGCCAACGTACTTAACTTACGAAGTACCTTAACCGCTCGCAGACTCTGATTTATCATTTACCAAACCACTTAGTAATTCGATCGACCAAACAACTTAACTCCACATTCCAATCAAGCTACACTTAATCACGTATCACAAGAAACCACCTCATTTTGTTACTTAATTGTATAACCGACCCGCAGATTTTTATGATACAATGTACTTTATTAATTTATTTCAAGCACTTATTGAAACAACGACCTACCTTTTTTTTTTTTTTTAATAATAATAATAATAATAATAATAATAATAATAATAATAATAATAATAATAATAATAATAATAATAATAATAATAATAATAATAATAATAATAATAATAATAATAATAAACTACAGCTACCCACTAGCCACCTAACCACATTCACATTCAACAGCGGAAATAACCAACCAAGATAATATCCAATAATAATCCAATAAATATAATAACCAATAATAAACCAATAATCAATCATCAGAAAACATGAAACCAGCAACCTAACAATGTTTCTAATGACTCAACTCTAGCAACCTAACAATGCCAAACAACATCCAATCGAGTCCCTAAACATCCTCCTCTTCATTGCCTGGATTCCACGATCACACTTTGCCTTTACCTGCACCACAAACACATATTGCAATGCATGAGTATTTTACAAACACTCAGTAAGGCAATCCTCCCATCTACTGGGCTATACACACAAGCAATAGAGTATCCAATAACCACACACAACAATCAACACACAACGATCAACGAAACAGGACTCGGCATCGACCGATGCCAACATGCATCGACCGATGCCAACTGAGGAAGCATCGATCGACGCAGAAGCTGCATCGACCAATACCCAGTCTGCATCGACCGACGCATGTTCGACGCAACACGAAAACCCTAAAGTTTATCGCGCCGTCCTCGCACTTGCATCGACCGACGCAAGCAATGCATCGATCGACGCAACGTCGAGCACCGTGATTTCCCCGAAGCTTCTCGCCGGATTTTGTTCCTACAACCACAGAAACTCATTCCCAAGCTACAAGAAAGCTTCCTAACGTCCTTAACTACGATCTAACACATCTAACAACACCAAACAAGCAAGTTAAAGGTTCCTCTAGCTTAGATAAGCCATGGTCATGCACTTACCTGTGCCAAGACGAATCTGAACAATAACCAAGCAAGAACAAGCCTCTAGGAAGCTCCTACAACGATCTCAGCTACAGATCTCTACAGGAACGTCCCAAATCTCCAAGAAACTCTCAAGAATTCTTTCTCTCTTTCGTTCTCTCTCAAAAATGGCAAAACTCGCCGAATGAGACACAAAAGTCGACTTAAGGGTTTTCCCCTAACCCAAAACGCAGCGTTTGACTTAAGTCAAAACGCAGAGAAACAACCTTGCATCGATCGATGCACAACTTGCATCGACCGGTGCAGATCCTAAACCGGGATTTTGGTTCACGGATGTTACAATTCTCCCCCACCAAACTGGATTCGTCCTCGAATCCCGAACAACCATCAGCCAAGGACTCCCGTGCAACCGTCCCCACGGTCTGCACTCCTCTGACCGATCTACAGAAGGTCACCTCTAGGCGATAGACTCACGCTCCAGGCGTCATTTGCTTTCGACTTTTGGACTTCCCTTTTTCTCATAGGCCTAAACCTTGAGTTTCATCGGCTCCTCATCAGACCTAAGTCTGCATGCCAATGTTGGCTCCTCATCGGGCCTAAGCCCGCATGCCATAATATATAAGGAAAAATCCAACTCGTCTCTCGGGTCGTCACCCTACAGCGCGCCTCCGAACCGTCGTCCGAAGTCGATATACCAACCATACTCCAAAGTCACAAAGTCACCGAATATGGCAGTACTAGGAGAACCAAAGTCCTCCAAGAGCCGCGAGCAAACGATTCTGAACACGTCTGAGTCCTATCCCTATCCAGGTTTCCCTCCCGTGGCTCGCGTAAAACATCTCAATGTCCTACCAACCACATATCCCCTCACTGGAATACCTCATGACCACACAAGGATCATATACACGCCACAAAGGCCGCCACAAAGGCCAACAAAATGTCCTAAAGAGGACCGCCTCCAAGGCCAAACAAATGTCCTAAAGAGGACCGCCACCAAGGCCAAACAAATGTCCTAAAGAGGACCGCCACCAAGGCCAAACAAATGTCCTAAAGAGGACCGCCACCAAGGCACTCTGGCTAAACAGCCCGCCACAAAGGCCATCTGTCCCGAAGGACCGTCACAAAGACACTCTGGCTAAAAAGCCCGCTACAAAGGCCATCTGTCCCGAAGGACCTTCACAAAGACACTCTGGCTAAACAGCCCGCCACAAAGGCCAAACAAATGTCCTAAAAAAGGACCGCCACCAAGGCCACACAAATGTCCTAAAGAGGACCGCCACAAAGGCCACACAAATGTCCTAAAGAGGACCGCCACAAAGGCACTCTGGCTAAAAAGCCCGTCACAAAGACCACACATTGCCCAAAATGACCGCCACACACGGGCACACTGACTCAAAAGTTCACCACAAAGGCCACAAAAGCCCCCCTCCAAGGCTTCCCACCGCTACAATGGACAAATTCTCTCTTCCGAAAAACTTTCCATAAATAGCACTTTCCATTTCTGGAACCTTTCCACTTCAGGAAAACTTCTATTTCGGGAAACTTTCCCCAAACCCCGCCTCACGAAAACTTTGTACCCCGAGCACCACCTCATCTTGTTACTGAGTCGCACAACCAACCACCCCAAGCGACCGAGTAACAAGAGAGATGGGCTGGGATACTCCATTCCCGCTCCAGCCACGGATTACAGACGGAACCAGACTAGGCAAGCTCAAGTCGTGGTTGCTTCTCATACCACTTCTTAAACCTTGCCTTCATCCGTGCCTCAGGTTCCCAAGTCTGATCCTCCACACCATCACAGTCCCAAAGGACTCTCATCAAAGGAATCTTCTTCTTCCGAAGTTCCTTTATCCTCCTCTCGAGAACCCTCACTGGTCTCGCCTCCAAAGTCATGTTAGGCTGAAGATCCTCAGGAATCTTAGCCAACAACTGATCATCCTCACGGAGACACTTCCGCAACATAGACACATGGAATACCTTGTGGAAAGCACGCATAGCCTCAGGTAACTCCAGTCTATATGCCACTGGTCCAACTCGCTCAATCACTCTTAACGGACCCATATACCTCGGACTCAACTTAGTCTCAGTCAATGACCTGTTGGGACTCCGCAACATGGCCATCTTGAGGTACACTCTGTCTCCTACCTGAAACTCAAGATCTCTCCTCCTCCTATCAGCATAACTCCTCTGCCTAGCCTGAGCCTCTTTCATGTTCAGCTTGAGAACCCGAATCTTCTCTGAGGTCTCCTGAACAAAATCTGCCCCGTACATGCTCCTCTCCCCCACCTGAGTCCAGCATAACGGTGTACGACACGGCCTCCCATACAAAGCCTTATAAGGAGCCATACCAATACTCGCCTGATAGCTGTTGTTGTAAGCAAACTCTACCAGGTTCAGGTGATCTGCCCAATGGCCACCCCAATCCAAAACACACATCCTCAGCAAATCCTCCAACGTCTGGATCGTCCTCTCAGACTGTCCATCTGTCTGGGGATGGTAAGTTGTACTCATATGCACCTTCGTGCCCATCTCTGCCTGAAATGCCTGCCAGAACACCGAAGTGAACTTAGAATCCCTGTCAGACACAATGCTCGCTGGCACTCCATGCGATCTGACTATCTCTCTCACATATTTCTTAGCCAAGACCGCTGCTCCATCAGTCTTCTTAATGGCCAGAAAATGTGCTGACTTAGTCAACCGGTCCACAATGACCCAAATAGCATCAAAAGTCCGTGACACTGGCAATCCTACCACAAAATCCATGGTAATCATATCCCACTTCCACTCAGGAATGGGTAAACTCTTCAGTAACCCGCCAGGAACCTGATGCTCAGCCTTCACTAGCTGACACACATCACACCTCGAAACCCAACCCGCTACATCCATTTTCATCCCGACCCAATGATAGTACCTCTTGAGATCACGGTACATATTAGTCGCTCCTGGATGAATGGATAACTTGCTCGCATGAGCCTCTCTCAGAATCTCCTGCCTCAACTCCTCATCCTTGGGCACACAAACCCGACCGTGCACCAAGATAGTACCTTTATCTGAGACCTGATACTCTAAATCAACATCCTTTGAAGCATTCACCAGCCCCAAATCCTTCTCCTGTGCCAACCGCACCCTACTCAAAAGATCTGCTCTGTCAACTGCTTCCAAACCCAACGGTTCCAGTGAAACAGCACACAAGCTCAACGCACTGATCTCTCCTACTAGAGACTCCATCTCCTGCTCCTGAGCCGAAGCTACCCTCTTCCGACTCAGAGCATCTGCAACCGTGTTAGCCTTACCAGGATGATAGGCTATCTCCAAATCATAATCCGCCACAAGCTCCATCCACCGCCTCTGCCTCAAATTCAACTCAGGCTGAGTGAATATATACTTTAGGCTCTTATGATCTGTAAACACCTGTACCTTTTCACCATAAAGATAAGATCTCCAAATCTTCAGGGCAAAAACTACAGCACCCATCTCCAAATCATGAGTAGGATAGTTGCCTTCATGCACCCGCAACTGTCGCGAAGCATAAGCAATCACCTTCCCATGCTGCATCAGAACACACCCCAAACCCACTCTAGATGCATCTGTATAAACCACATAGGGTTCTCCCTGCTCAGGCAAAGCCAACACTGGCGCAGTAGTCAACATCTCCTTCAGGCTTGCAAAGCCTTCCTCACACTCTTCTGACCAGACAAAAGGAACATCCTTCCCTGTCAACTTAGTCATAGGACGTGCTCTGCTTGCAAACCCCTGCACAAATCTCCTGTAATAACCTGCCAATCCAAGGAAACTCCTGATCTCTGTGGCATTCTGCGGTCTAGGCCAATCCCTGATAGCCTGAATCTTCTCTGGATCCACAGAAACCCCCTCTGCAGAAACAATGTGACCCAGAAAGCCCATCTCACGCTGCCAAAAACTGCACTTGCTCAACTTAGCAAACAACTTCTGCTCCCGCAGCTTCTCCATAACTGCTCTCAAATGCACTGCGTGCTCCTCAGGACTCTTCGAATAAACAGGATATCGTCGATATAAATGATGACAGATACATCCATAAACTCCTGAAACACACTGTTCATCAATCTCATAAACGCTGTTGGTGCGTTAGTCAGCCCGAAAGGCATCACCACAAACTCATAATGCCCATACCTCGTCCTGAAAGCAGTCTTCCTCACATCTGCCTCATCTATCGGTATATGATGATAACCCGACGCCAGATCTACCTTAGAGAACCAAGTAGCACCCCTCAACTGATCCAACAACTCATCGATCCTAGGAAGAGGGTACTTTTTCTTCACAGTGACCCGGTTCAAACCCCGATAATCGATGCATAACCTGAAACTCCCATCCTTCTTCTTCACAAACAAGACCGGCGCTCCCCACGGTGATATACTAGGACGGATGAATCCCTTACTCAACAAATCCTGTAGCTGCTTCTTCAGCTCTGCCATCTCTGCTGGAGCCATTCTGTAAGGAGCCTTGGATAACGGTGTCGTCCCCGGTTCCAGTTCAATGGTGAAAGGATCCGACCGAGATGGTGGTAATCCCTACAAAGACTGAAACACATCCTCAAACTCCTCTACTACCGGAATACCGCTAACCGTAGACTTCCCCACTGACTCTGGCATAGATATAGTGACCAGATAAGCCTCACGGCCCTTCTCGATCATCTTCCCAGCCTGAATGGCTGAGATCACGAGACTCCCCGAAGTCGGTATAATTCCCTGAAAAACCAACTTCTCTCCTGGACGCTCAAACTCCACTCTACCCCTATGGCAATCCAAATGCACCATATGCCGATGCAACCAAACCATCCCGAGAATGACATCATACAACTCCACTGAACTGATAAGCAAATCCGCTGGCTACGACTCTCCTGCGATCTGAATATCAACCCCTCTAGCTCGTCCAATAACTCTCAGGAACTTGCCTCCAGCAACTCTAACAACTCCTGTACGCTCCCCGGGATCCCCTCTGATTCCCGCACACTCCGCACACTCTGGAGTAATGAAGCTATGAGAAGCTCCAGAATCAAACATAACGTGGGACTTAAACCCGCCCACCAACAAGGTCCCTACACAAACCTCATTTGTTGAGAACCTAACACTTTATCACAGGAAACCATAAAATCTGAACCTACTATAAATTCACAAAGATTAAGTACCAGAAATTATACCTGTGATCGCCCGGCACTGGTTCCACCAGTCTCTGCTGTCGTGTAAGCACGTGGCGTCTGCTCAATCCGTGCCACCTGCTGACCCCCAGGCTGCACCTGCTGCAACGCTGCCACTGCTACTTGTTGCAACTTGGGAAAGAAAGGCCTGATGTGCCCTGCCTCCCTACAATGATAACATACCCGAGGCCCTGCCGTCGGAACACTCCTCTTGGGACAACTAGCAACCTTGTGATCCTTGCTCCCACAACCGAAGCAACCCGCACCACTCGGCTTCTGCGTAGCCTCCCACTTCCTCTTGGTTCCCTGAGCATGCCTACCGCCCCTGCTGGAACCACCCTGCTGCTGAGCCTTACCAGACTGAGCTACTGGAGTAACCGACACTGACTGTGCACGGATATCCTCCTCAATCTCTGCTGCTGTCTCAACAAGCTCTGCACGCGTAGCATAAGACCTCCCTCTACAGTGAACTCTCAAATCATCACGTAGAGCCCTCAAGAACCTCCTGATCTGAGCCTCCTCAGGCTCCATAGCCCGACCCCCATAACAAAGAAGTCGTCTGAACTCCAAATCCAGCTCCCGCACTGACCGTGTCCCCTGAGACAACTGAAGGAACTGCACCTCCAAACGATCCAATGCCTCTCTAGGAAAATACTTGCGGTTGAACTCCAGAACGAAGTCAGCCCAAGTCATCTCCCGCTGCACCCTCCTAGCAGCCACAGATCTCCACCACAACTCAGCATCACCACTCAAAAAGTAGACCCCTATGTCCACCCAGAACTCCTCTGGACATCTCAGAGTGTGGAAGTTACGTTCCACTCTCATCCTCCACGCATCCGCAGCAGTAGGATCTACACCTCCTGAAAACTGCTCAGTGCACAACCGACCCATCTCTGTCAACATGCTGAGATAACGAGCATGGACCCCCACATCCGCAGCCGCTGGCTGCCGCTCCTCCGCCACCACTGGTGGCACAACCTGAGCCCGAGCCGGCACCACAGGTGGTAACCGCTCTAACACCTGTGCTAGCAAAGCCGCAATGTCCACACCAGGGACTCCACTCGCTGGGGCTCCCACACCCGGGACCCTAGCATCACCGGCCACTGGAGCATCAACACCGCCCCCTCCGGCCACACTCACTGAATCCCCCGGAACTCCCTGCGACTCGCCAACATCCTCAGCTGTCACACTCTGGTCCTCGGTCTCACTAACCACTGGGACTCTACCCCTACCACGACCACGTCCGCGACCACGACCGCGTCCACGACCTCGACCAGCAACAGCATCCTCTCTAACCATCTGCACTACCATGAACAGAAGGCTAAGCAAACAATTACTATTTGACACAGAAATAGAAACTCACCGTGGAATCACCAATAGGCTCGAAGAGGATGTTCTAGGACTCCATGCCACACACAATTGACTAACTCACATAATCAATCAAGACATGCAATCCCAAACATCTACAGCACAAAGCCTAGTGAACCCAAACCTAGAACCGTAAGGGCTCTGATACCAAAATGAAACGACCGACCCTTTTTAAAAAAAAAAAATAAATAATAATAATAATAATAATAATAATAAACTACAGCTAGTGGTCCCATATCCACTAGCCACCTAACCACATTCACATTCAACAGCGGAAATAACCAACCAAGATAATATCCAATAATAATCTAATAAATATAATAACCAATAATAAACCAATAATCAGTCATCAGAAAACATGAAACCAGCAATCTAACAATGTTTCTAATGACTCAACTCTAGCAACCTAACAATGCCAGACAACATCCAATCGAGTCCCTAGAACATCCTCCTCTTCATTGCCTGGATTCCACGATCACACTTTGCCTTTACCTGCACCACAAACACATATTGCAATGCATGAGTATTTTACAAACACTCAGTAAGGCACTCCTCCCATCTACTGGGCTATACACACAAGCAATAGAGTATCTAAGAACCACACACAACAATCAACACACAACGATCAACGAAACAGGACTCGGCATCGACCGATGCCAACTGAGGAAGCATCGATCAACGCAGAAGCTGCATCGACCGATGCAAGTGCAACTTGCATCGACCAATACCCAGTCTGCATCGACCGACGCATGCTCGACGCAACACGAAAACCCTAAAGTTTATCGCGCCGTCCTCGCACTTGCATCGACCGACGCAAGCAATGCATCGATCGACGCAACGTCGAGCACCGTGATTTCCCGAAGCTTCGGATTTCGTTCCTACAACCACAGAAACTCATTCCCAAGCCACAAGAAAGCTTCCTAACGTCCTTAACTACGATCTAACACATCTAACAACACCAAACAAGCAAGTTAAATGTTCCTCTAGCTTAGATAAGCCATGGTCATGCACTTACCTGTGCCAAGACGAATCTGAACAATAACCAAGCAAAAACAAGCCTCTAGGAAGCTCCTACAACGATCTCAGCTACAGATCTCTACAGGAACGTCCCAAATCTCCAAGAAACACTCAAGAATTCTTTCTCTCTTTCGTTCTCTCTCAAAAACGGCCAAACTCGCCGAATGAGACACAAAAGTCGACTTAAGGGTTTTCCCCTAACCCAAAACGCAGCGTTTGACTTAAGTCAAAACGCAGAGAAACAACCTTGCATCGACCGATGCACAACATGCATCGACCGATGCAAATCCTAAACCGGGATTTTGGTTCACGGATGTTACACTTATTTATAATTATTAATTGTATTTTTTCTTCAAATTTTTATTTAGTAATAATAAATAAATTTTATTTTAAATTCTATATTTTAAATAGAATATAATATCTATGTTCTTAATTACGGGTTAGAAAAAAATCTTAACAAAATCATAGATTTGGAATTTTAAAAACACTAGATAAGGGCCCGCACGATATGCGGATTCAAAAATTGATAAAAAAATAAATCCTAAACTTTAAATAATTTTTAAAAATATATTAAAAAAATTATTTCCTAAAATAAATATATAAATAATTTAAGTTAGAGAATATTTGTATTTACCTACATACATTTATTTGTATTTATATATTTTTAATATATTAGAACAATTATTACAATAATTTAAAGATAAATTATATTCCATTAAAACTTTTGCCAAATACTCATCATTACAAATATTATTATTGTCAAATTTCCGAAAATTTTCACAACTTATTCACAAAATATTTTACATGCAACAAATTCATCAAATCAACCTCTAATAAGTAATCACGGACAATTTTACTATATGTTTTACCATTAAAAATATGTTATTACACCCAAAATTATTTTATTGTTAAAGTATGCTCTTTATCACTAACTATAAAATGTCTTCTAAACAAATTAAACAAATTTTATGTTGCTTTACTTTCATTTTGGCATAATTATAGTTCTTATAATTACTTAAATTGTTTTGTGACACAATTTCTTTAACCATGAATTTTTTTTACTCCAAAGATATTGGATGAACAACTGGTGAAAATTATCAACTCGATTACAATGATTTTATGACTAACCCAATAAAAGTTGAGAAACTGAAAGAAATTAAATATAATATAATAAAAATAAAATTTTGAAATTTTAATCATGATGGTATATATAAGTCTTAGATAATTCAGATATACAAAATAGAAACTTTATATATAATAAAAAAACATGACATATGTCATAATCACGTTAAGGATCAACGACCTATTTACTCTTCAGAAGTATCCGATTGTACCAAAACAACTTAAAGTTATGACCTCGTCTCAAATATTCTTGAATCATAAATTCTTAACTTATTTTTACCTGAATCAAAAGTTCTCATATATTGCTCTATATACCTGGTTTAAACGGGTTACGAACCTAATCCGATAGAAAACCACATAAATCCGGTTGGAAACCAATTTTAAAATGGTATACCGTTCCAACTTCCCAAATTTGAAACCGCTTCTCAAATACTCGATCAAGCAGCTATTGTTTCATACCGGAATCATCAACATTATTCATAAAAGAAAACTCTAAATTTTGACCAAAAACATCATCCACTGACTTATCTTCCAAACTTATAATGCTACTAACTGTAGAATCACTTTTAGAACCTCCATCATTGTCTCCATCCTCGATTACATTAGCGGGCATTATATACTTCGATTTCATTTTATTGCATCTGATAGCTTCCATTGAAAAATCCGCACAAATCAAAGACCCACGCAAGAGATCTACAAAATTGATCTTTGACCGTTAAAACTGACAGGTGTCACGATCTGGTTTGATATTTAATCATTAAAATTGACACGTGTCATGATCTGATTTGATATTTAATTGGTAAAACTAACATTTGTCACGATCTGGTTCGATATTTAATCGTTAAAATTGACACATGTCATGATCTGGTGAAATTTTAACGTTGATCTCTGATCGTTAAAACTGACACATGTCACGATCTGGGAGTTACTAACTTTGAAAACTAAAGTTTATATAATAAGATATTTTGAATATTTATTCTATCATATTTCTGCATATTTAAAAACATATTTCTGAATATTTCTGAAAAAACTCAATTAATATTCAGAAGTGAACTTATTCATTTTAATCCCTATATTAGTAAAAGAGAAGTACAACTTTCTCATTGCCCGAAAATGCCCCTGTCAAAATTTCTCTTAAAGCATATCATTAAGGTTAAAGGTGACTTTTAAACCTATTGAATCGGGTTTAAAATTAAAAATTACCCGACAATTAACAATTGGATATCCGGGTAGGAATTGATGGAAAACTATATTAACACCTTCCCTCATGTAACAATGGGCTATTTTGGGCCTCCAGAAAAAAAGCCTGCAAAATAGATTTTAAGTTTCGATAAGTCTACATTACATTATCTAAGATATCATTAAAGAGAGAAACTATAATCTATTCAATTGATTGAAAACGATATTCAAATAAAAATAATTAGACAGATATCAATCTTCTAGGACTATTCCAAAATCTTACCAAACCGCGTTTTTAGTTATGTCTTTCATTCCTAATTCAAACTCCGATTTATTTTGAATCCTTAACTGCACCAAGAAAATTGATCATCATTGTTAAGAATTGTTAAGAAATTGTTAAGAATATATTACGTAATTAACTACTAAGATTTGTTTCCAAAATTCTACGAATATACCATAAAATATACTATCAAATTATACCTAATGGAGACTACGTGACGACTTCCTATAAATATACTATGATACTTATCGAATCGTAAATCACCATACCTTCTTCACTTTCTCCTTTCTTCCTTCTCTAATGGCTGCCTAGAATGTCCCTACCACAGATTTGCAGTCCATTAAGCCATTCAAAACAGGATGGAAAATTCATGTCAAAATCATTCATTTTTGGAAGCAAAACACTGTCTATTCCGAAGAAACCATTGAAATGGTTCTTGCGAATATTTCAGTAAGCTTACCGAACTCTTTACTAGGTTTTACAATTCAAATGTACTGTTATCTATTGTTAGTGTTTTGAAGTTTAATATATTTCCCTTTGTTAAATAGGGTACCTGATTTATGCAACTGTTAAGAAACCACAGTTTGGAAAGTTCCAGAGACTGATCAAGTAAGTTTACTGGTAATTTATCCCTAAAACTTCTGTTCCGTTTTCTTAAAGGACCATTAAGTGACGAAGATCTGAGGACTTATGATGGAGTTGTATATCCATCATACAAGGAAGCATGTTTGGCAAGAGGATTAATAGAAGAATGAAGTATTTGTTTTTTTATGCTGCTTTTTAATTTTTGTTTGTTTCAATTACTTTCCTTATTCCTATGTTTTGTTATCATTTTCAAGTTTCAAATAAATGACAAAGAATAAGTTCTTATAGATTTAATATTTATTATAAAAAATACAAAAACTAATCTTCCATTTTCAAGCAATTAAAGGAACAATAAGCATAGGAAAAGTATTATTAATAAACAAACAGATTAGGATATACCTTCAATTTTTTCTCTGCTAAAACTTATCCTCTCTTATCAATAACTTTTCCTCCAAAAAAAAGTTAAACAATGTCCTGACATTGAATCAAAAAAATACTTACACCTGGTCAGTATATTACCAATTATTCCAGATTACATTTTCTAATTCTTTCAATTCAATACGAAGCCACAAAAAATTATCTTAATGTACTTCTTTGACGATTACTTACACATTAACTAAAAACTTCTAGAGTAATAAAGAGTTCACAATTCGGAAAGTTCTACAAATCTAAAACAAAGATTGAAAACTTCAGAAATTAAGATTACTGTTTATAGCTTCATGTCATTATACTCTATTGTAATAACCTGTGTTACTGGAAACTACATCTCATTTCATTTCCTGGACTAAATTGCAAAAGAAATTAATCAGTAAGGATTTATTATTCCAAAAAAAAAACAATCAAACAAGATTTTAAGAAACAACTACTTATCTTACGGATATTATGATGTCTTCATATATATGCTTCGGTTTGTTTGTATAGGCTTTCACATGTACTGAAAAAATACATGAAACATGTCAACTAATCAAATACGGTAATGATATATGTACTATTTTTAATATTAGCAATTTATCATTTTGAAAACTGATTTGGAGATATAGAACCGTACAGAAAGAGTATAGACATGTAAAATTGAGGAAATATAAAGAAAAATTATTCAAAATATCTAGCAACTTACCAATCCAATTGGTAAGAAAAAATGGGTCGCTAAAGCCATGGGTGAAAACTGAATCATCCGATTGATAGCACCATCATCTCCATAGACAAACCCAATTGATTCGACTAATCGGAGCTTCTCTCATTTTACGATTTTTTGTTTTCTCTTCAAGATTCAGTGGATTGAAGAAGTACTGAACTTGATTTTACCCTCTTTTCTGAAAAATTGATCGTGAGAAGATGGAGATGAAAAAATTGATCGATTCCCAATTGGAGATGAAACTATGGAAACGATGGAGATGAAAAGATTTATCGATTCCCAATTGTTTAACAAACATACAACTTTGCAGATAATAAGATAGCTGTTTAAAAAAAAAAACCCTAATAGAAAGCCCACCGAAAACCCCATCATAAATATCAAAAAAAAGTTAAACACAAACCCAAATTTTTTGGTGGACCTATTTATAATACAGCCCAATTCAATTACTCACATAATTGAATACATTTTACAGAATCACATTTAAAAGTCATAAAGTAAAAGTAATTATATACATTATGGTGAGCACATTGGCGAATACATTTTGCATGTATACGATGCGTAAAATATATATATATATATATATATATATATATATATATATACTATTATGTACAACTTCATATTAATAAAGATAAAACGTGTGAAATAATATTCAAGTAATCGTGTTTCCACAACCACATGTTAAGTAAAATGTTTTTTCATTCTATTAATCTCAAGAAAGTTTTGTTTAAACTAATTATTTCTAAAAAGAGATATGGCAAATTTGACAAAGATAGACAATATAATAAACAGATACTATAACATTTTCTAAATTATTATCCGTTTTAACAACAATAAAACATTCCCCCGCGCTGTAGCGCGGGTCGGGTCCTAGTTTATTTTATAATATCTTTGAATTACCAACCAAATTTTGTTATCCATGTAGAACATTCATTAATTTCATTAATTTCACTTATATCCTCTATAAATTACAGTGTTCTAACAGTATGTACGACCGCATATATGATGTATATACGATGTATGGTGGCAAGCCGTACTGTATTATAGCTACACAGTTGTGCATTACAGTATAAGCTATATGGTTTGTATATATGGCGTCTATACAGCGTATATATGGTAAATTTCACATATACACCGATATATAATATACTGTAGATATGTTTTTACAAAATAAATCTCTACATAATTTTTGTTGGCACACTTACGAGATGTCGAGATGGAAAATTTTTATACTGTGTGATTTGGCCACCTAAAAGTTTACCCCAAAATACATAGTAGTATTTTTCAGTTTAAAGTTTTATATTGTAAAAACAAAGATTTTTAGTTGAATAAATTTTGTATTCATTCGAAAAAAAACATGGTATAAAATTTTTCTTGTCTTATTTTTTGTAATGTTGATGCAAAATGCATATACATCAAACAAACTCATATTTTATAACATATTCATTCTACGACCAATTAGATCGATAACTGATTAAACTTTTATGGCATAGTATATATGACGCCATACAGATAATCATTTTCTATAAACATTCGTTAATTATAGGAAAATAAAATCAAAGAACATTACTGGATTTTCCAGTTAAGAACATGTCCTGGCGGGCTGTGATATTTTCTTGTAAACCAAATCCCATCCTTTCTGGCAATCCACGACCGTAGTTGACCACATCTAGCAGAATAGCCTTGACGATACACTTCAATATCATACCAATATTTTGGTCTAGTCCCATGACTTAGCATACAATACCATTTTTCATCATGAGGTACCTGATTGTTGTCCTCGAATTCAATGATATAAAAAGGATCCTTGTACTTAAGAGTGTGAAATCTTGTAGGTGGGTGCACGATGCTGTCTTTTCGGCATGCAATGTTGAGAACAATGCCAGGAGCGATTTCGTTATGAATTACTACATGGTTTTTTTTGCAAGCTTCATTTACCCCAAAATACATAGTAGTAATTAACAAAAAAAATATAAGATGATCCATTTTCTGGATCTGTGATAATTTTGGAGTTAAAAAGTCATAAATGTGTAGTATTTATAAAAGAATTAACGTGAAAACTTGTTTTTCTTTTCTTATTTAGTAAATAATCTTTTTTTGATATTACCTAAATTTAAAACAAACATAAACCAGAAAAATCTCTGTTTAGAGTATAATTGGTATATAGGATCATACTAAATGAGTAAATCTTACTAATTATAGATGACCACGAATACTTAGCCAAAAAGTAAAGATTTAACAAAATCTATAAAAAAGTATTTTTTTTTTTTTTTTAGGATATTCAAAACAATTGGATTACTCAGCAGTAAATTATCAATTGAAAAGTAAAATAGAGAACATATTTAATTTTACACTCAACCAAAAAATAAAATATTTTGAAATATACCTTAATTTATAGTAAAATAATAGACAAATAAATTTGTATATCCTCAGAACTCAATCTTTTTTGTCTTTGTACACTTAAGCCATGTTCGTTAGGTCATTTGGAATCTCCATCCAAATGATTCATCTGAACAATGTATCTAATGTTAAATGACAAAACGAACAAGACCAAAAAATGGATTATTGGATGATGTATTTGGATAAAAATGTGTGTTTTTGGTTTAGTTTCATTTTCATCTAGATAACTTAGAATTTTTTTTACTAAAGTACGCATATTTAAATATGTATATTTTCAAAAATCATTTTTACCATATTAATTTCAGTTATTAATCTAAAATATATTTACATCTAAATAATTTATAAATTATTATTTTTGATACTTAATTGTTAAATTCTTTTTTTTTGGGCAATTGACAAAAATAGCATATTTTTAAGTTTTTCTATATAGCATATGTTTTAAATGTTCCAAAAACTAGCACACATTTATATATCATTAATTTTGGAAAAATTAAATTATCGATAAATTAAAGTTTATGTCGTTTCCTCTCTGCTGACACCGACACGATTCATCCTTTACCCAGATTTCAATATGAACACCACCCACGAATCGGTAACTAGACACGAAGAGCAAAAATATATGTGTTATTCTCAGGCACAATCGAATCGAGACGGCTCCGCGTTTGAATCGAGACGTCTCCGCGTTTGAATCGAGACGTCTCCACGTTTGAGCAGATGGGCGTTAGCTTCTCTCTCTCTCTCTCTCTCAAATTGTTAAATTCACTTTTTTGAACTGGTTAGACTTGCTTATCGTCTTGTATCCTGTGCAGAGTCTTGGCTTTTATGAATCATCGACTGCGTTTCTCTCTGTTTACACTGTCATTGATTATCACTGAATTGTGAAATTCTTCTAAGAATGGAATTTATTTGTTTTCTTAGTTCGCAGTCCAAAGCAGAGAAGAAGATCCTTATAGTTGAGGAACTTGAGCGGGAGAAGAAGAAGAAGGAAGAGAAGGTTTGACTTCTGATTTCTTACAAAAATTTTCTTGGTTACAGCTTATTTAACACTTACAATCTCATAGACTATTGTGGTTGAGATTGTGTTCAGTCAAGGGAGTGCTTAGATTGTGTTTAAAGGTAACTGCGAATCTGTGGGATTTAACTCTTACGGGGAGGTTCATTAGGAGGATCAGCAACTGTTGCAGCAAAAAAATGTACGATGTCACTTGGTCGTGATACTGGTGAAATTCAGGAAGGATTACACGAAATTCAGGAAGGATTACACGAAATTTAGGAAGGATTCTTAGAACTTCATGATGACCTTCATAACAAATTTAGATTTCAAGATGACTTACATAAAAATTCTGGATATTGGTAAACATTAGGGTAACACATAAATGATACTATTACCCTTTACTAATGGAGTTTTCTTTCTATGTTTTACATTTTTTTTAGTAATGCTGAGTTTTTTTGTTGAACTTTTCTTTGTTTCATGAATTCAAATTTATTTTCATAAAATCATTATTTATAGATGGTTCCTTGATAGATTGTAGATTACCTTCTCATGTTCTTGTAACTTGGGAAACCAACAACATCTATCATTACTACAGAACATTTAAACTTTTGTTGATAACCCAGTTATATTACACTATGGAATCTATTTTTATGCACAATAAAATATTTAGGAAGGATATCTCGCATTTTAGTAAGACCTTCATAAAAATAAAATAAAACATCATGCTAGATATTCTTATTTTCTACCTTTGTTGTAAAACACCAATATGTGCACCAAATCAAATTATTATACATCATTAATGGAGTAATATGTGAATGTGATACAATAAGGCACAAAACACATATAAAAAAATTTAAAAACACATTTTTAAAAAATTTAGGAAGGATTCAATAGCTTTTAGGAAGGCATTCTTGAAATTTAGGAAGGCATTCCATAATGACCTTAACTTTTATGAAGGTCTTCCTAATTGTCTGAAACCAACATCTATTTGAACATTTTCTTCAGGTGTGGGTTCACCAATGTAAAATATCAAAATGTTCAATTTTCTTGTTGTCAAGTGTATTAAAGTACCTGCACTCACACAAAAAATGACAAGCATATCAAGACATACCGACAAGCATTTGAGAAAATCAAATATAGGTACATACAATGCAGCTCCTTGAAAGTGGACGCACTTACCTTTTTCTTAGTGCAACATGAAATTTGAGTTCCTTATCTGTCACATAAATCAAGATCAACCTGATTTTTATGCACAATAAACTCAGTTGAGTAATGCTTAGCATCTGTTCCAAAATCAACCTGAAGAAATCAAGAGAGACAGAGAGAGAGATGTATCAGTTTTCACAAGTATGATCAAAGTCAACAGAATAGTGTTTTACTCAATGTTCCATCATAATTATCAAATACAAACCTCATAGGCGCTCATATCAGAAAACCTCATAGGCGCTCATACAAACCTCATAGGCGCTCATACAAACCTCATAGGCGCTCATACAAACCTCATAGGCGCTCAAATCTTTCCAGGAAAGCCTTCACGAATATGAATTATGTACCAATATGAATTTCAGGAAAGCCAATATGAATTTCATGAAAGCCTTCATGAAGCGTCACTTCCAATAATCGTGATTGTGTTTTGCAATGGAACAGAGCGTCACTTCCAATAATCAGTTCCTCGATGCTCCATCGTAAGGGTCACAAAGATTGAAAACGTAATTAAATTTATCCCACTCAATTCTGAAACTTTAAACCATAACAATTCCAACAAAACAGAGAGCTTAATACACATATAGATATAACAATCCAACAAAACAGAGAGCTTAATACACATAAATTATGAATCCCAATGAATCATAGATTAGACGGTTTGCTGGTCCGTACAGTCCCACTATAGCAATGAAGGTCACCTTCGCTGAGTCCATTTTCGCGGTCGTGGCAGTGGGAATTCGCAGGGCTGAAACGATGGTGGCGGTGGCAGAGGAAAAAAGAGGAGGTTTCACGATGAGGTCGAAAGATGAGATCTCAACGTGGATCTAATGGAGCTGGAGAAGCTTCAGTCGTCGATCGATTTGGCAAGTTATTGAAGCTTTAGTCGATTGTTTTGGCACTTAACTAAAAAGATATGAGATCAGAAATGAAGATCTCATATCAGAATCTTCATCGCAAGCTTGGTCGGAGCTATGACTCTAAAATTGTTGAGGACGAAGGCGAAGTAAAAGCCCAGAAATAATAATAATTGTATAATTAATAAAGCCCAGAAATTAATATTTCTCTCTATTAATTACTCACTATTAAAAAATGCTAGTTTTGGAACATTCTAGCTTGTGTGCTAGTTTTGGAATAAAAACCCAAATGTGTGTCATTTTAAGGTTTTTTTTTTTTTTTTGTCGTCTACTCAATTGTTAAATTCACAAAGTCAAATTCGATAGTTGTTTTTAAATTAAAAAAAAAAAAAACATTTGGAAACATAATATATACATAAATTTCACAATGAAATTTTGGTTGTTGAGTAGACAAGACTTGGTGATTAAACTTCAATGGTTGAGTGAAGCTAAGGAACAATGGAAAGTGACTTAAACAGAGGTTTTTATTGTCCTAGCTAGGCAGTAATAAGTTGTTCTTGTAGAGGTCTCTTGGCAGGAGTTGAACGTTGTGACTCAGACGATTGAATTAGTACTTGCATTGTTATAGTTGCAATCACCAAGAAGAACACAAGCAAAAAAATGATCTTCCACGAAGCCACCACGGAGAGCCATTGGAATAGCTTGAAACCACCGTATATAAGGAGACATAACCAAATGATGACCACCTGTTTCCAACAACATTACTAGGTTTTATAAGAGAATCAATTTGTAATAGCATTTTGCAGTAATCTGATGTATGATGTTTCTTACGATCAATGGTTTGATTGGCCGGTTGATTTGGTGAACGTCCAAGTCGCTGAACACGTCTTTTGTGAAGTATTTCTCAAGTTGAGCATCCTGATTAGTAATGTATGCACTAAGTAAGTAATGTAGCGACATGAATTTTAGCGTAAATAGGAATTTTTTTTGTTGGTGATCACCTTGGTGATAAATAGATCTTGGCACCACTGTGCAATGCCATCATCGGTTTCTGGCAACTCGCTCATTTTGTGACGTCTCATCTGCAAATTTACCTTCAAGAAAGAAGAAACAAAGAGTTTATGATATAGTGAGCATTGGATTCTTTGTGGAAAAAAAAACACACACACACACACACACACACATATTTGAATCTTTTGTAACCTCAGATGATTGTCCACTAAACATCCTAAGCAGAGTTGGTGTAGGCTGATTGTTCTGAACTGTTACGGTACAATCATAAATTGCAGGAACAAATGACCGTATGTGAGACACCGCCGAAACAAATCCCTGATTTTGCATATATATGTGAATCCAAGTGAAGTAACGCTCACAATAACCAGAAAAAAAAGCAAGTTATTGGTGAAACTCACCTTTGTACGAGGAATCAAGACATTCCGAGGAGACGGTAAGCTTCGGAGAGAAGCGTACTCTTGAGCAGCTTCAAGCTTCTCCTGAGTGAAACGAGTTCCTTCAACGAAAAGAGCCAACCAGAATGTCATATGAAAGTCCTCAAGTCGCTTAAAACCTGCCTGCAAGAAGTAAAACCAAAAGGATGTTTCAAGCACATCAAACATAATACAAATTTAAGCTCAAGAAAGAAACGCTCATAGTAACCTTGAGGTTATTCTCATCCTTAGCCCAACTTCTTTCCAAAAAAATGTAATCCGAAAACCACATCGACCAACCTATGATCTGTGAAAGACTTGTAGTAATTCAGTAAAAATATAGACAGTAAACTAAACACGAGAAAATACAACAAAAGATCGAAAAAACTGACCGGAAGATACTTGGCTTCTTTCTTCATGATGGCTAAAGAGCTTCCAAGACAACCTGCACGCTGTTGTATGATTAATAGTAATCAATCAGAGACATTGATTTCTTCAAATTACAAACAAATCATGTTTTCAGAGAGAGATAGAAACACCTGAGCCATGACCCATCCAATAAGCCAATCAATGTCACTTCGATGATTGCTTAAAACAAGTGCATGTTCTTTCCCTGAAAGTTAATAATACCAAGAACGTTAATCATTAGATTTGAATACTTATAACACTTAAGGTTCCATAGGCTCTTAAATAAATTATCTTTACCAATTAGCTCTAGAGTCTCTGCATCGGCGAATAAATTGATCTGCAGCAAACAACAGCACATATCAGGATATGATACCTCTCTATGTAGACCACAACAAGATTTCATGAAAATCACTAACCTTTATACAAGCCCACCAATCAAACAACCATATGAGCTGCAACCAAAGTAATTCCGCAACAGTTTTGTTGATTCTTCTATACAAACTTCTTGAGAACGGACGAACAGTGATGAAGAACACAAGCTGGAAACAGGGGAAAAAGGTTTCTAAAACATTTAGTTGACACAAATTTCAATTCCATAACAGAATATTAAAGAACAGAAAATTTTTCTGCTCTGTCTCTTCCATTGGTGTATCAGAGCAAAAATCACGTTTTCGATAAACAAAAATGGATGACCTGAATGATGTTGACAATGAGCCCAGAGATCAAGAAGAGGACACCAACAGGGATAAAGACAAGAGCCGCAGGGACCGTCATGTCCGAGAGAGATAGAAGGAACAACAACACAAAGCAACAGAAGAATATCGAAAAAAATGTTGGGGAAGACACGAACGGAGCTTTTCCCCTGTCTCGATGCAAGAGCGTTTTTCAAGCTCTATTTTAAGCCAATCAAGCTTTTCTCTCTCTATCTTACAATATTTTAGTTGTCAAACACATGGAAACACGTGCGCATGTAAAGCTCATATAGAATAAAATCCAATTAAAAATGATTTAAAAAAAAATTATTTAATTAACTCATATCTGATCACCGGGAGGTCAAATTATTTTCAACAGTATACCTTATGTAAAATAATACAACATTCCCATCAAATCCTGAAGCTCGTAGTGGAATGTCGTATGTTGTTATCACCTATCAAGCTAAAGCTTCAAATCTACAGAGTTTGTGGGCGAAACCGAGAACTGCACCATTCCTTGCATTGCGTCTCTCATGCATTAACCAGCTTTTCTTCTGCACTGGCTTCTCCTGAATCAGCCTCAACAGATGATGTAACAATTGGCATCGTCATGATTTTGACGGGTTTCCCAAGTTTGGTTTTATCTTCTATCGCTGCGAGTTGAAGGGCTTTAGCACAGACCGGGAAACATTGATCGTCCCAAGACTCCAGTATTACACCTGAACCAATGCAAGTGGTTCCCTCGTAAAACGCTGCAAACTGTCCAGCAGCTAGACCTTGATCGTCTTCGTCTAGGTGTACAACTGCAACATCTCCCTTTGCTTCCATTTCAAAACTGCAGCTGTAGAAGCCAGGCCCATGCCGGACCTAGAAAAGCCACTCTTCAGTTATAGGAGCCAAGTAAACGATCATGTGTAAAAAGTAATTGATCAATTATTTACCTTGCAGCGGAGCTTGCTAACATTGCCCCAAGGTTTCCCACTAAGCCATCTTAAGGAGCCAACACGGAAAATCCGCCTTCTCTTATCGATTGAGTAGTAATTTCTGGAGACAAACACTACATTGTTCTTTGTGTCCTTTTCAACAACATACCTGCACATGGATAAAAGAATTATCACAGCCAAAATTAAGGATCTAAAAGAATTTACACTCATCATGTAATTATAAGTTAAGCCAGGTTGTTTTCTCAACACTATTGAAGCGTTCATGTTCAGAACCTAAAGCTGTTTAATGATCTATGAGCCACTTGCAGGTAACACAAACGGTTTTAATACATCAGTGAAGAAACATACCAAGGCCCGCCAGGTAAACGCAAACCTTGCCGTTGTCCGATCGTGTAAAACCAAAATCCCCGATGGTTACCAAGAAAATCCCCAGTTTCGGCTTCCAATATAATTCCTTCCATCTCTCCTATGTGTTTACTGACAAAGTCACTGAACTTTATCTATTACATAAAACCATGTTCACATGTTTTAGAGTTCCACTAGGTAAAACTGCGATTAACCAGAAGAAAAAACTAGAAAGTGTACCTTCCCAAGGAAACATATTCCTTGTGAATCCTTTCTATCTTTATTTGGCAAATCGAATTGCGTGGCTAGTTTGCGAACTTCATCCTGTATATAAGAAAACAAAGGGAAAATAAGTACGAAAATCACCTACAAGAAATCAAAATTTATTCATGTTTCTCCACATTTTGGAATGGAGCATATGTATAGGACCAAATCTCTCCCAATTTGGAAAGATAGAACTTCCTTGAGTACCTTCTTAATACAACCAAGTGGGAAAAGCAGTCGCTTAAGCTGGGTTTGAGAGAGATGTGAGAGGAAGTAGGTCTGATCCTTCACCTGAAAATAACAAAAAAAAAAAAAAAAATACAAACTTTCTTTGTTAGAAAGAACTACAAACAAAGCAATATACCTAAGAAGTAAGTACAATGCAAACATTGAACCCAATAAGTAATGTTCACTCTATACAGTAACGACATGCTGATAAAAACCAAAAACAGTATTTTATCGGGAGTAACTACCATGTCTTGTGACAGTTCCAAAACAGATGATGAATCATTTTGGTCAGCAGGGGGATGAACCACTTTAGCATAGTGACCTGAAGCTACGTAGTCATACTTCATATCACTAATTGCATCCATGAATGCACCTGAAAATATATGGTCAATCTATAATTAATTACTCAAAAAATAGCATATTACACTGAAAGCAGAAGTCTTTTTTAATGGGCGATTACAATCCACTTATCACAAGACCTTACCAAACTTAATTCTAGTATTACACAAAACATCTGGATTAGGTGTACGTCCACAACGATACTCCTCAATAATGTAGGAAACCTGATTTTAGAGTTGGAAAATCCAATCAGAAACCCAAATTATAATTAGCATTCTAAAAAGAAGAGCATTGAAGAAAGAACTTACAACTCTTTCCCAATATTCATCTGTTAAATGCACAACCTCCAAAGGAACATCAACCTGTCAAATGACACTAGCAGCAGTAAACATCTCAAATGTTGATTTAAGAGATCTTTTTTTTTAAACGATTAAATCAAGAACACTACCTGGTCACAAACATGCTTTGCATACTTCAAATCATCTTCCCAGGGGCACTGATTCCAGAAATTCTCAAAGCCTTCCTACACATCATTGAAACATCACAACTAATATTCTAGAGAAGGCCAGACAAAACCATCAATTTCAAAATCTATAAAACCTCAATCAAAGACGCTGCTTCAATTGTAATTAGGATATGTGTATATGGTTCCAACAAGAAATTTCGAAGAAGAAGAAGAAGAAGAAGCACACCTGAAACCAGATTTTGAGATAGAAGGCGGTACAGGAGTGACCAGCGGCGTGGAGGAGACGGAGAGCGACACTGCTATCGACGCCGCCACTGAGGAGTACGGCAACACGAAGAGGCTTCTCAGGCATGGAACATGAGAGGTATTGGTCAACGATAAACGCATGGCGACTACAGTTGCGGCGGCTCGAGGAAAAGAGAGGCGTGATTGGATTAGAAGATTGAGGAGACGGCAAGAGAGAGGAAGAGGAGGAGGAGAAGAATGAGGGGATAACGCGGAAGGAAATTGAGAAAGAAGAAAGAGGAAGACGAAAGAGCGGCGGTGAAGGAGAGAGGAAGGGTTTGGCGACGGCGGAGAACATCGAAACTCGCCGGCGGAGGATATCTCCGAGTGAGCGAAGAGGGTTTATCTTATCTCCTTTTCTTATTTATATTTGTGTTTTGTGAAAAAAAGCAAAAAAAAAAAACAATTACTTAAAATAATAGGATCTTTAATCTATTTAATTTTATATATAGTATTAGTAACGGTAAATAAAATTTTAATTCGCTAAGAGTGTTTACTATGTTTAAAAAGAAAGTATATAGACAGACAATTAATGATTTTCAAGATGATCCGATTTAATTTGGTTTGTGTTGATTTTTTTAGCTAACATATAATTTGTTTCTGGTTTAGTTTGACCAATTGAAAGGAAGAAAAGAAAACAAAGGAAAGAATAGCCGTTAGCAAAAACAAAAAAGAAATTGGAAAATGAAAATAGAAGAAAAAAGGGAAATATGAAAAAAGAAAATTATTATATATTACAACAACACACTGAAGTGGAGCCTATTTGAAAAAATAAAAAAATAAAAATAAAAAATTGGAGAGATTAAGAAAAAGAAATAGCTAAACCGACAATGTAGTTTTCTAATAACCTCATCTATAAAAGAAGGCGTTCTCACTTTTTTCTCACATCATCACATAGTTTTCCTTATTTTTATTTTTCTTCATAAAGTTCCTCTCTTTCTCTACAACGGTCACTACGACTCCGAGCGTACGGTGATGGGTCGGTCACGTTCTTCCTCTAAACTCGTCTCTGTTTCTTTTTCTTTCTAATCGATCATTGGATTTTCACCTTTGTTTTTTTCTAGGGTTTGGTGGTTTCTCGCATATATAGCTTGTACTGTCTCTCCGATCGAGCGTTACGGTGGTGGTGCTGATTCTAAAACTCTGTTTTTTCCTCAACCGCGATCATTAGATTTCAATCGCTTGTTTCTTTTCTAGGGTTGGGTTTTTAATATTGCGTATCGGTTGCTTTGCGCATCAGTTGTCGTTATGTCAGGTTTTGGATGATGCGTGATTGAAGGGAAACGCTTCTTCTCCGTTCTTAACGACGTCTTAGGGGTTTTGTTCTTCTTCTTTCTAAAACTCAAGTCGCTATTT
Source organism: Camelina hispida (assembly GCA_023657505.1). Lineage (NCBI taxonomy): Eukaryota > Viridiplantae > Streptophyta > Magnoliopsida > Brassicales > Brassicaceae > Camelina > Camelina hispida. Next base: position 35,042,421 of record CP094631.1, read on the forward strand.
TTTTTTTGTTCTGAACCGATCGATCATTGGATTTTCTAGGGTTTGGTTTCTAAATTGCATAGGTTGCTTTACATATATGTTCATGCTATTTACATCTTGATGTTGTTATGTTGTTTCAGGTTTTGGATGATGAGAGTGATCATGGAGTTGATGGACACGCTTCTTCTCTGTGCTACTTCTTCAAAGGGTTTCTTCTTCCTCTTCACACACGTCGTTAATTTACTTCTTCTTTTTGTTCATGTTCCTTACGGTTTTTGCAGGTGTTTTGGAAGCCAGTTATGATATGATCATGGCGTTTTCGTCTTTTTTGTTTTGTTGGTTTAGATTTGTTGAGGATTTGATATCGGTGATGGCTTTGACTGATCGTTGTCACTCTAATTCATGATATTCTTCTAGAGTTTGTTAATTTTCTAAATTGAATCGTTCAATGCTCTTTTAATTAACTCTTCTTGTTGTCTCTGTTAATATTTTAGATTGTGGAGGAAGGAGGATGATTTGATATGATATCGGTTGCTTTGCGCATCGTTTGTCGTTATTTCAGGTTTTGGATGATGCGTGATTGAAGGGAAACGCTTCTTCTCCGTCTTCAGGGGTTTTGTTCTTCTTCTTCTTCTAAAACTCAGTCTCTGTTTATTTTGTTTTGAACCGATCGAACATTGGATTTTCTAGGGTTTGGTTTCTAAATTGCATAGGTTTGCTTTACATATATGTTCATGCTATTTACATGTTGTTATGTTGTTCCAGGTTTTGGATGATGAGAGTGATGGCTTTGATGGACACGCTTCGTCTCTGTGCTACTTCTTCAAAGGGTTTAGTTCTTCCTCTTCACACACGTCTTTTACTTCTTCTTTTTGTTCATGTTCCTTACGTTTTTTGCAGGTATTTTGGAAGCCAGTTATGATATGACCATGACTTTCTCGCAGGTTCATTGATCTAAATCCATCTCTATTTGATTCTGTATTGTCTCTTTGGTTCGGTTATTAACTTTTCGTTTTTTGTTTTGTTGGTTTAGGTTTGTTGGCTTTGATCGGTGATGGCTTTGACTGATCCTTGTCACTCTAATTCATGATATTCTTCCAGGGTTTGCTCTTCTTAACTCGGTTGGTGATGGTTTTGATGGATCGTTTTTGCTTTCTCTGCGCTACATCTTCAAGTAGTCTTTTTCGTCTTTTTATTATCTTCTTTGTTACAACCATAACTCCACCTTTGTTCTGTTTTATGTCTCAGTTTATCTTGAACTTGAAGGATGCCTTTGATCTGTCGTCGTCGTCGGATCCTGTTACCTCTTTGACGGTGTCCTTTTTCCCTTTTTGTTTGATTTTAGAGTTTTTTTTAGATCAGCTAATGTCTCTCTTTGATGCAGATCACGAGGAACCATGATTCCTAAACCGAGAACCAACATTCAGATAAGAGATCGATGATCCATAGATTCTTTCCTACACGGTTTAATTGTTCTTAAACTTTGTCGTTTTTAACTATTTTTTGGTATTCAATATGTGTTTTTAACGAGAATGTATTTCTCTTTGATGCAGATCGTGAAGGCACTGGGAGGCCTGATATGGTAAATCTAAGCCTCTGGTCTGTCATCTCTTTAAGGTTTCTTCTGTGCTACATCTTTTAATTACCATCCGTCTTCTTTACAACCACAAGCTAACTCCACCACTGTTCACTTATGTCTCAGTTTGTCTTGAAGGAGGATGCCTTTGATCTGTCGTTGCTCCCTGTTGCCTCTTTGACAGTCTCCTCTTTCCCTTTGTTATATTCTTTCTGTTCACGCAGCTCAGCTAATGTGTTTCTTTGCTTGTGTTAGACCGCGGAAGTTAAGGACCATGTTGGAGGGAAGGATGGTTTGAGAGTATATAACTTCGAGTTTCTGGTTACTTCACATCTATACTAATGGCTATTGTTGGTGAGGTATATATGTTTATTTGTACTACTGTTTTTCTAGGGTCTGGTTTTTTAAACATTGCCATCGGTTGCTTGCGTTATATATGTTCATGTGACTTTCATTGTTGATGTGTACGTATTTCAGGTTTTGGATTTAGGAGGATGCTTTTATGGGATCATCAGTGATTGGCTTTGATGGAAACGCTTCTTCTCCGTGATGTCTTCAGCGGTTTTGTTCTCTTACTAAAAAGTCTTAACACTGGGATCTGTTTAAGAATTCTGGGAATTGGGCTCTGAGGTGTTAATTGGCCCACCATAATTCTTTATTTCTTCTTTTAGGGTCCATTAGTTGATGAGACGTTGTCGTTTTGCAGCATCGTCTCCTTCCATTTCCTAGTCTGAAAACAAAACGGAACGGAGGACTCAGGAGTGACGACTGAGGAGTGAGGAGTGAGGACTGATCTGAGCTTTCGGTATTGATAAGAGGTACCTCTCCTTTGGTACTTCTTCGCTTTAATTATAGTTTTGGTTCTGTGAAACAGGTGGGCGTTGATTAATTTATTTCTCTCTCTCTCTCTCTCTCTCTCTCTCTCTCTCGTTGATGATTCAGAAATCAGAACACAATCGTCGCCAACACAAACTGGTTCTACTGATTTCATCGATGAATTTTGCTTTTCTATTTTATTTTTGGGTTACAGTTACAATTTAAAGGGTTAATTATTTTGTGAATCAGGTCAAGGAGATCATCACTGAAGGAGGTAGAGAGAGCATGTACAACTAATTCCATACATGACACCATTCTATGAGCCAACGTCCAAGAACACCTCCAGGTTTTGTTTCATATTATCCTTCACTTATGTATGATTTTGTGTTATTTTATGTTCCTTGTGTTGCTTTGAAATTTGTTAATGATCAGTGTTTCTCTTCATATTAAATTTTGAAAACATTTTCCTTAATTAACTGGGAATTTTATTGTTGTAGGGACCTGAGATGAAGTGGAATTGATAATGATGCTTGTTGTTCCTGTTCTCGTAGTGTCACCACATTCTTGTAGGTTATATTTTACTATGTGAATTCATTATCTTCATACAGTTGGTACCTATATGTGTGTGTTTTGATTGCATATCCACAGGCTGACATCATTGTTCGTGGTTCTGCTGGTTTGCCTTGAAGGTCTTAGACCAAGTCTTCCCAAAGGTACACTCTCTTCTTATTGACATTAGTGTAGTCATTCCATCACTGATCGATTGGTGATGGTTCCTCATGATCTTTTTTGTCTTTTCTTGACATTAGTGTATTATTCTTCCTCTTAACCGATTTTTGTTTTGTTCTTTCTATATAAGTGAAAAACAGCTCTCTCTCTCTCTTTGTTTGCAGATCATGAGGAACCAGAATTACTGTGTGGGAGGTTCGAAGAGAAAGAATCATTGTGGGAGTGCGTTTGATTTCTGAGTTTTAACTTTCAGGTTACCTCATATCTATGCACCTTTTGGCTTATAGCATATCAGTTGTTTTATTTAATATTGGCTAGTGTTGGTCCTTTGTTTCTTGTGTTTCCCAGATGATGTTCTTGCTGAGTACACACATTCAGATGAGAGATCGATGATCCACAGATTCTTTCCTACACGTTTTTGTTCTTAGACTTTGTCTTTTGTAACTGGTTTTTGTATTCAATGTCTTTTTAACGAAAACATCTCTTCTCTGTTGCAGATTATGGAGGCACCAGGGGGACTGATATGACAAATCTTTCTTCTGGTCTGTTATATTTTTATGTTTCTTGGTGCTACATCTTTTTATAACCATTGTCGTCATTACAACCACAAGTTGACCGTTGTTCTGTTATGTCTCACTTTATCTGTCGTTGCTCCATGTTACCTCTTTCACGGTCTCTTCTTTCCCTTTTGTTATATTATACTGTTCACATACAAGCTAATGTTTTTCTTTGCTTGCGTTAGATCGTGGAGGTTCAAGGCCTTCTTGGTGGGAAGGATGGTTGGCTCATAACTTCGAGTTTCTGGTTACTTCACATATATCTTGCTTGTTTTTTTAATTAACTAATGGCTATTGTTTCTTGACCTTTGTGTTTGTTTTTCAGAAATCACTTCACTTTGCAGATGTAAGATATGTCTTGCAAACGAGTTTGTTCTTCTATCTTATCCTCCCATGCAAAAGGCTCGACAAATTCAGGTATTCATTCCGTTTTCCCTCCCAAATCTGTTGCAATCAATTTGTTTTAATATTACTTATTTCGGGTTCCTGAGATTTGGACTCTGCCATTGGGGAGTCTTCAACATTATTTTGCTATGTAATTGAAAATTTCAGTTAACAGTAATGTCGCTGATCTTCCCTATCTTCCTAGTGAAGTTGGCATGTATGTTTTACTTTTAAGCCCAAGACCCTTTATTTTTGTGGAGGAGGATGCTTTGATCGGCTGGTGATGCTTTTGATGGATCGTTTTTGTCTTCAGTGCGCTACATCTTCAGGTAGTCTTCTTCCTCTTAACTGATTTTTTCTAGGGTTTGGTTTCTAAATTGCATAGGTAGCTTTATGTTGTGGTGTGTGTAGATTACTTGTTGCACCTTGTAGTCATAAAACGGCAAGTCTGCCACAATGAACTTTCACTTTTCTAAATTGCTTGGGTGGTCTTTTCTTATTTACTCGTCTGTTTTCTTGTTGATTAAGATTGTGGAAGATGCTATAAATATTGATCGGTGATAGCTTTGATTGATTGAGATTGTGTCACACGTTTTCTCCTTTGCCGGTGTCCTTTCTCCCAAATTCAGTTCCTAAGTAGATTGTTTTTTTCTGTAAGTGGATACAGATCGTGGACGCAATGGGATTTTTATGTTGATTATCTTGAGTTGAATGTATCTTCTCGCCTATTATCTTTTTGTTTCTTCTGATTTCTCTGTGCTGCATCGTTTCTTTTGGTTATTCCCCCGAATAAACAGCCAGTTATATCAACATTTACCTCTGTTATATTCGGTCTCAGTTGATCTTTGATCTCTCGGCATTCCATGTTACCTCTTTGCCGGTTTCTTATTCCTCTCTGTTTCCTTATCAGGTTTTGGATGATGCGTGATAGAAGGGAAACCCTTCTTCTCCGTGCTAACGACGTCTTCAGGGGTTTTGTTCTTCTTCTTCTAAAACTCAGTCTCTGTTTGTTTTTTATGAACGGATCATTGGATTTTCTAGGTTTGGTTTCTAAATTAATATTGCATGCTATTTACATGTGATGTTGTTATGTTGTTTCAGGTTTTGGATGATGAGAGTGATCATGGTTTTGATGGACACGCTTCTTCTCTGTGCTACTTCTTCAAAGGGTTTTCTTCTTCCTCTTCACAAACGTTTTTAATTTACTTCTTCTTTAATTTTGTTTATGTTCCGTACCTTTGTTTTCTTCGTTTTTTTGCAGGTGTTTTGGAAGCCAGTTATGATATGATCATGGCGTTCTCGCAGGTTTCTTGATCTAAACCCATCTCTATTTGATTCTGTAGTGTCTCTTTGGTTCGGTGGTTTTTTTCTAATTACATGTCATTAACTTTTTGTTTTTTTTGTTTTGTTGGTTTAGATTTGTGGAGGCTTTGATCGGTGATAGCTTTGTTCGTTGTCACTCTAATTCATGTTATTCTTCTAGGGTTTTGTTTGTAAATTGAATCGTTCAATGTTTTATTTATTATGTTCATGCACTCTTCTTGGCTCTGTTAATTTCAGATTGTGGAGGAAGGAAGTTACTTTGATCGGTTGGTGATGGTTTTGATGGATCGTTTATGTCTTCTCTGCGATGTCTTTAGGTAGTCTTCTTCCTCTTAACCGATTTTGTTTTTAATAACTTTTCTATACAAACTATAAAGTGAAAAAAACATCTCTTTTCTCTTTGTTGCGGATCATGAGGCACCAGGTGGGAGGTTCGAAGAGAATAAAAACATTATGGGAAGTGCGTATGATTTTAACTTTCAGGTTACCTCACATCTATAACACGTTTTTGCCTATGAGTTGTTTTTATTTATTATTTACTCTTGTTTGGTCCTCTGTTTCTTGTGTTCCCCAGATGATGTTATTGCTGTGTACACACATTCAGATGAGAGATGGATTCACAAATTCTTTCATACATGTGTTTGTTCCTCCTAAACTTTGTCCCTTTTTTTAATTATTGTTTAATGTCTTTTTAATGAACATATCTCTCTCTTTGATGCAGATCATGGAGGCACAGCGGGACTAATATGATAAACTTCGTACCTTTATGTGTGTGTTTTGATTTCATATCCACAGGCTGACATCAGTGCTCGTGGTTATGCTGGTTGGAACTTTACGTTTGCCTTGAAGGTCTTCCCAAAGGTACACTCTGATTTGATAAATCTTCACTATAACAACCATAACTTAACCTTTGTTTTGTTATGTCGCAGTTTATTTTGAACATGAATGATGCCTTTGATCTGCCGTCGTCGTCATCGGTTCCTGTTGTCTCTTTGACGGCACCCTCTTTCCCTTTTATCTTATTTTAGTGTTGTTTTTAGATCAGCTAATGTCTCTCTTTGATGCAGATAACGAGGATCCAGGATTCCTAAATAGAGAATCAACATTCAGATTAGAGATCGATGATCCACAAATTCTTTTAATTATTCTTAAACTTTGTCCTTTTTAACTATTTTTTGGTATTCAATATGTGTTTTTAACGAGAATGTATTTCTCTTTGATGCAGATCGTGAAGGCACTGGGAGGACTGATATGGTAAATCTAAGCCTCGGGTCTGTCATCTCTTTAAGGTTTCTTCTGTGCTACATCTTTTAATTATCATCCATCTTCTTTACAACCACAAGCTAACCTTTGTTATGTTATGTCTCAGTTTATGTTGAAGGAGGATGCCTTTGATCTATCGTTGCTCCCCCTGTTGGCTCTTTGACAGTCTCCTCTTTCCCTTTGTTATATTCTTACTGTTCACAAAGCTCAGCTAATGTTTTTCTTTGCTTGTGTTAGATCGTGGTTTGAGAGTATATAACTTCGAGTTTTCTGGTTACTTCACATTTATACTAATGGGTAATGGATATTGTTGGTGAGGTATATATGTTCATCTTTACTAATGTTTTTCTAGGGGTTTGGTTTTTTAAAATATTGCATAGGTTGCTTGCTTTATAAATATGTTCATGTGATTTTTCATTGTTGTTTTGTACTTATTTCAGGTTTTGGATTTAGGAGGATGCTTTTATGGGATCATCAGTGATTGGCTTTGATGGAAACGCTTCTTCTCCGTGATGTCTTCAGCGGTTTTGTTCTTACTCATAAGTGTTTACACAGGGCTCTGTTTAAAAATTCTGGGAATTGGGCTCTGGGGTTAATTTGGCCCACCATAATTCTTTATTTCTTCTTTTAGGGTCCATTAGTTGATGAGACGTTGTCGTTTTGGAGTATCGTCTCCTTCCATTCCATCCCCCTTGTCTGAAAACAAAACGGAGCGGAGGACTTGAGGAGTGAAGACTGATCTGAGCTTTCGGTATTGATAAGAGGTTTGTTCTCAGACCTCTCTTTTATGGCCAAAATCTTCTTCTCTTCTCCATTGACTATCATCTGATGATTTTGTCCTTTCTCTCTCTCTCAAGTTCCGAGCCCAACACTGTAGTCAAGTAATGTCCAAGGAGATGGTCCTTGTTAGCCTTCTTCAATCGGGCTCTTACTTAAGCTCCTCTCTAAACCAGATGTTTGCTTTTTTTATTCATCTTCGCATATAATTTGGTCTCTTTCCTCTCTTCACCATCGTTGTTTTTGCTTGTTGGTTTGGTCTAACTTCCTTTTTTATCTGGTGTTTCAGGATATCCGGTTCTTGGTGTGGGGTTTTACGGCATCTTTGGCCAAAGTGTCGGGATCACAGGTTATGCTTTTTAATGGTTGTTACTTTGGCGTTTGATTGAGCTTAATCCAGGTTATGCAACTGAATTCTATATTCTTTCTTCTTGATGAATTCAGATATGGTGCAAGTGAGGATGGGAGGACCTTGTTGTTTCCATGACGTATTTCTCTTTAACTACTCTCAACTTATTACTTATTTGACTGATTCTAGATGGTTTTTTCCTAAAAAAATTCATGTGTTGATTGATGATTGTCTCACTAATTGCAGGGAAAGGAGTGTCACAAACATAGCTGCTAGCTAGCTCTACCAAGACCATGAGCAACGTCCAAGAAGAACCACTCCAGGTTTTGTTTCAATCATGGTTAAGTTCAACTGCTATTTTTTAGCCATTCTTATATGTTATTTCAGGATAAAAGATCCGTGTTAGAACCAAGTAGCTACAACAAACAAAGCAAGCTCAGCAAATAACAATTTACTCCTACCTACCAAAGCACAGAGGTCAACAACAAGGCCAGGTTCTATATCTTTCTTTGTGAGATTGTTAAGTGAGATCATGAGAGGCTATTCTAATTCTTTTTTATCTTCTTCTTGTTCATTCAACAATAATCTTCAGGATGCGGACGTCTGAGCAGATTAGCTAGTATGCTGACTTATCTCCGGGATGCAGACGTCTGAGCAGATTAAAACTGATTCTATTGGATTGATGGTGTTTGACCAAGTACAGGTTTACAGACCGTGGCGAGTTTTGTCAAGAACCACCCGTGGCCTAACGTTGATGCTTTTAGCGAAGTGCTGAGAAACTATTATCGTCTAACCGAAAGAAAGGTACAAAACTGTATCGTTATCACTTAAGCATGACTAACCACAGGCCTTGTTTTGCTGAATCTTGGTTATAATTAATAGAGTGACCTTTTCTTTCAGATTTAGATACTACTACACTGTGCTTTTTGGCTGTCTCAAGGAATCTCGTCATCTGCTCACAGGTACATCTACACAGACATACTTTCGCGCTATTGACAATTCTCTTTGAATAAACCCACACTCATCTTTGTGATGCTGTTTTCTCTTTCTCTTTTCAGCTGATATGGGACCGGGCTCTTGGACTGCCACTAGAGCGGCCAAAGAGTGTAAACATGCCCTCCCAAAGGTGAAACTTTGCAACTTCGTGGGGCTCTTAAAGCTCCTCTACATCTCTCAGAGTGAGTCTGTTTCAGCTCTTCAAAAAATATTGTCCTTGGTTCCAGCCCAACAAATTTGAGAGATAAGAGACGGAGAGAGATTGTTCTAATGGCGACAAGAGAGCAACATGATGATGGTTCGAATCTGCTACTCAACAGAATCCGTGATTTGTGAGTCGAATTTGCTTTTTAAATTTGTTCTAGTTTCTTTATTTTTGATCGAGACTGAAATTTTGGGTTTAATATGTTTCTGGTATGGGTTTCTGGAGCTTCGAACCTCCAATCCATGGGTTCCTTATCCCAGATAGAGTATCTATCTATGGTCCAATATTACTCAGTCAGGGTTTGTTCTCAGACCTTTATTTTATGGCCAGATCCTCTTCTCTTCTCCATTGGCTATCACCTGATGATTTTGTTTGCTCTCTCTCTCTCATAGGTTCCGAGCCAATACTGCAGTCAAGCAATGGCCAAGGAGATGGCCTTGTTAGCCTTTTTCAATCGGGCTCTACTTAAGCTCCTCTCTAAAACAGAGGTTTGCTTTTTTTATACATCTTCGCATATAATTTGGTCTCATTCCTCCTCACTTCACCACCATCAATTGGTCTAACTTCCTTTTTTATTTGGTGTTTCAGGATATACATGCTCTTTGGCAACTTCTCGTCCAAATCGTGGGAATCACAGGTTATGCAACTTTTGCTTTTTAATGGTTTTTATTTTAATTGTTAAGTTGTCTCTTCCTACTTTCACGTTTGATTGAGCTTAATTCTGGTTATGCAACTTAATTTCATATTTTTTTCTTCTTGATTGATTCATGTATGGTGCAAGTGAGGATGGGAGGACCTTGTTGTTTTCATGGCGTATTTCTCTTTAACTACTCTCATCTTTTTACTTATTTGACTGATTCTATATGGTTTTTTTTTTTTTTAATTTCACGTGTTGATTAATTGTCTCACTAATTGCAGGGAAACGAGTGTCACAAACATAGCTGTTAGCTCTACTGATCAATGAATGAGACCATGAGTAACGTCCAAGAAGAAGAAGAACCCCTGAAGGTTTTGTTTCAAATCATCCATCACTAGTGTTTAAGTTCAACTACTTCTTTTAACCATTCTTGTTATTGTTGGATAAAGTGCCGTGTTGGAACCAGTAGCTAAAACGCAAAGCAAGCCTCAGGAAATAACAAGTTACTCCTACTGAAGCAAGCACAGAGGTAAACAAACTTCTGCTTTTCTTAGCCTTAGGGTTGATGATGACCCAAACAATAACAACATCAATAGTATAATCATCCTCACTCATCTTCACCATCATGCAAGTACAGTTCCTGTTAGACAATTTGATAAACGAACGATCACCTTCTCTTCTTTTTTCTTATCTTGTCTTCTAACTCTTGAGTATCGTTGATGAATTAGCTGGATATTGTGCTAAGTGAGTATCGGAGGAGGATGGACGTTATTTGTTTCTATGACGTTTCTTCGTCTTCTTCAACTCTTATCTAACTTGATCGAGCAAGTAAAGGTATAACAATTCTAGGGTTTTTTATTAAGGGATTTTCTCTTTGGCTATTTCTATTAGAATTTCAAATTAGCATCTGATGGTTCTGCTTCTTGTTCTCTTTTTGCAGATCGTGAAGAAACTGATTCGATTGGATTGATGGTGTTAGACCAAGTACAGGTTTACAGACCATGGCGAGTTTCGTCAAGAATTTGTTCTAGTTTCTTTATTTTTGATCGAGACTGAGAGTTTGGGTTTAGTGTGTTTCTGTAGGTATTGAGAATTTAGGGTTCTTGGAGCTTCGAACCTGAAAGCCATGGGTTCTTTATCCTAGATAGAGTAGCTATCTATGGTCCAATATTACTCGGTCAGAGTTTGTTCTCAGACCTCTATTTTATGGCCAGATCCTCTTCTCTTCTCCATTGGCTATCACCTAATGATTTTGTTTGCTCTCTCTCTCATAGGTTCCGAGCCAACACTGCAGTCAAGCAATGGCCAAGGAGATGGCCTTGTTAGCCTTCAATCGTGCTCTTAACCAGAGGTTTGCTTTTTACATCTTTGCAAATAATTTGGTCTCATTCCTCACTTCACCACCATCGTTGTTGTTTCTTGTTCGATTGGTCTGACTTATTTTTTCATCGATTGGTTCTACTGATTTTATTGATGAATTTGCTTCTTTTTTTTCCTTAAGTTGTTGTTGTTGTTGGTTTTCTTTTCTTTTATTTTTGGTTACAATTACAATTTAAAGGTTTAATTATTTTGTGAATCAGTTCAAGGAGATCACTGAAGGAGGTAGAGAGCATGTACAACTAATTCCATAAATGACACCATTCTATGAGCCAACGTCCAAGAAGCAGGAGAAGAACACCTCCAGGTTTTGTTTCATATCATCCTTCACTTATGTGTGATTTTGTGTTATTATTTGTTCCTTGTGTTGCTTTGAAATTTGTTAATGATCAGTGTTTCTCTTCATATTAAATTTTGAAAACAATTTGCTTAACTGGGAATTTTATTGTTGTAGGGACCTGAGACGAAGTGAAATTGATGATGATGTTCTTATTCTCGTAGTGTCACCACATTGCTATAGGTATGTCTAATTTAGCCTTATTTTATGATGTCAAACTATTTTTCTATGTGAATTCATTATCTTCACAAAGTTGGTACCTTTGTGTGTGTGTTTTGATTGCATATCCACAGGCTGACATCCTTGTTCGTGGTTATGTTGGTTTGCCTTGAAGGTCTTAGACCATCCCAAAGGTACACTCTCTTCTTATTGACATTGTTGTAGTCATTCCATCACTGATCGATTGGTGATGGTTTTATTTGATGGATCTTTTTGGTCTTTTCTTGGCTACATCTTCAGGTAGTATTATTCTTCCTCTAAACCGATTTTTGTTTTGTTCATTCTATATAAGTGAAAAAACAGCTCTCTCTTTGTTCCAGATCATGAGGAACCAAGATTACTGTGTGGGAGGTTCAAAGAGGAAGAAAAATCATTGTGGGAGTGCGTTGATTTCTGAGTTTAGCACCTTTTGTTTTATAGCATATCAGTTGTTTTATTTAATATTGGCTAGTGTTGGTCCTTTTTTTATTGTGTTTCCCAGATGATGTTCTTGCTATGTACGCACATTCAGATGAGAGATCGATGATCCACAGATTCTTTCCTACACGTTTTTGTTCTTAGACTTTGTCTTTTGTAACTGGTTTTTGTATTCAGTGTCTTTTTAACGAAAACATCTCTTCTCTGTTGCAGATCATATGGAGGCACCAGGGGGGACTGATATGACAAATCTTTCTTCTGGTCTGTTATATTTTTATGTTTCTTGGTGCTACATCTTTTTATAACCATTGTCGTCATTACAACCACAAGTTGACCGTTGTTCTGTTATGTCTCACTTTATCTGTCGTTGCTCCATGTTACCTCTTTCACGGTCTCTTCTTTCCCTTTATTATACTTTACTGTTTACATATATAAGGTAATGTTTTTCTTTGCTTGTGTTAGATCGTGGAGGTTCAAGGCCTTATTGGAGGGAAGGATGGTTTGCGTATAACTTCACATATATCTTGCTTGTTTTTTTAATTAACTAACGGCTATTGTTTCTTGACCTTTGTGTTTGTTCTTTAGGTATTCATTCCGTTTTCCCTCCCAAATCTGTTGCAATCAGTTTGTTTTAATACTACTCCATGATTTATTTCTGGTTCCTGAGATTTGGACTGTGCCATTGGGAAGTCTTCAACATTACTTTGCTATGTTATTGAAATTTTCAGTTAACAGTAATGTCGCTGATCTTCCTAGTGTGGCATGTATGTTTTACTTTTGAGCCCTTGACCCTACATTTTAGTGGAGGAGGATGCTTTGATCTGCTGGTGATGGTTTTGATGGATAGTTTTTGTCTTCAGAGCGCTACATCTTCAGGTAGTCTTCTTCCTCTTAACTGATTTTTTCTAGGGTTTGGTTTCTAAATTGCATAGGTAGCTTTATATTTGTCCATTTTATTTACTTGTGGTATGTTGTTTCAGGTTTTGGATGATGCTTTTATCGATGAGAGTGATGGCTTTGATGGACACGCTTCTTCTCTGTGCTACTTCTTCACAGGGTTTTGTTCTTCCTCTTAACACGTCTTTTACTTCTTTTTTTGTTTTGTTTGTTCCTTACGTTTCTTTCTTCATTTTGCAGGTCTTTTGGAAGCATACCATGATCCAATCATCACGTTTCTAATCCATGATATTGTCTTCAAGTGTTCTCATGGGTTCCTTGCTCTAAACTCACCTCTATTTGCTTCTTTATTGTCACTTTGGTTCGGTGGTTTTGTTTTATCTGCTAGTTACATAATGTCGTTTTTGTTTTGCTGGTTTAGATTTGTGGAGGATGATCCTGCGATTGATCGGTGATGGCTTTGTCTGATCGTTGTCAATCTCTTACTCATGTTGCTCTTCTAGAGTTTGGTTTCTAAATTGATCATTCAAGGCTTTTTTATTGTGGAGGAGGATGCTTTGATCGGTTGGCGACAGTGTTGATGGCTTGTATTTGTCCACTCTCGCTACATCTTCAGGTAGTCTTCTTCCACTTAACCGATTCTTTCTGTTTCTTTCTATATAAAGGGAAAAAACATCTCTGTCTCTCTTTGATGCAGATCATGAGGATTTGGATTACTGTGTGGGAGGTTCAAAGTGAAAAAACAAACATTGTGGGAGCGTTTGATTTCTGAGTTTAACTTTCAGGTTGCCTCACATCTTTACACCTTTTTGCCTATCAGTTGTTTTATTCAATATTGGCTATATTTTTACTATTCACAGTGTGATAAGCTAATGTTTTTCTTTGCTTGTGTTAGGTCGTGGAATGTCGAGAATGTGAAGGAGGTACGTAGTTCCATTTTGTTAACTTTCAATCTACAGTATTCTCTGTTACCTCGTTGGTGGTTTTTCTCTTTTCTTTGGAGGTATGGTCATTTTTTTCTTCCCCTTTTCTCTTTTTCTCTTTCTGATTTCATGATTTGCATTTTTCTACCGTTTAAATGCTAATCACTTCTGTTTGGGATGGTGCTTCTCTTTCTATGTGAATTTGAATGATGCAAGTAGATGTTCTGTTTAGACTTGTTTGCCTAGTTTCCTTTCAAGTCTACAAGTTGTCTCAACAAGGCTGACTGAACTTGGGGATTCCATCTTTTTCGGTTTATTTGTCTTGACGCCTTTGTCTGTCTGTCATTTCTTCTGATTGTTATTTGATTACTGTGTATTTTTAAGCTTTAATTTCCTCATTAGTTGCTGATTTCAATTGGTATGTTTCATTTTTTTTTGGTTATTAATTATCTTGTGTGTGTCTTCCAGCTTGATTTCTTTCATCCATCACTTGACTCTAATCTTTTGCAGTCTACAAGCAGTCAGATGAAAGATGACCATAAGTTCTTTTGTTATATGGGTTTGTACTTGTTTTTTTTACCTTTATAAGATAAATGTCTACTAACGTAGTTTTTTGTCTTGAATATCTTGGAGTCTTTGACGACTTTTCTAGTCTGAGCTCATCTAGTGCAGACAGCTAGACATGTTGATTCATGAGTCATGACTCATGACCGTTGTTAACAACCAGTGAGGTGGCTTTTATGTTGTGGTGTGTGAAGATTACTTGTTGCACCTTGTAGTCATAAAACGGCAAGTCTGCCACAATGAACTTTCACTTTTCTAAATTGCTTAGGTGGTCTTTTCTTATTTACTCGTCTGTTTTCGTGTTGATTAAGATTGTGGATCAGTGATGGCTTTGATTGATTGAGATTGTTACACACGTTTTCTCTTTTGCCGGTGTCCTTTTTCCCAAATTCAGTTCCCAAGTAGATTGTTTTTTTCTGTATGTTGATACATATCGTGGAGGCAATGGGATTTCTATGTTGAGTTGAATGTATCTTCTCGCCTATCATCTTTTGGTTTTTTCTGATTTCTCTGTGCTGCATCTTTTTTTGTTTTTTTCCCCGAATAACACAACTGCCTGTTATATCAACAATTACCTCTGTTTTATTCGGTCTCAGTTGATCTTTGATCTCTCGGCATTCCATGTTACCTCTTTGGTTTAGGGTCTATCTGTAATTTTCTCAATTGGTATGTTCCATTTTTTTTATTACTCTTCTGTGTGTCTTCCAGCTGGATTTTTGTATGTCTACTAACGTGGTTTTTGTATTGAATATATTGGAGTCTTTTAGGATTGTTCTAGTATGAGCTCATCTTATGCAAAAAGCTAGACATATTCTTGTTACACAGGTTCAGGTTAACAGTAAGATTTGGACAGTGCCATTGGGAAGTCTTCAACATTATTTTGTCATGTTATATGCTTATGATTGTGTTTATTATTTTTTTAATGTGAAATGTTTAATCCTACTCTCATATGCTTTTGATGGTGGTTTAGATGCTAATCACTTCTGTTTGGGATGGTGTTTTCTCTTTCTTTGTGAATTCATTATCTTCGTACATGAATTTATATTATGCAAGTAAAACTTCTATTTGGACTTGTTTGCCTAGATTCCTTTCAAGTCTACAAGTTGTCTCAACAGGGATGAACTTGGGGTTCCATCTTTGGTTGTTCAGGTGTAATGAGCGTCTCTTTCCTGGGTTAGATTCTTGGTATTTAAGAGAAGTAAGCTGTGAGTTCCTCACTGGTTGCCTCTAGGATTGATCTCAACTGGTATGTTTCATTTTTGTTAATTGTTTTCTCCTTTGTATGTCTAATTGTATTTTCCCATGATTTCTTCATCAATCAGTTTACTATGATTAATTTGCAGTCTACTCACAATGAGATGAAAGATGATCATTTCTATTTGGACTTGTTTGCCTAGATTCCTTTCAAGTCTACAAGTTGTCTCAACAGGATGAACTTGGGGTTCCATCTTTGGTTGTTCAGGTGTAATGAGCGTCTCTTTCCTGGGTTAGATTCTTGGTATTTAAGAGAAGTAAGCTGTGAGTTCCTCACTGGTTGCCTCTAGGATTGATCTCAACTGGTATGTTTCATTTTTGTTAATTGTTTTCTCCTTTGTATGTCTAATTGTATTTTCCCATGATTTCTTCATCAATCAGTTTACTATGATTAATTTGCAGTCTACTCACAATGAGATGAAAGATGATCATTTCTATTTGGACTTGTTTGCCTAGATTCCTTTCAAGTCTACAAGTTGTCTCAACAGGATGAACTTGGGGTTCCATCTTTGGTTGTTCAGGTGTAATGAGCGTCTCTTTCCTGGGTTAGATTCTTGGTATTTAAGAGAAGTAAGCTGTGAGTTCCTCACTGGTTGCCTCTAGGATTGATCTCAACTGGTATGTTTCATTTTTGTTAATTGTTTTCTCCTTTGTATGTCTAATTGTATTTTCCCATGATTTCTTCATCAATCAGTTTACTATGATTAATTTGCAGTCTACTCACAATGAGATGAAAGATGATCATTTCTATTTGGACTTGTTTGCCTAGATTCCTTTCAAGTCTACAAGTTGTCTCAACAGGGATGAACTTGGGGTTCCATCTTTGGTTGTTCAGGTGTAATGAGCGTCTCTTTCCTGGGTTAGATTCTTGGTATTTAAGAGAAGTAAGCTGTGAGTTCCTCACTGGTTGCCTCTAGGATTGATCTCAACTGGTATGTTTCATTTTTGTTAATTGTTTTCTCCTTTGTATGTCTAATTGTATTTTCCCATGATTTCTTCATCAATCAGTTTACTATGATTAATTTGCAGTCTACTCACAATGAGATGAAAGATGATCATTTCTATTTGGACTTGTTTGCCTAGATTCCTTTCAAGTCTACAAGTTGTCTCAACAGGGATGAACTTGGGGTTCCATCTTTGGTTGTTCAGGTGTAATGAGCGTCTCTTTCCTGGGTTAGATTCTTGGTATTTAAGAGAAGTAAGCTGTGAGTTCCTCACTGGTTGCCTCTAGGATTGATCTCAACTGGTATGTTTCATTTTTGTTAATTGTTTTCTCCTTTGTATGTCTAATTGTATTTTCCCATGATTTCTTCATCAATCAGTTTACTATGATTAATTTGCAGTCTACTCACAATGAGATGAAAGATGATCATTACATCCTTTTAAAATGGGTTTGTACTTATTTTCTGTCTTTTTCATGATGGATGTGTTTACTTAAGTAGAGGTTTTGCATTGAACATCTTCAAGTTTTTCAGGTTTTCAGGTTTTCATTCCTTCTTAGATCTTCTGCTATCTGTTGATTTATATATATTGCCTGCATTTTGAAGTGTAATGTTCCTCATCTACCTCCTTCACATTTCTGCTTATGCCTGATTCTTTTGTTAAGTCTTTTTCATAGATATTTCAGGTTACTACTTGGTTTCTTCCTTGTTTAACCATTTTGGTGTGCTACATCTATTCCTAGTTTTTTTTTTTAAATCTCAATTTTACATGCTTGTGATGGTAGCTAATCTATTTATGAATTGATTCCCATCATAATAGGTATGTTGAGTATGTGAAGGAGCCAGACTCCCTTTTTGATTTTTTGGCATCGAAGATTGAATTAGTATTTATAGATGTGGTTTTTTTTCTTCACTTCTTCTGTTTTGGTCACCACTATATTTGAGGGATATGTGCTCAGCTTTCCTTCCTTGTAGTCGCAGTTTTGGATTCCTGCGTGTAGATCGTTGGGTAACAATAGTCCTGCCTTTCAGAAGTCTAGTAAACTTGTATATTGAGATATAGACGATACTCGTTTCGTATCCCTTACCTTGTACTTGATATTAAGAGAAGAGAATGTGTCTTCTGTAGTAGCTGCCCCTATCCGTTTGTGTCTTTCTACAGCTTATGTGTGAGATCCTTCTTTAAAAACAAACAGAGGAGGCAGACAGACTATGAAGAATTTACAAACAGGTTTCAGAACTTCAATAGGAGGGATTGCGAGTGGCAATCTGTTGTTATTTTTTGCCTCAGAGTTCATCGTTGTAGCATTGTTGATTTTTAATCTCTTCTAAACTGGTAGCAATCAAATGCAGCAGACAATATAACAACCCCAAACTGAACATAATACTCTATTTTTTACAGCTCAAAGGCAGTGTCAAAATTACAAATCATTGATGTGTTGACTAAAATTTAACTCCATAATCACTTAGTTTCCTTAAAAATTCAACAAATATTTATAGATTTTATGACGAAAGAGAAACTTGTTTGAATAGATTTCCGGTTTAGCTTAACCTTTGGTATATACTATTTGGTGTTTCTGATTAGTAAATTCTCAATTAATCTTCCTTTCATTGAAACTTTTGTTCATGGATCTATCGACTTCGCCTGTTATTTAATTGAAATACTTGGACCTATATATGGATTCGACCAAGACCGGGTTTGTAAAAGAACTGGCTAATATCAAGACACCTGGACTGACCGTGGAAATTGTGAGACCGCTTATCACTAGTTTTGGTTGGTTCGTTTGGTTGATTCAAGAACCCATGGCTCTGTTTCAAGAAAAGCTGTCACTATCCTCAAGTTATTCGTCGTTTCATTCTCTTCCGAAAATACTCGTTCCCAAGCATCTTAGTAGCAGAGTCGCCGTGACAAGGTCCCGTTCGATTTGCAGAGCTTCGTAGCAAGAGGTTTTGTGGTTCAATTTTATCTTCTCACTTGTTATCATCATCCTCGGTTTTTTTAAAAACCTTTTCTTGCTTTTTTTAGCTCGCCGGAGTATTGGTATTCTCGGCGATACCGTTCACGGCGGTTAAAGCAATCGCGAACAGCTCATTGGGAGAATCTCTGCGGCGAAGATTGGAAGAGAAAAAGAAAGAAGCCGTTGAGAATTCTTCAAGATTCAAAGCTAAAGCTCAGAAGGCTAGTCAGTAGCATGACCAAGAAGAGGACGCCTGAAATTTTTTTTCACCAGGGAGAAACGTTGGACTACCTGGGCATTCCAGGGCTGCACTTAGCTGGAAGCCAAGGTGTCATTGTAATCGCCATTTGTCAAGTACTATTGATGGTAACACATTTGAGACATCAAACACGCATTTGCTTCACCTCATACATTCCCTTAACTAAAGCCTTAACGCATACAGGTAGGACCGGAATACGCAAGATACTGTGGCATTGAGGCGTTAGAGCCACTGGGTATATACTTGCCAGGGGACATAAACTATCGCGGAGGGACGCTTTTTGATCCCTTGAACCTCTCTGAGGACCGGTAGCTTTTGAAGATCTTAAGGTTAAAGAGATTAAAAACGGGAGACTAGCTATGGTCGCGTGGCTTGGATTCTATTCCCAGGCTGCTTTCACTGGAAAAGGTCCTGTACAAAATCTTGTTGACTATGTCTCTGATCCCTTACATAACAATCTGGTAGCCATGCTTCTTCAGACATAAAGAGTCTACTTTGTATGTACATATGTCAAAAAAGACAATGCGTGAATATGTTTAATACCATATGTTACTTAGTACATGAAGAGTAATTCACTTTATATTATAAGTATAACTATAAACAACACTTTTCCTTTTTCTAAATACTAAATCCTGTAATTGGCAACTTGAGGAATTTGAAAAAGAACAATCAATATAATGGTATAGTGTGTTGATATATTAATGTTCATAAGACGACGATATACGTGTTCCGGTACTGTGGATTGTGAAACGAGTGATCACTAGTATAATGGGATATTTTTATTCCCTCTTTTGTAAGTTGAAGCGCATCGTTATCACTTGTTACAACTATATACTGTAAACACGTTTTATATATGGGTATAGTGTCTTATTAAATTGGGGAATTGGAGTCCAAAGAAAAGGAAGATGATGATGACTCACGAGTCATGATCATGACCAAGACATTCTATTAGTTTTTTTTTTATGCTCTTTGCAACTCACTCGATATCAAACCTATGTAGAATTTAACTAATGTTTTTCCTTTTAAAAGTTTCAAGATTCTATTATTCTATAATTAATTTGTACATTACACACTTTACAAAAAAAAACTGTACATGATATTATTGGTTAATATAGTGGAAAACTGTTGTACCCTCGTAGGTAATGCGTAATGACTGCGTGCAGTGAACCATTCTCTAAAAGTCCAATAAAGAATTATCAACTATTGTGTACGATTATACTCAATTTTTTTTTGTCCGATAATATATATTTAATACTTTCTTTTTAGATGTACTACTTTCTTATGTAAAAATACATTCAAATGAAGTAAATTCCTATATTTTGTTTCTGTAATGAAGGTTTCTAGATATTAAATTAGCGGACTAACTTAAATCGCATTTGTCTTACAGGCTTTTTTTTTTTTTTATTGCTTCTGATGTGTTGTTGTCTTTGAACAGCTTTCACCATCCCAATGTATTAATTCGTAGAGTATTCATGTATGCATTGATTTGTAAGAAACAAAAATCGATGAGATTGAAGATGTATTGAATGGCTGAAGTAGTGTCTGTGTGATTCAAGACATGATACAAGATTGTTGGTGTTTTATGTGTGTGAGAAGTTTCTAGAAGGTTTGAGAAGACAATATTGAAGGACGGTTTGAGGATATATTGAAGAGGAAAACTACTATTTCTTTGGTTGAGTAAATTGGAGTTTTACAAGGAAAAGGAAAATAGCAAAAAGGAAAAAGTCTTTTTCTTATGAAATTTGGAAATCTTCTCCTATTGTGATTAGGAAGTCTTGATGGGTATATAAGGAGGTGTTGGGCACGTCCTAGAGAAGCAAGAGAGCTGAGGCATAAAGGTTAGAATCCTAGAGAGCTTTCTGTTGGTGTGCGGCTTAGTTTCGCGGTTTGGTGCTTGTGTTGTTCAAGCTTCTTTGTTCATCGGTGTGACGTGTGTGCGAAGGTTGCTCAAGAGACTTGAAGATCTGAAGTCTAGGCTCAGGGGGAGTTTAGCCCAAGGTTAGGTTATCTTGGTTTGAATCTAGGCTTGGTATTAGTCTAGTTAAGGGTAGAGAATTATCCTTAAGATTTCATGTTATAGAACGGAGCGGTGAATTAAGAGGGTTGTGCTTAATTTACGCGTTTGCGAATAGGTTGTATTTGCTTTCTTGTTCTAGTGGAATCGAAATCTGGACTAGGTCCCGGGGAGTAGGAAAAAACAAACCTCGTTAACAAAGTTCTTGTGTTCTTTACTTTCTGCACTTTATTATTGCCTCATCCGCATTTACAAGTGGTATCAGAGCGGGTTCTCGATAGAGATTCAGTCTTGTTTCGAGTAGATCAAGGGTGAGGGTAGTTCAGGAAGTAAGGAAGAGCTTTGAATCAGTTGTGATGAATTCATACAGAGAAGGCACGTCTATGTCAAGACCACCGTTGCTTGATTCAACGAATTACGGATATTGGAAGGTTCGTATGCAAGCGTTTATTAGTAACCTTGATGAAGATTGTTGGAATTCGATTGAGCTTGGTTGGGAGCCCCCTAAATTCGTGGATGATAAAGGAGTTGAGTGTCTTAAGCCAAGAGATAAGTGGACTGCTGCAGAGAAAAAACTATCAAGTTGCAATTCGACAGCCAAGACAGCGATTTACAATGCTATTGATTCAAGCCACTTCAAGTTAATCTCTCAATGTGTATCAGCTCAGAAAGCGTGGAAGTCATTGGAGAATATGTTTGAGGGTACTTCAAGTGTCAAGAGAACGAAGTTGGATATGTTGGCATCTCAATTTGAGAATCTAAGGATGGAAGAAAAAGAAACTGTGACTGAGTTCAGTGCTAAGTTATGTGATATTTCTAATGAGGCTTTTGCTCTTGGAAAGCAGTACAAAGACAAAAAGCTTGTGAAGAAGTTGAAGCGGTCATTGCCTGCAAAATTTGAGTCAAAAATTTCTGCAGTTGAAGAAGCTCATAATTTAGATGAGATGGCTCTTGATGAGTTTGTTGGGATTCTTAAAGCTTTTGAATTAAGCAAAGCATATGAAGCTGAAGGAGTAAAGAAGAAAGATGATCAAGTTAAGGAAGCAATAAAGAAGGAAGTTGACACTGGAGTAGCTCTTAAGGTATCATCTTGTGAAGATTCAATGGCTATGTTAACAAGACAGTTTGCTAAATTTCTAAAGCGTAAGGGCGAAGAGAGGAAAAGTAGAATGGGTGAAGAGATGAAGACTTCATCAAAGAATGTTCAATGTTTTGAATGCAAAGGATATGGTCATGTACGGTCTGAGTGTGCTAATCTACAAAAGCATAAGAAGAAAGCTATGAATGTTGTTACTAGTGATTCTGAAACTGATTCAGATGAAGAAGAAGAGCTGAAGAATTTTGTGGCGTTTACAACTTTTGAAGATAGTTCTGAATCAGCGTCTGCAACAGTGTCTGCAACTACTTCTGAATCTGCAGCAAAACCTGCAACTGCAACAGAGCATGAGTCTGAGAGTGATAGTGATTCAGAGGATATGAGCTATGAAGAACTTGGTAAGAGTTATGAAAAGTTATATGCACATTGGCTTAAGGTAGTTGATGAAAATTCAGTTTTGATTAAGGAGAAGCTCGAGTTAGAAGCTAAAGTCATTGAAGCAGAGAAACATGCAACAGAGAAGGGCGAAGAAGCATTACAAGCTAAAGTGCAGCTTGAAGAAACTCAAAAGAATTTGAGAATGCTTAATAATGGTACAGAGAAGCTGGATCATATTCTGAGTATTGGCAAGACAGATAAGTGTGGCCTTGGATATGAAGGAAAAGTTTCAAATTCAGATCCAGTGTTTGTTTCGAGTGGAAAAATCACGTCTGCTTCAAAGCGAACTTCAGAGACTGCTACAGAGGCTGCTTCAGAGACGATATTTGTGAAAGAACGTGATACAAAACTTTCTGAATTGCATAATGCACCTAGACAAGTTTTTCGACCTGTTTGTCATCATTGTGGTGTTGTTGGGCATATTAGGCCAAGATGTTTCAGATTGTTGAGAGAGAGGAGTCGCATGGAGAATGCTTTTGATGTAAGGTTTCATGGTCCTACATGTTATCATTGTGGAGTTCAAGGACATCTTAAGAGGAATTATTTCAGATTCATTCAAGGAGTCAATCATGGAGGTCTAAGGCGCAACAAGATTTGGGTTAGAAAAGATGAGTTCTATGGAGGTGGTGTACTAGGCTATCAACCGCGTATTGCAAAGCGGGGAGAATTTTCCTGTTAGTTTTGACCATGTTGTGACTCATTTAGGGGGAGAATGAAGATGTGTCTGGTGATGTTGTTTAGACTGATGAGTTCACAAGCATAGTCAAAAAGGGGGAGAATGAAGATGTATTGAATGGCTGAAGTAGTGTCTGTGTGATTCAAGACGTGATACAAGATTGTTGGTGTTTTATGTGTGTGAGGAGTTTCTAGAAGGTTTGAGAAGACAATATTGAAGGACGGTTTGAGGATATATTGAAGAGGAAAACTACTATTTCTTTGGTTGAGTAAATTGGAGTTTTACAAGGAAAAGGAAAATAGCAAAAAGGAAAAAGTCTTTTCTTATGAAATTTGGAAATCTTCTCCTATTGTGATTAGGAAGTCTTGATGGGTATATAAGGAGGTGTTGGGCACGTCCTAGAGAAGCAAGAGAGCTGAGGCATAAAGGTTAGAATCCTAGAGAGCTTTCTGTTGGTGTGCGGCTTAGTTTCGCGGTTTGGTGCTTGTGTTGTTCAAGCTTCTTTGTTCATCGGTGTGACGTGTGTGCGAAGGTTGCTCAAGAGAGTTGAAGATCTGAAGTCTAGGCTCAGGGGAGTTTAGCCCAAGGTTAGGTTATCTTGGTTTGAATCTAGGCTTGGTATTAGTCTAGTTAAGGGTAGAGAATTATCCTTAAGATTTCATGTTATAGAACGGAGCGGTGAATTAAGAGGGTTGTGCTTAATTTACGCGTTTGCGAATAGGTTGTATTTGCTTTCTTGTTCTAGTGGAATCGAAATCTGGACTAGGTCCCGGGGAGTAGGAAAAACCGAACCTCATTAACAAAGTTCTTGTGTTCTTTACTTTCTGCACTTTATTATTGCCTCATCCGCATTTACAGAAATGTGTTCTTTCTTTCGTTCCGCCGGTGAATTTTGAAATATATTTCTGGATGTGGTTTTATTGGGAGATATTTTATAACCCGACACCTGAGTTCTCACGTGACTCGAGGGGATCCTCACTTCCTCAGTAACAGTAAGTGACTTTATTTGTTTATATGTATATGCTTTTGCACTCCAACTTCGCTTAACATGACAATATTCCATAGCATATGCAAATATACCATAAGAACCTTAAAATAATTATTATTTAACTTCTTTTCTTTCTTTATAATCGTTTTACCGATGATCATTGGGAAATCATCGTCTAACTCTATAGATTTTTTAGCGCTTAGCAAACCGATTACAACATTATTTATCAAATATTTCATGGTTCAATTTATAAAAAATAAAAAAAAGTTTTTAGATTCAAATTCAATTCTTAACACTGAGATCATATTCTAGCTCCAATCTGATACACATGTTCTATATATGGACTATGGTTATGTACTGGGCTACTAGCATATGAAATTACGATTGTTTGATTATCTTTAATTCTTTATTATATTACCATGAAGTTTCGGACCAGACAACCAAAACAGGATTAAAGTATTTTTCTTCTCTCTATCGTTGATTTTGAACTCGAAACGTTCAAAACAATTTTAGTTATCGATTGCTGAAAGCCTGAAACTATCAACTCTAGTTGAATTGCTAGTGTAGTTTGTTTAGCTATGCATCAGCTAGGTCTGAAGCGAGGTCTTCCTCTTCTTCTTTGTTGGTCAGGCGTGGTTTAGCTGACACCTTCTCTTCTCCCTTCTTCTATCCGTCTTCCCCTTATCCCTATGTATTGGTTCTTATTGGCTCCACTGTAACTCTTTTCGGTAATTAATGAAAGCCTTTAACAAAAAAAAAAAAAAAAAAAAAAGAGTTTGTTTAGCTATTGCTTTTTTAGTTTGATTTGTTCCGATTTCATGCATTTTACTTAGGCTATTTTTTCTAGACTTATTGATTGCTTGGCTATTTGTACCAATCATGCATGATAATCCAAATAATTAATTGAATAGCTTCTTGACTTGAGAAGAGATTTATGCATGTCGATGTAAACAAAAACACTTTGTCCTCACATGATATATCTTGAAAGGGGATCCACTAGACTATAATATTCTCATATGTGTGGCCTTCAAAACTTGTTTATAAACGGTGGCCTAAAGCAAATACTTTAGCTGCCTTGTGGATGGGCCGGCACTGTTTGTTTCAAAAATATTCGTTATCGTTCAGTCGTTAAAGACTAAACAAATTAATCATGATCATGAAGACTGAGGAGCTTCTTTTGGCATTACCAAACGTGACATATTCCATCGACAATTAATAAAACTGATTAAGCTTTCCAATATATCTTTTGTTTGTTTTGTGATCGTTGTTATTATTATTACTAGGTATGGAGACCCCGTGACTGCATTGTTGTTTTGTAATCGCAGGAGAATTCATTTTAGTAAAATATTTATTACAAAATTCTTTCATTAAATTTATTTATTAAACTATTGGTATTCCTAAATTATTTAATAAAATTTTCAAAAACATACAAATTTTTGAAACATTCTTTATATCTTTATTGAAAAATATTCTTTAAAAAATAATCTTACTTTCTCATATGATTAAATAAATAATTATCAATGCTACACGCATCAAATTAAACAATTTTTTATGATTAACTGCCATGAGATATCATTGCAGTCGTGTTATTTCGTTCGCTTTTATTCGTTTTAACCTTTCGTTCGCGTCTTTTCAATGTAACATTTTATATATGTTTTTTCGTCGTAATTCGTAAAATATTTTGTAATTTCTGAAAAATGAATAAATGCAATCTACAGTCATGTTTTCTCTTCTTAACTTTACAGTCATATTTTTGTATATTTTATGAACTGTTACAACTTATTCTCTTGTTGTCAAATATGATATGTAAATGATTATATTTTTAATTTTTTTTAAATGATGAAATTATGAATACATTGTATAAGATACTATAAATTTCTTTAATAATCATATAACAAATTACAAATATTAAAAATATTAATTGACGACCATTCATAAATTGACATAATGATTTGTTTAAATTCATTTCTATTAATTATTTTAATCCTTTTTAGCATAACTCAAACATATTTCTATTTCCAAAATCAATTTTTCTTTCATAAAAAATGAATATAAATATTACTATTCAGTCAATCATTAAGAAAATTACCAATCCTCTCAAATTTGAATATAACTAAACAGAAAATTATCACATATTTTATTTATTTGAATCAAAACTCAGTTATATATTCATATAAGAAATAAAAATACATCTATACTCATAAAGGCAGTATTCTAAATGTATATGTAATACAAACAACTATCGTTTTATAGATGAAAAACAACCTATAGTCATTAAACATTTTTTCAATTATAATAGATTATATATTCATGGTTAATCCAATATTGAATGTATTTATTACTAATTTTTCTCCGCGTAAGATGCTGGTTAATTATCCCGAGTCACACATAAATATATAATATAATAAATATGAGAGGGGAACAATAATAGTTAGAACTTATAACAATAATACAATTCGTTTTCTAATCAAAAAGCATGGAGTAGACAAATATATATATATATATATATATATATATATATATATATATATATATTTCTGATGAAAAAAATAAACAAACATATACGACCCAATATGCTCTCATTTTCTGAAAAAACCAACTTGAACCATATTTTTTAACAGCTAAAAACAAAAGTTTCGGTTGA
Source organism: Camelina hispida (assembly GCA_023657505.1). Taxonomy (NCBI): domain Eukaryota; kingdom Viridiplantae; phylum Streptophyta; class Magnoliopsida; order Brassicales; family Brassicaceae; genus Camelina; species Camelina hispida. Next base: position 35,069,014 of record CP094631.1, read on the forward strand.
ATTTATACAAATAGAATGATAACCTTTGATGAATAGATGGTTGTATACTTAGAGACTGAATATAATTAAATATTACAACGATTAACAAAATCTATCAAACTGCAATAAATTTCTCACAGTGATGAGAAATCATTTCTAACAAATTTTCTTTTAACTAATACAAATATAAAGAAAATTTGAATACAATAGTGAGAATTTATTTATATATAGATTTCTAAAGATGTGAACATTTGAATAGACACAATTGTTTGTAAAAGACACAACTCTATATTCAACAGACGAAAACTATTAGAGATACGCAACTGTTAAAAATTTCTGTCAAAAACATAAAGTAAAGAAAATTTGAATACAATGATGAGAAATCACTTATATATAAATTTATAAAGATGTGAACATTTGAATAGACACAACTGTTTGTAGGAGACACAACTCTACCTTTAACAGACGCAACTTTTTAAAGAGATGCAACCGTTGAAATTTTCTGTAATATATATATATATATATATATATATATATATAATTTTTTTTTACGAAAAGGTACAACGAAAAATCGCAACTGTAGTTTTGGCATTTTTTCAGATTGTTATTATTATATTTGAATACAATGATGAGAAGTTATTATATATAGATTTCTAAACATGCGAACATTTGAATAGACACAACTGTTTGTAAAAGACATAACTCTATATTCAACAAACGCAACTTTTTAGAGATACACAACTGTAAAAAAAATTTCTGTCAAAAATATAATTAAAAAGAATTTGAATACAATGATGAGAAGTCACTTATATATAAATTAATAAAGATGCGAACATTTGAATAGACACAATTGTTTGTAAGAGACACAATTCTACATTTAACAGAAGCAACTTTTTAGAGAGACGCAACCGTTGAAATTTTCTGTCAAAAATATTAAAAAAAGAATATTTGAATACAGTGATGAGAAGTCATTTATATATAAATTTCTATAGATGTGAACATTTGAATAGACACAACTGTTTGTAAGGGACACGACTTTACATTTAACATATGCAAATTTTTATAAAGATGCAACTGTTGAACTGTTGAAATTTTCTGTCAAAATAAAATAAAATATATATATATATAACGAAAAGGTACGACGAAAATTCGCAACTGTTGTTAGCATTTTTTCAGATTGTTATTATTATATAGATTTAAACCTGACAGAATTTTAAAAAATAATATAAATATTTAAACTCCATAGATAGTATAAATATTTAAAACTCTATAAAAAGTATAAGTTTGATTAATTTTTAACCATATAAAAGTTTAAAAATATGTGTATAGTACGTAAAACCATAGTGGATATGGAGACTTATGCCGTGTGGTTATGGCAAATGTGGTGGAGGAGTTAAGATATGCCAGATCTGGGAAGGGAAATGAGAAGAAGAGAAAGAAAGTGAAAGGAAGATGAAAACAAATGTTATGTGAAGGAGCCAACAAACCAAGAATCCATATAAACTAAGAAAGCTTCAATAAGAATTAAACTCAAAGATTTTTGTGTGTTACTCTCTGGCTAAGTAACTGATGGAAAGTGGTGCAATTTATGCTAAGAAACATGAACAGTTCTAAGATGGGTTATTGAGGGCATCTTTTAAAGGTTGTCAGGATGTCCGATCGAGCTGAAGCCTTTATGTGTCTGGACCGAGTGTGAGATATGAAGTATTGTGCATAGAAAGAAGATTTAGAAGAATCTACTTTCTTATGATTGTAATCTAAAACATCTAGCACCAAACAATAAAGTTTGATAATCGCCAATACACCAGCACCAACCCAAACCTGAGTTAGGGTTCCATACTTCAGAAGCCGTCTATTTACAACAGGAACTTTATAATAATTTTGCATATTTAGTGTCAATGTATACCTATTTAAATAATTGATTAATCTCATTTTTTAAGACAAATTCATATAAGAATACTTGCGCATAGCGCGGATTTATAACCTAGTATTATTAAATAATTTTAGGGTACAATACTTTTATGACACTCAGTCTCTTGAAAAATATTAAGGTTATACTAGAGTTTCTAACTTCCTATACCCCCAAAATATAATTAGTCTCTTAAATGCAGTCACTGGATATTTGCGGGCGGTGCAATAGCACAGGGTCCAAAGGCCCAAACAAAATTCATTTTTAAGTTTTCTGTATGCCCAATATTTATTTTTTGTCCACTGTTTCTTTTTTGGGTGAATTAGGTGAATAACCAAAAAAAAAATAACTAACAAAGAATATAGCCACTTACTTGAAAAAAATTAGAAAATTAGGATCAAGAGTATGGTAAACTACATCCAGCAGTGGTTCAGCGATTCTCCGGCGGTGATCCAGCGGTTTTCCGGCGATGGGCTGGCGGTTCACCGGCAATGGTTTGGAGGTTCTCCGGCGGTGGTCCGGCGGAACCCAAGCAGTAGTCTGGCAAAACCCCGGCGGTGGTCCGGCTGAACCCGGCGATGGTCCGGCGGAACCACAGCGGTGCTCCGGCAGTGGGGTGGTGGTCCGGCGGCTGGAAGTGATGTGAGGTTCTCCGGCGGTGGGGTGGTGGTCCGGCGGCCGGGTGGTGGTCCGGCTGCCGGGTGGTGGTCCGGCGGCCAGAAGTGATGTGATGGTGGTAGGAGGGGAGATAGTTTGTGGTTGTAGAGGTAGGGACAAATTGGTATATATCCTCTATATATTAAAAGAGAAACATTTTGGAGAAAAAACTGACGTGTCATCGCCAGAGAACTCCGTAGCCAAGTTATTGTTCACCATTAGTATTCCATAAAATTACATAAAACTGCCACTGCTATGTATATTTCTTTTGTCAACTGCCACTGATATTCAATTTATTTATATACATAATATTTAGCTCATATAAATTGGTAAATATTATTCATAAATTGATAAATATTATCCCCTACATATTTTCAAAATTAAATTAATTTTATTGTGTATTGTAATATAATAATATAATTATATTATGAGATGGAAAAAATATATATAACTAAGGTGAAATAATAATACTTTTCTAATAATTTCATAAAGCTCTAATGGTGAAATAATCGAAGATCATAACTAAGGAATATTTCATTCAATAATTGAAGGAAATCTATACTATTAATTAGGAAATACACTTAAGCGTTAAAAAAATATTATATCAAATATCCATGTTGCCAAAATGATCCAATTTACATATTAAAAAGAAGATTAAACAACAGATTTATTATATTTTAGGAAATCGTTCAAATTAGTTCCATAATAATCATGTTATAAGAATTTTGTGTGGATATATTCATGTATGGCAAAATACGAGACGAGAATTTGGAAAAAAGAATTCAAGTAGAACATACGAACATTCTATTTATTTACTCATGTGAATTATGAGGAATGGGTTTTTTCAGGTCAAAAAAAAGTTGCAATCAGACATATTAGACGGGTTTGATCGCTTGAAAATTATATTTAGGTCATCTGGAAATTCTATGATATGCAATGAGATGGGTATAAACAAGTAGACATGAACACGAGTACGATTACAGTTTATTAACTACTGGTTATGGTTAAATTCAAAACAACACGAGTATCTCATATACAAAACAAGACGAGTATCTCAGTAGTAACAACATTTAGTGGTCCCATATATATAACAAGACAGTTTCAGTTAAATTCAATTTTAATATATTTAGCGTGACGTATACAGGACAAGACGAGTATCTCATTCTAAAATATATACATCTAGATTAAAAACGTGAAATAAATGAAACTAAAACTGAATCCAAACTTGATTTAACATACTTAAACAAACAGTTGGAAATGTTTGGATTACATTTAGAATAATATAGACGCAATATCACGTATCAAAATTATATCTTAATTTTTCCTTATATATATCATTTATTCAGGTCTGAGTAGAGGTTTACATGAAATTATTTTTATTTTTATTTTTAAAATTATGCAAAAATAACCCGCATGTATGTGTGGGTCCGAACCTAGTTGTATATTATACATAGAATATATTAGATATATGGTTAGAATAGTTACTCACTTAATTTTAATTTTTTTTGGTTATACCTGCCAATTCCCCTTCTTTTTTAATTATCGATGTTAGAAGCTTTTTGAACAGAACTAAAAATTTAATTTTCTTAAATTTTTTTTTTTGTATATTTAGGGTCCTTATTTCATGATAGCACCTAATTGTATTAAGGATTTTTGAGACATTAACTTTTTGTCATAAATTTGTAACATTTTAAATACAATATTATAACTAATTTATTTGTCACAAATTTATAGTTTTTTTTCAGTATATTATGACGGAAAAATAATGATCAAAGTTTGTCACAATTAGTGTCTATAGTATTTTGACCAAATGTTTGAGTTGGGCCTGCTTAGATGTCGATATACCAAATATAAGAAGAAAAAAAAAGAAAACCTCAAGATATGTATTAGTCAACAATTGTTTAAAAAAAAGAAAAAAAAAAAACCTACCCCCATATCTATTTCTTTGGACCAAACAAACAAAAACTGAGATGTTATTCTTTATTTTAAGGTATGTTCCCTCAAAAACCATCTCTATCACTAGTGACCATGAACGTAAAAATCAAAAACTAAACAATCTACTATTAAAGTTACGAGGAGCTTATTAAAATAAGGATTTGTGTTGTAATCCTAAAAGAACTAGGATTTACTATGTGGTATACCACGGGATAATTTTTAAATTTTATTTTTGTATATAAATTTTATGATTTTGTATTATAAGTAGTATGTATTTTCTTTGAATTAATTTTAATAAATATGTTACAGTATTATGTATGTATACAAAAATATATATATTTCTATTTTTTTAGTTAATTATAATATGAGTTAGTGAATGTCTAACATGATATTTGTTTCTTGAGTTTTTTATTTTAATTTCCCTTCAACATGATTTGATGGTCTCCTCTTGTAATCTATATATACATTTTTTGAGACACTTAGCAAATAAATCCTGGAGTTAGAATATATTTACAAGTATACTATTAGCATTAATTATTAATTTATTTTTCATTTAATTTATTTATATTAAAATTTTAATTTTTGGAAACAAGATTTCTCATCCTTTAAAATTTCCAAAGCAATAGGAACCATTTCCTTTAATATTAATATTAAGTTTATAATAAATTTAATTAATATTAAGTTTTCAATTTTACAAAACAATATTTTCTCCATATAAACATTTTCTAAACAAATTATATACACACATCTTGGATCCATTTTAATACCCAAAAGTTATTAAAATGAAAACAATGTGGAATTCATGTCAATCCCAACAAATAACTGTTAACAATTTTTATTTGTATTTCACAACAAAACTATATATACTAAAGTTAACTGATTTTTTTTTTTTTTTTTTTGACAACAAAGTTAACTGATTCTTTATATATATATAACATACAAAATTATCATGTACATATATCTAAACAATTTAAAATAATAAAAATACTACTATCTGTAAATTAAAAAAAAAACACACACACAATATATTCCTACTATAAATCACTACTTATTTAATTGTATGTTATACACTTATACAATAATATAAAACAATAAATCTCAAACAAAATACTTTTTCATTTCTATACTATCTTATATATCTATATTTGTAAGGTTGTACATTTTAAAAAAATACAAATTAAATATTAGTTATATATAGTTAATCAATAAAACAAATTATATATTTTTATGAAAATAGTCCTGCGGTGTATTGCGGGTGAATATCTAGTGACATACATTTAGAGAATTATTTTTCATGATGAATTGTGAAAGCCACACAAAACAGTATTTTTGTAGGATTATGCTTTCGATTTCATAAAATTTATATGCTTATAATATGTATTTTTAAGGTCTAAAATTAGTTTGACTATTAATATGGTTAAAACTTAAAAGTCGTATTCACAAAATTAGGCCTGGGCATTTGGGTGTTCGGGTCGGGGTCAGGTTTGGGTAATTCGGGTTTGAGTTTTTCAGGTTTACTAATATAGGATCCAAACAGGTGTTCATATAATTTCGGGTCGGGTCAGGTTCGGTTCCTATCGGGATCGGGTTATTTGGGTATTGACTTTAAGAAACCTGTAATGTATCCAAAATATATTCGGTTATGGATAGTACCTACTCGAACATATCAAAAGTACCCACAAAAATCTGAAATGTACCCACAAAACCCGAAAAACCTGAAATATAACTATACACACAGTTGTATAATACTATAATCTAACAAATTCAATAAGAAATAATGAACTAAATGAAACTGAGCATACCATGTCTCACAAAACAATTCAAACACATACCATGTCTCGCAAAATAAGCATCCCAACAAAGAAAAGCATGACTTAAAATCTTAAACAAATGAAACTGATAATGATAAGCTGATGTTGTATAAATACCCAACATTACATTCGGTTCACTAGCTAAATATATATGTTTGAAATTGATGTTGTATAAATCTACATATGTGATACAGTGATATCTTGTATAAATGTGTTCGGGTATAAAGAGATACTCACGGGTTCTCTAGTGATTGGTTAGAATTATCCCGTGGTTATTTATACAAGAATCAGTTTGGGTCGGGTTGTAGGAGCTTGTTATGAGTAGTTGAGATCTGAGGCTTAGAGCGTTGTAGGAGCTTGTTATGAGTGTTTTCTTGCTTGTTTGAGGTTCAAAATCGTCTTGGCAAAGGTAAGTGCATGACCATGGCTTATCAAAGCTGGATATCTGTCTAATATGCTTGATATGTGTTGTTAGGCTTGTTAGATGGTTATTTGGGACGTTAAGAAGCTTTTTTGTGGCTTGGGATTGATTTTTGTGGTTGTAGGAATGAAGATCCAGCAAGAAGCTTTGAGGGAAAACGATGCTCGACATTACATCGGTCGATGCACATTGTGTGTCGGTCGATGCAAGTGCGAGAACGGCACGTAAAACCTAGGGTTTTCGTGTTATGTCGAGCATGTGTCGGTCGATGCAATGGGAGCATCGGTCGATGCAAGTTAATCTTGCATCTGTCGATGCATATCTTGTGTCGGTCGACGCAACCCCCAACTGGTGTCGGTCGATGCATGCTTGGTGTCGGTCGATGCAGTGTCCTGGTTTGTTATTGACTGATTGTTGATTGATGGTTAGAGATATCTCTGCTGCTTGTGTGTATAGCCCAGTAGATGGGAGGATTACATTACTGAGTGTTTATAAAATACTCATGCATTGCAATTTGTGTTTGTGGTGAAGGTAAAGGCAAAGTGTGATCGTGGAATCAAGGCAATGAAGAGGAGGATGTTCTAGGGACTCGATTGGTTGTTGTCTGGCATTGCTAGGTTGCTAGAGTTGGATCATTAGAAACATTGCTAGGTTGCTGGTTCTATGATTCCTGTTATTTGGATATTGGTTATGTTTGAATATTGGTCATTTATATTTATTGGATATTGGTATTTGTTATTTCCGCTGTTGGTTGTGACTGTGGTTAGGTGGCTAGTGGGTATGGGATCACTAGTTGTAGTTTGTGTATTATTATTATTATTATTTATTATTTATTATTTTATTTTAAAAAAACAAAACGGGTCGGGTCGTTTCAGTTTGGTATCAGAGCCCTTACGGTTCTAGGTTTGGGTTCACTAGGCTTTGTGTTGTAGATGTTTGGGATTTGCATGCTTTGATTGATTATGTGAGTTAGTCAATTGTGTGTGGCATGGAGTCCTAGAACATCCTCTTCGAGCATACAGTGTGATTCCACGATGAGTTAGTGTTTTTGTCTTTTTGGTGTTATGTTAAGATTGCTTGTTAGCCTATGTTCTTGGAAGGGCAGTGGTTAAGGATGCTGAGTTGATGGTCGTGGACAGGGACGTGGTCGTGGTCATGGTTGGGCGGTTCCCGAGGCCAGCGAGTGGGTGGTCCAGAGTTTCACGAGGAGGTACGTCAGAGGGTCCCAAGCGTATCAGGAGCGACTAGAGGGGGTTAGCCGGTGAGCGTGTCGGGGGTGTTGGGAACCCAGATGTGGGGTTGCAGCAGGTGGAGCCCAGGGTCGAGATGATTGCTTGGCAGATATGTTGGTGTGCTATTGGAGCGGTTAGCGAAAGGTGTAACAGTGTAGGCTCCAGTTATGCAACATGTGGCGGGGTGCAGCCGAAGGCTACAGATGTTGAGGACTTTCCATATTTGTTAAGAGGATGGAGCGGTTTAAGATGACCGGTATGAGATTATTCTCAAGAGGTATCAGGCCTAGAGAGGTGGATAGGTGGACATATGCAGTTGGAGTTAATCCAGTTGGATATTAGAAGTTGAGTGGGCAGGTGTAACATTGCAATGTTATACTCGGACCACAGGAAGTACTTTTTGTTGAGAGATGTTTATAATCGTTAAGGATTGTTGCTCCTGAGGGGATGGTGATTCCCCTGAATACCGATAGCTTGAGGGGCTGAGGGCTCCGAGAGTGGCAGATGGGATAATGTTTCCCTGAGGGGATGAGTAGTTCCCCTGATACCGAGATCTTGAGGATTGTGGTCCAAGAGTGAGACGGTATAACTCGAAGACGCTGGTCTGAGAGTGAGATCGGTATGACTCGAAGGTTGCGACCTAAGAGTGGAAGAGTTGGGAGCAAGCAATATATAGAAAGTGAGTATAAAAATAAAGACAGAATGTAGACCTCGAGAGTGATGGTGGTTTAATCTTGGATTTTAGGATTATGTTGGCTGGTGGGCCAGGGTTTTATGACCGGTGCGGTCAAGAATGTGTGGCTGATGTGCCAGGATTGGGTGGCCGGTGGTGTTGGAGTCCCGGGAAGGAGAGCTGCAGCAGGTATGAGCCGGCAAGGGCATGGTTGCCAGGTACATAAGATTCACGAGAAGCCTTCATGGTAGGATAAACTAATCGTTGCGACGATGGTGGATGAAGTTCATTGGAGATGGACAGGGTTGCTAGATTCAGTGTTTTGGTAAGCTTGTTGGGGGGGGGAAACAAGTCAAGTAGGTAAAGTTGGCGTCTTGCAAGGCGTTTGATGTGGTGAATCGGAATATTCGAACGTATGGTACTTGTTTGTTTTATTACGCTCATATTGATGATTTGTTGTGGAGAATTGCCAAGTGAAAAAGCTATTTCTGGAATAAGCTATCTTGTGGAAGTTTCCCTAAGAGGCAAGTTACCAGAGGTTCTTGGACGAACAAGAGGGTTGATATTCAGAAGGCGGCGAGTTGATGTCGATATACTTGAGTTTTGTTTAGTAGAGCTAAGGAAGTAACTAGAGGTTTTATGGAGCAAGGGATTCATCTGTACTAGTGTATCAATGTGGGGAGCGCCGGTGTTATTTGTTAAGAAGAAGGATGGAAGTTTCCGCTTGTGTATTGACTAACGAGGTTCGAACCGGGTCACTATGAAGGAAAAATACCCTCTTCCCAGGATTGATGAGTTGTCGGATCAGTTGAGGGGTGCTACTTGGTTCTCCAAGGTAGATCTGGCTTTGGGTTATCATCAGATACCAATAGATGAGGCAGATGTGAGGAAGATGGATTTTAGGACGAGGTATGGGCATTATGAGTTTATGAGGTTAATGCCTTTCAGGTTGACTAACACACCAACAGCGTTTATGAGGTTGATGAACAGCGTGTTTCAGGAGTTTCTGGACGTGTCTGTCATCATCTTCATCAACGATATCCTGGTATTTTCCAAGAGTCCTGAGGAGCATGCAGTGCATTTGAGGGAAATTCTGGAGAAGCTGCGGGAGCAGAAGTTGTTTGCTAAGTTGAGCAAGTGCAGTTTTTGGCAGCGTGAGATTGGTTTTCTGGGCCACATTGTTTCTGCAGAGGGAGTTTGTGTAGATCTAGAGAAGATTCAGGCTATCAGGGATTGGCCTAGACCGCATAATGCCACAGAGATCAGGAGTTTTCTTGGTCTGGCAGGTTACTACAGGAAGTTTGTGCAAGGGTTTGGGAGTAGAGCACGACCGTTGACTAAGTTGACAGGGAAAGATTTTCCTTTTGTTTGGTCACAAGAGTGTGAGGAGGGCTTTGCAAGCCTTAAGGAGATGTTGACTACTACGCCAGTGTTGGCTTTGCCTGAGCAGGGAGAACCTTATGTGGTTTATACTGATGCATCCAGAGTTTGTTTGGGGTGTGTGTTGATGCAGCATGGGAAGGTGATTGCCTACGCTTCGCGACAGTTGCGGAATCATGAGGACAACTATCTTACTCATGATTTGGAGATGGGTGTTGTAGGCTTTGCCATGAAGATTTGGAGATCTTATCTTTATGGTGCAAAGGTACAGGTGTTTACAGATCTTAAGAGTGTGAAATACATATTCACTCAGCCTGAGTTAAATTTGAGACAGAGGCCGTGGATGGAGCTTGTGGCAGATTATGATTTGGAGATAGCTTATCACCATGGTAAGGCTAACTTAGTTACAGATGCTCTGAGTCGGAAGAGGGTAGTTTCAGCTCAGGAGCAGGAGATGGAGTCTCTGGTAGGAGAGATCGGTGCGTTGAGTTTGTGTGCTGTGTCTTAGGACCCGTTGGGTTTAGAGGCGGTCGACAGAGCAAATATTCTGAGTTGGGTGCGGTTGGCTAAGGAGAAGGATTTGGGGCTGGTGAATGCCTCAAAGGATGTGGATTCAGAGTATCAGGTCTCAGATAATGGTACTATCTTGGTGCACGGTTGGGTTTGTGTGCCCAAAGATGAGGAGTTGAGGCAGTAAATCCTGAGAGAGGCTCATGCGAGCAAGTTTTTCTATTCATCCAGGAGCGACTAAGATGTACCGTGATCTCAAGAGGTACTATCACTGGGCCGGGATGAAGAAGGATGTAGCTAATTGGGTTGCGAGGTGCGATGTGTGTCAGCTACTGAAGGCTGAACATCAGGTTCCTGGCGGGTTACTGAACAGTCTACCCATTCATGAGTGGAAGTGGGATATGATCACTATTGATTTTGTGGTAGGATTGCCATTGTCTCGGACTTTCGATGCTATATGGGTCATTGTGGACCGGTTGACTAAGTCAGCACATGTTCTGGCCATAAAGAAGACTGATGGAGCAGCAGTCTTGGCTAAGAAGTATGTGAGAGATATAGTCAGATTGCACGGGGTGCCAGCGAGCATTGTGTCTGACAGGGATTCTATGTTCACTTCGGTGTTCTGGAAGGCATTTCAGGCAGAGATGGGCACTAAGGTGCATATGAGTACAACTTATCATCCCCAGACAGATGGACAGTCAGAGAGGACGATCCCGACGCTGGAGGATTTTGCTGAGATGTGTGTGTTGGATTGGGGTGGCCATTGGGCAGATCACCTGAACCTGGTAGAGTTTGCTTACAACAACAGTTATCAGGCGAGTATTAAGATGGCTCCATATGAGGCTTTGTATGGGAGACCATGTTGTACACCATTATGCTGGACTCAGGTGGGGGAGAGGAGCATGTTCGGGGCAAATTTTGTTCATGAGACCTCAGAGAAGATTCGGGTTCTCAAGCTGAACATGAAGGAGGCTCAAGATAGGCAGAGGAGTAATGCTGATATGAGGAGGAGAGATCTTGAGTTTCAGGTGGGAGACAGAGTGTACCTCAAGATGGCCATGTTGCGGGGCCCGAACAGGTCATTGACAGAGACTAAGTTGAGTCTGAGGTCCATGGGTCCATTCAGAGTGATTGATCGGGTGGGACCGGTAGCATATAGGCTGGAGTTGGCTGAGGTTATGCGTGCGTTCCACAAGTTTTTACATTATTCTATGTTGCGGAAGTGTCTTCGTGAGGATGATCAGTTGTTGGCTAAGATTCCTGAAGATCTTCAGCCTAACATGACTTTGGAGGCGAGACCAGTGAGAGGAGGATCAAGGAACTTCGGAAGAAGAAAATTCCTTTGATGAGAGTCCTTTGGGACTGTGATGGTGTGGAGGAGCAGACTTGGGAGCCAGAGGCGAGGTTGAAGGCAAGGTTTAAGAAGTGGTATGAGAAGCAAGCCTCGACTTGAGCTTGTCTTGCCTGGTCCCATCTGTAATATGTGGCTGGAGCGGGAATGGAGTATTCTAGCCAATCTCTCTTGTTTACTCGGTCGCTTGGGGTGGTTGGTTGTGCGACTCAGTAACAAGAGGAGGTGGTGCTTGGGGTACAAAGTTTTTGTGAGGCGGGATTTTTGGAGGAAAGTTTCCTGAAATAGAAGATTCCGAAAGTGGAGAGTTTACAAAAGTGGAAAGTACTAAAAATGGAAAGTTTTATGTGAGTTAGAATTTATCCATTTTAGTGGCGGAGAGCCTTGGAGGGGCTTGTTTGGCCTTAGTGGCGGAATTTTGAGTCATTGTGCCGTGAGTGGCGGTCTTTTGAGACATTGTGTGGTAGTCCTGGGCATTCGGGTACCGGTTCGGGTTCGGATCGGGTATTTCGGATTTCCGGGTATTTCGGTACAGGGGTCCTAGACCCATTCGGGTATTTCTAGTATTTGGGTCGGGTTCGGATAAACACCCATCGGATTCGGATCGGGTTCGGGTACCCGATTATCCAAAATATATTTTGGATTTGAGTTTGGTTTTGAATATTTACATCTTCAACTTAACAAAATACTTAAATTCAATTCGAATTCCAAACAATTTTGAATTCAAACTCTTTGACTCCAATATTAAAGGTGAAAAAAAACTATGGCAAACACATTTGTTGTTGAAAATGATCTATTTTGTTTTGTATTTTTCATTTTATATATTTATAATCTGTAAAAATAATATTTTGGTATCCAGAATTCATGAGTGTGAAACAAATAAATGCAATTAAAAATATAATAAGTAAAATCTCTCATATCTAAAATTCCAAAAGAAAAAGTTGCATTTAGTAATAACTAAATACTCGAGGTTTTAGTATTAGTCAAAAAGATTAAAGTGGCAAAATGGTTACAATGCACTTACTGAATGCCTTAGGTGTTGGGTTCAAGTCCCACTAGTGACTATTTTGCACTGGTTTAATAGTAATATTTATATATGTTCGGGTATCGGATAATATCCAATCGGGTTCGGGTATCCGATTTTAATAGATCCTAAACCCATTCGGGTATTTTAAAACTTCGGATACGGGTTCGGGTCGGATTTTCGGGTTCGGGTATTTTGCCTAGGGCTATTGTGTGGCATTGGTGGTGGGCTGTTTAGCCGGTTGTGTTGCATTCGTAGCGGGCTATTTAGCCAAATGTGTGGCCTTTGTGGCGGGCTGTTTAGCCAGATGTATGGTATTTGTGGTGGACTGTTTAGCCAGATGTGTGGCCTTTGTGGCGGGTTGTTTAGCCAGATGTGTGGCCTTCGTGGCGGACTGTTTAGCCAGATGTGTGGCCTTTATGGTGACCTTCTGTAGATCGGTCGGAGGAGTGTGGGCCATGGAGACGATTGCACGGGAGTCCTTGGCTGATGGTTGTTCGAGATTCGAGGACGAATCTAGATTGGTGGGGGAGAATGTAACATCCGTGAACCAAAATCCTGTTTTGAGAGTTGCATCGATCGATGCAGATGGTGCATCAGTCGATGCAGGTTCAAGTTTCTGCGTTTTGACTTAAGTTAAACGCTGCGTTTTGGACAAAGGGAGAAGGAAACCCTTAAGTCGTGTTTTTGTCTCATTCAACGGATTGGGCCGTTTTTGAGAGAAAACGAAAGAGAGAAAAGGTTCTTGAGTGTTATTGGTTATTTCTGGAGATTTGAGGCTGTTCCTGTAGAGATCTGTAGCTGGGATCGTTGTAGGAGCTTCCTGGAAGTGTTTTCTTGCTTGTTTGAGGTTCAGATCTTCTTGGAAAAAGTAAGTGCAGGACCATGGCTTATCTAAGCTAGAGAACTCTTTAATCTGCTTGTTGTGTGATGTTAGACTTGTTAGATCGTTGCTTTAGACGTTAGGAAGCTTTTTGTGGCTTGGGATCGAGTTTTGTGGTTGTAGGAACGAAGATCCGGCGAGAAGCTTCGGGGAAAACACGATGCTCGACATTGCATCGGTCGATACATATCTTGCGTCGATCGATGCAAGTGTGAGGACGGCACGTAAAACTCTAGTGTTTTCGTGTATGTCGAGCATGCGTCGGTCGATGCAGATTGGGTGTCGGTCGATGCAAGTGTAACTTGCATCGGTCGATGCAGCTTCTGTGTCGTTCGATGCATCCCCATGTGGTGTCGGTCGATGCATGTTGGCGTCGGTCGATGCAGAGTCCTGGTTTGTCTTTTGTTGTTTGTTGACTGTTGTTTGTTGGTTAGAGATGACTCTATTGGTTGTTTGTATAGCTCAGTAGATGAGAGGATTGCCTTACTGAGTGTTTATAAAATACTCATGCATTGCAATATGTGTTTGTGGTGCAGGTAAAGGCAAATTGTGATCGTAGAATCAAGGCAATAAAGAGGAGGATGTTCTAGGGACTCGATTGGATGTTGTCTGGCTTTTTTAGGTTGCTAGAGTTGAGTCATTAGAAACATTGCTAGGTTGCTGGTTCTATGTTTTCTGATGATTGGTTATTTGGATATTGGTTATGTTATGATTATTTGGTTATTTATATTTATTGGATATTGGTATTGTTATTCCGCTGTTGGATGTGTTTGTGGTTAGGTGGCTAGTGGGTATGAGACCACTACTTGTAGTTTACTTATTATATTATATTTATTATTTTTTTTTTTTTAAACGGGTCGGATCGTTTCATTTGTTTGGCCTTTGTGGCGGTCCTGTTTAGGATATTTGTTTGGCCCCTGGGGCATGTATATGATCCTTGTGTGGTCATGAGGTATTCCAGTGAGGGGATATGTGGTTGGTAGGACATTGTGTTGTCTTACGCGAGCCACGAGAAGGGAACCTGGATAGGGATAGCTCAGACGTGTTCATAATTGTTTGCTCGCGACTCTTGGGGGGGGGGACTTAGGTTCTCCTAGTACTGCTATATTCTGAGACTTTTTGGCTTGGGAGTATGGTTGTATTTCGACTTTGGATGACAATCCGGGGGCGCGCTGTAGGGTGGCAACCCGAGAGACGAGTATTGGATTTTTCCTTATATATTATGGCATGCGGGTTTAGGCCTGATGAGAACCAACATTATGGCATGCAGTCTTAGGTCTGATGAGGAGCCAATAAAAACTTTAGGTTTAGGTCTGTGAGTAAAGGAAAGTCCAAAAGTCGAGAGCAAATAATGCCTGGAGCGTGAGTCTATCATCTAGAGGTGACCTTCTGTAGATCGGTCGGAGGAGTGCGGGCCGTGGAGATGGTAGCACGAGAGTCCTTGGCTGATGGTTATTCAAGATTCGAGGATGAATCTAGATTGGTGGAGGAGAATTGTAACATCCACGAACCAAAATCCCGGTTTAGGGATTGCATCGGTTGATGCATTATGTGCATCGGTCGATGCAAGGTTGGTTTTTCTACAGACGAATTAAGTTAAACACTGCATTTTGGGTTAGGGAAAACCCTTAACTCGTGTTTTGGTCTCATTAGGCGAGTTTAGCTGTTTTTGAGAGAAAAGAAGAGAGGAAAAGAATTCTTAAACGTTTTGGGAGATTCTTGGAGGTTTGTGACGTTTTCTAGTGAGATTTGATGCTTAGAGCGTTGTAAGAGCTTGCTAGGAGTGTTTTCTTGCTTAATTGAGGTTCAAAATCGTCTTGGCAAAGGTAAGTGCATGAACATGGCTTATCTAAGCTGGAGATCTCTTTAATTTGCTTGATATGTGTTGTTAGGCTTGTTAGATGGTTATTTGGGACGTTAGGAAGCTTTCTTGTGGCTTGGGATCAATTTTTGTGGTTATAGGAATGAATATCCGGCGAGAAGCTTTGTGGGAAAACGATGCTCGGCATTGCATCGGTCGATGCACATTGTGCGTCGGTCGATGCAAGTGCGAAGGCGGCGCATAAAATCTAGGGTTTTTGTGTTATGTAGAGCATGCGTCGGTCGATGCAATGGGAGCATCGGTCGATGCAAGTTAGCCTTGCATCGGTCGATGCAAGTTAGCCTTGCATCGGTCGATGCATATCTTGCGTCGGTCGACGCAACCCCTAACTGGTGTCGGTCGATGCATTGTCCTGGTTTGTTATTGATTGATTCTTGATTGATGGTTAGAGATATCTCTACTGCTTGTGTGTATAGCCCAGTAGATGGGAGAATTGCCTTACTGAACGTTTATAAAATACTCATGCATTGCAATTTGTGTTTGTGGTGCGGGTAAAGGCAAAATGTGATCGTGGAATCAAGGAAATGAAGAGGAGGATGTTCTAGAGACTCGATTGGTTGTTGTCTGGCATTGCTAGGTTTCTAGAATTGGGTTATTAGAAACATTGTCAGGTTGCTGGTTCTATAATTCCTGTTATTTGGATATTGGTTATGTTTGAATATTGATTATTTATATTTATTAGATATTGGTATTTGTTATTTTCGCTGTTAGTTGTAATTGTGCTTAGGTGGCTAGTGGGTATGAGACCACTAGTTATAGTTTATGTATTATTATTATTATTATTTATTATTTAAAAAAACGTGTCCGGTTGTATCATAGTATCTCACGACACTCAGCTAATATGGAGAGATTATCATCATTATCATCCTCGTCATGTGATTAGGTAATATTGACTGGTGCAGATATAAAATTGTTATCATAATCTCTTCATATCATCCTCGTCATCATTATCATCCTCGTCATGTGACACTCAATTTTATGCACAAAAGGCTAAGTAGCAAAATGGTTTGAGAATAAAGTAAAATATGCTCAAGGTTGACGGTTCGATACCACCTTGCAGTAATCTGCCACCACCAATTATTTTTGCTGCGTCCGCCCCTGCGAGCCAATCTTTTAACTCTTGTAATGTGGCGTAGGTTGACCTATTTGTTTGCTTAATGGTATCATCTGATCAGGTAAAAAATGTTGATTGGATCAGCAACCTCCCTGACGATGTATTGTTCACAATATTATCAAGACTTTCCACAGAATAAGCCATAAGGACGAGTGTTGTCTCTAAGCCATGGGAACATGTGTGGAAGCAAATGTCTCATCTCGTCCTCGACATGCGGAAGAAGATTATCAATTCCAACAATACGTTCGAATCGAGTTGCTACATTGATGACTAAGGTCTCTCCTTATCAATCCATTTCATTTCTCTTGTTAGGTTTTTTATCTGCTTATCCATATCTTAAATAAATCACTCTTTCGTTTCTCAAAGGTTATAAACAATCATCGTGGATATCTAGAGAGCTGCATAATCATCTATGTCTCATCCCAAGGTGGAAATGGAATGCTCAATACTTGGATTCGATCACTGACTTGCGCGAAACGCATTAAAGTTCTCACACTTAGATACCATTCTGGTTCTGGTACTTATGATCGAAAGTTCGAAACTTATAACTTTCCCCCGAACTCCTTCTCCCATCCAAGCCTTATGTCACTCTCGCTACATTCATACAGTCTAGAAAGCTCACATCTGTTGAGAAAATGCTCGAATCTCAGGACCCTCAAACTTTTATCAATCATCGCTCCCGAGATTGGAGTCTTTAACAGGATACTCGCATCTTGCCCTTGTCTCGAGGTGCTTGTACTACACATCATTTACGTCAAAGAAAGTAGGGTTCCTTTGAAGATTGAGAACAACAAAGTAAAGCTCTTGCAAGTGTCTTTTATGGAACTCATTGATGGCATTAATGTGTCAACAACTAGTCCAGATATTCTCACCATCATAGATATCTGCTGTGGGAGGGATGGCCTTTCCCTCCAGTCCCCCCGACTCCAGTTTAATAGAAACTTTTGGGTTGCAGGGGCTTACGTGCCTCAAATCAGCTACAACATATCAGAGGTACATATACATAGTTACACGTGTTTCAGATAAATGTATTTGAATAGCTTCAGATAAATGTATTTGAATACACAGGAAAAAGGAATTAAGGTATTGATTATTTTGATCTTGAGTAGGCAAAGAGCATTGGGAATGAAGAATTTGTGAACAACATATATGGTGAGTTGTTGAGACCGATTGCAATTTTGTATGCAGCCTTGTCAGTGAGTGTAGATTTAATGAATCCGACCGAAGTTGAGAGGTTGCGACAAGTCTTAGGTTTATGGACTCATAAAATGCTGGAGCTTGAGATCATATTTAAGGTATATGTACGTACATTCATGCTTCCAAATGGAAGACTCATGACCACCGAGTCTTAATGTGCTGGTATGTGCAGGATAACAATTGTCCTAGGGAAGAAAATGAGTCTTGGCAGAAAAAGTTGTGGGAGGAGATAAGGGTTTTCTTAGCATCTGAAAACCGCTATCTAACGATACAACATCGATGTAGAAAGCGCTATGTCTGCTCCCGTTATAATAGGTCCGACACTTTACATAGCGGTTTTCGTAACTGCTATCGACATATTTGATAACATAGCATTATTTTATATGCAATCTTTAAATAGACAATAGCGCTTTTTATTTGCTGTTAATATATTGAATTATAGCATTTTTATAATACATATACAGTTTTTTATTTATATAAAATTGTATTTATACATACTACTTACTATATTTATACTGTATCTATACAAGCTGTATGTATTTTTAATTTGATTGTTTGCTAATTAAAAAATAACAATATTTATTGATATTATTAATAGTTATTTTACAATAAGTAATTTTACAAAGAGTACATATTTTTTATATATACATTTTACAGTAATCCTATTGGGATTATTTGTCTTCAATAGTTTTGTGGGTTCTTATCATAAATACACATTATGCTTTTTGTTTTATTGTATAATTTTGTTACAAAAAAAACTAAGGCAAAAAAACATATCTACAGATTTTTCTTCTTAATCGAACAATATTTATTGAATAGCTCGTTGAGTCGTTTCTCAGCTTTTGTGGTCACCTCCGTTCCAGTATTCCACTAGCCTTCTTGGTTGCATCTCCTTCTCTTCACAAGGCTCTTGTGCTGCGTCCTGGAAGAGATAATAGTCAGAACCAGAACTCAATAGCTTTTGCCGAATAAAAACCAGAAAATTCTCAAATCAGATAAACAGATCTTAGCGCAAAGAAACTCTTCTAAGGAAAGGGGTGGGAATTCGAATCAAGAAACAAATAAAAGTACAATGAATAATCTTAAATAGAATTCAAAGGCCTAAACTTTTCTATAATGAACAGCTCTAATCACTGAAACAACAAACCAACAAGAAACACAATTACCAACTCCGTAACTAAAATTTCCTAATTCTCATCAATTGCATTCATCCATTAACTTGCTCTACAAATCAAAACACTAAGAACATTAAACCCTAAAAGAGCATATTGATTAGCTCTACGGCCATAGAAGCGAAGAAGTAAGATTTACTTAAATATAGACACAAGTTTGTTAAGCAAAGAGTAAATAAACCATCAGATATATGGAAACAAAGAAAGAAGGTGAAAAGTCTCCGTAGCTTGAATGTTTCCCGTTGATGTTTCCAATGAGTCTGAGTTGCTCCGGTCAACGGTTGTTGGATCCATTTCAAGAAGGTGGCTGCGGTGTGGGTTGGTCGAAGTCCATCGAGATATAAGCAAATCTTGATTCAAAAGTCAAAAGTTTTTGGTCGTTTGATTTTTGGTTCTGTGTAGTGTGAAAGAGATGACTAGAGGAGTATGAAAGAAACGAAGGGAAGAAGTGAAGAAAAAAAGAATTGAAAGGTTAAATTTGCATCTGTTAGATTTATTTTAATCGACGGTTCCTATTAGAAACAAGGTGATCCTCATTTTACTGACTTAGCCAATGAAAAAATAAAGAGAGGTTGAGATTTTGTATCCCTCGGATTAACTCGCATCCTACGGTTCAGGATTACGCCACGTCAGCTATCTGAGTGATCTATTTCCATTAGCTCTCGTTTTATGTATATTTCTTATCACATTTTAATCATTTTTTCTTAATTTAAAATGTTTTAAAATACTATTAACAAATGGAAAAATGTGTTACAATAAAAAGATTGTGATCATAATATTTTTTTAACAAAGATTTAATTTGTAAGTTAAAAATTTTTACAATCAAAACCATAAAGCATAATGTTATTGTAAACTATTGATGAAAGAATACTTACAACTAACCAATTTTTATAATTAAATTTGTATATTGTAAATTTGTAATATTATATATTCCTATTGAATGCTATTATTATTACAATTTTTCTTTTACATTTGATGTTACTAATTTATAAAAAATGAAATATATTTCAAGATCGAACTCTAAAGTCTAAAGTCCAAACCCTAAATTCTATACCCTAAAACCTTTTAGGGTATAACCCTAAACCCTTTAGGGTATAGGAATTAGGATTCAATTTTAAAACACATTTCACTATTTTCAATGAAAACAATAAAATGCAAATAAAACATAATTTGTTTTTCAAAAAACATAATTTGTTTTTCGAAAAACATTAAAAACAAGTGTGAATTTATAGATCTTATATTACATATTCATAAATCCATAAAATACTATTATAATTTTATTGTCAATAGAATTATAAAATTTTTATTCTTAATTGATAAATATTAAAATATGTTTGATATATTTTTTTGCATTTCATTATCTTAATTGATAAATGTTTCAAGATTAAACCCTAAATGGTTTTAGGGTATAGAGTTCAATCTTAAAACATTTTTTTAGTATTTATAAATTAAGAAAAAAATAAAAAATAAAAACTTTATTATAGTTGATTATTTAATTATGTATAATTAACAAATGAATTTAAACGTTTGAGAATATTAATTGATTAGGTATAATTAAAAAATGAGTGTATGAGAATAATTTATATAAAAATTAATGTTTTATTTGTAGTTATAATTATGTATTGAGTATTTTTAGTATATATATATATATATATTTGTAGTTTTTTAAATCATATATTTGTTGTTTTGATTATTTGTTTATAGCAATGGCAGAGTAAAAGAGGGAATACCTTATGATATTAAAACCATAGAAAATCATTACAGAAACATAAACTCATTTTCTGACATAGACCAAGTATATTTGATTTCTAAATTTGGCACTCGTACTACTAATCTTGGAAACTTCTACCTAGACCTGGCTTCAATTGTTTTTTTCTCTCGTTAGATTCACTTCGTCATGAACCTCCTTCTCTTGCTCAAACACGTAATCTAACTCGAGTTCTTGAAACCATCTATACAAAGCCTACGCCTTTTTACATAGTCCATCGTATTCTCACATCTCTCCTGCAAAGAAAAGCAAAAACATAAATCCAAAAGTAACAGTTATGCTTGGCCTTTCAATGAATCTTACTCATCAGATTTAGCAACTATAATCTCAAGCAGCAAAACAGCACTTATGTATAGCCAACCAAACAAAGAAAAGGAAAAAAGCTGCAAACTGCTTACAACCATGGATAATCAGATAAGCTATGCAACAACAATTGCGATTGACTATACGAAACGAGTTACAGCTTTGAATAAGCTCTCCGGTTGAATTAGAGAAGACACATTGGCATCTAGACTCTATACATGTCCTTGCTTTGGTGAACAGAGACGATTCATACGCAAGTGACTTATGATCTAAGTTGAAACATGAGCAAAACGATACAAATCACTTTTATTCTACTCATGAAATTTCTCATCTTACAACTCCACGGAGAATCTAAAAGACATGTCATCACTTCAAATCAACAAGCGTTCTTACAATAGCAAGTCTGATAAGTGATAAGAAAGAATCAAGTCCGAAACTCAAAACAAAATAAGATCTCTAATCCTGCAACCATAGAAGATTAGAGATACCTTAAATGACACAAGCTCTCTCAAACCCATGCCCTGTCCACATCACAACAAAACAACCACAGCTCCAGCAACGAGTATACTGTATACAATTTATGATAAAGAGTTTAAGGATCTGACACTCAAATAACAATGACAGTCAACTCACATCAACAACAAACACGAGAAAGAATGTAAACAAACAAACAAACAGTAGGAAAATTACAGCTTACAAAGTAAAAACAAGCGCCAGCAGCATTAATCTTGAAGATTTGAAGACTAACTGCAAAAAGAAATCGACAAACCCTTAAAACCGAAATCTCTAATTGATTATTGACCAAACTCAAAAAAATCAAAATCGCACATACCTGTTAGTTATTCTAAGTGCCAAATCAAACTGCAACACAAGAACAGTCAAATACATATCAATTAGAAACCGATTACACTGAATATATCGACTATTCACGAAAACCTCAAAATTGAAATCTCAAATTAAACACGAATACCTTTTAAGTTTTTACTGAAGTCTCATCGAGCTCTTACTGCAAAAAAGAAAAGAAAAAAATAAGTATTCGATTGAAAGCTTAAATCTTTGCAAATAACCAAAACCCAAACACAATTTCACCTTCAATGTCAAATTCGATTACACCATTCGATTTACCGATGTAGATGGCGACAATTAAGAGGAACGAGATTGCGAGTGGAATATCAAGACAGAGATCGAAAACAAGACTGAGACTGAGAGGGCACGATACGGAAATCGACAGAGATAGAGATTGAATGTAAGAGGAACGGGACTGTGATTGAGAGATCGAAACAGAGATGATCGAGAGTTGTAGGAAAGAAAAATTGAAAGAGACAGAGTTGTCAAATGGGAAAAAGAAACCCAAAGTGCTTTCTTGTTTTCGACCTCATAAATTTTTATTTTTTTCCTTTGTAAAATTTTTTGGAGCCAATTAAACTTATCATTTTCCCGTTTATTACTACGATAACGTTTTACTATCATATTTGCTATCATAAAACCAAAAACTAAGCGCCACTATAAAATGTTTTCGCGCCTATTCTATCATAGCGTTTGTTTTTTTCTTAAACGCTATTTAAATTTTCTCAAAATTCAACTATAGCAGAAACATTAAAAACACTATTTTATACTGCTATTAATAGCCTTATTTCCTGTAGTGTAATAAAAAAGATCTGTTCCCCAATGCTAATTTACGTGTAGATACTGTGGATGTATAACTTCAGCGGGTCAGAGGAAGAGTTTGCCTTGGTGTCGTGTTTCATAAGGCACGGGACTGTGGTAAAAAAGATGATGATCGAGACGTCATCCTTTCCTGCAAGGAAAGATAAAAGCGGTAGTGGCCAAGCTACAGGCACTGCAAACGAAGCTTACTATCGAATGATTCAAACCAAATTTAATTGGTTCAAAGGTTCAAAATCTTTTCAATATACGGTCTATAACACTTTTGATACGAACCTCTCAAATTTTTTTCTTCTGGATCAAAATAAATTGCTGATTTTATTGGGATTAATTAGTCTCAAAAGTGTAAAGCTTTAAGAACTGGAGTTGACCTGATCCGCCCAAATACTCTTCAGAGCTGTTAGACCAAAAGCAAACAATGGCGCTACAATAAACTTGTACTCTAATAAACCGTACATACGTGACCATCCTTCTTGTTGGTGCAGGAATTAGCACCACAACATA
Organism: Camelina hispida; assembly: GCA_023657505.1. NCBI lineage: Eukaryota > Viridiplantae > Streptophyta > Magnoliopsida > Brassicales > Brassicaceae > Camelina > Camelina hispida. The sequence continues at coordinate 35,092,384 of CP094631.1, forward strand.
TCAAACTTAAACCAAGGATAAACCAAACAATTTTGAACCGAAAGATTTCTGGTAAGGCTAGATAATGGGCTTGTGGGAGGCCAAACCAACGTCATCTTCGAGCCAACTCATCTTCAAGTCAAGAGGAAGATTTCCTTTTTTGGTCTAAGGAAGTTTTACTTATTTAATGCTAGTTTCGAACTGAGAGCTTGGCATTAGATTTTAGGTATTTCTGCACCGAGAGGTGTTCGATGAAATGTGTGAGTCAACTAATGTCATAGATTTATTCATTTGGCCTAAAAAGTTAGATGTGTAAGAAATTTATCGACAATAATGAATTGGATTTTAATTCATGCATAGTCATGTTTCTCCAAAGAAAGTTGGGTAGTGATTAGGGTTGATTGTTTCTACAATGTATTGTAGCAACTCTGATACCAATTGTAACGCCCTGAACGTCATCTTTTAGTGGGTTCCATGTCCAATCTCAGTCCACGGGCCCACTTTTTTAATGGGTCTCACATCCTCTCACTAAACCCATGAGCCCATCTATATCCGATGCTCGGTTTGCTATGTCCGTGAGCTCATAAAATAATGGCTTTAGGCATCAAAGTTTATCAACAATTTTTGGGCATCAGTTTCGTAAAGTTTTAATGGTCTAGTGGTAAATGTATGTCCATTATCTGCTCCATGTTGTTAATGGGTCAAATTTTTTTTGGATTTACGCATATAAAACGTTTCGGCCAGCCCTTGCCATTGCTTTTCTAGTCCGGATCCACTGCCATTATCATTGTCATTGTCTTGTCGTTACCATTGTCATTGTTATTGCTATTGTCATTACGTTGTTATGCTATTGCCATTTGCTAACAGTAACACCATTAACGTTGTTATTGCCACTAGGAGTCAGACCCCCCCCCCTCCACGATATTGCGGAGGAAGTATTTTAGAAAAAAAATTAAATTTAAAATTTAAAATTATACATATGAAATAATTTGAATGTAATAGAATAGTTTGAATACATAAACGTTAAACTTAAACATAAACTTATATGTGATGTTGCAGGGAAAGTATTTTAAAACAAGTTAAAATTAAATTTCAAATTTAGAGTTATATATTATTAAATTATTTGAAAATATATGCTATATAATAGAATTAAAAATTATCTTAAAAAAAGGGCTAAAACTTCATATTAAACATATATAACTGTGAGTTTAAAAAACACAACCATCAAAACAAAAACTTATAATAAAAAAATAATATGGTAAATAAACTCAACTTTAGTTAAAAATTATTAAATGAAAATTCATAATGGATCAAGACAACTCTACTTATAATCTGTATGTAGTTTTTTCTTTCTAAATTTGTATGTATTACAAGTATTAGATATTGTATGAAAAATTATTATAAAGAGTAACAAGCATCATAACTGTTATTGATATTTATTTTACTCATAAACAAATATTATGACAAAGTGATCGTAAGTGAGAATATCAAACGAACGATTATAATAAGTAAATTGAATTTACTGATAAAATAATTTTTAATTCAGTGAAAATTTATCAACCAATACTTATAATAAAATTACACAACTTCTAAAAATAAAGGATGAAATAGTTTAATCTTTAAAAACACATATTTTACGAAAAGTTATGATAAATAAACGTAACTATAAGTTGCATAATTAAAGTTGATTAAATTTCTATATTACTATAATTATTTCTAAAATCTTTAGTTAGATTATAGAATAATGTTGGATATCAATCATTAAAATTTATCTTTTTTAGATTCAGCATGAAACCAAAAATTTTTGTCAGCGAACAATGATTCGTTGATTAGTTAGTTATCTAAGAAGAGACAAATATATATATATATATATATATATATATATAGTTCAAAGACATAAGATATTATGTTTATTTAAATATATTGGAACGAAAAGTTGTAAATAAGATATGGTGAAAAGACATAACTCTACAATGCAGAAGCAGCAATATGATTTTCATTTTTGGTAAAAGACACAACTCTACTATGAACAGACACAACCATATGATTTTATCAAAAAAAGAAAAACTATTTAGTGAAAAGGTACGACGAAAAATCGCAACTGTTACTGGCATTTATTCAGATTATTATTATTATATACATTTTTATTATGAAAGACACAACTCTGCAATAAACAGACGCAACTGTATGTTTTTTTTTTAAATAAATATATTATATAGATATTTTATGGTAAAAGACACAACTCTATAATGATCAGACTGTATTATTTTTTTAAAATAAATATAAAATTTATTTAACGAAAGTGTCCTTCTTTTATATTGAAGTGATGAAACAAATTATTTCTTTTCTTTTAAAAGTTAAATTTAGATTCATCATCCCAAAAATCTTTACTTAAATCAAGAATTGGAGGAATTTATTTACTTTTAAAAGAATGAATGCTAGAGAATAGTTTAGAAAGCTGTAAAAGTCGTTGATATTGAAATTTTATATTATTTTGTGTCAAGAATGAAAATAGTTCAAACAAACAAATATATAGATTTGAAAAGATATGAATATTCGAATAAACACAACTCTAAAATGAACAACTGCAACTTTACAAAAAAAAGAAACCGTTACAATGAACAATCATAACTTTTTGTAAAACACACAATTAAAATTTTCTGCCGATTTTTTTAGAAAATTATCCATGTGACACCCCGGTTTTAGAGACTTGCGGAGAGGTTTAAAATAATTGATTTGGCCACCTATGTCACCAAAGTGCACTTATCTTTTCGGTCAAGGGTGCTGAGAGAACTCCAGAGTTAAGCGTGCTTGAGCTGGAGTAGTCTCAGGATGGGTGACATTCCGGGAAGTGACTGTCGGAACTGTGCGAGTGAGGACAAAACACAGGGAAAGATCATGTGGTTATTTGTAGGGACGGTAGCAAGTCTTTAAAACCTCCCGGACGTAGCAAACCGGCCGTTAGATAGGGATGGGCTCACGGGCCTAGTGAGATGACGTGAGGCCCATTAAGGAAGGTGGGCCCATGGACTGGGATTGGACATGGGGCTCACGAAGAGGTGGCGGTCGGGGCGTAACACTCATCGCCATGATTCCAAGTCACATACGTGCATACCACAAACAACAATTGAGATGCGTAAGTATTATCACAAATACTTAGTGAGGCAATCCCCCCATCTACTAGGCTATACACACAAGCAACTGAGATTACAATGTTTAACAAACAACAAACAAACATAACAAACCAGGAAACCACACAAACAAGTTGGTGTCGACCGACACTAACCCCGCAGACGCGTTCTGCTCGAAGCCGATCGTCGAATCTCCATTCCAATCCATCTCGAATCCATCAAGAACTCACCCAAAGGTGACATGAACCATTAGAGACCTTAAAGCAATCACAACCAACAAGAAAAACACCAAAACAACACCAAACAAACAAAAACATAAGAGATCTCAGGCTTAGATCAGCCATGATCCTGCACTCACCTCTTTTGCAGAAAGTTCTGACCCAACAACGACGAATCCAACACCCTAGGAAGCTTCTCCTTCTTCTCTAGCACAAGATTTCTCCTCCACAGGAACAGATCTCCCAAACAAGCCAAGAATCTCCCCTAAAACCCACCAAACTCTCAAACCCTTCTCTTTTCTCTCTTTTCCTCTCAAAAACGGCGACCAACTCTCCAATCCACGACCCTAGGTCGACTTTCTCTTTAAATATGTCGGTTTGGCACTTCAATTGAATCAAACCGACCCAAAATCAACAAATTAAAATAATTTGGTCAAACCATAAAGGGTGGTGTCGATCAACACATCCCTGGTGTCGATCGACACCCATCCCCAAATCTCACTATTTGGTTCACGGATGTTACAATCTAAAAGACACAATTGAAAAAAACACAATTTTTGGTGTCATTTATTCAGATTACTATTACATATAGATTAAGAAACTAAAAACTACACCATAACCGATAACCATTTTAAAATTTACAAAGATTCGTGGTCTTTTTCAACCAAAGACGGGTTTTCCAGTTTTGTTCTTCTGTTTAATTTTTCCAAAAAAATTAATGTGTTTTTTTGTATCTTCTAGATATTATTTGTCAACATGTTTTGTATTTCTTATGTCAACATCTGTGTTTTAAAAAAATCGACATTGCAGATTCTTTTTTTCAGTCAATTTATTAGTTGTAAACCCAATCACTTAGCTTGCAAGAAAATTTGTAGGCTCAATAGAGCATGTGAATCTGTTGATGTATGAAATCGACAATATTAATTATATGAATCAAGTGGGATGAATCGGATCTGGTCCTCTTATTTAACGTAAGAATCTTAGAGAAGGGCTTTCAGGAAAATGACAATTACAGAGCTAAAATGCTTAATACGAAAATAATAGCATTTTCTCTCTCTAATTGCCCAAAAATTTCGGATCCTCTTTTCTGACAACGATGTCAGGTATTTATAGTGGGACCTTGACCTAGGGTTTTCTTCTGTCTCCTGGTAAAATGACGATTTTGTCCCTGCGGCCTGTTGGGCTAAATCCAAGACTTTAAACCCAAATCTTCATGAAATCTTCTGCTTGAGCCTTCATAGTTGTTGGGGGCAAAGCCCATATCCAACAAATACGGCTTCAATGCAACACATTTAATTCTCACACCTACCACCAACAACAAAAAAGAGTTCACTATATATTTTAAAATTTGTAAGAATTTCTGTTGGGAAAACATGTCCCTAATACATGAAAACAAAATACACAAAATATTTACCTACCATTCCAACCAAAAAGAAAACTAAAATTAATCATTACCACTAAATATTAATACCTCTTTTCACCAGTTCTAAATTTTCCAAGACCAAATTGTTGCAGCGGGATGAAAAGTTCGTTTAAGATTTTACTATTCAGTGCTCGTTTTATCGGGTATGCATGTAAGACGATTTGTTTTTCTTTCCAATTTTGTTCTCTGTTTGATTAACCAATTATCGCGACAGAAAAGTTTACAACGTGTCTTTGTGTATCTAAGTATCTTCTGTCAAATTATTTGTTATAACGTGTTTCATATTTCTTATGTCAAATCTGTGTTATTATAAAATTGACATTGCAAAGTCTTTTTCATAATTTCGGTCAATTTATTAGGTTGCCGTGTAGGATCAATAGAGCATGTGATCAATGTATGAAATGATGTTTGTGGTAGTACGTACAGTAAACAGTACTGTAGAACGACTAGTACATAAGCGAGTGTTGTTTCATCACCATTTCATCAATACAAGTTCATAGTTTTAAGTGTTTCACACATTTTGTGATCAAACAAGTAATCAGTCAAAAGATGGAAGGCAAAAATATGATTTTAAGTGTGCTCATAATGAGTCTTGTCATATCGCAGATTCAAGTCGAAGCAAAGAGTTGTTGCCCGAACGGGGAATCTAGAACCTGTTATAATTTATGCCGTGTTGCTGGAAATTCTAAGCAACTTTGTGCACAACTCTGTTCGTGCAAAGATGTTGCGGGGACGACATGTCCTCCGGGTTATACAAATGAAATTCTCGAAAACTCTGGTAATTTAGTTTATTTATCGTAATATTTTATTAAATTATGTCTTTTACCAATTGGATGCAAGATTTTGACGCAAGATTTTGACGCAAGTTGCATGGATTTTATTTCTGACTCAAGGTAATGATGTCAATAAATACTGCAAATTGGGGTGTGCATCTTCTGTGTGTGGTGCCTTAACTACTCTCCAAAACTCTGGTAAAACATTACCTCAACATTATCATTATTATTATTACTATTATTCAATTGTTCAATCAAAGAAAAAAAATTATTAATTTTAATATTGTTTCGGTAAAGTAAATGCAAGTGAAATTGTAAATGGAGCGGTTGAACAATGCACCAACGCATGTTCTACTTTCTGCACCAAAGGCTCAGCAAAAGCAGTTAAAACTGCCTAGCTAACAAGCATATCCCCGATATATGTGTTGTTGTTTTCCCTGTTTTCAATAATTGTCTTGTATGTGATAAAATGCTAGACACTTGAGTTAGCTACTACTATCTCCAGGTTTTCTATGTCACGTAAAAGGTCATCAGTCTCTAAATTGTTTACCCCTTCTATTTGCTATTATCTAAATAAAGAATAATAGTGTGTCATACTTGCTTTAGCGTGACTTTTTTACAATCAGCTCATATTGTGACCAAAACAAATGCCAAAGTAATATGGATATATGCTAAAGTACAATTAATATGGATATATGCTAAAGTACATGTACATATATAAGTCAATATTTAGAAACCCGGACCGGACTGGCCGGTTGAACCAGTTTAATCGTGAACCAGAAGGTATCCCGGTCCGAGTTATACCTAAAACTCGGCTATAAAAAAACTCGGTTATAACCGAGAAAACCCAGCTAAAACCGGCTAACCGGATGGTTAAACCGGCAGTCCGGGTCAAAGCCACCATTTAATTCTTAACAAATTAAGTCAATGTACGTAGATATTATGTTATATGAAGGAGTAATGTACCTTTTCTTCTATACTTCTTCGATGTGGGACAAAACAGTTTTCTGTTTTTTATTGGTTAAAGATTTTCTTTTTTGTTCTGTCCGTTGTCACAATTTAAAAGTTTTTGTTCATCTGTAAATTTTTCTATTTTTAAAAATGATAAAGAATAAAAATTTATAACTATTATTCAAAAATATATATTAAATATAATAAAAAATAGGAATTATTGTTAGAATATTCATAAAACCAGTGTATATAATATAATATATATATATATATATGTGTATGTTATATATTAAAATTCAGTAAATTATTGACCTGCGGTTGGACCCGGTAGACCCAATGACCCAGTAACCTAGAAAGTTGTCCGGTTTGAGTTCCGGATCGGGTTTAAAAACATTGATATAAGTACATAACACTATATAAGTATCAAATTTAACATTTTGACTAATGTACATGTTCTCAATTTAACATTAAATATCAATGAACCTATATATACATTACACACTTTCCAAATAGTTATATAGATTCTAAAAAATACCTTGTATTATTATTCCTTATGATACACATCTTATTAAATAATTTTGAGGATATAGAATATTTTTATGATATTCTGGGCATAACTGGTTTCAATTAGTATTTGACTATTTGCGATTGTGGTTATGGAAGTTTTGCGAAAACGGGAGTTTGCGAAAGCATATGTGATAGTCTCATCCTTTTATGTTTGATGTTCTTCGATTTTTTACGGGCTAAGTGATGAAAAAAGTCTTTGCATTTGGTAATTAGAAGAAAAATTTTAACTAAAGAAACCCTAATTTATTCACATAAGAATCCAACAACAGAGAAAACAACAAACTGATATATCATGGTTTTTGTGATTTTTAACCATGATATAAAGAGTCTTTTAGAGTCTTTTGATGTGTTTCTAGGATGTTTTGGAGTTTTTGCAGGTTTTCTAGGATTTCAGCGTGGATAGAGCAAATTGGAGCAATTTGGATCAGTTTGGAGCAATAATCCGGAGGAAATCAAGTTGGATTCGATCAGAGGAGATCGTGTCGATCGACACCATCCTTGGTGTCGGTCGACACCCAGTTTAACCGACGGGAGAAGCCAATTTGGAAGTTTTACAAATCTGCCCCAAAGTTTTTCATAATTGCAAGATTAGTTCTTGACGTGTTTTAGGACATATAAATAGTATTTTTAGGTTTTACAAACCGTTAAGTTAATTTCTAGCAAGTTTTATTTTCTGCAACCTTGTGAGATTTTGAGAGCTTTGGGAGAGAGAGGTCTGCCTTGTAGAGCTTGAACTCCTTCTTACTCTTTTTAATTTCAATTGCTTATTATTCAGAAAGATGTCTTGTTCTTCATTAAACATGTCTGAGTAGTTTGCTTGTTAGGTTTAGGGTTTTTCACAGGGATTTGATGAATTATTAGATCTGTTTATTTAGGATTCTTTATCTTTCTAGATCTTCATCTTAAGTTGTTCTTCATATTAATTCTTGATTGATCACCTAGAATTAATACCTTAGGAAAATAAATTGATATGAGAATATAATTAATTTTCCTGATAAAACCTTTTGATGAGCAAAATTACTTCTTGCAAAGAGATTTGATTAAGTGATTTTGTGAACAATCTAAACCTGTTTTTAAAGCTGATTTATTACCTAGAATTTTGCAAAGAGATTTGGATTTTCTGGTTTTAAATTTAGATAATATTTGCAGTGAGAAATGATTTATTTTATAGAAGTGTTTAGAGTTCTAGATCTGTTCTTAATTTGCTTGAATCCTATTTATTTCATTGATTTAATAATTTGTAATTTCCTGAGAAATTTCCTAGGTCTAGCTTTTTGATCTTCTGAATTTACAACAGCTTTTATTTAATATTTTGCATTGATATTTCAATTCAAATTAATCTGTTTAGCATAATAAAAAAACTCTATAATTTCTTGTGTAGTCTTGAGTCCTTGTGGAATTCGACCCCTAAGTACTGCAGTGATCTCTTAATTTGAGAGAGTAGCTCTAGGGTAAATTTGAGCATATCAATTTTTGGCGCCGTTGCCGGGGACTCTTTGATCTACCATTAGATTTGAGTTTTTGATTTTGTCTAAATTTTTCTTTTAATTTTCAACTTACACGCTTTTGTTTTCTTTTCTCATGTGTGTTTCAGGTGTATGCCTCCTAGGCCTAATGCTAGAAACAATAAGACTGGTCCAATTCTGAAGCTTTCAAACCAAGAGTTGGGAAAACTTGAGCGTGAGAACCGAAAAGCAGCCAAATCCTTGAAGATGGTTAACACAATCATTCTGATGCGTGATGAGGATAGTGCTTTGAGGGATCAAGAGGGCCACTTGCGCAACGAGCAGGGCTAAAAGCTTGATGTAGAAGGCAATGTGATTGCTGAACCTGTTGTTGTCAACGAGCAAGCCGGTGTTGGCGACGAGCAGGCTGTTGTTGTCTGATAGACAGGTTTTCATCCAGGGTATCAATTCTCAATGCAGTTGTAGTACAAAGGGTTATCAATCCAAATGGTTGTCTATTGCTAGCAAGAAGGATATGATCAGAACATTACAAGTCAAGCCAAGCAGATAGGGTTTTTGTTCTAACAGTCCTAAAATAAATGAAAGACAAGAATATAAACAAAGAAACCACACGACCTAAGCACTCGATGCAAGCAATCAAGTACAGGATCAGGTGGGGTGATCGAGTAAGCAAATGAGATATGAACAGCTCGAGGTATTACTCGATACAGGTTATCGTGTACCTGATCGGGTAAGTGGTCGAGTAATGAAAGAAAATGCAAGCAATTAAAATACGAAAGCTTCTAAGGATGGGGTAATCGAATCCTAAGTATCCTTGACCAGTACATATGCCTTACATGCCTCAAACAAATATTTCCTAGACAATGAATCTCTATAACTTTGTCACCACACTCTCGCACTAGCAACAATCCACCTTGGTCACTTCCCTACCCAATTCTCGTTGGAGAAACATGACCAAGCAGGCATTAAGATCGATTCATTATTGTCAGAACACCCTAACTCATCTAATCTCTTACTCAGAGCGAGTGAACCTCTAGCATTGGCTGATTCAAGAATCTCATCTACACCTCTCGGTGGTAAAACACCCTAGATCTAATCTCAACCTCTTGGTCTGTTGACAGTATTAAGAACACCAACTTAGAAGGAAATCTATCAAAAATATACAATCAAACTATGGCATCCTAACCGATCAAGAACACAAAATCATCTATCCCATCCCTAGAAACTTTACTACACTACTCGGACATAATCACAAGAAACAAAACAACAAATAAGAATGAAAATTGCATTATATTAAACGGTAGAGTAGAGTAGAAAGAGTACAAGATATAAATCTAAGAAAAACTATAAAAACTATGAAAGAAAATGTAAAAAAAAAAAGGAAAATTGTTTGAGTCGCTCAGTTCTCTCACAGAAGCTCTCGCTCTCTGGTTTGAGGGTCTGCGGCGTGCTCGTTTGCGAGCTAAGAGAGGAGGGGATTAATATATGGAAACCCTTTTGACCTAGCTTCCCAGACCTACTCGATGGGATACACGAGGGTGAAGTCGGGTTACTCCTCGGGTGGATATTCGGGTTGTTCTTCATGCTCTTAGATCCTCCTCGATCGTGTTGGGGTTTGGACTTGTTCTACCAGCTCGATGGCTCATTCGGGTACATGCTCGGGTTTGTCCTTGTTTTTCCCCCATTTTTGGCTCTTTAGCACATGCTTTCATCCAAAACATGTAAATGCAAAAATGTAACACCCTAAATGGTCTAAAAGTAAGTTTCTACAGTTAATGACCTAAAAATGCTAAGTTAGAGGTATGAACAATGCAAAATATGGACAAAAAAGGATGCTAAAAACATATAAAGAGATTTTTCAGACCCCCAAACTTAAATCTTGCTAGTCCTCTAGCAAGGAAGTAAGAGGGTGCAGTTTGAAAGTGGGGACTCGTAACCTTAATATGCTAAGCGAAGGGTTCAAGCTATAGTCCTTAAAGATAGTTTAATGGTGCTAACATACTTACAAATAATTTTCTATGCTTATTACCATGCATCAATCTAATTCAACCTCCAACTAAAGATAAAGAACATCTCTTTCACATTCAATTAAGTGTTTCGCGAATTCTTGCAAATGAAAGGTGAATCAAGCTCAACCGGTTTCAAGGGTAAGGATTTTTAGTAAGGTGGTTTCAAACAAATTTTTGGGTGGTTTTCTCTCAAAAGAAGGCGTGCTAGACAGTTGTGAAAACTATCTAAGACTGAGAACAATTTGGGCATACAAAGCTTAACTCTTGATGATCTACCCTTTTCTCATTCACTTTTTTTTTCTATTGTATCAAACCCCCTAGAATTAAACTACCTACGACCTTGATTTTAACTCTTTTTTTTTTTACTCCCTAAGGTTTAAACTTTAAAACTTCTAGCTCTCTTTTTTTTAATATATTTTTTCTCTTTGCTAAACTCCTAATATGAATATATATATTTTTTCTTTCTTTCTAGGAGACTATAGCAAGATCTTTTCTCTTTTTTATTTTTATTTAGAGACTTAGAGCTAATTGATTCTAACCTTAGGGACTTTCTCTTCTTTTTTTTTTTTTTTTATTCTACAACCCAACCCCAAATAAACATTCTAACCACCTATCTTTCAAAACTGAATCTATTAGCTACTCAAATTCTAACTTAGCTAAATCAAGAGGCAGTTCTTTGTCGTTCTCAATACTCTCAAGGTTTCACAACCTATAGCACAATGAAAGAGGCTTCACTCGACAATTCACAACAAGGTTTGAAAGAAAGGTTTGGGTTCATGGGTAGGACAAATGAATCGGGTTAAACGAAAAGATTGGTAAAAATGGAGTGCTAACCCGAGTTTAGAGTTACCATGAGCAAGTATTCAAGTTCCATAAGCAAGACAATTAAAGTTAAAATTAAATCCAATAATATAGAGATGTTCTAATGTTCAAGCAAGTGGAGGAAGCATTCAAACGACACAAGGGTCTAAGCAAAGATTTTTCATTTTTTTCTAAAGATTGATCTAGCAACAATGAACTGTGACTAAGGGCTATAGCTTCAATCCTAAGGTTTGATTTTAAACAAGGTAGTTTAATCATTGTTCCCTAAGATGCATATGCAACAATCTTATATGAAACAAAGTAGACTCAATCCTAATATGTAAATGCAACTACATGAACACTCTTTTTTTAAAAAAAATATTTTTTGGGTTTTTTAATGCACATAGATGCAGACACAAATGAATAAAACTAGCATGCAAAAATTTGAAATAATAAAAATAAGAAAATAAAACACAATGTTAAATACATTCTAGGACCCTCCCCCAAACTATAATTACACAGTCCCTGTGTAAATAAAAGTTGTGAAAAGAATCCAAGAATCACACAAAATGAATTAAACTAAATGCAATGATATATACAAGGGTTGGATGAAATTGGTACCTCATGGGTTGGAGAAGAAGGAGGTTGCAGCAGCCTCCATACTCGCCAACGTGTAGCCAGGGTCGTCTCCAGCTTCAGCAGGTGCCGGTGTTTGCTCGTCAGAGAACTCAGAAATACGCACGGACGACTTACTCGGACCAGCATCCGAGGGGTTAATCGAGGATGGGATCGCGTAGCTCATCGGGTAGGGCAAGAAGACTGAAGAGAGAAAACACTAAAAACATGTAAATCATATTTACAGACCTGCCTTTGGGATTTCCTCCCAAGTGAGCTTGTTTAAAGTCTCTAAGCTTGACTTTCAATTCATCTCAGACTGGCGCGGGGTCGTCGAGACGCAGAGATGATTCCACCTCTGTGCTCTCATTTTCCATGTATCTCTTCACTCTCTGCCCATTCACAGTAAATTAATTTTTATCTTTACCTCGCAGAATGACCGCTCCATAGGGCAGAACTTCCTTAATTTCGAAGGGTCCTGACCATCTTGACTTGAGCTTTCTAGGGAATATCCGAAGCTTTGAGTTGAACAAAAGGACTTTGTCTCCAGCTTTTAAATCCTTGTGCCGGATCTTCTTGTCGTGAAAAGCCTTGGTTCTTTCCTTGTAGATCCTCAAATTATCATAAGCCTCCGGTCGTATCTCATCGAGTTCATGGAGATCCATTACTCTCTTTTATTGGGCAGTCCTTATGTCCAAATTCAGCAGTTTGGTCGCCCACATTGCTTTGTATTCAACCTCGACCGGAAGGTGACAGTTTTTCCGTAGAGAAGCTGGAAAGGTGTCCGCCCAATCGGTGTTTTATAGGCGGTCCTATAAGCCCATAGCGCATCATCTAGCTTGAACGCCCAGTCCTTTTTTGTGATTCTCATGATTCTGGCTAGTATCGCTTTGATATGTTTGTTGCTTACTTCCACTTGGCCGCTGGTTTGTGGGTGATAAGTTGTTGCGACTTTATGCTTGACTCCATGCTTTTTCAATAAGCCATCAAAGACCCTGTTAATGAAGTGGGTTTCTCCATGACTGATCACTACTCTTGGGATTCCAAATCTCGGGAAAATGATGCTTTTGAACATCTTCATTACGACCTTGTGATCATTCGTCGGGCTGGCGATTGCTTCTACCTATTTCAAGACATAATCGACTGCCACTAGGATGTACAAGTTTCCATTCGAGGGTGGGTTGAAAGGTCCCATGAAGTCTATTCCCCAGACATAAAAAATTTCTACTTCTAAGATTGGCTGCTGAGGCATTTCATTTCGTCAACCTATGTTACCCATTTTGTGGCACGAATCGCATTTTGCTATGAAGAGCTGTGCGTCCTTGAACATTGTTGGCCACCAAAGACCATCTTGGAATATCTTTTGGACAGTTTTGAAGGTGGCGAAATGTCCCCCATAGGCGGACCCATGACAGTGCTCCAGTACTCCTTGGACTTCCTCCTCTGCTATACATCGTTTGAACAGGCCATCCGTCCCTTTCTTGTAAAGATAAGGTTCTTTCCAGTAGTAGTTGTAGACATCCCTGAAAAACTTCTTCTTTCTTTGAGCGTCATAGTCCTTAAGAATTTCCCCGCACACCATGTAGTTCACGAAGTCTGAGTACCATGGGAGCTTAGCTGACTCGATTTCCACGAACTCGATCGACCCTGTTGACTTAGGGATCGAGTAAGCTATCGTGTGTCCGATCGTGTGGCTTATTTCCTCGAAGAAGGCGATGTGCATCAGTCTTTCTTCGGGCATTGAGTCGTATATTGGGAGTGGATCTTCGATTCTCATTCTGCACAGATGGTCTGCTACCCCGTTTTCAATTCCTTTTTTTATCCAGGATTTCTATGTTGAACTCTTGCAGAAGAAGGATCCATCTGAGGAGCCTAGGTTTGGTGTCTTTTTTCGAGTAGATGTACCGTAGGGCGGCATGATCCGTGTAGACAATCACCTTTGAACCGACTAAGTAGCTTCTGAACTTCTCAAACGTGAAAACCACAGCAAGGAGTTCCTTTTCAGTTGTCGTATACCTCGTCTGGGCATCGTCCATGGTTCTTCTGGCGTTGTAGATCACATGGAGCTTTTTATCTATTCTCTTACCTAGTACTGCTCCCACAGCGTAGTCTGACGCGTCACACATAATCTCAAAGGGATGGTCCCAGTTAGGAGCTTGAACTATTGGTGCGCTCACCAAAGCCTCCTTTATCTTGTTGAACGTCTAAACAGTCTTTGTCGACAATAAACTCTGCTTCCTTGCAAAGTAGACGCGTTAACGGTTGTACGATCTGGGAAAAGTCTTTAATGAATCGCCTGTAGAATCCTGCGTGTCCTAAAAAGCTTCTGACATCTCTCATTGATTTAGGAGGTTGTAGCTGAACCATTACTTCGATCTTGGCCTTGTCGATCTCTATCCCCTTTTCTGAGATCTTGTGCCCCAAAACTATTCCTTCTTGGACCATAAAGTGGCACTTTTCCCAGTTTAACACTAGATTAGTTTCTTCACACCTTGTCAGCACCTTGCAGAGGTTTAATAGACAGGATGTGAAAGAATCTCCATATACTGAAAAGTCACCCATGAAAACCTCTACCATTTCTTCTATTAGATCCGAGAAGATAGCTGTCATGCATCTTTGGAAAGTCGCGGGGGCGTTGCATAAACCGAAAGGCATCCTCTTATAGGAAAAGGTACCATAAGGGCAGGTGAAGGTAGTCTTCTCCTCGTCAGCAGGGTGAATTGGGATTTGGAAAAATCCACTATACCCGTCTAGGAAACAGTAGTACGGGTGCTTAGCCAGTCGTTCCAGTATCTGGTCGATGAAAGGCAGGGGGAAATGATCCTTCCTAGAGGCTATGTTGAGCTTCCTATAGTCGATACATATTCGATGACCAGTTATCGTCCTTGTTGGAATGAGTTCATCCTTCTCATTTTTTATGACGGTGATCCCTCCTTTCTTCGGAACGCAGTGCACCGGGGACACCCAAGTGCTATCTGATATAGGGTAGATAACTCCAACATCGAGCAGTTTCAGAATTTCCTTTTTCACCACTTCTTTCAGGTTCGGGTTCAGCCGGCACTGAGGTTCCACACTAGAGTACGATTCATCCTCAAGATTTATCCGGTGGGTGCAAAGATCAGGGGATATACCCCTGATATCATCTAAAGTATAGCCTATTGCTCTCTTATAGTTTCTTAATTGAGTGCAAAGCAAATCCAATTCCTTTGAAGGCAGGCTAGAATTTACGATTACTGGATGGTGGAATTAGGTCCTTAGAAAGTGTACCTTAGCCCAGAGGGAAGAGGTTTGAGTTCCACTTTAGGCGCCTTAGATTCGGACCAATCATCGGTGGTTTGGAGTTGCTGCTCGGGGTTGTGCTCGATCAGTCTACTCAACAGGGCGATCAGGTTAGTGTCCGGGTTGGTTGGTGTCGAGCAGCTGCAGGACATGACGTAGGAGTTGACCACTGACTTGTCCCAGCTTCTATTGTCGAGTATCATTCCCTCTTTTTCAGCTTCTTTCATGTCCTCACTTAGTTCTGATTCGATGACATCTAGATTAGTATCAAGCAACTCCTTGTAGAGCTCCGTATCTTGATGCACAAACCCCTTCTTACCATCATTTGTCAGTGCTGTTTGTAAACAATCCCCTGTCGCAATCTCCTCAAAAGCCTCCTCGAGCAGTTTTTCTAACTTCTCTATCCAGAAGGTTTGCCCAGCTATCGTAGGTTTTTTCATAGTTTCCCGAATGTCAAACTGCATAGTGAGGTCTTCCCCGAGCTTCAGATCGATCTTCCCGTTCCTTACATCAATCATTGCCCCTGCGGTGGCTAAGAATGGTCGTCCTAAGATAAGCGGATCCCTTGGCTCCACATCCATTTCCAAAACTATGAAGTCGGCTGGTACGTCTACTGACCCTACTTTGACCGGTAAGTCTTCCAAAACTCCGCTTGGCAACCTTGTAGTTCGATCAGCCAGAACCAGTTGGATGTCGGTGGGCTTGAATTTCTCGAATCTGAGACGTTTAGCTACAGTAAGTGGCATCAAGCTGACTGATGCCCCCAAATCGCAAAGACATCTTCCGAACTTCAATGGTCCGATAGAGCAAGGTAAAGTAAACGATCTTGGGTCGCTCAGTTTCTTAGGTGCGGCAGTCCTCTGAATTATGGCACTGCACTCATGACTGAGTATAACCATCCCTTGTACTTGCTTGATTCGCTCCATGACTTCATCCTTCAGGAATTTCTGGTAAGGGGGTATCAAGGTGAAAGCATCCATTAGGGGCATGCGATGTTCGAGTTCTTGCATTTGTTTCTCGAACAATGCCTTGTACTTCTCCAGGAGTTCTTTGCGAAATCGTCCAGGGAATGGCAGAGGTGGCTTGTAAGGTGAGGGAATGAATCTCCTTTCTTTCTGTGTCTCTCTTCCCGGTTTATCTGTAGGAGGCGGAGTTACTGGAAGGTCTACCCGATCACCTATCCGAGTAGTGCGGTCGGGTGAGGGGTCGGGTTGTCCTGGAGAGTGGCTTGGTGGTTCAGCAGAAGTGGTCGGGTCACCGAGATCCTCCCCATTTAGATCATTGATGTCTGCAGTGATGTCCAGTGGTACTGTTCTTGGGGGTATTTTTTGGCCACTCCGTAAGGCGATCGCGTTTGTAGACTCCGTGTGACTTCTTGAGGTGGAAGCTGAGTAATCCGTAATCACCTAAATTCGAGATCCCAAGGCATCAAACATGTTGTGTAGTTCTTGGTAGTTGGCGGACAGACGACCAGCGAGATTATCGAATCGTATATTAATTTGAATCGTGTCTGCCTTCTAAGTTGATAGGACTGTGTGCATTAAGGATATCAAATCCAGCGATGAAGAACTAGATGGTGGTATCGGGCTATGTATCGGGTTTTGGTAAGGCATATTCGGATTTGGCTTGTAGTTGTTGTACCCTCTGTTGTAAACTCCTTGGTTGTTGATGTAGTTAACATCCTCTAGCTGTATTGTCTCCCCATCTTGTTGTAGAAACTGCTCTTCCTCTGATACTGAATGAATATGCTTCTGCGGGTTGAGTAGCTTATCGAGCTTGTCATTGAGGGCTTTCATGTCCCTCTTGTACTTGGCATCTTCCTCTCCTGTAGATCGCACAGAGCGATCATATTCCTCATTGTAGTTGCCATCAGATTGAGCCAAGTTCTCCACTAGGTTCCAAACTTCATCGACATCCTTGTTGACGAAGTTACCATGACTTGCGGTGTCCAGCAACATCCGTATCTTGGGGACCACTCCTTTGTAAAGTGTGCTCAGCAATGAAGCATTGCTGAAGCCGTGATGTGGACATCGGGTAGTGTATCCCTTGAAACGTTCCCAAGCTTCAATGAACGTTTTGTTGTTCTTCTGAACAAAGCCGGAAATGTCATTTCTCAGCCTTGAGGTTCTGGAGTTGGAGAAGAATTTAGCCAGGAATGCCTACTTGCCTGCTTCCCAAGTGGTGATGAACTTCTTAGGGAGCGATTTCTACCAGATGTGTGCTTTGTCCCCCAAAGAGAATGGGAAAAGCCTGAGCTTGAATCCATCTTCACTAACTCCATTGATCTTTGTGAGGCTACAGAACCTATCAAATTCATCCAGATGATCCAATGGGTCCTCCATTGGCAATCCATGAAACTTATTACTCTGTATCATCTGGATGAGACTACTCTTGATCTCAAAATTGTTGTTCTGCACAGATGGTGGCACAATGCCATTCCGTTAAGTGTGAGTAGATGGAGCATCTCCTGCTCCTATATTCATCGGTCTCCTCAATGATTGTTGGTTCCGGTTGAACTTGTTGTTGTCTGAGTAGCCTTGGTCTGTCGATGTTGTCGATGAAAGGACTCAGGTTCTGGCTACCTCTGGATTGTGTTTGCATGCACATGTCGGTATCTGAGTGTGTACACGAGGGTCAACTCGATCCAGGTGATCGAGTGACGGGTCGGGTGGGTGCTCGGGTTGTACCTGAGATTCAAAAAAAACAAGAGAAAAAGCAAACAAGTCAGATTCTGAACCAAGATAAACAAAAGAACTTGATCTAGCAAGCACTGAAATCCTAAACGTAGCAAAACGAAATAAACCAAATGGCAACGACGCCAAATTCATTGACAGGTTTTCACCCATGGTATCAATTCCCTATGCAGTTGTAGTACAAAAGGTTATCAATCCAAATAGTTGTCTATTGCTAGCAGGAAGGATATGATCAGAACATTATAAGTCAAGCCAAGCAGATAGGGTTTTTGTTCTAACAGTCCTAAAATAAATTAAAGACAAGAATAGAAACAAAGAAACCACACGACCTAAGCACTCGATGGAAGCAATAGAGTACATGATCGGGTGGGGTGATCGAGTAAGCAAATGAGATATGAACAGCTCGAGGTATTACTCGATACAGGTTATCTACCTGATCGGGTAAGTGGTCGAGTAATGAAAGAAAATGCAAGCAATTAAAATACGAAAGCTTCTAAGGATGGGGTAATCGAATCCTAAGTATTCTTGACCAGTACGGATGCCTTACATGCCTCAAGCAAATATTTCCTAGACAATGAATCCATAAAACTTTGTCACCACACTCTCGCACTAGCAACAATCAACCTTGGTTACTTCCCTACCAAACTCTCGTTGGAGAAACATGACCAAACAGGCATAAGATCGATTCATTATTGTCAGAACACCCTAACTCATCTAATCTCTTACTCAGAGTGAGTGAACCTCTAGCATTGGCTGATTTAAGCATCTCATCTACACCTCTCGGTGGTAAGACACCCTAGATCTAATCTCAACCTCTCGGTCTGTTGACAGCATTAAGAACACCAACCTAGAAGGAAATCTATCAAAAATATACAATAAAACTAAGGCATCCAAACCGATCAAGAACACAAAATCATATATCCCATCCTTAGAAACTTTACTACACTACTCGGACATAATCACAAGAAACAAAACAACGAATAAGAATGAAAATTGCATTATATTAAACGGTAGAGTAGAGTAGAAAGAGTACAAGTTAGAAATCTAAGAAAAACTATAAAAACCAGTATCAAGGTTAATGGAGTGACTGAGGATTTCATATTCTGCAAGCTTTTCCTATAGTCACTTGCAGGAGAGGCATCTCAGTGGTTGAAGCAGTTGCCAGCTTGATCTTTGACAAATTGGCATGATATCAAGGTGGCTTTCCTCAACCATTTCTATGATGATGCAATGTCAGATAAGCTGAGAGTCAAAGATCTCTTTATTCAAGCAAGGACATGATGAAGCTTTCAAGGCAGTTTGGGTGAGATTGAAAGCTTATCAAAGGGACTGTCCACACCATGGGTTTTCAAGGGTACAACTGTTGAGTATCTTCTTTAGAGGGAGTGACTGGAAGTATCAGTTAGCTTTGGATGCTGCAAGTCATGGGAACTTCAAGACAAGATTTCCAGAAGATGCTGAAGTTTTGATTGAAAATTTGGCTTCTAGCAATAGCACTAAAAGAGCTAATGCTGTAAGAAAGAGACTGCATGGAGAGTTCGATTCAAACTAGCTAGCTTTTGTTAATGCTAAGCTAGATTCAGAATGCAATCTTCTTATGGGTAAGAAGTCAGTCCAAATTGCTGTTGAGGTTGGGACATTGGAGCCAGAGCCAGAGCCAGAGAATACAGAGGAGAATGTCAACTATGTGTGTGGAGCTGGGCATCAGGGACAGAGATTCGGTAATCAGCAAGATAACAGACCTTACATGGTGACCAGAAGCAGCAACAGAACAATGGCTATACAAGAACCTATGGGAATTCATCTTATCAGTCTCCACCTCCTATGACTTCTTCTGAGTGTAGAATGGAGGCCATGCTTGAGCAGATTCTTCAGGGACAAGAGAATTTGACAGTGACATTCAATGGAAAGATTGACAATGTCTACACTGAGCTGAATGGGAAGATAGAAGCATTGAACATTCATGTCAAGAAGTTAGAGAATCAAGTTATTCAGACTGCTGGGTCTGTCAAACGACAAGAGGGTTTTCTTCCTGGAAGAACTGAGTCAAACCCCAAGCATGCTTGTAATGTCGTATCTGTGAGGGATGAAGATGATGTTGAAATTGCTTCTGTAGAACAGGGTGAAAAATCATCAAATCTCTCGACTCCAGATGATGGTGTCGATCGACACCACCTGGGTGTTTGTCGACACTCATCTCAGACGAACCCAGAAACTGCAAAATCTCAGGTTCCAGCAGTTGAGAGGGTATACAAACCTAAGATTCCTTTTCCTAAGCCAAGGAAGTCCAAGCAGGAGATGGAGGAACCTAGATGCAAAGCAATGATGGTTAAGGTGATGATTGAAATGTCTTTGATTGATTCAGTAAAGCTTTATATTAAGAGAATGGTATCCATTGGTTTGAGCCCTGAGGAAGGAGCTTTGCTAACTAAGGATGTTAGTGCAATTCTGTTGAACCAGTCTGTTCAAAGGAGGAAAGAGAGGAAACAAGAAGTGGTTGTCTCTGAGAAAGTGAGTGCAGCAATTCAGTGTAGGACTGCAAAGAAGCTACCTGATCCTGGAAGTTTTGTGTTAGATTGCTCTATCTCAACATGAAGATTTGCTCACTCACTTTGTGATCTTGGCTCTAGTATCAACTTGATGCCACATTCTGTTGCTGTAAGACTTGGGATGAAAAAATTCAAGCCAACTCAGATTTCTCTCATCTTGGCTGATCGATCCTGAAGAATTCCTGAAGGTGTTTTAGAGGATATTCCAGTTAAGGTTGGAAACTACATGATTCCCACTGACTTTGTGGTGCTGAAGTATGATACAGAGCCTAAAAACCTATCATCTTAGGAAGATCTTTCTTGGCTACAGCTGGTGCAGTCATAGATGTGCAGAAGGGACACATAGCACTGAATGTGGATGGTTTGAGTATGAACTTTGAGATAGATAAGCTGAGGAGGGCTCCTACTATTGATGGACAAACTTTTTCTGTTAAGGAAGTTGTTGCTACTCAAGCATCAGAAGCAGTGTCGATCGACACAACATTAGTGTCGGTCGACACCCCTCCACGACCGAGACAAAAATTTTCCAAAGTTGATGCTCCAAGTCAGAAACCTGTTCCCAAACAGAAGAGTCACCAATCCACACTCCAGAGTCCTCAGGTAAGGCCAAGGTACACATCTTCTGCACCTAATCCTCCTCAAATCATTAATAAGAGTTTCAAAGATATAAAAACTGTTTTGCAATTAACCAAACCACGAGATTATCGTAGAGCGTTTGTTTCTTCTGTTGATGATTTTGCAGGACATAAGAGAAGTAAACCCATCCCTAAATCCTGCCCTGGTCCTGTTCCTCACATCCTTGGCAGACATCATGCACCTAAAGCTTATACACCACCTTGGATGAAGAGGACATTCTCTTGGAAGCATTTGATGCCACGTTCTGATCCACCGGATGCCTAAGCTCAAGCCAAGTCAAGCTAATGACTGAAAACAAGCGCTTATTGGGAGGCAACCCACTGGTAGGATTTTCTTTTTTCTTTTGATTTTTATTTATATTTATTTTATTTTTCTTTTGCCAATCTTAGGCTTGATAACACTGGGGACAGTGTTGTTTAAGTCTGGGGAGGTTATCTACTAACTACGTTTTTGTTTTTGAGTTTCAGTTGTGTCAGTCAAAACCATAAAGTTTGAGTCAAATTTTTCAAAATTTTTCTTTTGTCTTTGGGAATTATGATCTTGATTAATGATTTCTCTTATTTGGCTAACACTCTAATGATTATTTGTTTATGCTTGATCTCAGAACTGAAGCTTAGAACGACTATGAGTCTTATCAACAATCCTGAAAGCCCTTATTCAATGGATATCTGATTGATCTAACGTTGTCTCAACTTTTATGAATCCTGAACGACTATGAGCCTTATCAAGACAGTGCAATTTTTCAAAGTATGTCTCCCCTCTCTCTTCCCTTCAGTGCTTAAAAAAATAGAGAAAAAGAGAAAGATTAAAAAAAAAAAATGAGATGATTTTGATCAGTTTAGAGAGGTATGTAAATTACATGTGACCTCATTATTCTACTCTTGAGTCAAATGATCACACAAAGCTTGGAAGCGAGGGGTAGGTAAATTACCAATGACCCCGGTATTCGCTTACACCTTTGATTTAGAAAAAAAAAGAGAAAAAAAAAATTGGAAGTGAGAAAAGGGAGAGGAAAGGAGATGTATGAAAAATGTTTTGGCCTAAAGAGAGTCCATATGCCACTGATTAATACACCCAAGGTAAGAACTCACCTGTACTTGCTTTAATATTGACTAATGAGATGACAAAGGAGATTTCAGAGATTCCAAAAGATTGTGGGATTTGAGTAAGGAATGTTGATGCTTATCATCATGGTTTAGTATAAGAAGTAAGTTCTTGAGTCAGGTAAATGAAGAGTGCAAATAAGAATCATCATGCAGTTGAGTGAGTTCCCTGTTTTCAAACCTCTTTCACATGTCTAAGCTTATGTTTTGCTTGAGGGCAAGCAAAGGTTAAGTTTGGGGGAGTTGATATATCATGGTTTTTGTGGGTTTTAACCATGATATAAGGAGTCTTTTAGAGTCTTTTGATGTGTTTCTAGGATGTTTTGGAGTCTTTGCAGGTTTTCTAGGATTTTAGTATGGATGGAGCAAAGTGGAGCAATTTGGATCAGTTTGGAGCAATAATCCGGAGGAAATCAAGTTGGATTCGATCAGAGGATATGGTGTGGATTGACACCACCCTTGATATGATAAATATGATAAAACAAAGGAAATCTTGAATCTTTTTTTCTGGTGTATCTCTCTCACACATCTCAAGAAGAAATTCATTTAAAGATATGATAAAACTAAGGAAATCTTGAATCTTTTTTTCTGGTGTATCTCTCTCACACATCTTGTTCAGAGCTTTAAATAATTAAGGATATTAATGATGGATAAAAATCCACTGGATACCCGAACCCAAATGAAATTTAAGCTCATGCATGGACTTGTTTTTTTGAATTTTTTTTTAAAAGCGTGTATTTAAAAAAGATGGTGAGCTTTTACCCACCATTTTCTCTTAAAACAAAGGATTACATCTCAGTTTTCGTTCATTGGGAGATATATTTAATTAATTATCTTGAGGTTTTTGGTGATTAATACAAAAAGTCAAAACATAATGTAAACGTTAATTTTTGTTGTCCTCTTTGACCCATAAAGGCCGAACCAAACTGGGGATACAAGTGTGGAGATAAGGACAAGTTTGACCAAGTAGAACTTCAAACTGATCTATTTTGAATTTTTTCAACATATTTCCTTTTATGATGTAGATATAAGCCTGCTTAGTTTCATCATAACAACAGATGACGAGCCTCTTAGCATCGCTGTTGTCTAGAAAGTAAGTTAGGTCAGGACGATTATACCAAAAAAAAACCGAAAATTTAGGGAAATTAAGTATTAACACTGTCATGAGTTTTATCCACACCACGTCCTCTTCTAATCTTACCTCCCTATTATTAATATTGTTCTTTGTCTACCAAATATTTATCTTTGATGTCTTATTGCATAACTTTAGCAATGAAAGACGATCTTTCCTAAAAACCGCAAGGGATATAACATTGTCGTCACTCGTCATCGTACTTAAATGGTAGATGACAAACAGTCGTTCGTCTCTCTGTTGAAAATCTGAAGCTTCTAATGAAAACACCATTGTTAACATCTACACCAGCCCAATACAAAGTTCCATTCAGAGATACGCTATTTGATTGGATAGCTGACCATGTACCATCAGACCCGAAATCTTTGACTTTCCTTGTATATAACCCAATCTCATAAATCCAGGATTTTATTGATGGATCAAATTCATAATTATAATCCAACATCTTGTATCGTTTCTTGTTATCATAACCTATGTTGGGATCCGTACCGTTTAGTTTGTCTCAACATGGGGTTCCAAATCAGGACCCCTCTAAACTGGAACCTACAAAACAACAAGCCATCACAATGTACATAGTCAAACATCCATATACTGGCATGTCACATTTCAAACCAGGAATGTCTAAGATTAACTCATGGACCTCTATCCGTGGACCATTGAAATCAACGGCTACCGAAAAAATCTTAGAATCATCAGTCCGGAAGATGAATTGTGGTTGTGATCGAGCCAACTGGTCGTTCACAAACTTCTTGTCGTCAAAAAGAGAATTCCATTGCTTACATACGATTTTGAATCGAACAAGAGATTGAGGTGGAACCCTACAAAGGATCTCTTCCACTAATTCCCATGGAAGGTTCACCGACACCATTAATTACGTTTAAGATTATAAGGTCTTTAGGGTTTCACAAAATTTTGTAAATTATATAACTGCTTAATGTACTATATATATATATATATATATATATATATATATATATATATTAGGTCTCTCGAAAAGTAAAAATTGCTGAGGGTAATATACAAGAATATAAGTAAAAATAAAAGATTCTTTTACTAAAAATAATAAATTTATGAAGAAATATTTAAAATGTATTAGATACCTCCAGACAAAATAAACTATAGATAAGCTATACTTATTTGGATTTTTTTCATCATATCAGACTGAATTTATGTTTTGATATGATTGATATTATACCACTATTAAATAAGGCTACTTTTAAAAAATAAAAGAAAATCATAACTATCAAATAATGTATTCAATCATGAAAGTTTAAAAGTTAATTCTTTTAAAATTTTAAATCTTCTAGCTTTAAAAGTTATTAGTATTATTTTTAAGAATTCATGTGTGTAGATTCTAAATTTTGTGCAGTAACCTTGTATTTTGTTTCTAATTAGATTTTAACCCGCTGCACACCGCAGGCCTATTTTTAAAAAAATTATTTAAATTATTTCAAATTTAGAGTGTATGTTATGCTAGTTTTTAACTATTATTATTATTATTTTCTATCAAAATTTTTTTTTGGATAAGTCATAAAATAATGATATGTATCCCGCGTTACATCACATAAAATAATTAACCACACAATTTCATCAGCAAAAATCAATTCTAGGGTTTCTCCTGTATCGTCGGTGTACTGACACCAATTATGCAGGACCTTCATTTGAACTCTCCACGCTGTCTTGTACGGACGGATATCTCGCAAGAAAGCAAATGATGCAGTCATTTTCTCGATTAGTGGTTGGATATGCAGTTGTAGGTTTTAGTTGTGAGTGTTGTTATGTTTTGTTTGTGAAGGTAGTATTTATAGATACCAATATCCTTGATGAGCAAGAAATTTACGATGTACACATTCAAAGCGAGATTTCAGTAATCTTTGTGTTATTAAAACAGAGATTTTGTCTATCAATATTTAGTTTCCAAATAATATATATAGAGAATTAAATGTTTGTCTTGGTGGTAATGTTATGTATTTGTTTGGAAATATGAACTAATTTGGCTGATATTAATGCATTCGATTTTAGAAATAGGCTAATAATCGATTGTATCATTGAGATTTGTAGAGATTATAGTAATCAAGTGTGAGAGATTATGGCAATATAATATAATTGAAACGACCCGACCCGTTTTTTTAAATAATAAATAATAATAATTATAATAAATACTCTACAACTAGTAGTCTCATACTCACTAGCCACCTAACCACAATCACACAACAGCGGATAACATAAACCATAACATTAAATCAATAAATATCCAAACAAAGAACCAGCAACCTAGCAATGTTCTAATGACCCAATTCTAGCAACCTAGCAATGCCAGACAACAACCAATCGAGTCCCTAGAACATCCTCCTCTTCATCGCCTTGATTTCACAATCACACTTTGCTTTTACCTGCACCACAAACATAAATTGAGATGCATGAGTATTTTATAAACACTCAGTGAGGCAATCATCCCATCTACTGGGCTATACACACAAGCAACTGAGATACCAATGTCTAAAACAATCAACAAACAAAGCAAACAAACCAAGAAGCAAACATAGGCCTTGATTGGTAGTGTATATAAGTGAGCATATAGATTTTAGAAAGCCAAACACGTTTTATTTAGAAAGCATAAAGAGAGCATAAAAGGCTTTTAAATGCTCTACAGCCTAATGCTCCTAAACGAAGCATTTCCCAAGCATAATGGTTTAAAGTTATTAAAATACAATTTTGCCCTCATTAATCACCTAAAGTTTACTATATTTGTATATTTAAAATATCTAATTTTGTAATTTTATGTCTTAATGCTAACAGCTGTACCAATCACATATCATTGTTAATAAATAATAGCATACAGCTTATGCAGCATACTGCTCATGCTGCATAATGCTAATGATTCACTAACAGTTGTTCCAATCAAGGCCATAGTCTTGCTGGAAGGGAGGTGTCGACCGACACTGGCTCTTGATGTCGACCGACACTACCCTACAGTGTCGACCGACACTACCCTACAGTGTCAACCGATGCTGCTCACTGGTGTCGACCAACACCCTCTTGGTGTCGATCGACACTAGCTCTGCAATCGTGTTCCGCTCGAAACTGAGAGTCGAATCTCGCCTCCCATCACCTCCAATCCGTTCAATACTCAATCCCAAAGCCATATGAATTTGTGGGAACCCTATAGCAACCATAACAAGCAACAAAACACCACAAACAACACCAAACAAGCAAGACAAAGGAAATCTGAGGCTTAGATCAGCCATGGTCATGCACTCACTTCTTTGCAGGAAGTTTCTGACCAACAATGATGAATCCCACACTCCTAGCAACCTTCTAGCACCTTCCTAGCTTCAGATCTCTCAATAACCACCAAGAATCACACCAATCTCACCCAGAATCTCAAGAACAATGTTTTTCTCTCTTTTCTCTCAAAAACAAGAGAACGACGACAAACACAACTCCCAAAACCCTTCTGGTCGACAAAACACTTGAGTATCTCGGTTCAACGGTTTTCCCTAAACCAAACTGACCAAAATCGCCAATTAAATCGAACTAGTCGAACCAGAAATTAATGGTGTCGATCGACACCCATCCCCAAAATACACATTTTGGTTCGCATATGTTACAATAATAATGTTGTCGATTTCTCAAATTGCAATAATTGAGTGTTTTGAATAGTTTAGGATCAATATTGCAAAATAGAAATTTAAATAAGTACAAATATAAGGGTAGAACCCAAAATATACTTCAAAAATGTATATATAGATAATTTAATTATGAAAATTCATTAGTTTTCATTATAAATGACTCAATATACAAATTTATAAATGAACTCTGTTTGAGCCAAAATGTTGGGGGTAGGACATGTAAGTAAATAATAAAAGAACTCTATTTTTTCACAAATCTGGTACGATATGTACCCTCCGGGATATACAAATGAATTCTCAAAAATTCTGGTAACTTAGTGAAGGTTATTGGTTGGAGATTTGAATAAAGTTTTAATGATTTTAACTGTTATGTAGAATATGTTGTTATTAGATCAAGATTTTGTTAAACTCTGTTAAAGTTTAGTGTTATTAGTTTTTGATTTGTAAAAGTTTATTTAAAATCTTAACAAATTTGGGTTATTGGATTTAGACTTTTATAAAGTCATTAAAAGTATTGTGTTATTCAATTAAAACAAAAGAATCTAGGATTGTTAATGAGTTCAATTATTATGTTATTGGTTCATGATTTCAGACACTTTCTTTACAAAATAAAGTCATGGAAAGTATCACAAAAATACATGAGGGAGGTATTCAACTTGTTATTTTAAGGATTTTGTAAGATTTTAATATTTTAGAATTTTGTAAGATTTAGGAGATGTCTAGGAGATTTGATTGTGTTTTAGATTTATTTTTATTTTTCTTTTAGAGAATGAAATGAGATTCTATAAGATTTTATTAGTAAACTTTGTGTGATTTTAAAATATTTTGCTATAGATTTCTATTAATCGCTTATTTGTGAAACAATGTGAGGCATGAACTTTTGGAGACTGCGAGTTCGCTTGATAGAACTGAGAAATGAAGACACTCTGTCTTTGCAACACCACGTATAAGCAGTTGCCCCCATGGTTCTTCAGCAATATTCTCCTGAAACCATTGAGCCCATGGTAGTTGATATCTCCATGGCCATTTCATTGCTACCAAACAAGAAATCTCGGGATCTGATCATGATCCTCAACTCCAATAGGTGCGTTAGGATAAAGAATCTCTGCCTAGGGATTTGCAGTGAGTGCAACAGCTTCTGATATATGTATTTTTGATGTTTTACAGATTCCTAGATAGGCTTGTTTCAGAGCTGGAGGAGAAGAAGCTCCGTGAAGTGAAGCTAAGAGAGAGCTTGAAAGATGTGGGTAGAAGACGCATGGAGCTTGAAAGATGTGGGTAGAAGACGCATGGTCGGTCTTGTCTGCTACACTACTGCTTGCTTCCTTGTTTTGTTTCTGTATCAGTACAGTGAGTGCTTCCACTATTTCTGAAACCGCTGGTCTGAACTCTTTCTCGACCCGCTTATGAATGAATGATTAGTTGTAATGTAATGATCCTGAGTGAAGAAGCTCTAGCGAGAATACCTGAGTGCATAGGGAGATAATGTCTACGTATTGTGAGGCGACTTTTTGAAGAGAATGTGCCGGCTATGCCTCCACCAATCATCTGCTCTAAGCTTCGCCGGTCATGAAGTCTGGTTGAAACAAAGAGAAACAAACTTGAATGTGACAAAAACCAAAACAGAGGAATCAAAGTGTCGTGAATGAAAACAATCTAAAAAAAGTATAGCACTGCATCATGCAAAATTGCAGTACAAAACGTTTGCTACTCTCTCTCTCACGAAGGACTCATCAAAGAAGAAGAAGGTCATCAAAGAATGAAGGACACGAGGATAGACAAAAGGCAGTAACTAATCAACACGTTCATCATCCTGATTACGACCAGATGAAAAATCAGATTAAGACCGTGGAGGCAAAAGAAGAGGAAAAACTACAAAGACTAGTTCAACCAAGGCTTCCTGATGAAGACCAGATGGTAAATCAGATTAAGGTCGTGAAGGCAAAAGACGAAGAACAACGAAGATTAGCATTCTAAAAATTCTTTTTATGAACAACGATCTTTTTATGAAATCCTTCAAAATTCCATCTTAAAGGGTATGATTTTGAGAGGAGTATTTTTCAACTAAAAAGAAAAAAAAAGTCTCCTAGAATCATTCAAAGTAGCATTCGAACAAAAATTGTGATATTTTGAATAACAAGAGATTTAAAGTTGGTTTTATAAACTATTAATTGAATAACAAGAGATTTTAAATTATTTTAAAAGATTTTATATAAATCTTAGTTGAATAACATAGGATTTCATTAGATTTTTTAAAATCTCAATTGAATAACAAAGGATTTTAAGAATACTTTAGAATCCTTAAAAAAACAAGTTGAATACCCCCCTCGAATTGTTTGGAGGACTTTACAAGATTTTATAAAACTAATCAACAAAACTCTCTAACAATCTTTAACTGTAACATCCGCCAACCAATTTTTGGTTTTCTGGGATGGGTGTCGATCGACACCAAGGTGGTGTCGGTCAACACCAATGTTATCTGGTTTGATCGGATTGATTTAATTGTCGATTTTGGCCGGTTTGGTTTAAGGAAACCATTGAACGGAGTTGTAAAAGAGAGAAAACGACTTAGGGTCGTGTTTTTGTTTTTTGTCTCGCCGCTTTTAGAGAAAAACAAAGAGAGCGTTGGTTCTTGAGGTTCTAGAGAGAGTTTGTGAGATTTCAAAGCTTTGTGGGAGAGATCTTGCTGTGGGAGTGAGGATTCAAGGCTAGGAACGTGTGGGAAGCTTGCTGGGAGTGTAGATTCGTCCATTGTTGGTCAGAAACTTCCTTCAAAGAGGTGAGTGCATGACCATGGCTAATCTAAGCATATGATTCCTTGTTCTTGCTTGTTTGTTGCTGTGTTTGTGTGTTTTTCTTGCTGGGATTGATTGCTACAGGTTCCTACGGATGTATATGGCTTGGGACTCGAGTATTGGACAATTTGGTGGAGTTTGGGGAGCGAGATTCAACTCTCGTTTTCGCCTGGATCGCGGATGCAGAGGGAGTGTCGATCGACACCACTTGGTGTCGGTCGACACTAGTGAAGCAGCATCGATCGACACTGTGGGGTAGTGTCGGTCGATACCGTTGAGCCAGTATCGGTCGACACTAGGCTGGTGTCGGTCGACACCTCCCTTCCAGCGAGTTGATGTTTGTTTTCATGGTTTGTATGCTTTGTTTGTTGATTGTTTGGAACATTGGAATTATTGTTGCTTGTGTGTATAGCCCAGTAGATGAGAGGACTGCCTCACTGTGTGTTTATAAAATAGGTAAAGGCAAAGTGTGATCATGGAATCAAGGCAATGAAGAGGAGGATGTTCTAGGGACTCGATTGGTTGTTGTTTGGCATTGATAGGTTGGTAGAGTTGGGTCATTAGAAACATTGCTAGGTTGCTGGTTCTATGTTTCTTGTTGTTTGGTATTTGGATATTGTTGATGTTACTTTATTGGTTTATTATTGGATTATTATTGGATATTGGTATTTGTTATTCCGCTGTTGGTTGTGATTGTGGTTAGGTGACTAGTGGGTATGGAACCATTAGTTGTAGTGCATTTATTATTATTATATTTACATTTATTATTATTTATTATTTAAAAAAAAGGGGTTGGATCCTTTCATTAAACAATCTTTCACTTATTCACTTTTAATGATTTTGTTGTACTCTTCAAAAATCTTCATAAATTTTAGTAGTGTTTCATTAAGTTATGTCTTTTACAAGTTGCATATAATTTTACTTTTGACTCAAAAGTGATGATGTAAGTAAATACTAATGAAGCAAAGGCGATCAGCAGAGCAGAGCACATGCGATAAGAAGGGTGTAATTAGGGTTTTCGTTTATTTGTGAAGGGTCTAGCGGCTAGCCGCCTGCACGCCATGTCGCTGGTTGCTGGAGACGGCCCCATGGCGGTGGGAAGTCCAGCTGAGGTGGGATCTGTACTTGTTCCACCCCAAAAGTTGTATGATACTACGGTCGGGAGGCAGAGTCTTTCAAAATTTGATGTTAATGTCCAAGTGGTTGATGGTAAAGCCATGGTGGTTGTTCCTGAGGAAGTATTTCAGGATTAAGTTCCTTTGTGTGAGGATTTCGTTGTGGGTCGTTTCCTTAATTCAGGTCCTATGTTGGAAGAATTCACGTCATAGTGAATAGGATCTGGAACCTCAGTGATTATTCTATTAAAATTGATGTTTTCAGTGTCAATGATAAAATGGTGAAATTTCGAATACGGAATGCATTTGTAAGGTCTCACGTTCTGCGTAGGGGCATTTGGAATATATGTGATTTGCATGGGTTTTTTGGAGTAACAACGTGAAGTTGCAGGTGGTGTATAAAAGAAGCCAAGTAATAACATGTCTTGTTCAGTTGTCTAATTTGGAGGAGGAATTTGTTTGTTCTTTTATATATGCCTCCAACTTTGTCGCTAACAGAAAAGACTTATATATGGACTAATATTCAATCCCAACAAGATGCTTTGGCCTTTTGTGGCAAGCCATGGGTTTTATTTAGTGACTTTCATGAGATACTCGACCCGAATGAGCACTCTCGAGCTGCTATCTCCCCTCAAATAATGTTGGTTATGCGTGACTTCCAAGATATTGTGTGTTATTGCTCCCTAGCGGATTTGAGAACTCATGGCCTGCTTTTTAATTGGTGTAAAAAATAAGACGATGGTTTGATCTGCAAAAAACTGGACAGAACTCTTAACCCATATTGGATTCTGTCTTTCCCGCAGTCCTACTGCGTCATGAAGGCAGGATTGTTCAGATCGTCTATGTGGCATTCTCTCTTTCACGTCTGGTTTCTCTTGCCCGAGAGGTCCTTTCAAGTTCACTAATGATATATCATCTCAACCTGAATTTAAGCAGCGCGTTGAAGATTACTAGCATGACACTGCCCCATTGTTTCGGTCCACTTCTACTCTCTTTCCTTTCTCTAAGAAACTAAAGCTTCTAAACCCTACTCTCCGTGAGATAGGCCGCAATAAGCTATCAAACATCTCTAGACGTGCAGACGCTGCTTATGATGTCCTTTGTGTGCTTCAACATAACACTTTCTCCAATATGAGTCCCCAAGTGGTTAGGGAAGAAACGCAAGCATATGAACGATGGGAAAAAGCGGCTAGCTTAGAGGAGAAGTTCTTGAAGCAGAGATCCAATCTGCATTGGCTCAAAGTTAGTGATCCGAATAATAAATTCTTCCATAATGGTATCAAAGAGAGACACGCTATAAACTCGATTCATGAGGTCTTTACACCTGCATGTTTGAGGCTCTCTAGTTCTGCTGACATCAAAGCGGAGGCAATCTGCTTTTTCTCGAAGCTATTAGCTATCTTTAGAGCCATCTGACTTTGTGAGAGCCACTATTGAGTTTATTCGCGACTTAATCCCTTTCCGCTGTTCTATACAAGAGCAAGACCAACTCATTGCTGAGGTAACTGAGGTTAAAGTAAAGAAAGTGATATTTTCTATGCCAATGAACAAATCACCTAGGCCAGATGGCTATACAACATAGTTTGTGAGAGCTCACTCTTGTGGTTCAGTTCTTCTTTGTTTATGATATTTTACGAAAGGGCCTGCATACTACTATTCTTGCACTAATTCTGAAAAAAAAGGAAATGAAGGACTACAAGCTGATATCATGCTGTAACGTTTTGTTTAAAGTCATATCCAAGATCTTGCAAATCAACTTAAGCGTCTTCTGCCCGGCTTTATTGATCCTAACCAGTCTGCTTTCACCTAAGATAGACTTCTAATGGAGAGTTTACTTCTTTGGACTGAACTAGTAAAGGACTATCACAAAGAAGGCATCTCTCCTCGTTGTGATGAAGTTAGACATGAACTACCATCTTCTCCATCCATGCAGACAAAGCCCCAGATCCTGATGGTTTCTCAGCTAGCTTCTTCCAATCAAACTGGGATACAATAGGCTCCACAATTATTTTTAAGATCCAGGCTTTCTTTATCTCTGGCTCTTTACCCCTGAAAATAAACTTCACACATGTTAGACCGATTTTCAAGGTCATCATTCCACTAAAAGTCTCAAACTACAGACCTATTGCTCCATGCTTAGTCTATTATAAGGTGATATAAAAAAATCTAGCAAAAGCAGTAATATGATTACCTGCTTCATGGATGCTTCGTGGATATCGGAAGCAAAAGCGGGACTTGGTTGGCTCGTTAGAGGCCAACAAGACCTAACCCTCTGCCAAGGATCAGATATGGTGAACCATGTTCACTCTCCTCTGATGGCCGAAGCTTTGACAACTCTTACTGCAGAGTTGCAATTGTTTCGGGTTTCACTCATCTCTCTTTCGCCTCAGACTCTCAATCGCTAGTCAAGGCACTGAATTTGAAGCTACACTCGAAGGACATTCACGGTATTCTCCATGGTATCTTGGATATATCAAAACATTTCTCTGCTTGTAGCTTTTGTTTTGTCCCTTAAGATCAAAATCTGATCGCTGATGCTCAAGCAAAAAATGCATTTCTCTTGTATGTGAAATGTTGTTATCAATATAAGAGACCGGTTGTTCAAAAAAAAAAAAAATTCCAATTAAGGTTCCGTCAAATGCTGCGCTTCTTCACTACATCAGCTTTCTATAGATGCCTTACTTGTGATCTAACTCCTTTTGGTTCGACTGAAATCATCCCCACAAAACCTGAACTCCGATTTGAGCTCTTACTTAAGCTTCTTTCTTCCTTCTTCTTTCTTTCTTTTTTTTTTCTTCTAAACCTATGTTTATTCAGGCTTTACTCTTCCACCTCTATTTCTCGACAATTACCAATAACCAATTATGAAACTGGGGATGTTACACTGGAAGTTGGGATGTGCATCCTTGGTGTTCAATGCCTTAACTACTCTCCCGTAAAACAAAAATTTATTATTATTATTATTATTATTATTATTATTATTATTATTATTATTATTATTATTATTATTATTATTATTATTATTATTATTATTATTATTATTATTATTATTATTATTATTATTATTATTATTATTATTATTATTATTATTATTATTTTTTTTATTTTTATTATTATTATTATTATTATTAGGACTCAGACCCGCGATATTGCGGGAATTATTTAAAAAATTATATTTTATAAGTTTATTTGAAAATTATATTATAGTTAGGAGCCTTGTTTTAAAAATTCCCGCTAACACCGATTACTCCCCGTAAAATCGTTAGACCCACCCTTTTCACCTCATTAATGACTAATACACTCCTAGCATTGATTATCTAATTGTGCATGTTTAATTTGATTATAACCTATCTAATCCGATTACTTCTCACTTAATTCTGTGTATACCAATTACTTTTAGAGCCAAATATAAATCAAATTTTTATTTTTGTTATTTAGACATTTAAATTAAGAGTTTATGGTTTTTTAAATAACTAATGTACCAATTTTTAATTAAACTCATAAAAGTTTATTTTAAAGTTACGTTTTATGTGCTTACCATAATTTTAAAGATAATACTATAGTTTTATATTTTATTTATATTTTTTCTTTTACGAAAATATAATTATACATATATTTAGTACTAGATATTTTTATTTTATTATTAATTTAATAAAATAACCCTAAAACTAGTTCCGGTTAATCTCCATTTAGTCTTTGTTTTTCTCGTTAGGCGCAAGGTCCACCCCGACTGCCGACTAGCGCCTAGCAATTTTTAAAGTAGGGATTAATAGGATGTGATACTAATAAAAATATTTTAAAAGAAGAAAATATTAAATAGGGCTAAAACTACAAAAATATTAAATAGAAAATGTTCATAAAAACACAACCATCAAAATATTGTTTATGAAAAAAATATTATGCCAAAAAGACATAAATCTAAAAGAAAAATATAGACAAAACTATTAAAACGATAAGCAGTGATAAAAAAAGTATGAATAAAATATGGAAAAAGACACAGTTCCACAGTGAAAAGATGCAATCATATAAATTATTTTTAATAATTACAACATACTTTTTTCAAAAAAATTTGGTGTAAATATATACTTTTTTCAAAAAAGTTTGGTGTAAATATTATTATTATTATTATTATTACTATTATTACTATTATTATTATTAGGACTTAAACCCGCCCGATTCCGCGGAAAAAAAATTTCAAAGAATAGAATAAATTAAATTAATAATTGTCCACTATCTCCATGTAATTATCGAAATAAAGATTAAATGTGTATCCTTTTCGACTATAGTGAAAAGTCGTATTCTTCTTTAGTGATAATTTATTAAACAATTTTGAGAATATACAATATATTTAGATACTCATTCTCTTGAAAATTAGGGTTTCTATACCCTAAAATATAAGATTAGTCTTTTGTGAAAATATAAGAATTAGTGTATTAAATGCTGATATACCACAAATAAAATTAAAACAAAAACCTCAATATATATGTATTAATCAGCTATTGTAAAAAAAAAAAAAAAAAAAAAAAAAAAAAAAAAAATCATTTATATATCTTTATTCTCCAGATAAGTAACTATATCTCCAGAACTGGGATGTTACTCTTTAATTTAAGGGGAAAAGGAATGGGGTGAAAAGCTCACCGTGATGCACTGATTTATGGAATAGAAATTATATATGCACCAAAAAGCATGTAATTAAAGTAACACACTTTGTATGATACACATTTTCTTTTTAAAAAAATTAAGGTATACAAATTTCTTATTATATTCATCCTCTCACAAATTTTAAAGGTTTAAGTACTAGGGTTACCCCAAAAGGAAAAAAAAAAAATTAGTCTCTTAAAATATTGATATACCATGCACAAATCAAAACCTTAAGATATACATGTAATAATCAACTATTGCTTGAATCATCCTTTTGTACATTTATTTATCAGATAATAAACTATATTTCACAAAAACTGAGATGTTATTCTTGATTTTTAGGGGAAAAAATGAGGGTGAAAGAAAGCTCACCATCTTTAAGTTTTTTTTTTAGAATTTCATTCGGGTTTCGGGTAACCAATGAGTTTTAAGACTCATCATTAACATCATTGAAGACTCTCAACATGTAGGTAAAATATCTGTTCGAGCCAGTTTTGGTTGCGGTCGTTTAACCCAAACAAAAAAAGTACGTTTTGCATGCGATTTTACTCATAAGATAATCTCATTATGGTCAAAAAGTAACATGGGGAATTTTGTGATAATCTCATGCTTTTATGTCTGATGTCTACAATTTTTCGACGGGCAAGTGATGAAAAGTCTTTGCATTTGGTAAGAAGAGATCTTTTAATTAAAGAAGCACTAATTTCTTCATATATAAGATAATAAGAATCCAACAACAGAGGAAAAAGACAAACGAGGAAGATAAAGGACAAAACTACAAAGAAAGTAACATTAATTAGAAAGAACATAAAACAACCCTTTAACTATAAGTCATACGCTCGCATTATAATATTTTTCTTAGATTTTAAAGTATAAGCTTTAAGTCAACCCTTAAGTCTTATTAATAGTGTTCTGCTAAACAATTATACTGCAGGGTCTTCATCTGGCTCCCCCTCCAGCTCGAACTGCTTTGTCAACCAGAGACTGACATCGGTCATTACCTGGAAATTGATTGCATGATCACACCTGGATGCACATGAAGAAATCAATTTAATGAAATGATAAACCAAATGGCCGGAAGTAAAGTTGTTGTGAAAAAGAAAGAAAAATTTGTAGTTGATGGTTTATACATGTGGATTGTTTTAAGCTTCCTTCGTATAAATCCAACCTCGAAAAGTATATCAGAAGATAAGCTTCCAGTTCCGAAAGGAACCATTTTATCATCTGTGACAAGAATAATTAGCTTTATATGTATATATAAAGAGGGAATCAATGCATATAACTTGTTACTCGTACTATGTCCATGCGTAATTAAGATCGGAAGCTCTGCAGCACGCGATCTAGCCCCATGTGTAGTATTCATCTGATCTTCTAACATGCTGAAAAGTTCATTGACGCTTCCATCAGTTAAAAGAAAACCATAATTAAAGAGAGTTTGATATTATTAGGACTTGAAAGAGAAATACAATCTATCGGGAAGCCAGCAGTTTATCCCAACTACAGCTCGTATTTGAATTGGGAAACTTCCAAGTGCACAGCAAGTCGCTATGTGGAGAGCTAGTGCTCCACCAATACCGTAACCTGCTACGCCCTTCATCACTATAAAAACCAGAAGAATGGCAAGTGTGAAACACTATTACTGATTTAGCTAGAAGGTAATATTAGAATGTACCAACATTCTTAAATTTAATAATTTAGGGTAATTACCATGTTCTGGTTCATTCTTCAAAAGCCTGGCAACATATGCAGTTGCATTATTTAAATCATCTATCTCGTAGGGGTCAAGCGGGCCACTAGTACTCAATCCATTGACCTTGAACCCTGATTCGTTCAGTAAAGAATGTTTCGTACGAAACCAATTTAACTGTTTTAACCCTCATGAATACTGAGAGAATGTTTCTTTTTAAAGCAAACTGATCTTACATGCCCTTGCTGGTTCTCCATAAAAACCCATGTCGGAGATCAAAGGAGCTTTGGGACAGATCCACTTAACCTGTATATATATATATATATGGTACGCTAAACAATTAAAATAAAATAACTTGAAATAAAAAATTGGTGAGGTTGATAGAAAATTTGAATGAAGAAACCTTACATTGTAAAGCGAGAAACTCTTTACAAAATTAGAGGCTCTGCAACAAATTAAAGACACAAAGAATTAATAGAGTTAGAAGAGAATATGTAGTTTTGTTATTTTGACAACAAGAGAATACTTTAATCGTTCAAGACAAAGCAGCTAGCAGAAAAAAGAATTTTGCTTACTCATAGCAAGTTCCGTTGAGATCATGAAGCCACACAATTGTGGCTTGATGCTTTTCTGTAGGATTCACAGTAGCTACTTCTGTGTCTCCATAGCCTGTGTTAATGTAACGAGTAACTTTAGCCTTTCCACTGCCTGGAAATGATTTCACCAAAACTAAAACTCATCATTAACCTATATATAAATATGTATCTCTCGATCATGACATGATAACAACAAGAAACAACACTGATTACTAACATTTCAGAATAACAAAATATCAAAATCAGATCAGGAAACAAGAAATGAAAACAGACCCGAAGCCATGCTATTTTTAGAAGAAAACAACAGACGAGAAGCCATGATTTTTTCCTTTTCTAAAACGCTCTTCAGAGTTTCTTTCAAAAAGTTTGAAGTTATCTTATGGATTGAAAATGTAAGAGAAGGCTTGAGTGCAAGTTGTAATTTATAGACCAATTGGGTATACGAGACACAAGTTTGAAGACTTTGGCTTGCCTTCTCTCTCTCTCTCTCAACTCTTTCCCCTTGTATCAAATGGTAAATATTTTTAAATCTTTTGCTATTTTTCAGAAAGAAAAAATAAAATAAAAGGCCCATAAGAACTTTAAAGTTTCGACTATCTGTGGTTGCCAACATCTAAAAGCAACTTGTTGATATTTCTGAGTCACTTTTTGATAAAATTCGAGAATTATATATCGACTTACATACCAAATAATTCTTATTTATAATTATTATTATGTCACTAACTAGAAGGAAACAACTAAGCTAGAGGTTTCATATTTTTTACCAATGGCTAATAATTTTTAATCTTTTGGTATTATGCGGAAAATGCCCATAACAACCTTAAAGTTTCGAGTATGTGGTTTCCACGAGCTGAAAGCAACCCTGTTTCTGAGTCACTTATTCATAATTAAAGCTTAAAATTCAAGAATTATTTATCAACTTACATACCACAGTATTCTTACATATCATCCTCTCGACAAAGGTGTTTACTACTATTTTTACCTAACCCCAGCCATTTTACTTATACTCACCATATCGAATCTTTCTAACTATTAATGCTCTAGTCACTTAATTTACACCAAAATTTTCAGCATTTGCATTCTGCTTCGTTTAGCCAAAAGCGGTGGAAGGTTCAGAAAAGTGGTGCAAAATGATATAGCAAGGATCATGAAATTAAAGTGATTTGGACTGGTGATTCAAGTTACTTCAACGAAGCAACTTAATTAAAATTATTTCAAAAAAACTAACGAGGACGTTTGGATTTGTAAATATGCTCTAACACACACCAGACATGTGTTAGCTAACTTGAGTTGTTTATTATTTTTACTTTTTCTTTTTAAATTTCTAGGGGTTTTTTTTTGGGAATATGCACTAGATACCACAATTTTCATAAGTATTTAACAAACTACCATAGGACCCACAATGTATTCTCTCTCCTCATATATAATTACTTTTATACCCATTACATATATTACATGTTATTTGTTTAAATAACATGTAATTTTTGTTTTGTGAACGAAATTATATATCGGTTTGGGTTCACAAATGAAATGGTTAGGATTTAAATTTTACAATTAGAACGAAATTTTATGTCGGTTTGGGTTCACAAATGAGATGATTAGGGTCTAGATTTTACAATTAGAACGAAATTATATGTCGGTTTGGGTTCACAAATGAAATGGTTAGGGTTTATATTTTATAATTAGAACGAAATTATATGTCGGTTTGGGTTCACAAATAAGATGGTTAGGGTTTAGATTTTACAATTAGAACGAAATTATATGTCGGTTTGGGTTCACAAATAAGATGGTTAGGGTTTAGATTTTACAATTAAAACGAAATTATATGTCGGTTTGGGTTCACAAATGAGATGGTTAGGGTTTAGATTTTACAATTAAAACGAAATTAGATGGTTAGGGTTTAGATTTTACAATTAAAACGAGATTATTTGTCGGTTTGGGTTTACAATTAAACATTATTTAGTTCAATATAACATGTAAAATATAAATATTACATGCTATTTAAAAAAAATACACCAAATCTTTCACTCTTTCTATCTAACAACAAAACAGAAAAGGGTGATTATGTCTTTTCACTCCAAAAAAAACGTGGGCCCTATGGTATTTTCCAATAAAAAAATGTTGTTGTGGTATTTTGTTTATTTCTTTCTATATTTGTGGCATTCACTAATATTACCTTTTTTTTTTTGCCTTTGGTTTAAATTTTTTCTTTTCAAGATGAGTTAGAAAGATATATTATATGGGTTGTGAACCAATAATCTAAGTGCGACAGAAAAAGTGAGTCTTCAGTTTGAAATGAGAGTTTTTGTATTCATGAACCACTTACTAGAAATGGCAATAACGCAATGAGGCTTCTGCTGACTGCGAATCGTTTATGAATTTTATTTTTGTTTTTTTCCGTTTATGAAAATTTCCATCTCCACTTCTACTCACCGAACAAATTTATTTTCTCTCTGTCCCTTTGAACAAAAGGTCAAAAATCTTGGTTTTTTTTTCGCTAAGGAAATTAAAACCGACAAGAAGTTTCATTGGAAAACATTTATTTACCAACGTCTAATAATTTTTAACTGATTTAAAAATAATAGATTGATAACAATTGGAAATGAGAGTATTCATCAATTCACTTAATTACTAGAAAGCTAGCGAAATAACGCACTGAGGATTTCGTGAATCATTTGACATCTTCTATAGATCTCTCCACTCACCAAAACTTTTATTTACTCTTCCATCAATCAAAAGATAAAAAAATTCTTTGTTTGATCTCTAAATTAGTGAAGGAAAGGCAAAACTACAAATGGACATATGTTACAAGTAGGTTTTGTTATAATATATCTCTCCGTGATGGTGTTAATTATGTAGTGAGTTTTTTTTTTTGGGTGCAAATATATGTAGTGAGTTTGATTATGGTAATTTTCATTATAATTCTTTTGACCTAACCCCCTTCACATTACCCAATCTTACTCTCTATATATATATAGCTTTAGCCTAAGTTGCATGGAAACGGAAACGGAAACGCGGAATCGAAACGTTTCGGAAACGGGAAACAATTTTTTTCAAAAATTAGGAAATGGAAACGTTTTGGAAACATATGTATATACATATATATATATATAAACAACAAAACATATCAAACAGCTTCAAACAACAAAGCTTCAAAATATAGATATTAAATAGTTCAATTAAAACACTAATAATATTATATATTTCTATCTATAATGAAGTTTTATATTTCTAAATTATTTATTTATTAAGTTTCAAACAAAATAAAAGGTTTCTTTCGTGTTTCCAAAAAGGAAATGGAGTTTCCATCATATTTTCAAACAGAAATTTTTAGGAATCGTGTTTTCGCACATTGTTTCCGAGTTTCCACGATTTTCCGTTTCCAAAACGTTTCGGAAACAGGAAACGGACCTCAAAAAGAGTTTCCATTCAACATAGGCTTTAGACCATGATTACTGGGAGATTCTCTTAGGAATACTCTTATTAAAAATACTAAAAAGAAGAGAGAAGAGTACAAAAAAGAGAATCGTTTTTTGGCAGAGTAATTTGAGAATCGATGCTCACAACAAAACAGACATGTGTCATTTGTTCAGTGAAACAGATTTAAAAAATAAATAAATAATAATAATTTGTAAAAAAAGATAATTGTTTTTACTTTTTTGAGTAACGGTTCAGCTGTTACTCGAGTTAAGATGCTCTTAGCATTTACATTTTACATCACCCACTCTGTTAATTAATTTTACACATGGAAATATAATATATTATACAGACCAAAATTATATTACCTGATGTATGAAAAAACATTTTATTATATTTTTTTGACATCGCCTACTGTATCAATTTATCAATCCTAACCAGGCGAAGTAACTTATGTTGTACAGTGGTTGATCCCTCTCTCTCTCTATACATATATATATATATATATATATGACAAAAAAAACCGATGTCAATATGAACTATGAAGAGATGATTGAAAATGGTTTTGACTAACGAAAACCATAAAATATATGAAATAGTTATTTCTAAATGCTATTGTCACTTTACAAAACAAAAAAAAGGATTGTGCTTTGATGAGATTGCTGCAAGGAAAAAGTTCATATTTTTTAAATAAAGCTTCATACTTTAAAATATATTAGATGGGTGAGTATTTGTAAACATTTCTAGTTTGTGCTTTTGATTAAACCAAACTAATGTTTAAAATGTGCATAATTATAGCGAGATTCTTTGTTATTAGAAATTAAATTTTGACTGTTGTTATAATCACTGCGTATCATGAAATTTTAGTGGTTTTGATTAGTGATTATTCAAGTAATTTCGACAAACCAACTTAACCACTATAACTAATGAAAACTTAACACGCCAGAGAGCAAATTAGAAGTCTGGAAACATCAAACATAGACCCTGTTCGTTTGAAAGTCGCCGGCGACCACAACAAGCGACTGAAAATCCTTCTTTCCTTCCCCTTTTTCAGTCGCTGGGTTTTTTTTTTGATGGAGCTTCTTCCCCAGATTTTCTGTCACTGATGTCGCTGGATTTTCTGGCGATTGGTTTTCAGTCATGGCGACTCTAAACTCCTTCTCTCTCAACTGAAAACAGTCGCTAGTTTCAGATTTGTTTCTGATTTGAGTAAAAAAACAGTTAATTTTTATGTCGCTGGATTGAATTGTTAGCGACCTGCAAAAGAACAGGGCCATAATCATTCAATGGTGGTACATTGTAAATGCATGATTTAATTTTTAAATGTTCTTAGCCGCCGTATCAATGTTCTTAGCCGCCGTACATCGTACTAGTTCGACAAACTCGCTTCTTCCGCACCATCATTCGCCTGATAGTTAATTTGCCTTTTGCTTTGTGGTCGCAATTTTTGCAAACTCTAGTATTATTTAATTATTTAAGGATCAACATCATAATCTAATACGTTTTTATTGATCGTTGATGGTTGTCCTTGTTTCACTTGTATGTATGGTTTATCTTCAAGTGTCCAATAGCTTCTAAAGAGAAATGGAATTCATAATCAGTAACTCGATCAAAAAGAGAAGACGTTTCTGTTGGCGTCAACACCGACGTTAAAGCTACATTTGTTCTGTTTCTTTATTTATAAATAAAGTATAGTATTACACGTCAATTTTTCATTGGTCAATTGAAGGGAGGTGAAAAAGGGGTTCACTCGTCCTAGTGAATCCAAATTTTTTTTTTTTAACTCCAACTAAAAAAAAGTTTGAAGAGAGGTGAAAAAGGGGTTCGCTTCAGAAATATTAGCCCTAGTATTAGACGATAAAACCCGTTGATAAACTAGGATCCAAAGTCTTCCGAGAATATTAGCCCTAATATTTCCTTCGTATCGTCTCGACCTCCGTAGTAGAAAGTAGAAACCAATCATGAACAGAGGTCCCAACTGTAAGATCTGTTTCTCTTGCATCTGTCATGTATAACTAGCCGCCGATCGTTTTTTCTTCTTCAGTTTCGTAATTGTTTATGCGTTTTCCGATATTTTTTGTATGCAGATGCTAAAATACGTGTCTTATGGGACTTGGTGGATTTCCCAGTCCCTGAGGGTCGTAGTATTCGTGATATTGTTGGTTCTGTTCTGCGGGCAGAGGGTTATACTGGTGAGTTATCAATAACCTAGAGATGTCCTCCGTTGTTGATATGCATTTGCAGGCGATAAATATTGGAGACTTTCAAAGATATTAGTAGAAGCTGCTTTCTGCCTGGGCACTGGACAACCCTTCGCCTAATTTAAAACCTGTACCCTCCTTGATGGTAGTCGCAAAAAACTGCGACCAACAAACGGAGTTCGTGGATTTTCTCCAAAATTTATGGGCTACAATTTTCCAAATTTTCTTAGTACTTCCCGATGATTGCTGCCCAGAAGTACTGGGAATTCCTAGGGTAGATTTAGCATGGTATTGGGGAAGCCTACTAGATGGAGGAAAGCCTATTTCCCGCACCGATTTTAAAAAGCTAATAGCTCGAGTAAAACCATCGCCTGCCAACTTATTTAGGAGGATCTGATGGCTCCATCGACAATAATGTTTTTTTTTTTTTTTTTCAAAAGACTTTTGGTTTTGTGTATGAAACGTACTTTAATTCTCGTTATCTTTGTTGTCGTCTTTAAACTCTGTTTTGCGTACAGAACATGGTTTTAAATACCACTAACCGGGCTGACATCTTTTTGCCGAGTGAGTAAAATGTCTTTTTGGCGTCTTCTCTTCCACACGACATGAGTAAAATGTGCAAATGCGGGTTAAGCAGCTTGGGAATTTTCTTTTATGGTTCATATTTGAAGCAT
Source organism: Camelina hispida (assembly GCA_023657505.1). NCBI lineage: Eukaryota > Viridiplantae > Streptophyta > Magnoliopsida > Brassicales > Brassicaceae > Camelina > Camelina hispida. Next base: position 35,136,467 of record CP094631.1, read on the forward strand.
TCCAATTTCTTAGTCTTGCGTAGCATGGTACAACAGAGAATATCACAACCTTTACTTAAGTCATGACTCAATGCAAAACTGACCACAATACAACGTCAAGCTGAGTCTCTTTTAAAACTTGTAACTAATTAATTAACACAAAACACAAGTTTTATGCAAAAGCTTCCATGGCTATAACTACGTCCTCTTCTAGGCTAGCTTAGTTAGCTTCTTTGTTTGTCTTTATATTGAGCAAGGCTGCGTGTTTGCTGATTTGTTTGTCTTTATATTGAGCAAGGCTGCGTGTTTGATAGTAACTTTGGTGTTTCAAGCGGTACTGCTGACCGGGATCCATCATAATATTACGTACAAAGAAAACAAAATCCGAAATCGTCACGAAATTCAGAGGATAGATAGATAGATAGCCACACGAAAACAAAATCGATACAAACAGCATTCGTTAGAGTCTAATGTTTTATATGACATTCATGTCTTTGCTTCCCACTTCAACTATTATGGGAGAACCACCATCACCTGTCCTCTGACGTTTGCTTCCCTCATCACCTGAGGAATCCGGACCATCACGTATCCTCAGACGTTTCTCAGAATCCTCCTCATCACAATCCTCCTCATCACTTGATGTATCCGGACCAAGATAGTCTAGGATAGGAAAGGCACCATCGAACAGATTTGTCCAACGCCATACTAAGGCTGCAGTGTCAGTACGTGGACCTTGTTTCAGAGGGACGTCATCAGGCACTACCAGGAAAACATTGTAACCTCTGGATGTCAAAGTTTCAAGAAGATTGTGAAGACCCGTGTCTTTCCCTGGGATGTCTTTAGCAACTACGAGGAAGTTTGTCTCGTTATGTTCTAGTTCGTCATGATAACAACGGAATGCCCAGTAAAGTATGTCCAGTTGCATCCTACTGAGTCACACATGTTTTTCAGCCGCTGCGAAATGCATTATTAAATGTTAGAAACAAAACAGAGCAAGAGACAAAGTCTCTTCTCTTTTAAGAAGATAAAGAGAACAAAACTGAAACTTTTATTTATGTGAAACTTGTTACTCTTTTGTTTTACAACACACCACAGTTATATACAAGTGGTACGGTCGTAACCGTTGGTAACTTGTCATAACCGAAACAACACATCTAATGACACATCTGTATACACACCTCTTCGCTTAATTATAGACACTTTAATTTATCTAATTAAATAACATAAAAAGACCAAACTCAATTACAAACTAACAGTCCCCCTTAATTGAGTTATGGTCTAAAACCTTGTGTCTCAAATCTTCAACTCTTTCGGTTGGACTTTTCTCTTTCCCAAGTGTCACAACATGTGCATATCTTCTTCATCTTCAAGCCTCATATGCTCATCATATTATTTGAGTGACAAACTTATGGAAATGTTCACCGTCTTGTTCATTAAACCTGCCAGCCTTCTTCACATATCTTTTAAATTTTCTCCAAGTGAACTTCATCACGTGTACTCCGTGATCTTCTGTCACGCTCCTCCAATTGTTCTAGCAACCTTCTTCCACTCACTCTCTTTTCAATGAACATTCTGATTTTTTCTTTTGGTGTCCTTTTGATCACCAAATTTGGCCTTTCACCAAATCTGTGCGTGAACTCAGCTTCCTTTCTTGCTTGGTCTCTTCCTTTGATTAACTCTTCAAAAATTTCTTGCTAAGTTCGACACTAGAAACACCTCTTTGATGATCTTCTCTCCTTGGCTTGTCATCACTTGGATATTCCCTTTCCCTTTTGCAAGTGCTTGCTTCTCCCTTTTCTCTCTTAGTTAAGCAGCTCTTTTTTTTTGCTTGGTATCTCCCTTTGAACACCATCAGATTCACGTCTCCATGACGCCTCGTGCGTGAAACGCTTTCACGTCTTCTTCGGTTATCTTATCAACCGGTTTATGCTCCATTTTTTCTATGAGGTAAGAATCATCCTTTAGTGCTTGTGCTTGGTGTCTCCCATTGATCACCATAAAGTGCTCCATTTTTTTTTCCAGAGGTAAGCATCCTCCCTTAGTGCTTGGTGTCTCCCATTTGATCACCATTACGTCTCCATGACGTCTTACGCGTGAATCTCCTCCACGTTGTCTTTGGTTACCTCTTCAACCGGCTCCTGCTCCATTTTTTTTTCATGAGGTAAGCATCCTCCTTAATTGCTTGGTATCATTCTTTGATCACCATCACGTCTCTGTGACATCGCTTCTTTGGTTATCTGTGTAACCTCACCATTTGTGCAGTGCGTGAATCTTCTTCACGTCTTCTTCGAACAAGTTTCGCAACTCCAACTCCAAACTTGTTTACTCCATTTCGTTTTGAGAAGATTTCCATTTTTTTTTTTCTTCCCTTTGGAGCCCTTCTTCTTGAAGGTTCTGTTTGTGAAGGTTGATGGTACCACCATCTTTTCCTCTTTCATTCTTCTTCTTCTTCTTCCCACCCTTGGTTTGTTGTCTCCATCTTTCTCTTCTTCTTGCAAGTTTTCTTATTTTTATTTTATTGCTTGGACATGCTCCAAGACCAACATAAGCTCTGATACCATGTTAGAATATTGAGAGGAGGAAGAAGAAAAACAGAACAAAACAGTGCAAGAGACAAAGTCTCTTCTCTTTTAAGAAGATAAAGAGAACGAAACTGAAACTTTTATTTATGTGAAACTTGTTACAGTTTACAATACGATCACTGTTAAAATATTGAGAGGAAGAAGAAAAGAAACAGAACAAGAGACTTTGTCTCTTCTCTTTTGGAGAAGACAAGAACGAAATTGAAATATTTTTGCATGGACAGGTTCCAAGACCAACATAAGCTCTGATACCATGTTAGAATATTGAGAGGAAGAAGAAGAGAAACATAACAAAACAGAGCAAGAGACAAAGTCTCTTTTCTTTGAAGAAGATAAAGAGAACGAAACTGAAACTTTTATTTATGTGAAACTTGTTACAGTTTACAATACGATCACTGGTAGAATATTGAGAGGAAGAAAAAAAGAAACAGAGCAAGAGACTTTGTGATGTGATCGCAGGACGCGACCTCGGCCAAGAGGACCAAGACACGCTGGACACGACCGAGATGCCTGACCAAGACGCATCGGACGCGACCAGGACAACCTCATCAGGCACGGTCAAGGCCCCAACGATCCTTCCCGGAGCCATCACATGCTCCAAGAGCTCGGCAAAGGCGGCCAAACAGCGGCTCAACCTATTTGTCCGAACCTACGTCCAACACCAACCAACCCACGAAGACTCCAGAGGTTCAGTCCGTTTAGTCTTCACTCTTACCCAAGAGTGAAGACAACCAAGTCGTTAAGCAAGGAAGTGTACTCTTTTCCCTCACTCCGGGTTTGTCCCAATGGGTTTACCGGAGAAGGTTTTAACGAGGCATGGAGCTAAACGCAAAACGCCTAAAGGCTAAGTTGCTTCACGCGCAAGGCCAAGGCGGTTATCTTTCTTCCCTCTTAGTTTTTGGTTTAAATTTGAACTTTGAGAATATTCTCTTTTGATCCTTTAGCTTTTGAACGTTGAGAGCTTAGTGTTGAAAGTCAATAGAGGCGACGTGTTCCATTTCAAGGGAAACACGTCTAAGGATGTTTGTGCGGACCATTAAGAGTCCGCGTGTCCCTAAGCCCTCATTTGACCTAATGTATTTAAACTTTCTCCTAGCCTTTGTTCCTCCTTAGACTTGTATGAAATAAAAACTTTTCTTCAAGAGAGATTCTTGAAACTTGTCACATCTTCTCTTTCTTCAATCCGGGATTGAACCTTGAGAAAACCCTAACAAGCCTCGAACCGGGTTTGGCCTTGTTAGAGACCGTATCAAGAGGAGAGCCAAACCTCTTGTGTCGTCATTCGATCCATCTATCGTCCCACCCTCGTTTCCCTCGTAGTCGCCCGTCCATTCGTTCCGCGTCCGTCCCACCCGTTCGAACCGCTCGTGGCCATACCGCGTAGTTTCTCAACGGCTCGCTTGTTTTCCCCCAAACTTCATTTCCCTCGTTTATTTATCCCCTGGATCCAACGACCAAGGTCTTGGCCGAGGGAAGTTTCGTCGAACGAGAGATTGGTCGAGTCCTCAAAACCGCGACCGTTCCTCGTCCGTACTAAGGGCGCGTCCGGCGGTCACATCAGCTTGGTATCAGAGCTTTGAAGCTCCTACGAGGTTGTGTCTTTCCAAAACTCTCTGTTCGTTTAAAGTTTCAATCTTTGGTTTAGAACTTGCATCTTTTAGCTTTATAGGACTCGTTGTTCTTTGGGTTTAATTTGGTGCATGCTTAGTTTTGTTTCCCGTTTGTCTAGGTTGTTAGATTACGTTTTTGCTCGTCGTGTTCATATCTCTGTTCATTTGTGTTCTTGCGAGTTTCCTTTTAGATCCATAAAGCTAGTTTCGCGTTTCATTTTCGTGTTTCCAGCCTTAGGCATAAAGCAATATTTGTCGCGTAGCACTTTTGCTTTTGCTTTATTTGCTTTAGTCATAGGATTGAGCGTGTCCCAGCTGTCCTCAATCATTATTGTTGAAGCGAATCTTTGTGTGGTCCTCTTGAACGTGTGAAACTCACGTGTGGTTCTTTCTTTGCGAGGTTTAAATTCAAACTTACATCTTGAAGCCGCACACGTCACCAACGACCAGTCCGTACGATGGCCGAAGAAGTTCCACCAGCGCCACCAGAGATTGGTGTCACCCTCGCCGCACTACGAACTGGCTTAGAACAACTTGCCGAACGCCTCACGAGGATTGAGCTCATGAATCCTCCTCGCGAAGATCCGTTACCCGCGAGGCGTCCACGACGCGAACCGGCTAGTGACCAGTCCGATGAGGACTATGAACCAAGGCCTAGGCGACGACATCGCCATGATGATCAAGACGACGAAGCTCCGAGACGTTACGAGCCGAACCACAAGATGATTCCACCAACGTTCGCGGGCAAGTCAGACCCCGAGGCTTATCTTGAATGGGAAAGTCGTATGGACCACCTGTACTCATGTTATGCCTATCCGGAGCTGCGAAAGGTCCAATATGCGGTGGCACAATTCACCAACCACGCCCTTACCTGGTGGGATCGGCTCGAGGCCGAACAACGACGCAACCGCGACCGACCTATCACCGTTTGGGAGGTCTTGAAGGCAGAGATGCGAAGGCGGTACGTGCCTCCATACTACCACCGCGAGCTCCAAAAGAAGTTTCGGAGGCTAACACAAGGCGCAAAAAACGTGGAGGAGTATTACGAAGAATTTGAACACTTGCGCAACCAGTTGCAAGTTGATGATTCTGAGGAGTCACTCATGGCTCAATTCTTGGACGGATTGCAAGAGCGCATTGCACGCAAGGTCGAGCGCCAGCCCTATCACACCTTTGAAGAGTTATTGCATCTCTCGGTGCAAATTGAGACTCAAATTAAGAAGAAGAGTGCATCCGCGTCCCGTGTCCGAACTCAAGGAGCTACCAACTGGTCTCCTAACGCGTCGCCGTCGAACCGAATGCCAGACAAGCCAAAGGCGAACAGCGCGGACTCAAGATTCAAACCTAGGGAGCCGGCCACCAATGAACGCCAAGATCTGCGACGCAACACTACCAACGTCCGGAGCCGCGACATTATATGTTTCAAGTGTCAAGGGAGAGGTCATTATGCTCGAGACTGTCCGAACGCACGGACAATGATATTGACCAAGGCTGGCGAGATAGAGTCCGATGATGAGACCACCGAGGAGATTGTGCGAGGCGAAGCCGAGCTGGAAGAAGCTGTTGCGGAACCCGAGGTTGGAGAACTACTCATGATACGCCGCATCCTGAACGCCGGTGTAGCTACGGAAGACGCCAACCAACGTGACAACATTTTCCACACAAGATGCACTGTAAGTGGTCGCGTTTGTGGCTTGATCATAGACGGAGGTTCTTGCACTAACGTGGCAAGTTCCAGTCTTGTCAAGAAACTTTCTCTTGAAACCACAAACCACCCCCACCCTTACCGCTTAAGATGGTTAAATGATAAGACCGTGATCCATGTGAAAGAACAGGTCATGGTCCCATTCAGTGTAGGTCCGTACAAAGACCAAGTCCTTTGTGATGTGGTGCCTATGCAAGCTAGCCACCTCTTGTTGGGGCGTCCATGGCAGTTTGACAAACGCACCACACATTGCGGCCACACTAACCAATACTTTTTCGTTCATGACAACAAGCGTATTTGCTTGAAACCCTTGAGCCCCACGCAAGTTCATGAAATGCAAGACAAGTTGTCCAAAGATGCGAACGATAAAAAGAATTTCTTAATTCAGTATGGCGATGTTAGGAAGTCCCTTAAGGACTCAGCCCAAGTGATTCTGATGTTGTTTCGAGATGAGTTGCTTTCAGGTCTTGATGGTTCACTAGAAGCCTTACCAGAGGTCATACGCGGCGTCCTAAAGCGATTTGGCGATGTTTTCCCCGAAGAGCTTCCCGAAGGCCTACCACCAATCAGAGGCATCGAGCATCAGATTGACCTCGTACCAGGCGCGCAGCTTCCCAACCGACCAACGTATCGTGTCAACCCCGAAGAGGCGAAGGAGCTTGAGCGACAAGTCAAGGAGCTTATGGCGCAAGGCTATGTCCGAGAGAGCCTAAGTCCATGTGCCGTGCCAGTGCTCCTAGTCCCGAAGAAAGATGGCTCGTGGAGGATGTGCGTGGACTGTAGGGCCGTCAACAACATCACCATCAAGTACCGGCATCCTATCCCACGCCTCGATGATATGTTAGACGAGCTTAGTGGCGCCAGCATCTTCTCAAAGATCGACCTGAAGAGCGGCTACCACCAAGTCCGAATGAAGGAAGGCGACGAGTGGAAAATGGCCTTCAAGACCAAACAGGGTTTGTACGAGTGGTTGGTAATGCCACTCGGTCTCTCTAACGCCCCCTCTACCTTTATGCGTCTTATGAACCATGTTTTGAGGTCGTTTATCAACAAATTCGTAGTGGTTTATTTTGATGATATATTGGTATATAGCTCTAGCTTGACTGAACATGTTAAACACCTAGAGGCTGTCTTGTTTACTCTCCGCGAAGAGCAACTCTACGCAAACTTGAAAAAGTGCGTGTTTGCTGCTGATGAATTGGTCTTTTTAGGTTTTGTTGTGAGTTCGCAGGGCCTCAAGGTCGATGGAGAGAAGATACGCGCAATAGAGGAGTGGCCCACGCCAACAAGCATCACCCAAGTCCGGTCGTTCCACGGCCTAGCAAGTTTCTACCGGAGGTTTGTGCGAGACTTCAGTACGGTCGCCGCGCCACTCACCTCCGTGATTAAGAAGAACAGCGACTTTCGGTGGGGAGAGGAAAAAGACAAGGCTTTCACCGAGCTCAAGAAACGCCTCACACAAGCACCCTTGCTTACATTGCCCGACTTCAACAAAACCTTTGAAGTTGAATGTGATGCATCGGGAGTTGGGGTCGGAGCTGTACTGACTCAAGGAGGCAGACCGGTGGCTTACTTCAGTGAGAAGCTTAGTGGAGCCACGCTTAACTACCCTACGTATGATAAGGAGTTATACGCCCTCGTTCGTGCGATGGAAGCTTGGCAACATTACCTTTTGGCGAGAGAGTTTGTAATTTATACTGATCATGAAACCCTCAAACACCTCCGCGGCCAGACCAACCTCAAGAGACGTCATGCGAAGTGGTTGGAGTTTATTGAATCATTTCCATACGTCATCAAGTACAAGAAGGGCAATGAGAACGTAGTTGCCGACGCCTTATCAAGACGGCATGCTTTGATCACCACAATGGACGCGCGAGTTTTGGGTTTTGAAAGTATCAAGGATGCTTATGCTGGAGATGCTGAATTTGGAGAATGCTTCCAGAACCATGGGAAAGGAATCTACACCGAGTTCTAGATTCACGAGGGATTCCTGTTCAGAGGTCGACGGCTGTGTATACCGAATGGTTCTATCCGCGAGTTGCTGGTGCGTGAAGCCCATAGTGGGGGTCTGGCGGGTCATTTCGGTATCACCAAGACCTTGGCCGTGCTCAAGGAACATTTCTACTGGCCAAAGATGCGGAGTATGGTGGAGAAGCACGTCGGCCGTTGTATCGTTTGTCGCACCTCCAAGTCGACTACTCATCCGCATGGCCTCTACATGCCTTTACCCGTGTCCACTGCACCATGGATTGATCTCTCCATGGATTTCATCCTCGGCCTACCCTTCTTATCACATAAAGATAGTATCATGGTGGTTGTTGACAGGTTCTCGAAGATGGCCCACTTCATTCCGTGCAATAAGAACAATGATGCGGTCCAATTGGCGAATCTGTTCTTCAGTCAGGTCATAAGGCTTCACGGCGTCCCGCGCACCATTATATCCGACCGAGACCCCAAGTTCCTCGGTCACTTCTGGCGCACCATTTGGCGGAAGCTTGGAACAAAGCTCCTTTACTCCACCGCGGCTCACCCCCAGACCGACGGCCAAACAGAAGTCGTCAATAGGTCAATATGCGCCCTACTCCGCACCGCCATTGCAAGCAACAAAGGCTCCTGGCTCGAGTGCATTCCGATCATCGAGTTCGCGTACAATCAGTCAGTGCACTCGGCCACCAAAAGGTCACCGTTCGAGGTCGCATACGGATTTAAACCGCTAACGCCACTTGATCTCCTCCCCATACCACCAAACGAAGCCGAGAATCAAGATGGAGTAGCGAGGGCCGAAATGGTCAAGGCATTACACGAGGAAGTTCGAACCAATATAGAACGAAGGAACGAGCAGTACGCGCGCTTCCTCAACCGGGGACGTAAACCTATGCTGTTCAAGCCTGGTGATTGGGTCTGGTTACACTTGAGGCCGGAGAGGTTCCAACAGAAACGCAAGGACAAGCTTAGCCCGCGAGGAGATGGCCCATTCCGAGTCATCGAGAAGATCAACGACAACGCCTACCGACTCGAGCTTCCAGGTGAGTTTGGTACGTCCACCTCATTCAATGTTACTGACCTTGTTCTGTTTGATGTAGGTGAAGACGAAGATGTTTTGGGGACAAAACCTTTTCAAGGGGGAGGGAATGATGTGATCGCAGAACGCGACCTCGGCCAAGAGGACCAAGACACGCTGGACACGACCGAGACGCCTGACCAAGACGCATCGGACGCGACCAGGACAACCTCATCAGGCACGGTCAAGGCCCCAACGATCCTTCCCGGAGCCATCACACGCTCCAAGAGCTCGGCAAAGGCGGCCAAACAGCGGCTCAACCTATTTGTCCGAACCTACGTCCAACACCAACCAACCCACGAAGACTCCGGAGGTTCAGTCCGTTTAGTCTTCACTCTTACCCAAGAGTGAAGACAACCAAGTCGTTAAGCAAGGAAGTGTACTCTTTTCCCTCACTCCGGGTTTGTCCCAATGGGTTTACCGGAGAAGGTTTTAACGAGGCATGGAGCTAAACGCAAAACGCCTAAAGGCTAAGTTGCTTCACGCGCAAGGCCAAGGCGGTTATCTTTCTTCCCTCTTAGTTTTTGGTTTAAATTTGAACTTTGAGAATATTCTCTTTTGATCCTTTAGCTTTTGAACGTTGAGAGCTTAGTGTTGAAAGTCAATAGAGGCGACGTGTTCCATTTCAAGGGAAACACGTCTAAGGATGTTTGTGCGGACCATTAGAGTCCGCGTGTCCCTAAGCCCTCATTTGACCTAATGTATTTAAACTTTCTCCTAGCCTTTGTTCCTCCTTAGACTTGTATGAAATAAAAACTTTTCTTCAAGAGAGATTCTTGAAACTTGTCTCATCTTCTCTTTCTTCAATCCGGGATTGAACCTTGAGAAAACCCTAACAAGCCTCAAACCGGGTTTGGCCTTGTTAGAGACCGTATCAAGAGGAGAGCCAAACCTCTTGTGTCGTCATTCGATCCATCTATCATCCCACCCTCGTTTCCCTCGTAGTCGCCCGTCCATTCGTTCCGCGTCCGTCCCACCCGTTCGAACCGCTCGTGGCCATACCGCGTAGTTTCCGAACGGCTCGCTTGTTTTCCCCCAAACTTCGTTTCCCTTGTTTGTTTATCCCCTGGATCCAACGACCAAGGTCTTGGCCGAGGGAAGTTTCGTATTACGAGAGATTGGTCGAGTCCTCAAAACCGCGACCGTTCCGCGTCCGTACTAAGGGCGCGTCCGGCGGTCACATCACTTTGTCTCTTCTCTTTTGGAGAAGACAAGAACGAAATTGAAATATTTTTGCTTGGACAGGACCCAAGACACACATAAGCTCTGATACCATGTTAGAATATTGAGAGGAAGAAGAAGAGAAACAGAACAAAACAGAGCAAGAGACAAAGTCTCTTCTCTTTTAAGAAGATAAAGAGAACGAAACTGAAACTTTTATTTATGTGAAACTTGTTACAATTTATAATACGATCATTGTTAGAATATTGAGAGGAAGAAGAAAAGAAACAGAACAAGAGAGGATTCAAACGATAGAAACGATAGAAACGAGAGTTGAGGAGGTTCCGACGAACGGTTTGTGAATACGGTCGTGAAGCCTTCTCGGAACGTACGGACGCGGCTGAGCGGATATGGCTAATGGCCGGACTCGGTGGGAAGCGGAGGTGGAGACGATGCGAGATGGAACGGTACGGACAATGCGGAAATCGCCTTCCGGAGTTTGAAGGTAAACTGCAGAAACGGCTCTCGGCAATGCGGAAGTGGTGGAGACTCGAGGACTGATGTTAAAGAACTCGAGGTTGACGAAGTGGAAACTATGATAGACTCGAGAACTGGCGGAAGAGAACTCGAGGTTGGGACGGTGTAACGAGTGAGATGGACAATGAATAGAGGTGGATTGATGTGACGACACAAGAGGGCTGGCTCTCCTCTTGATACGGTCAACTAAGAGATTCTCGAACCGGGTTCGAGAATCTCTTAGGGTTTCTCAAGAGCCAAGTCCCGGACTTGGGCTAAGGAGAGAGGTGAGACAAGAACAAAGAATCTCTCTTTGTGAAAATTTCTATTTCTTTCAAGTCTAAGTATTACAATGAGGGTTGATGCCTTTATATAGTGAGGCTTACATAAGGAGACTCTAAAACCCTAGAGACGTGGCCATGATCTAAACCATACACATGGCCAAAAGCAAAAGCAAATGTAAAGTAAAGCAAAGACCAATCCAACGGTCAAAGAAGGTTCAAGAAGAAATTCAAAAGAAAAGAAGGGAAGGGGATAGGGTGGCCACGTCATTGGCTGAACGTGGATAGGATCTTCACTTCCTTGGCTCCCAAGCATGTCAATAAGTGTTTCCAAGTCATGAGCCAAGTGGGATCGAAGTGGAGATGCACTAGAGTTTGCTGCCTCGTTAAAACCTCTTTGGTAAACCCATTGGGACAAACCCAAAGTAGGAAAAAGAGTACAGCTCCTTCTAATGGCTTAGGGGTGTCTTCACACTAACGTGGTGGTGAAGACTCGCGATTCAAGCTTCCCAAAGCTGTTCAAGACTCAAGGCTCTTCATTGGTGATGCTAGCCATGAGCCATTGGGAGGGGGGGGTGAGCTTGGGTTGAAATATCCATTGGGGACTTGTCTTGCTCCGCCTTGATGATCCTTGGGGGTTGAATGATGCCTCGTTGGTCGCCTACGCTAGCTCTTGGTCGCCAGTGCAGGTTGTCCGAGAGTTTGAGAGGCGTCGGACTGGTGGCCGGGTAGTGTCCGAGGGCTGCGAGTGTTCTTGGCCGAAGGACCGATCCCGTGATCACATCACTAAGTCTCTTCTCTTTTAAGAAGATAAAGAGAACGAAACTGAAACATTTATTTACGTGAAACTTGTTACAGTTTACAATACGATCACTGTTAGAATATTGAGAGGAAGACGAAAAGAAACAGAGCAAGAGACTTTTGTCTCTTCTCTTTTGGAGAAGACTAGAAGGAAATTGAAATATTTTTGCTTGGACAGGCTCCAAGACCATCATAAGCTCTCATACCATGTTATAATATTGAGAGGAAGAAGAAGAGAAACAAAACAAAGCAGAGCAAGAGACAAAGTCTCTTCTCTTTTAAAATGGTAAAGAGAACGACACTGAAACTTTTATTTACGTGAAACTTGTTACAGTTTGCAATACGATCACTGTTAGAATATTGAGAGGAAGAAGAAAAGAAACAAAGCAAGAGACTTTGTCTATTCTCTTTTAGAGAAGACAAGAACGAAATTGAAATATTTTTGCTTGGACAGGCTTCAAGACCAACATAAGCTCTAATACCATGTTAGAATATTGAGAGGAAGAAGAAGAGAAACAGAACAAAACTGAGCAAGAGACTTACAAAGTCTCTTCTCCTTTAAGAAGATAAAGAGAACGAAACTGAAACTTTTATTTATGTGAAACTTGTTACAGTTTACAATACAATCACTGTTAGAATATTGAGAGGAAGAAGAAAAGAAACAGAGCAAGTTCTCATTTGGAGAAGAAAATAACGAAATTGAAATATTTTTGCCTGGACAGGCTCCAATACCAACATAAGCTCTGATACCATGTTAGAATATTGAGAGGAGGAAGACAAGAAACAGAACAAAACAGAGCAAGAGACAGAGTCTCTTCTCTTTTAAGAAGATAAAGAGAATGAAACTGAAACTTTTATTTATGTGAAACTTGTTACAGTTTACAATAAGATCACTGTTAGAATATTGAGAGGAAGAAGAAACGAAACAGAGCAGGAGACTTTGTCTCTTCTCTTTTGGAGAAGACAAGAACGGAATTGAAATATTTTTGCTTGGACAGGCTCCAAGACCAACATAAGCTATGATACCATGTTAGAATATTGAGAAGAAGAAGAAGAGAAACAGAACAAAACAGAGCAAAAGACAAAGTCTCTTCTCTTTTAAGAAGATAAAGAGAACGAAACTGAAACTTTTATTTATGTGAAACTTGCTACAGTTTACAATACAATCACTGTTAGATGATTGAGAGGAAGAAGAAATGAAACAGAGCAAGACACTTTGTGTCTTCTCTTTTGGAATTGATATATTTTTGCTTGGACAGGCTCCCAGACCAACATAAGCTCTATTACCATGTTAGAATATTGAGTGGAAGAATAAGAGAAACAGAACAAAACAGAGCAAAAAACATAGTCTCTTCTCTTTTAAGAAGATAAAGAGAACGAAACTGAAACTTTTATTGATGTGAAACTTGTTAAAGTTTACAATACGATCACTGTTAGAATATTGAGAGGAAGAAGAAAAGAAACAGAACAAGACACTTTGTCTCTTCTCTTTTGGAGAAGACAAGAACGAAATTGAAATATTTTTGCCTAGACAGGCTCCAAGACCAACATAAGCTCTGATACCATGTTAGAATATTGAGAGAAAGAATAAGAAAAACATAACAAAACAGAGTAAGAGACAAAGCCTCTTCTCTTTTAAGAAGATAAAGAGAACGAAACTGAAACTTTTATTTATGTAAAACTTGTTACGATTTACAATACGATTACTGTTAGAATATTGAGAGGAAGAAGAAAAAAAAACAGAGCAAGAGACTTTGTCTCTTCTCTTTTGGAGAAGACAAGAACGAAATTGAAATATTTTTGCTTCGACAGGCTCCAAGACCAACATAAGCTCTGATACCATGTTAGAGTGTTGAGAGGAAGAAAAAGAGAAACAGAACAAAACAGAGCAAGGGACAAGGTCTCTTCTCTTTTAAGCAGATAAAGAGAACGAAACAGAAACTTTTATTTATGTGAAACTTGTTACAGTTTACAATACGATCACTGTTAGAATATTGAGAGGAAGAAGAAAAGAAACAGAGCAAGAGACTTTGTCTCTTCTCTTTTGGAGAAGACAAGAACGAAATTGAAATATTTTGCCTAGACAGGCTCCAAGACCAACATAAGCTCTGATACCATGTTAGAATATTGAGAGGAAGAAGAAGAGAAACAGAACAAAATAGAGCAAGAGACAAAGTCTCTTCTCTTTTAAGAAGATAAAGAGAACGAAACTAAAACTTTTATTTATGTGAAACTTGTTACAGTTTACAATACAATCACTGTTAGAATAATGAGAGGAAGAAGAAAAGAAACAGAGCAAATTCTCATTTGGAGAAGAAAAGAACGAAATTGAAATATTTTTGCCTGGACAGGCTCCAAGACCAACATAAGCTCTGATACCATGTTAGAATATTGAGAGGAAGAAGACAAGAAACAGAACAAAACAGAGCAAGAGACAGAGTCTCTTCTCTTTTAAGAAGATAAAGAGAATGAAACTGAAACTTTTATTTATGTGAAACTTGTTACAGTTTACAATAAGATCACTGTTAGAATATTGGGAGGAAGAAGAAACGAAACAGAGCAGGAGACTTTGTCTCTTCTCTTTTGGAGAAGACAAGAACGAAATTGAAATATTTTTGCTTGGACAGGCTTCAAGACCAACATAAGCTCTGATACCATGTTAGAATATTGAGAGGAAGAAGAAGAGAAACAGAACAAAACAGAGCAAGAGACTTACATAGTCTCTTCTCTTTTAAGAAGATAAAGAGAACGAAACTGAAACTTTTATTGATGTGAAACTTGTTAAAGTTTACAATACGATCACTGTTAGAATATTGAGAGGAAGAAGAAAAGAAACAGAACAAGAGACTTTGTCTCTTCTCTTTTGGAGAAGACAAGAACGAAATTGAAATATTTTCCCAAGATAGGCTCCAAGACCAACATAAGCTCTGATACCTTGTTAGAATATTGAGAGGAAGAAGAAGAGAAACAGAACAAAACAGAGCAAGAGACAAAGTCTCTTCTCTTTTAAGAAGATAAAGAGAACGAAACTAAAACTTTTATTCATGTGAAACTTGTTACAGTTTACAATACAATCACTGTTAGAATATTGAGAGGAAGAAGAAAAGAAACAGAGCAAGTTCTCATTTGGAGAAGAAAAGAACGAAATTGAAATATTTTTGCCTAGACAGGCTCCAAGACCAACATATGCTCTGATACCATGTTAGAATATTGAGAGGAAGAAGACAAGAAACAGAACAAAACAGAGCAAGAGACAGAGTCTCTTCTCTTTTAAGAAGATAAAGAGAATGAAACTGAAACTTTTATTTATTTGAAACTTGTTACAGTTTACAATAAGATCACTGTTAGAATATTGAGAGGAAGAAGAAACGAAACAGAGCAGGAGACTTTGTCTCTTCTCTTTTGGAGAAGAAAAGAACGAAATTGAAATATTTTTGCCTGGACAGGCTCCAAGACCAACATAAGCTCTGATACCATGTTAGAATATTGAGAGGAAGAAGAAGAGAAACAGAACAAAACAGAGCAAGAGACAAAGTCTCTTCTCTTTTAAGAAGATAAAGAGAATGAAACTGAAACTTTTATTTATGTGAAACTTGTTACAGTTTACAATACGATCACTGTTAGAATATTGAGAGGAAGAAGAAACGAAACAGAGCAGGAGACTTTGTCTCTTCTCTTTTGGAGAAGAAAAGAACGAAATTGAAATATTTTTGCCTGGACAGGCTCCAAGACCAACATAAGCTCTGATACCATGTTAGAATATTGAGAGGAAGAAGACAAGAAACAGAACAAAACAGAGCAAGAGACAGAGTCTCTTCTCTTTTAAGAAGATAAAGAGAATGAAACTGAAACTTTTATTTATTTGAAACTTGTTACAGTTTACAATAAGATCACTGTTAGAATATTGAGAGGAAGAAGAAACGAAACAGAGCAGGAGACTTTGTCTCTTCTCTTTTGGAGAAGACAAGAACGAAATTGAAATATTTTTGCTTGGACAGGCTCCAAGACCAACATAAGCTCTAATACCATGTTAGAATATTGAGAAGAAGAAGAAGAGAAACAGAACAAAACAGAGCAAAAGACAAAGTCTCTTCTCTTTTAAGAAGATAAAGGGAACGAAACTGAAACTTTTATTTATGTGAAACTTGCTACAGTTTACAATACAATCACTGTTAGATGATTGAGAGGAAGAAGAAATGAAACAGAGCAAGACACTTTGTGTCTTCTCTTTTGGAATTGATATATTTTTGCTTGGACAGGCTCCCAGACCAACATAAGCTCTGTTACCATGTTAGAATATTGAGAGGAAGAAGAAGATAAACAGAACAAAACAGAGCAAAAAACATAGTCTCTTCTCTTTTAAGAAGATAAAGAGAACGAAACTGAAACTTTTATTGATGTGAAACTTGTTAAAGTGAATAATACGATCACTGTTAGAATATTGAGAGGAAGAAGAAAAGAAACAGAACAAGAGACTTTGTCTCTTCTCTTTTGGAGAAGACAAGAACGAAATTGAAATATTTTTGCCTAGACAGGCTCCAAGACCAACATAAGCTCTGATACCATGTTAGAATATTGAGAGAAAGAAGAAGAGAAACATAACAAAACAGAGCAAGAGACAAAGCCTCTTCTCTTTGAAGAAGATAAAGAGAACGAAACTGAAACTTTTATTTATGTAAAACGTGTTACAGTTTACATTACGATCACTGTTAGAATATTGAGAGGAAGAAGAAAAAAACAGAGCAAGAGACTTTGTCTCTTCTCTTTTGGAGAAGACAAGAACGAAATTGAAATATTTTTGCTTCGACAGGCTCCAAGACCAACATAAGCTCTGATACCATGTTAGAGTATTGAGAGGAAGAAGAAGAGAAACAGAACAAAACAGAGCAAGGGACAAGGTCTCTTCTCTTTTCAGAAGATAAAGAGAACGAAACTGAAACTTTTATTTATGTGAAACTTGTTACAGTTTACAATACGATCACTGTTAGAATATTGAGAGGAAGAAGAAAAGAAACAGAGCAAGAGACTTTGTCACTTCTCTTTTGGAGAAGACAAGAACGAAATTGAAATATTTTTGCTTGGACAGGCTCCAAGACCAACATAACCTCTGATACCATGTTAGAATATTGAGAGGAGGAAGAAGAGAAATAGAACAAAACAAAGCAAGAGACAAAGTGTCTTCTCTTTTAAGAAGATAAAGAGAACGCAACTGAAACTTTTATTTATGTCAAACTTGTTACAGTTTAAAATACTATCACTGTTAGAATATTGAGAGGAAGAAGAAAAGAAACAAAACAAGAGACTTTGTCTCTTCTCTTTTGGAGAAGACAAGAACGAAATTGAAATATTTTGCCTAGACAGGCTCCAAGACCAACATAAGCTTTGATACCATGTTAGAATATTGAGAGGAAGAAGAAGAGAAACAAAACAAAACAAAGCAAGAGACAAAGTCTCTTCTCTTTTAAGAAGATAAAGAGAACAAAACTGAAACTTTTATTTATGTCAAACTTGTTACTGTTTACAATACGATCACTGTTAAAATATTGAGAGGAAGAAGAAAAGAAACAGAGCAAGAGACTTTGTCACTTCTCTTTTGGAGAAGACAAGAAGAAAATTGAAATATTTTTGCTTCGACAGGCTCCAAGACCAACATAAGCTCTGATACCATGTTAGAATATTGAGAGGAAGAAGAAGAGAAATAGAACAAAACAAAGCAAGAGACAAAGTCTTTTCTCTTTTAAGAAGATAAAGAGAACGCAGCTGAAACTTTTATTTATGTGAAACTTTTTACAGTTTACAATACAATCACTGTTAGAATATTGAGAGGAAGAAGAAAAGAAAGAGAGCAAGAGACTTTGTCTATTCTCTTTTGCAGAAGACAAGAACAAAATTGAAATATTTTTGCTTGGACAGGCTCCAAGACCAACATAAGCTCTGATACCATGTTAGAATATTGAGAGGAAGAAGAAGAGAAACAGAACAAAACAGAGCAAGAGACTTACAAAGTCTCTTCTGCTTTAAGAAGATAAAGAGAACGAAACTGAAACTTTTATTTATGTGAAAATTGTTACTGTTTACAATATGATCACTGTTAGAATATAGAGAGGAAGAAGAAAAGAAACAAAACAAGAGACTTTGTCTCTTCTCTTTTGGAGAAGACAAGAACGAAAATTGTAATATTTTTGCCTAGACAGGCTCCAAGACCAACATAAGCTCTGATACCATGTTAGAATATTGAGAGGAAGAAGAAGAGAAACATAACAAAACAGAGCAAGAGACAAAGTCTCTTCTCTTTTAAGAAGATAAAGAGAACGAAACTGAAACTTTTATTTATGTGAAACTTGTTACAAGTTACAATACGATCACTGTTAGAATATTGAGAGGAAGAAGAAAAGAAACAGAGCAAGAGACTTTGTCTATTCTCTTTTGGAGAAGACAAGAACAAAATTGAAATATTTTTGCTTGGACAGGCTTCAAGGCCAACATAAGCTCTGATACCATGTTAGAATATTGAGAAGACGAAGAAGAGAAACAGAACAAAACAGAGCAAGAGACAAAGTCTCTTGTCTTTTAAGAAGATAAAGAGAACGAAACTGAAACTTTTATTTATGTGAAACTTGTTACAGTTTACAATACAATCACTGTTAGATGATTGAGAGGAAGAAGAAATGAAACAGAGCAAGACACTTTGTGTCTTCTCTTTTGGAATTGATATATTTTTGCTTGGACAGGCTCCCAGACCAACATAAGCTCTGTTACCATGTTAGAATATTGAGAGGAAGAAGAAGAGAAACACAACAAAAAAGAGCAAAAAACATAGTCTTTTCTCTTTTAAGAAGATAAAGAGAACGAAACTGAAACTTTTATTGATGTGAAACTTGTTATTGTTTACAATACGATCATTATTAGAATATTGAGAGGAAGAAGAAAAGAAACAGAACAAGAGACTTTGTCTCTTCTCTTTTGGAGAAGACAAGAAAGAAATTGAAATATTTTTCCCTAGACAGGCTCCAAGACCAACATAAGCTCTGATACCATGTTAGAATATTGAGAGAAAGAAGAAGAGAAACATAACAAAACAGAGCAAGAGACAAAGCCTCTTCTCTTTTAAGAAGATAAAGAGAACGAAACTGAAACTTTTATTTATGTAAAACTTGTTACAGTTTACAATACGATCACTGTTAGAATATTGAGAGGAAGAAGAAAAAAAACAGAGCAAGAGACTTTGTCTCTTCTCTTTTGGAGAAGACAAGAACGAAATTGAAATATTTTTGCTTCGACAGGCTCCAAGACCAACATAAGCTCTGATACCATGTTAGTGTATTGAGAGGAAGAAGAAGAGAAACAGAACAAAACAGAGCAAGAGACAAGGTCTCTTCTCTTTTAAGAAGATAAAGAGAACGAAACTGAAACTTTTATTTATGTGAAACTTGTTACAGTTTACAATACGATCACTGTTAGAATATTGAGAGGAAGAAGAAAAGAAACAGAGCTAGGGACTTTGTCTCTTCTCTTTTGGAGAAGACAAGAATGAAATTGAAATATTTTTGCTTGGACAGGATCCAAGACCAACATAAGCTCTGATACCATGTTAGAATATTGAGAGGAAGAAGAAGATAATTAGAACAAAACAAAGCAAGAGACAAATTGTCTTCTCTTTTGAAACAACCCTTCCCGTTTTTTTTTTTAATACTTTAATTTACTAGTGGTCCCATACCCACTAACATCCTAACAACAATCAATAACCGCGGAATAACCAAATAAAACCAATTCCAATAAACCCAAGAATTCCAACAACAATAAACCAATACTCAATAGCAACATAATCCAAATAGGAAAAGTAACCGAAAGCTAACAACCTACAATGTTCCATTGACTTAATCTAGCAACCTAACAATAGCTAGACCACAATCAATCAAGCCTCTAGAACATCCCTTCCTCATCGCCTTGATTCCACGATCACACTTTGCCTTTACCTGCACCACAAACACATATTGCAATGCATGAGTATTTTACAAACACTCAGTAAGGCAATCCTCCCATCTACTGTGCTATACACACAAGCAATAGAGTAACCAATAACCACACACAACAATCAACACACAACAATCAACGAACCAGGACTCAGCATCGACCGATGCCAACATGCATCGACCGATGCCAACTGAGGGAGCATCGATCGACACAGAAGCTGTATCGACCGATGCAAGTTGCACTTGCATCGACCGATACCCAGTCTGCATCGACCGACGCATGCTCGACGCAACACGACAACCCTAAAGTTTATCGCGCCGTCCTCGCACTTGCATCGACCGACGCAAGCAATGCATCGATCGACGCAACGTCGAGCACCGTGATTTCCCCGAAGCTTCTCGCCGGATCTCGTTCCTACAACCACAGAAACTCATTCCCAAGCCACAAGAAAGCTTCCTAACATCCTTAACTACGATCTAACACATCTAACAACACCAAACAAGCAAGTTAAAGGTTCCTCTAGCTTAGATCAGCCATGGTCATGCACTTACCTGTGCCAAGACGAATCTGAACAATAAGCACGCAAGAAAACGCTTCTAGGAAGCTCCTACAACGATCCCAGCTACAGATCTCTAAAGGAAAGCACCAAATCTCCAAGAAAAATCCAGAAACTCTCAAGAACTCTTTTCCTCTCTCGTTCGCTCTCCAAAAACGGCTGCAACCCTCGAATGAAACCAAAACACGACTTAAGGGTTTCCTTTTCCCTTTGCCCAAAACGCAGCGTTTGACTTAAGTCAAAACGCGCAGAAACAACCTTGCATCGACCGATGCACAACTTGCATCGACCGATGCAGAACCTAAACCGGAATTTTGGTTCACGGGCGTTACAATTCTCCCCCACCAATAAGGATTCGTCCCCGAATCCCGTAATACCGTCCATCTGCCAAGGACCTCCGTGCTACCGTCAACACGGCCCGCACGTCCCCAGACCGCACCAAACATCATCAGTCAAGGTTTCCCGTGCCACTGTCGCAACAGCCCGCACACCTCCGACTGACCCTCGAGGTCTCCCTCTAGCCACTATACTCGCATCATAACACTATTTGCTCACAACTCAGTGCTTCCCCCGTCCGTGGTCGCAACCAACGAATCATGCCGGCTCGCTATCAGGCCAACCGCCTTAAGCTACGGCATCCAGGAAGTCACTCACACCCACTCCCCCCGCTCTCGGGTCGCAACCCTCGAGACATACCGGCTCACTGCCGAGCCTCGGCTCACAGCTACGGTATCCAGGGAGCCTCACATATCCCGCTCTCGGGTCGTCACCCTCAAGCGCGCTCTCGGATCGTCATCCGAAGCAACATACCACTCCCACTCTCTGGCCACAAAGTCCATCGAGCTATCGGTATCACGTGAGTTGGGCCCACACGGCCTAGAGCAAAACAAATACTGATGCCAACGAGTATCTCCCGGCTAGATCTACCTCAACATTTCCACAAAACTTTCCTCTTTTGGACACTTTCTAAATCTGGAAACTTTCCTTTTGTGGAAACTTCCTATTTATGGAAACTTTCCAAAAATAGAAACCCATCTATTTCTCTTTACCCATGACAACCACAGTCAACAAAAGAAAAATACTCATCTTATTAATCTCAAAATGTCATCATCTTTACAAACTCAACGAAAATACATCCGGAAACAAAAATACAACAACTGGAGCCATCAACCCGCATCCCGAGGACCACCTCATCTTGATACTTAGTCGCACAACCAACCACCCCTAAGCGACCAAATATCAAGAGAGATGGGCTGGAATACTCCGTACCCGCTCCAGCCACGGACTACAACTCGGACCCGGCTAGACAAGCTCAAGCGGTCTGCTTCTCAAACCACTTCTTAAACCTTGCCTTCATCCTCGCCTCGGGCTCCCAAGTCTGCTCCTCTACTCCATCACAGTCCCACAGGACTCTCATCAAAGGAATCTTCTTCTTCCGAAGTTCCTTGACTCTCCTCTCGAGCACCCTCAATGGTCTCGCCTCCAAAGTCATGTTAGGCTGAAGATCCTCAGGAATCTTAGCCAACAACTGATCACCCTCGTGAAGACACTTCCTCAGCATCGACACATGAAATACCTTGTGGAACGCACGCATAACCTCAGGCAACTCCAGCCTATATGCCACTGGCCCCACCCGCTCAACCACCCTGAACGGACCCATGTACCTCGGACTCAACTTAGTCTCTGTCAATGACCTGTTCGGACCCCGCAACATGGCCATCTTGAGGTACACTCTATCACCAACCTGAAACTCAAGATCCTTTCTCCTCCTATCAGCATAACTCTTCTGCCGATCCTGAGCCTCCTTCATGTTCAGCCTCAAAACCCGAATCTTCTCCGAGGTCTCCTGAACAAAGTCTGCACCGAAAATGCTCCTCTCCCCCACCTGAGTCCAACATAACGGTGTACGACACGGCCTCCCATACAAAGCCTCATAAGGAGCCATCCCAATACTAGCCTGGTAGCTGTTGTTATAAGCAAACTCCACCAAGCTCAAGTGATCTGCCCAATGACCACCCCAATCCAGCACACACATCCTCAGTAAATCCTCCAAACTCTGGATCGTCCTCTCTGACTGACCGTCCGTCTGAGGATGATAGGCTGTACTCATTTGCACCTTCGTGCCCATCTCCGCCTGAAATGCCCTCCAGAACACCGAAGTGAACTTGGAATCTCTATCAGACACAATACTAGCAGGCACACCATGCAATCTGACTATCTCCCTCACATACTTCTTGGCCAAAACCGCTGCTCCATCCGTTTTCTTGATGGCCAGAAAATGTGCAGACTTAGTCAAACGGTCCACAATGACCCAAATAGCATCAAACGTCCTCGACACAGGCAAACCTACCACGAAGTCCATCGTGATCAAATCCCACTTCCACTCTGGAATAGGCAAACTCTGCAATAAACCACCAGGAACCTGATGCTCTGCCTTCACCAGCTGGCAAGTATCACACTTCGCCACCCAGTCCGCTACGTCCTTCTTCATCCCGACCCAGTGATAATACCGCTTGAGGTCACGGTACATCTTGGTCGCCCCTGGATGAATAGAGAACTTGCTCGAATGAGCCTCTCTCAGTATCTCCTGCCTCAAATCCTCACCCTTGGGCACACAGATCCGACCATGCGCAAGGATAGTACCATTAGCAGAAACCTGATACTCTGCACCCGCAGCCTTAGAGGCATTCATCAGCCCCTCATCGCTCCCCTGAGCTAACCTCACTCTGCTCAACAAATCCGCTCTATCAGCTGCCTCCAAACCCAAAGGTTCCTGTGAGATAGCACACAAACTCAATGCACTGATCTCACCTACCAACACCTCCATATCCTGCTCCTGAGCCGAAGCCACCCGCTTCCGACTCAAGGCATCTGCAACCAAATTAGCTTTACCAGGATGGTAAGCTATATCCAGATCATAATCTGCTACTAACTCCATCCAACGCCTCTGCCTCAAATTCAGCTCAGGCTGAGTAAAAATGTACTTCAGACTCTTGTGATCTGTAAACACCTGCACCTTCCCACCATACAGATAGGATCTCCAAATCTTAAGAGCGAAGATCACTGCTGCCATCTCCAAGTCATGAGTAGGATAGTTAGCTTCATGCTTCCGCAACTGCCGCGAAGCATAAGCTATAACCTTCCCCTGCTGCATAAGTACACAACCCAACCCCACTCTAGAAGCATCTGTATACACAACATAAGGCTCGTCCTGCTCAGGCAATGCTAACACCGGCGTGGTAGTCAACATCTGCTTGAGACTTGCAAAACTTGCCTTACACTCTGGTGACCACACAAATGGGACATCCTTCCCTGTAAGCTTAGTCATCGGCTGAGCCATACTCGCAAAACCCCGAACAAACCTCCTGTAATAACCTGCTAACCCTAGGAAACTCCGAATCTCAGTGGCACTCTGCGGCCTCGGCCACTCCCTGATGGACTGAATCTTCTCTGGATCCACTGAAACTCCTTCTGCAGAAACAATGTGACCCAAGAACCCCATCTCACGCTGCCAGAAACTGCACTTGCTCAGCTTAGCAAACAACTTCTGCTCCCTCAGCTTCTCCAACACTGCTCTCAAGTGTACTGCATGCTCCTCAGGACTCTTAGAATATACCAGGATGTCGTCGATGAAAATGATGACTGACACGTCCAGAAACTCCTGGAACACGCTGTTCATCAATCTCATAAACGCAGATGGCGCGTTTGTCAACCCAAACGGCATCACCACAAACTCGTAGTGTCCATACCTCGTCCTGAAAGCTGTCTTCCTCACATCTGCCTCATGTATAGGAATCTGATGATATCCTGATGCCAAATCGATCTTGGAGAACCAAGTAGCACCCCTCAACTGATCCAACAACTCATCAATCCTTGGGAGAGGGTACTTGTTCTTCACCGTAACTCGGTTCAAACCCCGATAGTCAATACACAACCGAAAGCTACCATCCTTCTTCTTAACAAACAGCACCGGAGCTCCCCACGGTGAACAACTAGGACGGATAAAACCCTTGCCCAACAAATCCTCCAGCTGCTTCTTCAGCTCTGCCATCTCTGCTGGAGCCATCCTGTAAGGAGCCTTGGATAACGGCATCGTCCCCGGTTCCAGCTCAATAGTAAAAGGATCTGACCGAGATGGTGGTAATCCCTACAATGACTGGAACACATCCTCAAAGTCCTCCACAACCGGAATACCGCTAACCGTAGACTTCCCCACTGACTCTGGCATAGATATAGTAACCAGATAAGCCTCACGGCCCTTCTCGATCATCTTCCCTGCCTGAACGGCTGAGATCACGAGACTCCCCGAAGTCGGTCTAATACCCTGAAAAACCAACTTCCCTCCTGGACGCTCAAACTCCACTCTACCCCGATAGCAGTCCAAATGCACCCTATACCGGTGCAACCAATCCATACCAAGAATAACGTCATACAACTCCACTGGACTGATAAGCAAATCCGCTGGCCACGACTCTCCCGCGATCTGAATATCAACTCCTCCAGCTCGTCCAATAACCCTCAGGAACTTGCCTCCCACAACTCTGACAACTCCTGAACGCTCTCCAGGATCCCCTCTGATCCCCGCACTCTCGGCACACCCGGAGTAATGAAGCTATGAGAAGCTCCAGAATCAAACATAACATGGGACTTAAACCCGCCCACCAACAAGGTCCCTGTGATCGCTCCTGCACTAGTGCCACCGGGCTCCTGAGTCGAGTACACCTGAGACGTCGGCTCGATCCAACCCACCGGCTGCACACCGTGCTGCACAACCTGCTGCATCCCTGGCTGAGCTCCAGCCTGCAACACTGCTACTGCCCTCTGCTGCAACTTGGGACAACGAGGCTTGATATGCCCCGTCTCTCTGCAGTAGTAACACACTCGAGTGTCTGCCCGCGGCTCCGTCACCGCCCGCTGCTCAGTCACTGCCCGCTGCTCACCTCTCTGTGGACAGCTAGTCAACTTGTGGTCCCTGCTACCACACCCAAAGCATCTCGCACCTCCCTGCCTCGATCTCTGCATAGCATCGAACTTCCGCTTCTGCCCTTGCGCAGGCTTGCCGCCCTTGCTAGGAACAGAAGACGGCTGAGACTGATGTGGCTGCACTGAAGAACTGACCACAACCACCTGTGACCTCAAGTCATCCTCTATCCCAGCTGCAACCTCAACCAACTCTGCTCTCGTAGCATAGCTCCTCACTCTGCACCGAGTCCTCAAATCATCCCGCAGAGCCAACAAAAACCTCCGCACCTGAGCCGCCTCTGGCTCCCATGCCCTGCCTGCATACCCCAAAAGCCGACTGAACTCTGCATCCAGCTCCCGCACTGTACGGTCTCCCTGAGTCAACCCCAAGAACCGTGCCTCCATGCGATCAAGAGCCTCCTGAGGAAAATACTTGGAGTTAAACTCCCTCACAAAATCTCCCCAAGACATACCCTGCTGCACCCTCCGTGCTGTCACCGACCTCCACCACACACGTGCATCTCCTGACAAGTAAAACACTGCCAGATCCACTCTGTACCGGTCGGGACACCTGAGCGAAAGGAAAATATCCTCCATCCGCTCTCTCCACTCATCCGCTACACTCGGATCGGTACTCCCCGAGAAATACCCTGCTCCCACATGCCGCAGCTGCTCCATCATCCGCACATACTGTGCATCCACTACCTCAGCTCCCGGCTGCACACCTGCCTGCAAACCCGCTGCAGGCTGCACCACTGGAACTTGTCCACCACCCACTGGCGGCACTACTGGATCCTGCCCACCAACCACTGGCGGCACCACTGGATCCTGCCCACCAACCACTGGCGGCACCACTGGACCCTGCCCACCAACCACTGGCGGCACAGCTGCTGGAAGTCGCTGCAAAGCCTGAGCCACCTGAGCTAGCAAGTCAATCAAGACATCCTCCCTGCCCGGAGCACCTCCTGCTGCAACCCCCACACCCGGGCAACACCGTGACCAACACCGTCACCCAAACCAGCCTGGTCTCCAGACACTATAGGATCAGCCTGTGACTCCGCTACCTCCTCACTGGCCATGCTCTGGTCTCACTCTCACTGGCCACAGGAACCTGACCTCGTCCCCGACCACGACCACGACCTCGACCACGTCCACGACCCCGACCACGACCACGACCACGCCCGCGACCAGCAGCAACCTCACCTCTAACCATCTGTGTCAACCAAGAACAGAAGGCTAAGCAAACAATAATTCTATTACACAAAAAACAACTTACCGTGGAATCACAAAACAGGCTCGAAGAGGATGTTCTAGGACTTCATGCCACACACAATTGACCCAACTCACACAATCAATAATAGCATGGAATCCTAAACATCAACAGCTAAAGCACAATGAACCCTAGACCTAGAACCGTAAGGGCTCTGATACCAAAATGAAACAACCCTTCCCGTTTTTTTTTTTAATACTTTAATTTACTAGTGGTCCCATACCCACTAACATCCTAACAACAATCAATAACCGCGGAATAACCAAATAAAACCAATTCCAATAAACCCAAGAATTCCAACAACAATAAACCAATACTCAATAGCAACATAATCCAAATAGGAAAAGTAACCGAAAGCTAACAACCTACAATGTTCCATTGACTTAATCTAGCAACCTAACAATAGCTAGACCACAATCAATCAAGCCTCTAGAACATCCCTTCCTCATCGCCTTGATTCCACGATCACACTTTGCCTTTACCTGCACCACAAACACATATTGCAATGCATGAGTATTTTACAAACACTCAGTAAGGCAATCCTCCCATCTACTGGGCTATACACACAAGCAATAGAGTAACCAATAACCACACACAACAATCAACACACAACAATCAACGAACCAGGACTCAGCATCGACCGATGCCAACATGCATCGACCGATGCCAACTGAGGAGCATCGATCGACACAGAAGCTGTATCGACCGATGCAAGTTGCACTTGCATCGACGATACCCAGTCTGCATCGACCGACGCATGCTCGACGCAACACGAAAACCCTAAAGTTTATCGCGCCGTCCTCGCACTTGCATCGACCGACGCAAGCAATGCATCGATCGATGCAACGTCGAGCACCGTGATTTCCCCGAAGCTTCTCGCCGGATCTTGTTCCTACAACCACAGAAACTCATTCCCAAGCCACAAGAAAGCTTCCTAACATCCTTAACTACGATCTAACACATCTAACAACACCAAACAAGCAAGTTAAAGGTTCCTCTAGCTTAGATCAGCCATGGTCATGCACTTACCTGTGCCAAGACGAATCTGAACAATAAGCACGCAAGAAAACGCTTCTAGGAAGCTCCTACAAAGATCCCAGCTACAGATCTCTAAAGGAAAGCACCAAATCTCCAAGAAAAATCCAGAAACTCTCAAGAACTCTTTTCCTCTCTCGTTCTCTCTCCAAAAACGGCTGCAACCCTCGAATGAAACCAAAACACGACTTAAGGGTTTCCTTTTCCCTTTGCCCAAAACGCAGCGTTTGACTTAAGTCAAAACGCGCAGAAACAACCTTGCATCGACCGATGCACAACTTGCATCGACCGATGCAGAACCTAAACCGGAATTTTGGTTCACGGGCGTTACATCTTTTAAGAAGATAAAGAGAACGCAACTGAAACTTTTATTTATGTGAAACTTGTTACAATTTATAATACGATCACTGTTAGAATATTGAGAGAAAGAAGAAAGGAAACAAAACAAGAGACTTTGTCTCTTCTCTTTTGGAGAAGACAAGAACGAAATTGAAATATTTTGCCTAGACAGGCTCCAAGACCAACATAAGCTCTGATACCATGTTCGAATATCGAGAGGAAGAAGAAGAGAAACAGAACAAAACAAAGCAAGAGACAAAGTCTCTTCTCTTTTAAGAAGATAAAGAGAACAAAACTGAAACTTTTATTTATGTGAAACTTGTTACTGTTTACAATACGATCACCGTTAAAATATTGAGAGGAAGAAGAAAATAAACAGAGCAAGAGACATTGTCACTTCTCTTTTGGAGAAGACAAGAACGAAATTGAAATATTTTTGCTTCGACAGGCTCCAAGACCAATATAAGCTCTGATACCATGTTAGAATATTGAGAGGAAGAAGAAGAGAAACAAAACAAAACAAAGCAAGAGACAAAGTCTTTTCTCTTTTAAGAAGATAAAGAGAATGCAACTGAGACTTTTATTTATGTGAAACTTGTTACAGTTTACAATACGATCACTGTTAGAATATTGAGAGGAAGAAGAAAAGAAACAGAGCAAGAGACTTTGTCTATTCTCTTTTGGAGAAGACAAGAACAAAATTGAAATATTTTTGCTTGGACAGGCTTCAAGACCAACATAAGCTCTGATACCATGTTAGAATATTGAGAAGAAGAAGAAGAGAAACAGAACAAAACAGAGCAAGAGACAAAGTCTCTTCTCTTTTAAGAAGATAAAGAGAACGAAACTGAAACTTTTATTTATGTGAAACTTGTTACAGTTTACAATACAATCACTGTTAGATGATTGAGAGGAAGAAGAAATGAAACAGAGCAAGACACTTTTTGTCTTCTCTTTTGGAATTGATATATTTTTGCTTGGACAGGCTCCAAGACCAACATAAGCTATGTTACCATGTTAGAATATTGAGAGGAAGAAGAAGATAAACAGAACAAAACAGAGCAAAAAACATAGTCTCTTCTCTTTTAAGAAGATAAAGAGAACGAAACTGAAACTTTTATTGATGTGAAACTTGTTAAAGTTTACAATACGATCACTGTTAGAATATTGAGAGGAAGAAGAAAAGAAACAGAACAAGAGACTTTGTCTCTTCTCTTTTGGAGAAGACAAGAACGAAATTGAAATATTTTTGCCTACACAGGCTCAAAGACCAACATAAGCTCTGATACCATGTTAGAATATTGAGAGAAAGAAGAACAGAAACATAACAAAATTGAGCAAGAGACAAAGCCTCTGCTCTTTTAAGAAGATAAAGAGAACGAAACTGAAACTTTTATTTATGTAAAACTTGTTACAGTTTACAATACGATCACTGTTAGAATATTGAGAGGAAGAAGAAAAAAAACAGAGCAAGAGACTTTGTCTATTTTCTCTTTTGGAGAAGACAAGAACGAAATTGAAATATTTTTGCTTCGACAGGCTCCAAGACCAACATAAGCTCTGATACCATGTTAGAGTATTGAGAGGAAGAAGAAGAGAAACAGAACAAATCAGAGCAAGAGACAAGGTCTCTTCTCTTTTAAGAAGATAAAGAGAACGAAACTGAAACTTTTATTTATGTGAAACTTGTTACAGTTTACAATACGATAACTGTTAGAATATTGAGAGGAAGAAGAAAAGAAACAGAGCTAGAGACTTTGTCTCTTCTCTTTGGAGAAGACAAGAACGAAATCAAAATTTTTTGCTTGGACAGGCTCCAAGACCAACATAAGCTCTGATACCATGTTAGAATATTGAGAGTAAGAAGAAGAGAAATAGAACAAAACAAAGCAAGAGACAAAGTGTCTTCTCTTTAAGAAGATAAAGAGAACGCAACTGAAACTTTTATTTATGTGAAGCTTGTTACAGTTTACAATACGATCACTGTTAGAATATTGAGAGGAAGAAGAAAAGAAACAAAACAAGAGACTTTGTCTCTTCTCTTTTGGAGAAGACAAGAACGAAATTGAAATATTTTGCCTAGACAGGCTCCAAGACCAACATAAGCTCTGATACCATGTTAGAATATTGAGAGGAAGAAGAAGAGAAACAGAACAAAACAAAGCAAGAGACAAAGTCTCTTCTCTTTTAAGAAGATAAAGAGAACAAAACTGAAACTTTTATTTATGTGAAACTTGTTACTGTTTACAATACGATCACTGTTAAAATATTGAGAGGAAGAAGAAAAGAAACAGAGCAAGAGACATTGTCACTTCTCTTTTGGAGAAGACAAGAACGAAATTGAAATATTTTTGCTTTGACAGGCTCCAAGACCAACATAAGCTCTGATACCATGTTAGAATATTGAGAGGAAGAAGAAGAGAAACAGAACAAAACAAAGCAAGAGACAAAGTCTTTTCTCTTTTAAGAAGATAAAGAGAACGCAACTGAAACTTTTATTTATGTGAAACTTGTTACAGTTTACAATACGATCACTGTTAGAATATTGAGAGGAAGAAGAAAAGAAACAGAGCAAGAGACTTTGTCTATTCTCTTTTGGAGAAGACAAGAACAAAATTGAAATATTTTTGCTTGGACAGGCTTCAAGACCAACATAAGCTCTGATACCATGTTAGAATATTGAGAAGAAGAAGAAGAGAAACAGAACAAAACAGAGCAAGAGACAAAGTCTCTTCTCTTTTAAGAAGATAAAGAGAACGAAACTGAAACTTTTATTTCTGTGAAACTTGTTACAGTTTACAATACAATCACTGTTAGATGATTGAGAGGAAGAAGAAATGAAACAGAGCAAGACACTTTTTGTCTTCTCTTTTGGAATTGATATATTTTTGCTTGGACAGGCTCCCAGACCAACATAAGCTATGTTACCATGTTAGAATATTGAGAGGAAGAAGAAGATAAACAGAACAAAACAGAGCAAAAAACATAGTCTCTTCTCTTTTAAGAAGATAAAGAGAACGAAACTGAAACTTTTATTGATGTGAAACTTGTTAAAGTTTACAATACGATCACTGTTAGAATATTGAGAGGAAGAAGAAAAGAAACAGAACAAGAGACTTTGTCTCTTCTCTTTTGGAGAAGACAAGAACGAAATTGAAATATTTTTGCCTAGACAGGCTCAAAGACCAACATAAGCTCTGATACCATGTTAGAATATTGAGAGAAAGAAAAACAGAAACATAACAAAACTGAGCAAGAGACAAAGCCTCTTCTCTTTTAAGAAGATAAAGAGAACGAAACTGAAACTTTTATTTATGTAAAACTTGTTACAGTTTACAATACGATCACTGTTTGAATATTGAGAGGAAGAAGAAAAAAAACAGAGCAAGAGACTTTGTCTATTTTCTCTTTTGGAGAAGACAAGAACGAAATTGAAATATTTTTGCTTCGACAGGCTCCAAGACCAACATAAGCTCTGATACCATGTTAGAGTATTGAGAGGAAGAAGAAGAGAAACAGAACAAATCAGAGCAAGAGACAAGGTCTCTTCTCTTTTAAGAAGAAAGAGAACGAAACTGAAACTTTTATTTATGTGAAACTTGTTACAGTTTACAATACGATAACTGTTAGAATATTGAGAGGAAGAAGAAAAGAAACAGAGCTAGAGACTTTGTCTCTTCTCTTTTGGAGAAGACAAGAACGAAATCAAAATTTTTTTGCTTGGACAGGCTCCAAGACCAACATAAGCTCTGATACCATGTTAGAATATTGAGAGTAAGAAGAAGAGAAATAGAACAAAACAAAGCAAGAGACAAAGTGTCTTCTCTTTTAAGAAGATAAAGAGAACGCAACTGAAACTTTTATTTATGTGAAGCTTGTTACAGTTTACAATACGATCACTGTTAGAATATTGAGAGGAAGAAGAAAAGAAACAAAACAAGAGACTTTGTCTCTTCTCTTTTGGAGAAGACAAGAACGAAATTGAAATATTTTGCCTAGACAGGCTCCAAGACCAACATAAGCTCTGATACCATGTTAGAATATTGAGAGGAAGAAGAAGAGAAACAGAACAAAACAAAGCAAGAGACAAAGTCTCTTCTCTTTAAGAAGATAAAGAGAACAAAACTGAAACTTTTATTTATGTGAAACTTGTTACTGTTTACAATACGATCACTGTTAAAATATTGAGAGGAAGAAGAAAAGAAACAGAGCAAGAGACTTTGTCTCTTCTCTTTCGGAGAAGACAAGAACGAAATTGAAATATTTTTGCTTTGACAGGCTCCAAGACCAACATAAGCTCTGATACCATGTTAGAATATTGAGAGGAAGAAGAAGAGAAACAGAACAAAACAAAGCAAGAGACAAAGTCTCTTCTCTTTTAAGAAGATAAAGAGAACGCAACTGAAACTTTTATTTATGTGAAACTTGTTACAGTTTACAATACGATCACTGTTAGAATATTGAGAGGAAGAAGAAAAGAAACAGAGCAAGAGACTTTGTCTATTCTCTTTTGGAGAAGACAAGAACAAAATTGAAATATTTTTGCTTGGACAGGCTCCAAGACCAACATAAGCTCTGATACCATGTTAGAATATTGAGAGGAAGAAGAAGAGAAACAGAACAAAACAGAGCAAGAGACAAAGTCTCTTCTCTTTTAAGAAGATAAAGAGAACGAAACTGAAACTTTTATTTATGTGAAACTTGTTACAGTTTACAATACAATCACTGTTAGAATATT
Source organism: Camelina hispida (assembly GCA_023657505.1). Taxonomy (NCBI): domain Eukaryota; kingdom Viridiplantae; phylum Streptophyta; class Magnoliopsida; order Brassicales; family Brassicaceae; genus Camelina; species Camelina hispida. Next base: position 35,169,037 of record CP094631.1, read on the forward strand.
GAGAGGAAGAAGAAATGAAACAGAGCAAGACACTTTTTGTCTTCTCTTTTGGAATTGATATATTTTTGCTTGGACAGGCTCCCAGACCAACATAAGCTATGTTACCATGTTAGAATATTGAGAGGAAGAAGAAGATAAACAGAACAAAACAGAGCAAAAAACATAGTCTCTTCTCTTTTAAGAAGATAAAGAGAACGAAACTGAAACTTTTATTGATGTGAAACTTGTTAAAGTTTACAATACGATCACTGTTAGAATATTGAGAGGAAGAAGAAAAGAAACAGAACAAGAGACTTTGTCTCTTCTCTTTTGGAGAAGACAAGAACGAAATTGAAATATTTTTGCCTAGACAGGCTCAAAGACCAACATAAGCTCTGATACCATGTTAGAATATTGAGAGAAAGAAGAACAGAAACATAACAAAACTGAGCAAGAGACAAAGCCTCTTCTCTTTTAAGAAGATAAAGAGAACGAAACTGAAACTTTTATTTATGTAAAACTTGTTACAGTTTACAATACGATCACTGTTAGAATATTGAGAGGAAGAAGAAAAAAACAGAGCAAGAGACTTTGTCTCTTCTCTTTTGGAGAAGACAAGAACGAAATTGAAATATTTTTGCTTCGACAGGCTCCAAGACCAACATAAGCTCTGATTATGTTAGAGTATTGAGAGGAAGAAGAAGAGAAACAGAACAAATCAGAGCAAGAGACAAGGTCTCTTCTCTTTTAAGAAGATAAAGAGAACGAAACTGAAACTTTTATTTATGTGAAACTTGTTTCAGTTTACAATACGATCACTGTTAGAATATTGAGAGGAAGAAGAAAAGAAACAGAGCTAGAGACTTTGTCTCTTCTCTTTTGGAGAAGACAAGAACGAAATCAAAAATTTTTTGCTTGGACAGGCTCAAAGACCAACATAAGCTCTGATACCATGTTAGAATATTGAGAGTAAGAAGAAGAGAAATAGAACAAAACAAAGCAAGAGACAAAGTGTCTTCTCTTTTAAGAAGATAAAGAGAACGCAACTGAAACTTTTATTTATGTGAAGCTTGTTACAGTTTACAATACGATTACTGTTAGAATATTGAGAGGAAGAAGAAAAGAAACAAAACAAGAGACTTTGTCTCTTCTCTTTTGGAGAAGACAAGAACGAAATTGAAATATTTGGCCTAGACAGGCTCCAAGACCAACATAAGCTCTGATACCATGTTAGAATATTGAGAGGAAGAAGAAGAGAAACAGAACAAAACAAAGCAAGAGACAAAGTCTCTTCTCTTTTAAGAAGATAAAGAGAACAAAACTGAAACTTTTATTTATGTGAAACTTGTTACTGTTTACAATACGATCACTGTTAAAATATTGAGAGGAAGAAGAAAAGAAACAGAGCAAGAGACATTGTCACTTCTCTTTTGGAGAAGACAAGAACGAAATTGAAATATTTTTGCTTTGACAGGCTCCAAGACCAACATAAGCTCTGATACCATGTTAGAATATTGAGAGGAAGAAGAAGAGAAACAGAACAAAACAAAGCAAGAGACAAAGTCTTTTCTCTTTTAAGAAGATAAAGAGAACGCAACTGAAACTTTTATTTATGTGAAACTTGTTACAGTTTACAATACGATCACTGTTAGAATATTGAGGGGAAGAAGAAAAGAAACAGAGCAAGAGACTTTGTCTATTCTCTTTTGGAGAAGACAAGAACAAAATTGAAATATTTTTGCTTGGACAGGCTCCAAAACCAACATAAGCTCTGATACCATGTTAGAATATTGAGAGGAAGAAGAAGAGAAACAGAACAAAACAGAGAAAGAGACTTACAATGTCTATTCTCCTTTAAGAAGATAAAGAGAACGAAACTGAAACTTTTATTTATGTGAAACTTGTTACAGTTTACAATATGATCACTGTTAGAATATAGAGAGGAAGAAGAAAAGAAACAAAACAAGAGACTTTGTCTCTTCTCTTTTGGAGAAGACAAGAACGAAATTGAAATATTTTTGCCTAGACTGGCTCCAAGACCAACATAAGCTCTGATACCATGTTAGAATATTGAGAGGAAGAAGAAGAGAAACATAACAAAACAGAGCAAGAGACAAAGTCTCTTCTCTTTTAAGAAGATAAAGAGAACGAAACTGAAACTTTTATTTATGTGAAACTTGTTACAAGTTACAATACGATCACTGTTAGAATATTGAGAGGAAGAAGAAAAGAAACAGAACAAGAGACTTTGTCTCTTCTCTTTTGGAGAAGACAAGAACGAAATTGAAATATTTTTGCTTCGACAGGCTCCAAGACCAACATAAGCTCTGATACAATGTTAGAGTATTGAGAGGAAGAAGAAGAGAAACACAACAAAACAGAGCAAGAGACAAGGTCTCTTCTTTTTTAAGAAGATAAAGAGAACGAAACTGAAACTTTTATTTATGTGAAACTTGTTATAGTTTACAATACGATCACTGTTAGAATATTGAGAGGAAGAAGAAAAGAAACAGAGCTAGTGACTTTGTCTCTTCTCTTTTGGAGAAGACAAGAACGAAATCGAAATTTTTTTGCTTGGACAGGCTCCAAGACCAACATAAGCTCTGATACCATGTTAGAATATTGAGAGTAAGAAGAAGAGAAATAGAACAAAACAAAGCAAGAGACAGAGTGTCTTCTCTTTTAAGAAGATAAAGAGAACGCAACTGAAACTTTTATTTATGTGAAACTTGTTACAGTTTACAATACGATCACTGTTAGAATATTGAGAGGAAGAAGAAAAGAAACAAAACAAGAGACTTTGTCTCTTCTCTTTTGGAGAAGACAAGAACGAAATTGAAATATTTTGCCTAGATAGGCTCCAAGACCAACATAAGCTCTGATACCATGTTAGAATATTGAGAGGAAGAAGAAGAGAAACAGAACAAAACAAAGCAAGAGACAAAGTCTCTTCTCTTTTAAGAAGAGTAAGAGAACAAAACTGAAACTTTTATTTATGTGAAACTTGTTACTATTTACAATACGATCACTGTTAAAATATTGAGAGGAAGAAGAAAAGAAACAAAGCAAGAGACATTGTCACTTCTCTTTTGGAGAAGACAAGAACGAAATTGAAATATTTTTGCTTTGACAGGCTCCAAGACCAACATAAGCTCTGATACCATGTTAGAATATTGAGAGGAAGAAGAAGAGAAACAGAACAAAACAAAGCAAGAGAAAAAGTCTTTTCTCTTTTAAGAAGATAAAGAGAACGCAACTGAAACTTTTATCTTTGTGAAACTTGTTACAGTTTACAATACGATCACTGTTAGAATATTGAGAGGAAGAAGAAAAGAAACAGAGCAAGAGACTCTGTCTATTCTCTTTTGGAGAAGACAAGAACAAAATTGAAATATTTTTGCTTGGACAGGCTCCCAGACCAACATAAGCTCTGATACCATGTTAGAATATTGAGAGGAAGAAGAAGAGAAACAGAACAAAACAGAGCAAGAGACTTACAATGTCTATTCTCCTTTAAGAAGATAAAGAGAACGAAACTGAAAGTTTTATTTATGTGAAACTTGTTACAGTTTACAATACGATCACTGTTAGAATATAGAGAGGAAGAAGAAAAGAAACAAAACAAGAGACTTTGTCTCTTCTCTTTTGGAGAAGACAAGAACGAAATTGAAATATTTTTGCCTAGACAGGCTCCAAGACCAACATAAGCTCTGATACCATGTTAGAATATTGAGAGGAAGAAGAAGAGAAACATAACAAAACAGAGCAAGAGATAAAGTCTCTTCTCTTTTAAGAAGATAAAGAGAACGAAACTGAAACTTTTATTTATGTGAAACTTGTTACAAGTTACAATATGATCACTGTTAGAATATTGAGAGGAAGAAGAAAAGAAACAGAGCAAGAGACTTTGTCTATTCTCTTTTGGAGAAGACAAGAACAAAATTGAAATATTTTTTCTTGGACAGGCTTCAATACCAACATAAGCTCTGATACCATGTTAGAATATTGAGAGGAAGAATAAGAGAAACAGAACAAAACAGAGCAAGAGACAAAGTCTCTTCTCTTTTAAGAAGATAAAGAGAACACAACTGAAACTTTTATTTGTGAGAAACTTGTTACATTTTACAATACGATCACTGTTAGAATATAGAGAGGAAGAAGAAAAGAAACAAAACAAGAGACTTTGTCTCTTCTCTTTTGGAGAAGACAAGAACGAAAGTGAAATATTTTTGCCTAGACAGGCTCCAAGACCAACATAAGCTCTGATACCATGTTAGAATATTGAGAGGAAGAAGAAGAGAAACATAACAAAACAGAGCAAGAGATAAAGTCTCTTCTCTTTTAAGAAGATAAAGAGAACGAAACTGAAACTTTTATTTATGTGAAACTTGTTACAAGTTACAATATGATCACTGTTAGACTATTGAGAGGAAGAAGAAAAGAAACAGAGCAAGAGACTTTGTCTATTCTCTTTTGGAGAAGACAAGAACAAAATTGAAATATTTTTTCTTGGACAGGCTTCAAGACCAACATAAGCTCTGATACCATGTTAGAATATTGAGAGGAAGAATAAGAGAAACAGAACAAAACAGAGCAAGGGACAAAGTCTCTTCTCTTTTAAGAAGATAAAGAGAACACAACTGAAACTTTTATTTGTGAGAAACTTGTTACAGTTTACAATACGATCACTGTTAGAATATTGAGAGGAAGAAGAAAAGAAACAGAGCAAGAGACTTTGTCTATTCTCTTTTGGAGAAGACAAGAACGAAATTGAAATATTTTTGCTTGGACAGGCTCCAAGACCAACATAAGTTCTGATACTATGTTAGAATATTGAGAGGAAGAAGAAGAGGAATATAACAAAACATAGCAAGAGACTCTCAAAGTCTCTTCTCCTTTAAGAAGATAAAGAGAACGAAACTGAAACTTTTATTTATGTGAAACTTGTTACAGTTTACAATACGGTCACTGTTAGAATATTGAGAGGAAGAAGAAAAGAAACAGAGCAAGAGACTCTGTCTATTCTCTTTTGGAGAAGACAAGAACAAAATTGAAATATTTTTGCTTGGACAGGCTCCAAGACCAACATAAGCTCTGATACCATGTTAGAATATTGAGAGGAAGAATAAGAGAAACAGAACAAAACAGAGCAAGGGACAAAGTCTCTTCTCTTTTAAGAAGATAAAGAGAACACAACTGAAACTTTTATTTGTGAGAAACTTGTTACAGTTTACAATACGATCACTGTTAGAATATTGAGAGGAAGAAGAAAAGAAACAGAGCAAGAGACTTTGTCTATTCTCTTTTGGAGAAGACAAGAACGAAATTGAAATATTTTTGCTTGGACAGGCTCCAAGACCAACATAAGTTCTGATACTATGTTAGAATATTGAGAGGAAGAAGAAGAGGAATATAACAAAACATAGCAAGAGACTCTCAAAGTCTCTTCTCCTTTAAGAAGATAAAGAGAACGAAACTGAAACTTTTATTTATGTGAAACTTGTTACAGTTTACAATACGGTCACTGTTAGAATATTGAGAGGAAGAAGAAAAGAAACAAAACAAGAGACTTTGTCTCTTCTCTTTTGGAGAAGACAAGAACGAAATTGAAATATTTTTGCTTGGACAGGCTCCAAGACCAACATAAGTGATATATCATGGTTTTTGTGGTTTTTAACCATGATTTAAGGAGTCTTTTAGTGTCTTTTGATGTGTTTCTAGGATGTTGTTGAGTCTTAACAGGTTTTCTAGGATTTAGCATGGATGGGAGCATAATGGAGCTAAATATGAAGATTTGGAGCTTAATCAAGCATTGAAGCTGAGATACGAAGTTGGGAGATGAAATTTAGAGAGTGCATTGATTGACACAGCATATGCATCGATCGATGCTAGGCCAAAGTCGAAATCGGAAGTTTTCCCACAAGTTTTGAAGATTTACAAATCTGTCTCAAAGTCTTCCATATTTGTATCATTGGTCACTAACCGTGTTTAGGAATATAAATAAGATTTTTATGGTCATTGTTTAGACCTAGGCTTTATTTTTCCTGCAACTTTTGAGAGCAAAACCCTGTGAGAGATTTTAGAGAGCTTTTGGAGAGAAGAATCAAGACTCCTTCAGAGAAGATTCAGAACTCCCTTACTTCTTCTTTAATCTCTTTCTTAATGCAATTTATTCAGAAGATGTTTTGTGTTCTTACAATTATGTCTGAGTAGATCTGCTTGTTAGGTTTGGGGTTTCCCATTAGGGATTTCATGGATTATTAGATCTGTTATTATTTAGGATTCATTATCTTTCTTGTTTTTCACCATAGGTTGTTCTTAATGCTAGATCTTTGATTAGTCATCTGGATTTAGATCTTAGGATTATTAATTGATATGAGAATATAATTGATTTTCCTAATAAAACCTTTGGTGAGCAAAATTACTTTTTGCAAATAGATTTGAATTTGTGATTTTGTGAACTTATCTTAACATGATTTTATTGCTGGTTTTTAACTTGAATTTTGCAAAGAGATTTGGATTTTTGGGGTTTTTAATTCCTGAATTTACAACACTTTTTAATTTCGTTCCTGCATTGCTTTTAAATTAATATATGATTTAGCATAATTAAAAGATTATTAAATATATTGTGTGAATCTAGAGTTCTTGTGGATTTGATCCCTAAGTACAGTATAACCTCTATAAATTAATACTCGGTAAATTAATAATCTCTATAAATAAATAAATTTCTCCGGTCCCAAGTTGGGACTAATGTAATTTTGGACACTATTTGATAATATAAAAAAATAATAATTTTTTAGAAACTTTTTTGTAAATATATAGTCCCATCAATAATATAAATTAATAATTATAGAAAATTATCTAAATATATGCATACATATATTTCTACATATTACTTTTTATTAAAAAAAAATTAATATTTTTACTATATAAAAATATTTGAGTGCTATCTTCGAAACATGATAATTGTTATTTTTATTGTAATGGATTTTATAAAAATATTAGTTATAAAGATGAAATTTTATTTTTAATATTTTTATCAAATTAGGAAAATCTCTCTATAAATTAATAATTATTAATTTATCGATAAATTAAAACCTCTATAAATTAATAAAATTTCATGGTCCCAACTTTATTAATTTATAGAGGTTTTACTGTACTACAATTGACCTCTTAATTTGAGAGAGTAGCTCAGAGTTAAATTTGAGCATATCAAATTTTGGCGCCGTTGCCGGAGACTCTTTTGATTCACCATTAGATTAAAGTCTTTGACTTTGTCTAGATTTTTATTTTTCTGTTTTACTCACATGCTTTTGTTTCTTTTCTCTTGTGTGTTTCAGGTACATGCCTAAGCCTAGCACCAGGAAAAATCCTACTGGTCCGGTTGTGAAACATACAAACCAAGAGTTAGGACAACTAGAGCGTGATAACACAAAAGCAGCCAAATCAGCGAAGATGGCCAATATAATCATTTTGCGACCTGATGAGGCTGGGGTTCTGAAAGATCAAGAGGGTCATGTGCGCAACGAGCAAGGCCAGAAACTTGATGCTGAAGGACGGGTTATTCAGGAAGAAGTCATCGTGGCCGATGGGAATGCAGATGGCGTTGATCGACGCAATGATGGCATCGATCGATGCAATGCCAGAGCCGATGCAGAGAATGTTCAGAGGCGACGGGACAACAATGGAGAACTTGTCAAGACTCTTGCAGACTTCAACAGACCAGACTTGTTCTATGAGAACCGCTCTGCAATTGTTCCTCCTCCATTCCCAAGGAATGATTTTGAGCTGAAGCCTTCCTACTTCGCTCTTGTTGGACAAAGGCCATTCCAGAACCTTCCACATGAGAAGCTTCTAGACCATATTGAGCACTTTGAGGATATAGTTACAAGCATCAAGGCCAATGGAGTCACAGAGGACTATCTCTACTGCAAACGTTTCCCCTACTCTCTTGCTGGGAAAGCTTCTCATTGGCTAAGGCAGCTGAAACCAGGATCTCTGACAACCTAGCATGACATCAAGGTGGCATTCTTGAACTACTTCTATGATGATGCGAAGTCTGATGAGTTGAAGATTAAGCTCTCCACCTTTAGACAAGAACCTACTGAATCTTACAAAGCTGCTTGGTAAGATTCAAAGCATACCAGAGGGACTGTCCACATCATGGGTTCTCAGAGGTGCAGTTGATCAATATCTTCTTTAGCGGGATTGACTGGAGGTATCAGATGGCTTTGGATGCTGCTAGTGATGGGAACTTCAAGACAAGGTACCCAGATGATGCTGAGAAGTTGATAGAAAGGCTAGCATCAAGCAACAGTACTAAGAATGCAGACTTAGAGCGGAAAAGAGCACATGAAGGCTATGATTCAAATCAGTTTGCTACGGTGAATGCTAAGTTAGATACAGTGCATAACCTTCTTGTTGGAAAGAAGCCAGTCCATTTTGCTGAAGATGTTGAGATTTTTGAGCCCAAGCCAGAGACTACAGAAGAAGATGTCAATTTTGTGTATGGAGCTGGATATCAGACACAAAAATTTGGCAACCAGCAGGGCAGCAGACCTTACAATGGGAACTCTTCAAGCTACACTCCTAAGCCGGATTACTAGAAGCAACAACAGAACACCGGCTTTACAAGGACATATGGTAATTCTTCTTATCAGTCTCCACCTCCACAGACTTCTGAGAGTCGAATGGAGGCCATGCTTGATCAGATTCTTCAAGGACAAGAGCAGTTGACAGTGACATTCAATGGGAAGATTGATAATGTCTACAATGAACTGACTGGGAAGTTTGATGCATTAAATACTCATGTCAAGAAGCTAGAGAATCAAGTTATTCAGACTGCTGGGTCTGTTAAAAGACAAGAGGAACTTCTTTCTAGAAGAACTGAGAACCCCAAGCATGCTTGTAATGCGATTTTAGTGAAGGAAGAAGACAACCATCCGGTAGCATATGTTGCATGACCGATACACAGGAGTATCGATCGATGCAGACTCAACCAAGCGTCGATCGACGCAATGTCAGCATCGATCGACACCCCCCCCCCCCCCACAAACAGCTACGGTTTCTGTTCCAGTTCCACCATCTGATTTACAACAAGCTTATAAGCCTAAGGTTCCTTTTCCTAAGCCTAGGAGATCCAAGCAGGAGATTGAAGAAGCTAGATGCAAAGCTATGATGGAAAAGGTAATGATTGAGATGCCTTTAATTGATGTAGTCAAGGTTTCTCCTAGTATTAAGAGATATGTGAAGAGGATGGTCACTAATGGTTTGAGTCCTGAAGAGGGAGCTTTGCTTACCAAGGATGTCAGCTCAATTTTGTTGAACCAGCCTGCTCAAAGGAAGAAAGAGAGGAAAGAGAAGGTAGTTGTCTCTGAGAAAGTGACTGCTGTGATTCATAGGAGGATTGCAGAGAAGTTACCAGATCCTGGAAGCTTTGTGTTGGATTGCTCTATCTCCACAGGAAGGTTTCCTCATTCACTCTGTGATCTTGGCTCTAGTATTAACCTGATGCCACATTCTGTTGTTGTGAGACTTGGGATAACAGATTTCAAGCCAACTAAGATCTCTCTTATCTTAGTTGATCGATCCCGCAGGATTCCTGAAGGTGTCTTAGAAGATGTTCTGATCAAGATTGGAGATTGCATGATTCCCACTGACTTCGTGGTGCTGGAATATGACAAAGAGCCTAGTGATCCTCTCATCTTAGGACGCTCATTCTTGGCTACAGCTGGTGCCATCATTGATGTTAAGAAAGGACACATATCTTTGAATGTGGATGATTTGGTCATGAACTTTGAGATGGACAAGCTGAGAAGAGCTCCCACTATTGATGGTCAGACATTTTCTGTGGAGATTGCTTCTGATGATGATCTGATCATAGAGTTTCCTGAAGACATTACTGCTGGGTATGTCAAAGAGTTGGAGACTGTTGAGAAAGTGAGCAAGCAAGCTGTTAAGCTTGAAGATTAGAGTGGAGATCATCTAATCAGTACTAGAGATCATGATGAGGTTCTGATGCATGACAAGTCGCTGGTAGATGACGTTTTTGTGCTGGAAACACGGATTGCTGAGGAAAGCTGCAAAAACGTTGAAGAAACACGAGTTGCAGACCAAGCATCGATCGATGCAGCTGTTGCATCGATCGACACTCCTTCCAGAAACGGCTCGGACTTGTCCAAAAACAAAGATTCTCGTGTTGGATCCTTAGCTGCAAGTCCTAGACCAGTTGTAAAGCTGAAATCTCACCATTCCACGGTCCAGAACCCAGAGGTAAGGCAAAGGTATGCATCTTCTTCACCCAAACCTTCTCCATTCATCAATAAGAATTTGAAAGGTACCAAAACTGTTGTGCAGCTAACCAAGCTCCGAAATTATATTAGAGCGCTTGTTTCTTCTATTGATGATTTTGCAGGACTTAAAAGAAAGCCACCCATACCTCAGTCCCGCCCTGGTCCTGTTCCTCATTGGCCGATCTCATGCACCTAAAGCCTACACACCACCTTGGATGAAGAGGACATCCTCTCAGAAGCATTCATTGCCATGTTCCGATCCACCGGATGCCTGAGATCCGACACAGTCAAGCTAATGACTGAAAATAAGCGCTTAGTGGGAGGCAACCCACTGGTAGGTTTTTCTTTTTCATTTTTCTTTTGATTTTCATTTTATTTTTATTTATTCGCCAATCTCTTACTTGATAGCACTGGGGACAGTGTTGTTTAAGTCTGGGGGAGGCAGTTACTAACTACGTTTTTGTTTTTGAAAAAAAAAAAAATGTTTTACTGAGTCAAATTTTTGTTGGGAACTATGATTTTTGCTTTTTAGTGTACTGCCTTGGTTGATTAATGCTGCAGATTCAATCCACAAATCCGACTAATGAAAAATCCAATGGTTGACCAGTGAACCAGAGACATCCGAATTTCCAACAGAATCCATAAAAGCTTGAGGTAATTTCTGTTCTTTTCTGTTTACCTCATCAAGGAGATTGATGTTCATAGAACTTGACTCCTTCTTCATACTTGACAAGTAAGACTTCAAAAAGAAAAATTGGTACTCCTCTCCCTTATTTAAGTTTAAACTATTTTTCCTGAGAGCTTTGTTAAAAAGGAGAATAAAAGATGAGATGATTTTGATCAGTTTAGAGAGGTAGGTAAATTACCTTTGACCTCATTATTCTACTCTTGAGTCAAATGATCACACAAAGCTAGGAAGCGAGGGGTAAGTAAATTACCAATGACCCCGGTATTCGCTTACACCTTTGAAAAGAAAGAAAAAAAAAGATAATTAAAAAAAAAAAAAAAAAAAAAAAAAAAAAAAAAAAAAAAACAAAGCAAAGCTCTAAGAAAGATTAAATAGAATAAGTCTGGGGGAGAGAAAGAGTATCACATTTGGTAAAAGATATGTCTTGCTTGTTATGGTATTGTACGGGAATGAGTCTAGAAGGTTCTTGATATTGATCAAATTGATGAGACTCACCGATGAAAGCTTAATGGAGGAAGTAGTGGAATTTGGTTTGAATTTAAGATGTTATGAAAGTCAACGGAGAAGTACATGGTGATTCGATTTGGATTTATCTGCTAAGCATGTGGATTAAGGTTTAGATGATCATGGCATTACTTTAAAAAGAAAATGAGTTCCTGCATTTTCAAACCTCTTTCACAGATGAAGTTTTTGATTTGCTTGAGGGCAAGCAAAGACTAAGTCTGGGGGAGTTGATATATCATGGTTTTTATGGTTTTTAACCATGATATAAGGAGTCTTTTAGTGTCTTTTGATGTGTTTCTAGGATGTTCTTGAGTCTTAACAGGTTTTCTAGGATTTAGCATGGATGGGAGCATAATGGAGCTAAATATGAAGATTTGGAGCTTAATCAAGCATTGAAGCTGAGATACGAAGTTGGGAGATGAAATTAAGAGAGTGCATAGATTGACACAGCATATGCATCGATCGATGTTAGGCCAAAGTCGAAATCGGAAGTTTTCCCACAAGTTTTGAAGATTTACAAATCTGCCTCAAAGTCTTCCATATTTGCATCATTGGTCCCTAACCGTGTTTAGGAATATAAATAGGATTTTAATGGTCATTGTTTAGACCTAAGCTTTATTTTTCCTGCAACTTTTGAGAGCAAAACCCTGTGAGATATTTTAGAGAGCTTTTGGAGAGAAGAATCAAGACTCCTTCAGAGAAGATTCAGAACTCCCTCACTTCTTCTTTAATCTCTTTCTTAATGCAATTTATTCAGAAGATGTTTTGTGTTCTTACAATTATGTCTGAGTAGATCTGCTTGTTAGGTTTAGGGTTTCTCATTAGGGATTTCATGGATTATTAGATCTGTTATTCTTTAGGATTCATTTATCTTTCTAGTTCTGCACCATAGGTTGTTCTTAATGCTAGATCTTTGATTAGTCATCTGGATTTAGATCTTTGGATTATTAATTGATATGAGAATATAATTGATTTTCCTGATAAAACCTTTGGGAGCAAAATTACTTTTTGCAAAGAGATCTGAATTAGTGATTTTGTGAACTTATCTAAACCTAATTTTATTGCTGGTTTTTAACTTGAATTTTGCAAAGAGATTTGGATTTTTGGGTTTTAAAACTTAGATAATATTTGCAGTGAGAACTGATTTATTTTATAATTGTGTTTAGAGTTCAAGAACTGTGCTTAATTGTTGAATCCTGCTTGCTTAATTAATTGATATGATTTTCCATGATTTCCTGATAATTTCCCTAAGCCTAGCGTTTTTAATACATGAATTTACAACACTTTTTAATTTTGTTCATGCAATGCTTTTAAATTAATATTTTGATTTAGCATAATTAAAAGATTATTAAATCTATTGTGTGAATCTAGAGTTCTTGTGGATTTGATCCCTAAGTACTACAATTGACCTCTTAATTTGAGAGAGTAGCTCAGAGTTAAATTTGAGCATATCAATAAGCTCTGATACCATTTTAGAATATTGAGAGGAAGAAGAAGAGAAACAGAACAAAACAGAGCAAGAGACTTACAAAGTCTCTTCTCCTTTAAGAAGATAAAGAGAACGAAACTGAAACTTTTATTTATGTGAAACTTGTTACAGTTTACAATACAATCACTGTTAGAATATTGAGAGGAAGAAGAAAAGAAACAAAACAAGAGACTTTGTCTCTTCTCTTTTGGAGAAGACAAGAACGAAATTGAAATATTTTTGCCTAGACAGGCTCCAAGACCAACATAAGCTCTGATACTATGTTAGAATATTGAGAGGAAGAAGAAGAGAAACATAACAAAACAGAGCAAGAGACAAAGTCTCTTCTCTTTTAAGAAGATAAAGAGAACGAAACTGAAACTTTTATTTATGTGAAACTTGTTACAAGTTACAATACGATCACTGTTAGAATATTGAGAGGAAGAAGAAAAGAAACAGAGCAAGAGACTTTGTCTATTCTCTTTTGGAGAAGACAAGAACGAAATTGAAATATTTTTGCTTGGACAGACTCCGAGACCAACATAAGCTATGATACCATGTTAGAATATTGAGAGGAAGAAGAAGAGAAACAGAACAAAACAGAGCAAGAGACAAAGTCTCTTCTCTTTTAAGAAGATAAAGAGAATGAAACTGAAACTTTTATTTATGTGAAACTTGTTATAGTTTACAATACGATCACTGTTAGAATATTGAGAGGAAGAAGAAAAAAAAACAGAACAAGAGACTTTGTCTCTTCTCTTTTGAAGAAGACAAGAACGAAATTGAAATATTTTTGCCTGGACAGGTTCCAAGACCAACATAAGATTTGATACCATGTTAGAATATTGAGAGGAAGAAGAAGAGAAACAGAAGAAAACAGAGCAAGAGACAAAGTCTCTTCTCTTTTAAGAAGATAAAGAGAACGAAACTGAAACATTTATTTATGTGAAACTTGTTACAGTTTACAATTAGATCACTGTTAGAATATTAAGAGGAAGAAGAAAAGAAACAGAGCAAGAGACTTTTTCTCTTCTCTTATGGAGAAGACAAGAACGAAATTGAAATATTTTTGCTTGGACAGGCTCCAAGACCAACATAAGCTCTCATACCATGTTAGAATATTGAGAGGAAGAAGAAGAGTAACAGAACAAAACATAGCAAGAGACAAAGTCTCTTCTCTTTTAAGAAGATAAAGAGAAAGAAACTGAAACTTTTATTTACATGAAACTTGTTACAGTTTACAATACAATCACTGTTAGAATATTGAGAGGAAGAAGAAAAGAAACAGAACAAGAGACTTTGTCTCTTCTCTTTTGGAGAAGACAAGAACGAAATTGAAATATTTTTGTGTGGACAGGTTCCAAGACCAACATAAGCTCTGATACCATGTTAGAATATTGAGAGGAAGAAGAAGAGAAACAGAACTAAACAGAGCAAGAGACAAAGTCTCATCTCTTTTAAGAAGATAAAGAAAACGAAACTGAAACTTTTATTTATGCGAAACTTTATACAGTTTACAATACGATCACTGTTAGAATATTGAGAGGAAGAAGAAAAGAAACAATGCAAGAAACTTTGTCTCTTCTCATTTGGAGAAGACAAGAACGAAATTGAAATATTTGTGCTTTGACAGGCTCCAAGAACAACATAAGCTCTGATACCATGTTAGAATATTGAGAGGAAGAAGAAGAGAAACTGAACAAATCTCTTCTCTTTTAAGAAGATAAATAGAACAAAACTAAAACTTTTATTTACGTGAAACTTGTTTTAGTTTGCAATACGATCACTGTTAGAATATTACAAACCTTTTGTAAATAGGTTTCTCCAAAACAATAATAATAATAATAATAATAATAATAATAATAATAATAATAATAATAATAATAATAATAATAATAATAATAATAATAATAATAATAATAATAATAATAATAATAATAATACTAATAATAATACTAATAATAATAATAATAATAATAATAATAATAATAATAATAATAATAATAATAATAATAATAATAATATTAATAATAATAATAATAAAAAACTTTTGTTTTACGGGAGAGTAGTTAAGGCATTTAACACCAAGGATGCACATCCCAACTTGCAGTGTAACATCCCCAGTTTCATAATTGGTTATTGGTAATTGTCGAGAAATAGAGGTGGAAGAGTAAAGCCAGAGTAAACATAAGTTTAGAAAAAAAAAAAAAAAAAGAAGAAAGAAGCTTAAGTAAGAGCTCAAATCGGAGTTCAGGTTTTGTGGGGATGATTTCAGTCGAACCAAAAGGAGTTAGATCACAAGTAAGGCATCTATAGAAAGCTGATGTAGTGAAGAAGCACAACATTTGACGGAACCTTAATTGGGATTTTTTTTTTTTTTGAACAACCGGTCTCTTATATTTATAACAACATTTCACATACAAGAGAGAGAAAGAGAAAGGCATTTTTTGCTAGAGCATCAGGGATCAGATTTTGATCTTAAGGGACAAAACAAAAGCTACAAGCAGAGAAATGTTTTGATATATCCAGGATACCATGGAGAATATCGTGAAGGTCCTTCGAGTGGAGCTTTAAATTCAGTGCCTTAACTAGCGATTGAGAGTCTGAGACGAAAGAAAGATGAGTGAAACCCGAAACAATTGCAACTCTGCAGTAAGAATTGCCAAAGCTTCGGCCATCTGAGGAAAGTGAACATGGTTCACCATATCTGATCCTTGGCAGAGGGTTAGGTCTTGTTGGCCCCTCTACTTCTACTCACCGAACAAATTTATTTTCTCTCTGTCCCTTTGAAACAAAAGGACAAAAATCTTTGTTTTTTTTTCGCTAAGAAAATTAAAACCGACAAGAAGTTTCATTGGAAAACATTTATTTACCAACGTCTAATAGTTTTTAACTAATTTAAAAATAATAGATTGATAACAGTTGGAAATGAGAGTATTCATCAATTCACTTAATTACTAGAAAGCTAGCGAAATAACGCACTGAGGATTTCGTGAATCATTTGACATCTTCTATAGATCTCTCCACTCACCAAAACTTTTATTTACTCTTCCATCAATCAAAAGATAAAAAAAAAAAATATATTTGTTTGGTCTCTAAATTAGTGAAGGAAAGGCAAAACTACAAATGGACATCTAGAATTTTCATGTTACGAGTAGGTTTTGTTATAATATATCTCTCCGTGCTGGTGTTAATTATGTAGTGAGTTTTTTTTTTTTTTGGGTGCATATATATGTAGTGAGTTTGATTACGGTAATTTTCATTATAACTCTTTTGACCTAACCCCCTTCACCCTACCCAATCTTACTCTATATATATATATATATAGCTTTAGGCTTTAGCATTTACATTTTACATCACCCACTCTGTTAATTAATTTTACACATGGGAATATAATATATTATACAGACCAAATTTATATTACCTGATGTATAAAAAACATTTTATTATATTTTTTTGACATCGCCTACTGTATCAATTTATCAACCCTAACCAGGTGAAGTAATTTATGTTGTACAGTGGTTCATCCCTCTCTCTATCTATATATATATATATATGACAAAAAAAAGTATTAAAGGGATAAAAATATATTCTCAATCATAAAAAGTAATCAAATCCTCGCTAATTTAACAAGATTAATCGTGATCTTTGAGATCGTATTCAGAAATTAAAAATTAAACATTAATGCTAGATTAGAACCGTGCTAGAGCACATGTTGAAATTCCTTTTATTTATATTATAATTTTAAAATAAAATATAATTTATATGACTGATTTGAAAAGTTTTTAAGGTTATTATCTAGCATTTATCGTGATCTTCGAAATCATATTTTATTTTAAAATTATAATATAAATAAAAGAAATTTCAACCCGTGCTCTAGCATGGGTCATAATCTATCAGAATAATAAATGGGCTACATTAATTTTTCTACCAAAAAAAAAAAAATTGTGTGTTACACACTAATGTGGTTAGTGATAGATTGCTGCCGTTTAAAATAGGTTTTATGGACTGTTTAAACCATTTCTTCATGTAACAGATAACTCGATGCATAATGTCAATTATATATAAAACTTTCAGAAAACAAATTATCACATAAGCAAAAGTATGTCAAAAAAAAAAAAAAAAAAAGGTCCCGTGCTTTCATCGCATATATCCCCTTTATAATAAAACGGAAGTACACAACATTGTTTTGGTAGACTTTATAATTTTAATAAATGGTTACAAATAGGTTATACATATATTACAATTAATTTATATATTAATTGTAACAAATAAAATCTTAATTGTAACAGAAAATCTTAAATGAGTTATTCCAAATTGATAATTCGTGATATTTCAAACTTTATTTCAGAAGATCACGTATATGGTTTCAAATATCTAGAATCACAATATTACCAATTATTTTCTACATAGTTTATTGATAAACCACATCAATAAAAAATATATTAAAGGGATAAAAATATATTCTCAATCATAAAAAGTAATCAAATCTCGCTAATTTAACAAGATTAATCGTGATCTTTGGGATCGTATTCAGAAATTAAAAATTAAACATTAATGCTAGATTAGAACCGTGCTAGAGCACAGGTTGAAATTCATTTTATTTAAATTATAATTTTAGATTAAAATATAATTTATATGACTGATTTGAAAAGTTTTTAAGGTCTTTATCTAGCATTAATCATGATCTTCGAAACCATATTTTATTCTAAAATTATAATATAAATTAAAAAATCTCAACCCGCGCTCTAGCAAGGGTCATAATCTAGTATATATATATATATGACAAAAAAAAACCGATGTCAATATGAAGAGATTGAAAATGGTTTTGACTAACGAAAACTATAAAATATATGAAATAGTTATTTCTAAATGCTATTGTCACTTTACAAAACAAAAAAAAACAAAAAAAAGGATTGTGCTTTGATTAGATTGCTGCAAGGAAAAAGTTCATATTTTTTAAATAAAGCTTCATACTTTAAAATATATTAGATGGATGAGTATTTGTAAGCATTTCTAATTTGTGCTTTTGATTAAACCAAACTAATGTTTAAGATGTGCATAATTATAGCGAGATTCTTTGTTATTAGAAATTAGATTTTGACTGTTGTTAAAATCGCTGCGTATCATGAAATTTTAGTGGTTTTGATTAGTGATTATTCAAGTAATTTCGACAAACCAACTATTATAACTAAAGAAAAATTAACACGCAAATTAGAAGTCTGGAAACATCAAACATAATCATTCAATGGTGGTACATTGTAAATGCATGATTTAATTTTTAAATGTTCTTAGCCGCCGTATCAATGTTCTGAGCCGCCGTACATTGTACATTGTAAATGATAGTATGATTAAATTTATATCATCAAACAAAGCTATGTTATTAGCCGCCGTAGATTCAACCGTCCGATCTCCAAGACTCCAACATTAGCAGCCGTAGTTTCATCTCCGTCTATTGGGTTTAATAATAATACTAATAATTCGGCCCAAATTGGATATTTAGGCCCAAGAATCTTCGATTTGTGTGTCCTCTGAAAAACAGAGGTAGTCGGAGGAAGAAGAAACGATGACAACCGTCGGTTATAACATCCCTCTTGATCTGACGATCGAGATCCTGCTAAGGTTGCCGGCGAAATCACTCTTCAGGTTCAGATCAGTTTCGAAGACATGGTATTCCACCATCGTCAGCCGACAATTCGCCGACGCTTTCATGCACCTGTCTCTGTCTCGACCTCGTCTCCTCCTTGCTTTCAACAACTGCGACGACAACCGATTGTTGTTTTTCTCCTTAGCTCATCAAAGTTGTGATCTTTCATCGTCGTCGTTAGTGTTAGCCGCCAAAGAAAACACCTTGACACTTCCCAAAGTCAGATCTAATGATTACATCATGCAGAGTAACTCTGTCCGTGGGTTTGTCTGTTGTACCATAAAGCGTCGTTTCGTGGTATGTAAAATAACCACAACACAATTCATAGTCTTACCCGAAGACTATAACCCTATCCGTCGTTGTGAGGATTTTTATGTCTACTTGGGATACGACCCAAGCAACGATCAATACAAGGTATTGCGCCTGGAGATGGCGGATTTCTCTGATACACCTATTGAACATAGTGTATGCACGTTGGGAGGTGGTTCTGGTTCTTACTCATGGAGGCGCATCAAAAGCAGTATCCTTTATTATTATTGTAATCGTAATGGAGTATGCATTGATGGGGTTGTGTATTATGAAGCTAGCTTGGATCCAGATTGTACTACTTTGGTAGTGAGTAGTTTTGATGTTGCGTCTGAGCATCTGCGCGTCATTGAAACACCCGAAGTTATGGTTGTAGCTAGCCTAACAAACTACCTAGGCAAGTTAGCTTCGTACGTTTTGTCTGAAGACATTACTTGTTTTGTTTTGTGGGTTCTTGATGATGTTGAGAATCAAGTTTGGTCAAAAAAGATTTGTGTCTTTTCCTCTTTCACCCGTTCATTGCTCTTGGATTTAGAACTGCACTTTGTTGGGGTGACTGCTGCTGGAGAGATCTTCTATGTTCCATATTTGTTTACTCATCCTTTCGAGATTCTCTTCTACCATGTAGAGAAGAAGCTAGTAAGAAGAGTTAGAGTTGAAGGACTCATAGGTGATGTGGTTAGGAGTTGTACTTCTAGAAAAAGTCTTTGTTTTGCCTCTGTCTCATGTTGTTACTTTGACAATCTCAACTATTTGTAGTTTTAATTTAAAAGGGTTGTTCTATTCAGTCTTCCTCTCTTTTTTTTTAAGCAAAAGTTGTTTAATCTTCCTTTTATTAAATTACATAGCTGTGTACCAAAAAGTTGATGGTTTTTGTCTATTTTATCAAAAAGTTGTTCTGACTGGATATTTTTGTTGAGTCTTGGAAACAACAGGATTATATTAGTATATGACTTTGTATACAACTGATCAATGCTTTAGACTTTGTATTTGATGGAGTTAACTTTGGAGCATCCGATTTTGGTTACGCCGCAGCTTCATTTTGTGTTTGCTCTTCCTCTCATCGACTCTTGGTTTCATTGGACTTTAGTTTGGTCTCACTATCTACATGAGTCTTAGAGCAACCGTTGGATTCTGGCGGTAAAAATATGTGAAACTCTCTGTTTCTTGTAGTTAAAAAGGTAAAAACAAAAAACAAAAAAAAAACTGTTTAAACTTTTTTATAACAGAATGTAAACGTGACTACAGGATTGGGACAGGAACATGGTCTTTTCTTAGGAGCTGAAGTTAAAGGGATGAGCATGTTCTAGTATGAGAGTGAGTAGTTTCGATGTTGGGTCCGAGCAGCTACGTCTCATTAACACACCTAGAAATTTTGCTGGTATCCTAACAAACTACCTTGGGAAGTTAGCTGCGTATGATTCTATTGATGATGGTTTGTTTTGTTTTGTGGGTTCTTGATGATGTCAAGAATCAAGTTTGGACAAAGAAGACTTATGTCTTTCCATCTTATACCACTTTAATGTTGCGGGGCTTTAGCTTTGCAGGGATCACTGTTGCTAGAGAGATCGTCTATGTTCCACACTTCTTTTCTGATCCTTTTGAGCTTTTTTGTCACGATGTAGAGAAGAAGATGGAAAGAAGAGTTGAGTTGAAGGACTCGTAGATAAAATCTATGATGGTGTTAGTTGTTCTACTTTCAAACCTCGTTTTCGTACCTTTCTATTATGCTCCTATGTCGACAATATTATTTATTTGTAGCTTTTATTTAACGGGATTGTTGGCGTGACCACTGTCTTCTGACTCTTTCGAGCTTCTCTGTTTCTACTATGTATAGAAGAGACTAATTGTCAGTTTGTAATAGTAGTTCAGAACAAACCTTACTTGTAATAGTAGTTCAGATGGGTAGCTTCGACAGTCCAATCTTGATGATGCAAAAGAGGTGAAAACAACAAACAATGTACCAAACTTTTTTTCCTTAATTAGGAAAAGAGAGCACACTTTAGTAGAAAAAAAAAAGAAAAATAAATAATCTATGTGAAAATAGGCGACACTTTAATTTGGATGATGGTTAAGAAATTCATGTCAACATTGACCTACGTGGTTAAAATTCAACATTTCATATTGACGTACGTGGTTGAAATTCAAAATTGAATTTTAACACGTTCAGATTGTTTTTTGCAGGGGACAATGTTTTTTGAGCTTTTCTGTGACGATGTAGAGTTAAGAATTTTAAGTTTAAATAGCTTTATCTGTTTGCCAAAAAAAAAAAAATATAGCTTTATCTATCCACCATCTCTAATACAGCTACGTAGTACGTACGTAGCTTAACGTATTCACCATATGCAACAGAGATAACGTGGAGCTTTACAACATTGTAGTGAGTATGATTGCAAAGCTAATTACGTGATCATCAAAACACGAATTATGTTTCTAACTTCATTTTCACACTTCTGCTCATATATGGCTAGTTCACATCACATGCATGCATACGACTGTATAAGTAATAAGTTGTTGACTGGCAGTGCTAAGTTAATATATTATTCTATCAGCTATCTATCAAGCTAGTAGCTACTATTTTATTTTGAAAAAAAAAGGAAAAAAAAAACAAAAAATTTGTTGTATAATCAACTTACGTACCATGCATGCGATTAGCTTTATGAGCTAAACCAGTCCGCAGTTATAGTTAACTGGAACCTACTGATTCCAGTTTGAACCGATCAACCATACAATGTTCAATTGTCTAAACCCGAATCTAAAGAAAACTTAACCGGATCTTCACCTAGCCGTTTAATTAACATTTTATAAAACGGTTTGAATTTTGGGTTCTAAAGTCACTGGTTTACTAAACGTAAGCGATTTCAAACGTTAATCAAATACAGCCAAATGAAATCATATTAAACCAAACTAAAACTGCACCTGAATAAGGTCATTTAAACCAAAGTTAAATCGAAATTAAACTTGTGTAAGAAAAAGAGACCCAAAACTATACCGGATGTAATAAAAATTAAAATAAAACCAAACCAGTTCTCCAATTCAAAAAAAGTAAACAGCTGCTGAGCTGCATGAAAATACACTCATGAGTAATATGATTAGTCTTTTTGTAATCTCTTTGGCTATTATTGTATTTATTATATCTTAGAAAAGTGGCATTTAACATATGTAGTTATTGTTCTTTACAGTTTTATAGAAAAGCAGGAAATAAGAGGTGAGAGGTCTTCGTAAATGAGCCGACTCTATTGTTGATCCCTGGTAAAAACAGCTTGGACCAAATTCTCTAGAGCAACACCACTATCCATCTGAAATACCAAAAAAATTTGGGTGTTAATCTTCTCTTGCTTGCCAAACAAAACCAATTAAACATTTTGAGTTTGAATATACCGGAATCCGAGATGCAAATGTCCTATCTCGTAAGGATTGAGGGAGACAATGTGTCAATGCTAGACAAACGTTGTGAAGGAGACAAATATGGTTCAAAATGATTAAATTGATATGCAATTAATTAAACTAAGGAAAACAGTTTACAAAATTGTTGAACTAACTATATACCTTGGGGAGGTTGAGAGAAGGAGAAAACACTCAATTGAAATCCTCACACACGCATCACGACGATGTTCCATAGCGGAATACAAGTTCCGCTATCCCTTTAACAACCCCCAGATAGAGTTCGGCCTCACTTGTAACATACTGAAACCCAACTTTGTTTAATAAGATGCTCTGATTATGTACAAGGAACGTTATCATGACAACAAAAGAAAAAAGACAATGGTTAGTAAGAAAAAAAAAACCGACCCAACCAAACTTAAACGCATCCAAACCAAACTCAATCGTACACTCGAACCATTTGATCAAATTTAGAAACCCCAAATCTCCTTCAAAATTCACACAATTTTCAACAACAAAATATAACAATCCTCAAAACTATATCTGTCAGATTTCAAAGAGGGTTAACACAAAACTAATCAATCAACTTAATTACCTCTGTTGTGTCTTTTGAACCCTGAGTCAGTGAATGGAGACAAACGGGAAGAACTTCTCCACTCCCAAGAAAATGTTGGATGTCTTTAGGATCATCAACCTGATTCATAGCAAAAAAAAATATATATTAATAAGTCATATATATATATATATACTAGAAATAGGCTTGCGCAATGCGCGAGATTTATTTAATTTTATTTTTATTAATTATAATATATTTTAAATTTAAAAATATATTTTTTTAATATATTTTTTTAAAAAAAATTGTTTAATATTTGTTCCTTTATATATATTGTTCTTAATATTTTGGACGCAAAATAAAATAAACAAAACATATCGGAAATTTTTTTGATTGAAGTAATTAAATCCCTCAAAGTTTTGTCATTTTTGATTTTATTGTTTTGTGATAAATTGTTAGGTTCTTAGAGCATCTTCAATCCCACCTAATTTTAAAAGTCAATATTCTATTATAGAGTAATATTTGCTCTAATCCTATTCTATGTCTTACTCTAAAATAGAGTAAATTGTAGGAATACTCTATATGCAACTTTAATTTTTTGCACTAACTCCATTTTTTAGTATAAAATAGATTGATACATTGAAAAAACTATGCTCTATTTTAGAGTAAAAAATAGAATATATATTGGAGATAGTCGTAGCACACATGAGGTTTGTGTAGAGATCATATATCAGACATTCGAAATGAAGATTGAGTAATGAAAATTGTTTACAAATATTACCAGATAACTCTCATCTTTCCGTACATCTTTCCAAAGCTGTAATATATGGATGCGTCCAAGACTTATATGATGATTCGCTAGATCTCTATAATCAAAAAATTATTATGCAATTCAGTAATCATGAAAAGAAATAAATAAAAATTATGTTTTAGTCTCAATTGTAAGGAAAAATAATTGATAAATATTTATCTTTTTGCGAGTGGTTTTACAACTTTATATATTCTTTAACTCAATCTTAAAATTTTATTTTCCTTTTGACTCCACAAAATGTTACTGCGGATTGATTTTCTTCAATTAGCCTCCTAACAAATACCTTGTAAATTAGAAACTCTATATGAATGCTTAAAATGTCTTATACTTTCATGATGATGGGTTATTTCTCAGTCCTTGTATCTATTCTTATTCATTATGTTCTTTAGCTGCCAAAAAAATGAACTCTCCAACATGTCAATTGGTGTAGATGGAAGGGAAGACAAATTTAGAAAAATTGATATCAACAATAGATACATTCCAATTTTTTTTTCTGAGATAACTACATTTCTAATTTATTTTAAATTACATCTAAATGTTTTTTTAATTAACTATATTTAAACTTACAATATCTATATGTTGACTTTTCCATAAGATTTTGATGATTTAAAAATAAAGATATGTGAGAAAAAAATCAGACCGACTCAAATTTATCCAATCAATAAACTAAACTTCTAAAACCTAAATTTTGTACTATAATAATGAGATTATAGATCTAGACAATAAGTTTTACAAAGTAACAAAAGAATCACCAATGATTATTTTGAATATTTAATAAGTGTACTCACGATTTATCATATGCTCCAGTGTTTGTTCTCTAATCTTGTAATCATCCTTAATATTAAAAAAATTGGAATAATGCAAATTAAAATATGGATCATGTCATTAAAATTTATAAAATATATTATACTATATCTCGCATTAAATTTTGAATAAAACTCATGAAAAGAAAAGTGTGTCAAATTTAATGTTTTTTAGATTCGGTATATTATCTCTATTTTCTAATCATTTTAAAAATAAATACTATAATCATCATTAAATTATTTTGTGAAACTATTGGTTTCTATTATTTCATTGGTGATTAAGCAATTATTTTATTTTTATTTTCTTTTAGTACATACGTTTTAAAGACAGTCAAACTGTAACTTATAGAATATTAAATATAATTTAATTTTAACTGAGTTTTGTCTTTAGTACAATATATATGATTATTGGATACAATGTGATTTTTTAAATATATTAGAACATAATTTCTATTTTTAAATTAGTCTGTCATAGATTAATTTGGCTTCAATTTTTTTTTTAAGTATAAAAACTTTTTTTTGTTTTAATTGGTTTGATCAGTAGTTTTATTTTAGGTTATATGGTATATGCTTTCATCAGAAAATATATTATATGTTAAAACTAAAATTTATGTTTTTTTTTGTCAACCATTGGGTCACAACTGGCCGCCCCATTAGCCAAATTTCTACATTCGTAGGAACCAAGACTCGATCCCGGGTGTGATGGTGCCTTCTACAATTGGACTTACCTCCTGCCACTGCACTAATGTTTATGATATCATTATGCTATTTTTATTTTCTTTTAGTACATACGTTTTGAAGATAGTCAAACGGTAACATATATAATATTAAATACAATTTAATTTTATCTGAGTTTTGTTTTTAATACAATATATATGATTATTGAATACAATGTGATTTTTAAAATATAGTAGTACATATTCTATATTTTTAAATTAGTCTATCATAAATTAACTTGGTTTTCATTTTTACTTTAAAAGTATGAAAATATTTTTTGTTTTAATTGGTTTGATCAGTAGTTTTATTTTTATCTGAGTTTTTTCTTTAATACAATATATATGATTATTGAATACAATGTGATTTTTTAAATATATTAGTACATATTCTATATTTTAGAATTTGTCTATCGTAAATGAAATTGGTTTCAATTTTTACTTTAAAAGTATGAAAACTTCTTTTTTGTTTTAATTGGTTTGATCAGTAGTTTTATTTTTAAGTTATATGGTACATACTTTCATTAGGAAATATATTCTATGTTAAAACTAAAAAGTTGGAAGAAATATATTTTTGTAACAATGTGAAAATTTTTTTTAAGCAAACTATACACCATATAAGATATAAATAAAATAAAGTATATAAAAAATATTTAATTTAAGATTAGTGAGAAAACATGTGTCACAAATATAAAGCGCCAAGTGTCGTATTGGCAGACAAAGAATTTTCTTTTATAATAGATATAGATACTGAGACTTAAAAGAAAAATAAAATAAATAAAAGAAAAAGAAAAAAAGATATTGAGATTTAGAAGCATACAAGTGAAACTAAAACACCTAAACAATTTTTTTTGCACGATTCTGGTGGGTAGATTTGTATCTCTTGCTCGAATAAAGGGATACAAGAAGGAATGAAGGGAAGCTGAAAAAAACCAATTCAATAAGTCAAAACGGAAATATCCGTTATATATATTAGATATAAACTCATACATAGAAATTTACATTACCTTTAAGAAGATATGTCCTTGTATCCGAATGAGATGCCATACACTACATGCATCACGGATTCACGGATTCACGGTTTTGTGATACATAAAATCACTAGAAATCAAACCAAAAAAAAAAAAGAAGGGTTAAAACTTACTTTTATAAGCCGAAGTAATTTGGAAAAGGCTTGGATTGATCCGCAGTTATACACCATGGTGAATAAGAGACTAACTCCTACAAAACAATCGAGGAAAACAAATTACCATGATCTACTTTTAAAGAACAAACGAAAGTACCAAACTAAAAAGCTGTATACCGCTATTAAGATGGTAAAGGTGCCTTTCGAGTACCACTGTATGGGCGCCAAATCAGTGTCGAAGACATAGTGTTCTATCATCGTTAGCCGACAATTCGCCGACGCTTTTATGTCCCTGTCTCTGTCTCGACCTCTTCTTCTCTTTACTTTCATCAAAGTTGTTACTTTCCATCATCATCGTCAATGTTAGCAGCCAAAAAGAACGTTTTGACGATGCCCACAGACCACAGTCAGATCTGCTTTTCACATAGTCCAGAGTAATTCAGTTCGTGGCTTCCTCTGTTCTAACCTCCGGTGTCGGTTCGTGGTATGTAATATAACAACTAGACAAGTTATATAAACTTGGACGAGAAGAGCTTTGATTATAAATGTTATATGTACTTGGGATACGACCCAAGCAACTATTAATACAAGGTATTGCGCCTGGAGATGTGTAAGTGCTCTGGCTCACCTATTAAACATAGAGTATGCAGGTTGGGAAGTGGTCAACCATCTTCGTACTCATGGAGACGCATCAAATCAGTGTTCTTTACTATGATTGTAGCTATATTGGATTATGCATTGATGGAGTTGTGTACTGCGATCTAGCTTGAGAACCATGGATATATATATCATATACGCTAGTATGAGAGTGAGTAGTTTCCATGTTGGGTCTGACTGTCCGAGCAGCTACGTCTCATTAATACACTTGAAATTTTTGCTGGTGTCCTAACAAACTACCTTGGGAAGCTACCTGCGTATGATTCTATTGATGGTGGTTGTTTTGTTTTGTGGGTTCTTGATGATGTCAAGAATCAAGTTTGGACGATAAAGAAGACTTACGTCTTTCCTTCTTTCACCACTTTAATGTTGTACATGGGGCTTTAGCTTTGCTCATTGCTGCTGGAGAGATCGTCTATGTTCCACTCTTCTTTTCTGATCCTTTTGAGCTTTCCTCATGGAAAGAAGAGTTAAGAGTTGAAGGACTCGTAGATGATATTTAACTATTTGTGATGGTGTTAGTTGTTGTACTTTCAAAACTTGTTTTCGTGCCTCTCTGTTATGCTCCTATGTCAACAATAATATCTATTTGTAGCTTTATTAAAGAGGATTGTTGGGGTGACCACTGTTTTCTGACCCTTTTCGAGCTTCTTTGTTACTACTACTACTATGTATAGAAGAGAGTAAGGTGGCAACAAGACTTAAGAGTTAAAGAACTAGTAAAGGTCTTTGTTTTGTCTATCTCCTACTCTCATGTATATGGTCCTTCGTTTAATTAAAGGATTGTTCGATTTCCGTCGTCTTCTTTTTATGCAGTTGTTAAGCTAAAAGGGAAGACTAAACTCGATTTCTCACTTTTCTTAACGTAAGTATGAATTTTGAAATATTATACATTTCATACGACAACAAATCAAATTCATCCCATGTAAAAACAAAGGACCATACACATCAATACGTCAATGTACTTTTCTTTTTTTACTAGATTAAGACCGTGTTAGAGCACGGGTTGAAATTTCATTTTTTATATTGTATTTTTATATATAATATAATTTATGTTATTGTTTTTAAAAGTTTTTTTTTGATAAAACATTATGTAATAAAATCATATGCTAAATATGAAGACTCGAAAAAAACATTTATTTTGTAACTTTTATATTGTTAATGATTCTAGATAAATACCCGTGCTATAACACCGATTAAATTTTATTTTGTAATCTATCTTGTAACCCACCATTTAACTTGTAACTCACTATTTAACTTGTAACTAATCAATCTATCAATTTCGTAATCTATCTTTGGTTAATGTTTTGGTCTATCGATAAAATCTGTGGAAAATAAATTTGTAATATTGTGTTTAAAGATCTTTGGAAACAACGTGATATAAGACTAAAATCTTTCAACAGTATTTGTTGCATATGGGAATATGTACAGTTTTAGTAAACTCAATTAACTTAAACGTCTTTAGTGCATATCCTAGGAGGGTTATATACAACAAATATTGTTTAGAAAAGTGTACATATTCTAATAAGAAATCATTTTTACACTAAATTAAATTAAATTTTTGCATATCATATTTAAACATTAATTTATCTAACGTTGATAAAACAAAACTATCTTTTTTTTATTCTATCTAATCTACCAATTAAAGAATGATGTACAATCTAAATTCATTAATTCAATATTGTATAATCCTAAAAAAATATTTATACATGTAGAATAGAATGATGAACATCTTATCGACTTTATTTTAATTTATTCTAAAATTACATCTTTCACATTAAAAAAGAAACAAAGTTCTCTAATATCTTCTCCAATGTTTCAACTTAAAACACGTTCCACCTTCCGTCCTACACGCATCGGCGTAGTCTCAACCATTTATTTTCGTATTCCTTATTTTCTCTAGTCCTTGATTTTTGCTTTTCTTTTTTGGTTACTGTCAACTTTTCTACTCCTTGATTGTTTCCATACTTTTCATGTCATTCAAATTCATTGAGATTTATTACCAAAACCCTATTTTCAAGGCTGATATATAAACTCTTTTCATTTGGTCCAAACTTCAAAGTTCAAACAAAGTGTAACATTCGCCAAACAGCTACAGAACAACAACAAAAAAACTGAGTATTTTAGTTTGCTGAGTTTTTTCTTTTTCTTTTTGTTGGTTTGTAATTTTCTGGCAAATTGTTTCGTGAAAGTTTTGCTGGGAAATTGTATCGTAAAAGTAGTAAAAAGAAAGAGACATACATTATTGACCTCTCTTGGTTCAGAAAAAAAGGTAGGTTAATTCTTTTTTACGTTACATTTTTTTGTTATCTTCGTTCTTAATCACCTTTTCGAATTCTACACATTTTGGATTAAAAGTTAAATTCCTTTTCTCTTTGTTTTCTTTCGTAAAGTTTTCATCAAATTGTTGGGTAGCTTTCTGTCATTATAATCAAGTTTCTTCGATTTTTCTTTGGTGATTGACATTAACCAAACTTTTAGTGATAGACAATTTGTGGTTATAACCAACTTTCTCTTCTCTAATCTCTTTTGATCATTCTTCTTTAATTTCTTAAATATTTTTCAGCCTTTGATCCAAAGCAGAATTGTTATTAGAACAAATTGTGTTATTTCTGGAACCCTCTAGATTTCTGGAGGCGACAACAAAATTGGAGTTTGAGTTTGACATAAAGTCATCAATAATTTGAATTACTAAGGTAATTGTAATGTGTGGATAGCCTTCAAACAGCTTTATTCCTGAAAATGAAATAATTCTCTCTTTTATTTTCTAGGGGCATCTCTCTAATGAATTGTCACCTACCTAACCGAGAATCATTTACTTTGCTAGATTCTGCATTCAGATTCTTATATGTACCTTGTGAAGCTTGGAGACACAAGAGGAAGCTTCAGTAACATCTCTTAATGATGTCTGAAGATGGATACAACATAGATTTCCCAAGAAACCCTCTTCACATCTTCTTTAGTGACTTCAGGTAAACACTTCTTCTTTTTTTTTTTGTTGGTATATAGTAATAATCATGATCAGAAAGAAACTTAAGATTGGTTTACATTGATTGATGTATCAGGTCAGTTTTGAAATTTGATGAGCTTGGTTTGGAGATAGCACGAATAGCTTTACCCGCAGCACTTGCTTTAACAGCTGATCCTATTGCATCTCTAGTTGATACAGCCTTCATAGGCCAAATTGGTAACAACAACAACAACAAGTCTTTCATTTTTTTTTTCTTGTTTCAAAAATGGAGATCATCGGTTTGATCTTTGATCAGTTCTTGTTTTAATAATTAATTACAGGTCCTGTAGAGCTTGCTGCAGTTGGAGTTTCTATAGCTTTGTTCAACCAAGTTTCAAGAATCGCTATTTTCCCACTCGTTAGCATCACAACTTCCTTTGTAGCAGAGGAAGATGCTTGTAGTTCTCAGCAAAACACAGTCCAAGATCATAAAGAATGTATTGAAAGTGGTACTAACATCAACAATACAACGGAAGAGACTCAAGAGTTGATTCCTGAAAACAATAAAGGTACTTATTTGTTCTACGCAACATCATCACTCCTCTGTTTATTTGTTTTCTTGATCGTAATCATCACTAGCTTCTTCATTTTTATTTCAGATTCTTCATCAGATGAATCTAAAACCGTTAGCAGTATCTTTAGTGTTAGTAAACCTCCAGCCAAGAAACGAAACATACCATCAGCTTCATCTGCTTTAATCATTGGAGCCTTTCTTGGTCTATTTCAAGCCGTGTTTCTTATATCCGCAGCGAAACCTCTCTTGAGTTTCATGGGAGTTAAACACGTAAAGTATCGATCTTTCAGGCTCTATATATGATGTTATGAGACTTGATGAAATCTTTTAAGCATGGTTTTAAATTTCTTACAGGATTCTCCAATGCTAAGACCTGCTCAGAGATATCTATCACTTAGATCACTTGGTGCACCTGCTGTTCTACTCTCACTTGCGGCACAAGGCGTTTTCCGCGGATTTAAAGACACAACAACTCCGTTATTCGCTACTGGTAACACCACTTACATATAACATGTTCAAAATCCTTAAAAACAGAACAAAACAGAACAATCATTTTTATAACCTTTTTTTTTTGTAGTCATTGGAGATGTCACAAACATAATTCTCGACCCGATTTTCATATTCGTTTTCCGTCTAGGCGTAACAGGAGCAGCCACTGCTCATGTTATATCCCAGTGAGTTTAGTTTCACATGTGAAGCTTGGCTAATCTCAATGACCTGAACTTCAATTTTCATTGTCATTTTCAGATACCTTATGTGTGGTATACTCTTATGGAAACTGATGAGTCAAGTTGATATCTTCAACATGAGTACCAAACATCTTCAATTCTGTAGATTTATGAAAAATGGTATTGCAAAAATACTTTTGGAATATTCAATGTGTTCGCAGTAAAAAATCTCTGATAAAATAACACCGTTTGTTTCTTTTTTTCTTGTGTGATTTTTTCTCTCTCAGGCTTTCTTCTGTTGATGAGAGTGATTGCGGTAACATTCTGTGTAACTCTTTCCGCGTCACTAGCTGCACGTGAAGGATCAACTTCCATGGCAGCTTTCCAAGTTTGCTTGCAGGTTTGGTTAGCTACTTCACTTCTTGCAGATGGCTTCGCCGTCGCTGGCCAGGTTTTTAGCTCATGATCTCTCTACTCATTACATATTTTTTTCGGTTATAGCGACGTACGGATCCAAAGTATTAACAAATGTTTTTTTCCTTAAGGCAATACTAGCGAGCGCGTTTGCCAAAAAGGACTACAAAAGAGCTGCAGCTACCGCTTCTCGTGTACTTCAGGTACCCGCAACTGATAAACTTATGTTTTTTGTTTACATGAGAACAAACAATAAACAGTAAACAAGAAATCTTGTTTAAGATTTGTATATTTAGTTGAAGAATTTATCCACTTAATATGTCTAATTGTCTACTGAAACATATAAAGATTAATTTTAAAACTAAAGGACTAAATCTTGTGACAGTTGGGATTGGTTCTCGGGTTTGTACTCGCGGTTATACTTGGAGCAGGACTGCATTTTGGAGCTAGAGTATTTACTAAAGACGATAAAGTCTTACACCTCATTAGCATAGGACTTCCGGTAATTAATCAAATTTCTATTAAGCCACTGATCAGATCAAGATTATGTGATAACATGTTAGCTATAAAGTCCGGTTTCTTCTTTCCTACAGTTTGTGGCAGGGACACAACCAATTAATGCCTTAGCGTTTGTGTTCGACGGTGTCAACTTCGGAGCATCTGACTTCGGTTACGCAGCAGCTTCACTAGTAATGGTGGCTATAGTTAGCATCTTGTGTTTGCTCTTTCTCTCATCGACTCATGGGTTTATTGGACTTTGGTTTGGTCTCACCATCTACATGAGCCTTAGAGCTGCCGTTGGATTCTGGCGGTAAAAAAATCTCTGAAACTCTCTGTTTCTTGTAGTTAAAAAGGTGTAAAAAAAATGATTGATAAACAGAATGTGACTGTTACAGGATTGGGACAGGGACAGGACCTTGGTCTTTTCTTAGAAGCTGATGAAGAAGGAATGTTAAAGGGAGGAACATGTTTTTAATTGTTCTTAAAACCTTTACTGAGGTTGTAATTATATAAATAAAAAACAAAGAGTATGAGTCTGGAGATATAAATAATGCTAAGCGATTTTACTGCTGCTCTTGTAAGTGTGTATTCAAGTTGTATCCCAAAATTAGAGGTATATAGTTCAGATTCTGTAGTAAATTATATAGAAATTAAAACGGGTAGAAATTATTTAAACTAATTTGAATCAAATTTTATTGGTACACATTTCCTATTCTATCAGACATTGACAATCCTATTTTGTCATAAAATTGTTTTCTGTCACTTTGACTTCAAATTTATATTTATTTTTTTCTTTGGTAATTGACGTTAACCAAACTTTCAGTGATAGAAAATTTGTTGTAACCAAATTTCTCTACTTGTATTTCGTTTACTTCCCTATTCATTTTCTCTATTTGATGATGGGAAAGGTTTTGACTTAACGATATTAATTTCATCATTAACTCTCTACTTGTATAAGCGCTCTCTTTTTTCTTGGGAGCATCTAATGAAGTGTAACAGTACCTAACTAAACTGAGAATAATTTATATATGTCTGATTTTGCAGGCATATTCTTTTATGTACTTGTGAAACTCAAGAAAGCTTCAATTACATTGTAATCTCTTAATAATGTCTGAACATAGCTACAACACATATTTTCCAAGAAACCCTCTTTACATCTTCTTTAATGATTTCAGGTAAACTTTTTTTTGTATAGTTCTGTTTGTAATCATGCTTAGAAACAAATGATTTTCTTTGATGTATCAGGTCATTTTTGAATTTTGATGAGCTTGGTTTGGAGATAGCGCGAATTGCTTACCCTGCAGCACTTGCTTTAACAGCTGATCCTATCGCCTCTCTAGTTGACACAGCCTTCATTGGCCAAATTGGTAACAACAACAAGTCTTTCATTTGTTTTATTTTTCTCAAAATTGAAATTATTGGTTTAAGTCATTGGTTCTTGTTATAACTTATGATGAGTTCAGGTCCTGTGGAGCTTGCTGCAGTTGGAGTTTCTATAGCTTTGTTCAACCAAGTATCAAGAATCGCTATTTTCCCACTCGTTAGCATCACAACTTCCTTTGTAGCAGAGGAAGATGCATATAGTTCTCAGCAAAACACAGTCCAAGATCATAAAGAGTGTACTGAAGAAGCTGGTATTAACAATACAAAGGAGGAAGCTCAAGAATTGATTCCTGAAAACAATAAACGTATGTACTCAATTCCTTCTCTGCTTTTATTTTATTTTCTGAATTAAAAAATGGTCACTAGTTTGTTTGAGTTTTTTGTTCAGATTCTATATCAGATGAATCTAAAACCAGTAGCAGTATCTTTAACGTCAGTCAATCTCCAATAAGGAAAAGAATTATTCCATCAGCTTCATCTGCTTTAATCATTGGAAGCATTCTTGGCCTTCTTCAAGCTGTGTTTCTCATATCCGCTGCGAAACCTCTCTTGAGTTTCATGGGAGTTAAACACGTTAAGTATCGATCTTTCGGGATATTTATTGATGTTATGAGGTTGAGAATCTTCTAAGCATGGTTTAAAATTATTACAGGATTCTCCGATGCTGAGACCTGCTCAGAGATATCTATCTCTAAGATCACTCGGTGCACCCGCTGTTCTTCTCTCGCTTGCGACACAAGGTGTTTTCCGTGGTTTCAAAGACACAACAACTCCATTATATGCAACTGGTAATGCCTCATGTATAATATGATCAAAGTCCTTGAAACAGAACAAAACTGATGATTCATTTTTACAAATTATCTTATGTGTAGTGATTGGAGATGCTACAAACATAATACTCGATCCAATATTCATATTTGTTTTCCGCCTAGGCGTTACTGGAGCAGCCATTGCTCATGTTATATCCCAGTGAGTTTAATTTCTCAGGCGCAACAGGATTGGTTATTCTTATATTATGGCCCTTACATTAAATTTACTAGCGGTTCCTGTACTCATTTTTAGATACCTTATGTGTGGAATACTTTTGTGTAAACTGATGGGTCAAGTGGATATCTTTAACCTGAGTACCAAACATCTTCAACTCTGTAGATTCATGAAAAATGGTATTGCAAATACTTTGTAAATTTATAAAGTGTTCATAGTGGAATCTCTGATGTAATAACACCATTTGGTTTTTCTCTATATGATTCTTTCTCTCAGGCTTGCTTTTACTAATGAGAGTAATCGCAGTAACTTTCTGTGTGACTCTTTCTGCGTCACTCGCTGCACGAGAAGGATCCATTTCCATGGCAGCTTTCCAAGTTTGCTTGCAGGTTTGGTTAGCTACTTCACTTCTTGCAGATGGGTTTGCCGTTGCTGGCCAGGTTTTTAACATATGATCTCTCTACTCATTGCATATGTTCTCGATTAAGTATTTTAAAGTATTAACAAGTATTTCTTTTGTTTCTGAAGGCAATACTAGCGAGCGCTTTTGCTAACAAAGACTACAAAAGAGCTGCAGCTACAGCTTCTCGTGTACTGCAGGTACTGCATATTTTGTTAAGTTTGTGAAGCCTATGCCCTACTTAGCTTCAAAAGATTCTGTTTCGACCATATTGAAACTAAACCGAACACTGAAGGACTAAATCTTGTGACAGTTGGGATTGGTTCTCGGGTTTCTACTCGCGGCTATACTTGGAGCAGCGTTGCATTTTGGAGCAAGAGTATTTACAAAAGATGATAAAGTTTTACACCTCATTAGCATAGGACTTCCGGTGATTACTTACCATCCCCTTGACTTCTAATCAAACCAAGATTATGTAACATTGTGACTAAATCCAGTTCTTGTTTACTAAAGTTTGTCGCAGGGACACAACCAATCAATGCTTTAGCCTTTGTATTTGATGGAGTTAACTTTGGAGCATCCGATTTTGGTTACGCCGCAGCTTCACTAGTACTGGTGGCTATCGTTAGCATTTTGTGTTTGCTCTTCCTCTCATCGACTCATGGGTTTGTTGGACTTTGGTTTGGTCTCACTATCTACATGAGTCTTAGAGCAGCCGTTGGATTCTGGCGGTAAAAATATTTGAAACTCTCTGTTTCTTGTAGTTAAAAAGGTAAAAAATAAACTGTTTAAACTTTTTTATAACAGAATGTGAACGTGACTATTACAGGATTGGGACAGGAACCGGACCTTGGTCCTTTCTTAGGAGCTGAAGTTAAAGTGATGAGCATGTTCTAGCTGTCTTAAATCATTTTTATTTCTGATGAGATTGTAATTAGATTAAAAAAAAAAAATACAAAGTTTTGAGTCAGGATATACAAATAATCCTATGCGATTACTACGGCTACTCTTGTAAATTCAAGATGTATGTTTTGTTTGGTTTTGACAGCAGATTTAATTTTTATTTAAAATATTTTTGTTGAATAAGTTCTATGAATTATGGTTGGTTTGAATAAAATATTTGAATTACCTTAGTATATATATTCTTTTCACTTCTGTTTTATATTGGAATTTATGTAGACATTTTCTTAATTTTTGTTTTATAGCAAATATCATTTTGTACAAATCAGATTTATGAAAACAGTAGTAGTTTTATTCATATTACTTATTTATTAACTAGACTGATAAAATTCATAATATGCAAATATTAAATATTTATAATATGGATGTACAATCATAAACTATTTTCTTTTTCATCCCCAAATAATAGAAGAAAAAAACAAAACTAAATAGGACATATGTTTAGAAAAATCTCTTCTCTAACATGATTGGTTCATAGCTACTCTCAATTATTAGTTTAAAAACAAAAAGTAAAAACCCAATCTTTATTAAACGAAATTAAAAAGAAAAAAAACCTGAAACCTTTACGGAACTCCTCTGCCTTTCTTTTCCAATCTCAATTAGCCTTTTCTTTTTTTTTTCCGATTTGCCGGAGAAACTAAATCTCCGCCATGCCTACAACCACAACCTCCGCTGCTTCTTCCTCCTCCTCCACATCCGCATCCGGCTCCGGTAATAATAATCGTCAAGCCGATGTATTCTCTCGTCTGGCTTCATCTGACCCTGAAGTCAAGCTTAAGGCCCTTCGTGAGGTCAAAAACCAGATTATAGGAAACCGTACAAAGAAGCTCTCTTTCCTCAAACTCGGAGCTGTTCCCGCCATAGCTTCTGCTCTCGCTGATGCAGATGATTCGAACAAATGCAACAACATCCTTGTCCAATCTGCGGCGGCGCTTGGGAGTTTCGCTTGTGGGTTTGAAGCCGGAGTTCAAGCTGTTCTTGATGCCGGAGTTTTCCCTCGTCTTCTTCGTCTTCTCACTAATCCTGACGAAAAGGTTAAATCTTTTCAAAAATTTATTGACTTTTTTTCTTTCTGTTAAAGTCTAGATTGGGAAATGAGATTAGAATTACTATGTGGTTCTTGACAAGAAGCTTGAACGATTTAGGAGTTTAAAGTTTTCACCTTTTGAGGAAGTAGTAAAGCATTAGCCTTTGGAAACTTTGTTGATCCTATCATCTTTGAATTATGTGAATCGGTTCCTTATTGTTTCTGTTTCGTTTCTGTTATTCGTTTCTTCAGGTAGT
The DNA here is from genome assembly GCA_023657505.1 of Camelina hispida. Classification (NCBI taxonomy): domain Eukaryota; kingdom Viridiplantae; phylum Streptophyta; class Magnoliopsida; order Brassicales; family Brassicaceae; genus Camelina; species Camelina hispida. The sequence goes on from CP094631.1 coordinate 35,206,086, forward strand.
AGATGCAGGGGCTCGTTCGCTTAGAATGATATTTCAATCTAATCAAGCTCCAAAGTATGATTTTCTTCAAGAGAAAAACATGGAGTTTCTATTCTCGTTGTTGAACAGCGAGAATGAGAATGTTAGTGGGCTTGGTGCGAGCATTATTGCTCATGCTTGTGGAACAAGTGTGGAGCAGCGGGTTCTCTGCGAAGCTGGTGTCTTGGAGAAGCTTGTTATCCTTCTTGATGGTTCTTTAAGCCAAAGAGAAGCTTGTCTTGAATCTTTAGCCACGGTTTTGAAGAACAACCCTGAAGCTGTTTCGGATTTTGTTGGACTTGAGTCTGGGAGATATTTGAATTCTGTAACTGAATTAACAAAGGATAGGTATCCGAGAACGAGGCTGCTTTCTTGTCTCTGCTTAGTTGTTATATACAACACTTCTCCTTCTTATTTCGTGAACATGGGAACCAAATCGGGATTGATAACTACTCTGCTTGAGTTGCTCAACGACCCTGGTCAATCTGGAGATGATGCTGCTTTGGGTTTATCTTGTCTGATTGCGGGAAAAGAGGATTTACAAAAGTTAGCTTACGAGGCCAATGCAATCAAGAATATTGTTGACATCTTGAAGACAGATTGTGAGCTTCAGCCTAAACGTCTTCAGGGTTTGTTTTTGTCTCTAGCTGAATTGTGCTCAAAGCTTGAGGATTGCAGGTGTAGTTTCGTGTCATTGCAGGTGTGTTTCAACAAGCCGTTTCTGATTGTATATCCGGTTAGTTTAGTATATTTTGTTTAGTATGCTAAATTGGTTTGTCTTGTTATCCTTCTACTAGGTGTTAGACCTGCTGATTAATGCACTAAGACACAAAGATGCTGATGTAAGAGCTGCTGCGTGCATTTGTTTAAGAAACGCTTCTCGATCAGTCAAGGTTAGTTAATAATTATACATTCCGCATGTTATTAGTATTTCAGCTGCCTTTGTATTAAGTGGGACTCCCCCCTGACACATGTCATTTAGAATTTGAGTGCAGGAAGATTCAACAGCGATCATGTTATGCTTCCTTTGGTTCAGTTATTGCATGATCCATCTTCGTCTGTCCAGGTACTGTGTCACATAAGATGCCGCATTTTGTTAGTTTCGGATGTGTTTTTTTTTCCTTTAGAAGGATACGGCACAACCTAATTGAATGTGAATGTGCCTGTATTTTGTGGACCAGGTTGCAGTTCTTGGTGCTCTGAGCAATATAGTATTGGATTTTTCATCACCAAAGTCATCATTTATAGAGTTCGGAGGGATAAAACAGCTTATTGAGTTGTCAAAATCAATGGATCCAGATGCTCGGTGTAGCGCTTTACGTGCTTTAAGGAACCTCATGTTCCTTGCCGACAATAAACGTAAAGAACTCTTTATTTCAGACGTCAATGCTCAAGGATTTGCTTGCCTCATTAGTGGTAATCTCTTCAAACCATAATCATATGATTAATCTTTTATGAAATTTCTTATGTGGACTAACAAAACAAACTCATTGCACTCAGATTCTGAGCCTCCAGTGCAAGAGCAAGCTTTGGCCCTCCTCCGTAATCTTGTTGATGGATGTATCAGCTCAATCGAGTTTGTATTTGATGAAGATGGTCTTATCTTAGATACTGTTGGGAGGCAACTGAGGAAAGGTCCACAAGCTCATATGGCAATACAGGTGACTAAGATGAAAAAAGAGTATACCATATCAATAGAGTAACAAAATCTCTGATGTAAAATGTTTTTCTTCCCCCAGGGAATGTATGTGCTCACTAATGTAGCGAGTGGGACTGAGTTACATAAAGAAGCAGTCATGCAACAGCTGTTTCCTCAAGCCACTGGATCAGAGAATTTCATGCTGAGGTTTTTGCAGAGCGACGAGAGCCAGTTACGGTCAGCAACAGTCTGGACTATTATAAACCTCATTAGTCCTTCAAGTCCCGGTGCATATGATCGGCATGTGAAATTGAGAAGTGCGGGTATCATTCCCCAGTTAAAGAACATGGTCAACGATGCTTGCCTCGATGTTAAGGTAAAAAAAAAAAAAAAAAAAAAGAGGAAACCTTAGTACCGTTTTAGATTGCCTTGTTTACTCTCCTCTATTACTTGTTATTGACTCAACTGTGTCCTTTCAATCTCTTTTGCTTTGCAGATTCGCATCAAAACCGTATTAGGCCAGTCCATGTCTTTTGGCGATAACTACTAAACCACAGAGATATTACTTTTCCCAATCCTACAGACTATACATTGAACATATCAATAGTGATTTAGGTTTGATTCAACTTCCAGCATATAGCAAAACAGAGACTGAGCATATAGTTTATGATCATGATCATCAATTATCTCTCCAGTTCCAGAGACACCTATGATTCAACAGGTACTTACTTACTTTCTCGGCTTTGTTCTTTCATTTCTGGTTACTCGAAATGGCCATAACTGAAACTGGAACACTTGATCAGAATAGGATAAAGAGATTTTATGTGTTTCAAATACTGAAGATGGTCTGTTCTGTATGTTTGACAAAATCAGTTTTGTGTGTGCAGGTGAAAGCAGTGAGAAAGAGTTGTACCAATATTACTTGTGTCACAGTTTAGATTAGAACCACCACATTTTTGTTTTGTTTTTATTCTTGCCTTGAAAGAACTTCACTTGTTTGTAATATCTGAGTTTATTGTATCAAAAACATCTGAGTTTTGTATCAGTAAATTTTTTGTTTCTGAACAATACCAATATAATTTCTGATAATGTCCCAAACAAATTAAACCTTTCCTTTTCGCATTTTAACATATAGATAAGGGAAAAATACTTAGGTTCACCCCTAGGGGTGAACCTTTGTATTCACCCCCTCCCTTCTCAACCAATCACAATGTTCTATTTAATATTTTATTTAAAAATAAATCAAAATTAATATTTAAAAGCAAAACAAATTAAGGAAACAAATTCTATACTTTTATTTAAGGAAAGCTAAATATTGACTTGGTTTAGATTTTAAAATTAGAACAAAATTATATCGGTTTGGGTTTACAAATGAGATGGTTAAGGTTTAGATTTTACAATTAGTACAAAATTATATGTCGGTTTGGGTTTACAAATGAGATGGTTAGGGTTTAGATTTTGCAATTAGAACGAAATTATATTTTGGTTTGGGTTTACAAATGAGGTGGTTAGGGTTTAGATTTTACAAATAGAACGAAATTATATGTCGGTTTGAGTTCACAAATGAGATGGTTAGGGTTTAGATTTTACAAGTAGAAAAAAATTATATGTCGGTTTGGGTTCACAAATGAGATGTTAGGGTTTAGATTTTACAATTAGAACGAAATTATACGTCGGTTTGGGTTCACAAATGAGATAGTTAGGGTTTAGATTTTACAAGTAGGACGAAATTGTATGTCGGTTTGGGTTCACAAATGAGATAGTTAGGGTTTAGATTTTATATATGTCGGTTTGGGTTTATTAAAAAGTGGTTTAAATTTTTAATTTTATAATAATATATACAGATTTTATTTCTTTATTTCATAAGGGGGTGAATGGAGATATTGACTTTTGTGAAAAAACAAATAAAGTGGAATGTTTTGAGGGGGTTTTGAAAAAGTTTTTGCCGTAACAGTAACATAGTAGTTTTTAATTCTTGTTTCTTTTTCAAATATGTGCAATCAAAAACTAAAAATTACAGTAGAAAGCTTAATAATCGTTTTTTAAATAACAAATTGTAGATAAAAACCAAAATTCAAAGATATATTCAAGTTTGTGAAAAACTAAATCTACACCCAAAAAAACAAAAAAAAAAAAAAAAAGAAACTAAAAATCAAACAGCAAAAACCACTGCACCGCTTTAAAACATTTGTTTCTAATATCAGAAACAAGACAAAATAGTGTAGAGACGTCTACAAAATGATTACCTAAAACTTAAGGCTGAATGGCTGATTAAAAAGAGAGACTACCTACTCTATCCGTGGTAATATGTTTGTCTTTATGTAAGTATGGCCTTTGAGAATCTAAAACCCGCCGTATGTGCGTGCACAGTGAATCCTATGTTTTGGATCCATGATAATATCCAGCCTCGACTACTGTGTACTTTCTTTAGGGATATAGCCTTTTTTTTCTTTTTTGTTTGTGCTATGTATAATTTATTTCTCTCGTATAAAAAACAATACTATTATTATTAACGAACGATTGCCACAGTTGTATAAATTTATACTTACTGCAGCCACATTTTCAAAAAAATCTGCTGATTCAAGAATCTCAACTAAACCCAAAAAGGGTTAGTTGGTTAAAAATAATAGGGTTAGTTGGAGAGTGTAGAAACCCCATGCATATATATATGGATTGATTTTGAATAACATCGTCCCACGTGAATCTGTATTACACATCAAAGTTTCGTGTAATTTATATTCTTTATTAATATAAAAAATATCTTAAAGCTAAAAATAGATAAACAATTACAGTTACCACTTAATACCTCCAAGAAGTAGTGTTTTCGAAGACACAAAAAAATATCTTAATCATCAAATGTGAGACTCTGCTCTCGGCACCTCTCTTCCTTGAAGTATGTTTTTCCCATTTTTAGTTGAATGAGACTGTTGTTGTCTTGTTTTTAGTTAATTAAGTAATACATATATGCTTATATGTTTTTTAGCTGTGGATGTAATTGTATTTATTATTGAAAATAGTATATGCATGTGACAGCATGCCTATATATATAATAATATATGTGTGGGTAATAATATTTATACACAATATCAACGTAAAATAATGATGTTGTTTATATGTAATTAACGCCTCACATGCATTTTAGGCTTTTCATATATATATATATATATATATATCACTTTATAGCAAATATATTTACCGCAAACTTAAAATGCATTTGAAACAATAATTCACAACAAATAATTTCTTCCGTAATTTGATACCATCTTTTTATGAGAAAAGGGTCTTATTTTAATACTATACATAATTCTGTTGAAAAGATTATATTGGTAAATGTTAAAAGGAGATCTACATGCTAGTTTTTTTTCCCTTTTATCTTCTTGTTCTTGATATGTTGCATCTATTTAAAATCTATATATAGATTCCTTTAGCTTATTATGGGACAACGTAATACCAATTAAATAATAACCTTTTTTCTCAAACATCATTTACAAACATACTACACATTAGGAGGAGTTGCTGATAAATATTTTAAATTATCAGAAAATCATATTCAGTTTTATCATAGAAATAGCATTCTAATTATAAAAAAAAAAAATCAAAATGGATAGAAAAATGGACTTAAGCAAAAAAGTGTTAAACGACTGTGAATAACGAGATAATTGATAATTCTAGAAGACTAGTATTATTTTATGATATTATGTTTAAATATGAATATTTAAACGAAAAGAAGAAAATAAAGCGTATCCATTTCACACTTTCACAGTGACTTACATGCATTGATATCAAAAAGAAACCCTTTCTCTTTAGTTTCCAAATACTAAGCCAATCTCTCTTTTATTTTACCTTTTCCTTTCTTGGCTTTTTCTTCTCCTCTCATTGAACCTTTTTCCAGTCAAAATTTTAAAGTAAAACTTCCCACTAAGTAAGGTTTTTTTTTATACAAACTCCTCATATATAGATTCACATTCGTCCATTTCCTTCCTTTTTTTGCTCTCTCACTCTCTCTTCTCTTCTCTCTTATTAAGTCCTCAAAAATGGCATCAAAAGGAAAGAAACCAATAAGAAGAACAACCACAAGAAGTAAAAGAATCCATTACAGGAACCCATCTCCTCCTCCATGTAGTACTATCATCAATAGTGACGTCACTTCGACGTCATCTTCACCTACTACTTCACCCGCATCAACGGCCACGCCATCTTCATTCCAACCGGAGAGTGGATGTTGTACACCGAAGTCTAAGAAGTCACGTATACCGGAGATGCTCACGTGTCCGCCGGCGCCGAAGAAGCAGAAAGTAGGGCAAAACTGCGCTTTGAGGAGGAGACAAATAGCTTTCTTTGCATCTCCAGATGTAGAGATGTTCTTCGTTTTCGCACTTGGTCAAGAAATCAATAAATAAGCTAAGTGTATGATTAGGGTTTTGTGATTAGTATTATTATTATAGTTATGGTATTACCAATATCTCAAAGTTTCTAGTTTGATTAAAATACAATAATATTGAAGTATATTATCGAGAGTGTAGTGTGATGTTTCGCTTCTTTTCTTCTTCTTCTTATTTTGCTTTTCTCCCTCTCTTTGTTCCTTTTTTTGGGATAATTTTTGAGTTAGGTGGGTTTGAATTTGTGGTAGGGTATAATTAATCAAATACCCTACCTCTTTATTTTTTTTATATATAGTTGATTGTTATGTATTTTTGTTTTCTGTAACTGACTGTTGCTTCCTAACATTTGAGGCTTCTTAGCTTTGCATTTTTGTTGTTTGTAATTTTGGTTTGAGTTTATTACGAGTTGGATTATCGTTTATACATACTTTATTGGTTCCCCTCATTCAAACAAATTAACTCCATAAAAGGTACTTCTGAATCTATTGCTTTCCTTTTTAGTGGGTTACATAAAAGATTGATGAACTGATATCATTTTTTATCCGAGTCAGTGATGAGCTCAAATTCAAAACTTTTAGTTCCGAGTTCAAAATATTTTTAAGTTGGATTTAATAAAAAGGAAAAAAAGTTACCAAAGCCAAAAAACCAAAAAAAAAAAAAATAGTGGATGGAGAATAATATGTATACAAAAGTTTTGGATGTAATCCAAAGTTATTACAAAAAGATTCAACTGTTTCTTATTTGATTTAAAGTTTATAAAAGTTGAGAAATAACTCTTCGAATCTATTTGGATTTTCAAAATTACGTCTAACTATTTGTGCTGTGTAATTTATATAAATTGAACTTTGTTTGTGTAATTTTTTTGGGGAAGGATATATGTTTAAGAAGGGATGGCAAAATGGTCGGAGCTGAGACGATAACATCTTCGAAGGGAAGGGAATCCAATGAAAGGACTCGTGCGACTTTTCTCATCATTTTCTCTCTTTTTTTTTTTTTTTTTTTTTCTCGCACTTCCTTTTAAGAGCAAAATTAATAATTATATGTTATAAAAAATTGTATAAATCCAAAACTATATCTATAAATAGAGTAGGTAAGAAGACGACACAACATCTGTGCTATTATCTTGGCACCCAAAAAAAAAAAATTAATTATTCGTTTGGCCATCATTTATTTTTTTCGAATTGTTGCTATATAATCTTCAGAACTCAATAATGTGGATAAATCATAACATGACGTACGAATCTCATGATTGAAAATAGAAAACTTATACCTCTCCGTGCATAATCTACTGGTTTCCTACGTCAATGGATATGTCACTTGAGAATGTATGTACAACATCGATGAGAGAATCTTCAGTAGAAAAAGCAATCATAAACACGGTTTGCACACAAAACAAAAACGGTTTGCCAATATAATTTAAAACAATTTTACATTTCACAATATTTATTAAGTTTTATAAAAAGTAAATCGATTTAATACTATATACGATTTACTTTATTTTTTCAACGTTCTATTAGATTCTTTCTCTCTTTTTTTTTTTTCATTTTCTTTCATTAGACTCTCTATCTAAATATAGTACTCTCTCTGTCTCACAAAGATTGAAGTTTAAGATTTTACACACATATTAAGACAAAGAGAATATATGATTTATTTTTCTAATACTTTTTCACTTTCTCACCTTCCCACTTTTACACTCCATACATTCTACAGCATCAGTAATCATTAAAACAAAAATTTATTAAAAATATTCAAAATATCAATCTTGTTGGGACAAAGAAAATTCTCTAAAACTTCAATTTTTGTGAGACAGAGGGAGTATATTTCTGTTATTTTATATTCCATTTATTCATTATAGTTTACTTTTTTTTGTTTATGAATTAATAATCTTTTACCCAAAATATTACTTTCACAAAATAAAAGTAGAACTTTCAACATATTTTAACTGCGTATTTGGGACTGCGTGTACTCAACTCTCAAGTCCCGAGTGGCTATTATATGTAGGCTCATATGGCTAAGCTAAGGGCATGATTACTAGAGGGTGCTCATTGTGTTGCTTTTATTAAACAAATAATTAAAAGAGGAAAGAGAAGAGAAAATCAAAAGAAACGTTACTTGGTGGAGTACTTTGAGAAACCGTTGCTTGCTTGAAACAGACACATGTCATTCATTTATTCGTATACATATTATAAATAAATAAAAATATTTTTTCTTTTGTTTTCTGAGAATCGATTAACCGTTCCTCCACTAAAAATGGTCTAAGGTGGCCTAGCTAGTTTTAAATCATACTTAACGAAGTTCTTCCATTCGTTACAATATTATATTTCTTATATCATAAAGTAATTAGTTAAGGTAAACCTACGTATAGGTGGTAGTGGTGGGTATAATATAAACTCGCACGTGTGTCGTGAAGGATATCAGTATCACACACACTTGCAAACAAAAACGAATTAGGTAAAGTGGAGGAAAAATTAAACACATTGGAATGAGGATTTGATTTTACGTCCATCAATTTCTTTTGGTTTTCTCTCTTTTTGTCTTTGTATTAGTATTTAATTATACGTCGTCCCAAAAAAATAAACTTTAACTAAATACAAAAATAATCATTTAAAACTATCAAAAATATATAATACTCCTTGCTAAGATAAATCAAATCAACTAATCAAATAAAGTATAAAGCTAATCGTACGTTTCATGTCAAAAAAGCTGATTAAAAACTTTTCAAGAATCCAAGGTTCCGTTCTCACTCACAACCAAACACAAGTTATGGGCTTTTTTAAGAAGATACCCCCATTAAGGCCCAATAAAGATCAGTTTCGTTTGAAAAATTACCAATACGAAACCAATCTATCCAATCTCCGTGGTTTGTGGCCATGTCTTCTTCGATCGTCGAGCATGTCGTCCTCTTCAAGCTCAAGAACGACGATGACGTTGACTCCAACAAAATCAGCTCCATGGTCAACGGAATCAACGAACTCATCAATCTCGACCAGGTGCTTCACCTCTCATGCAGTTCAATCCACCGCCTTAGCTCCACCTCCGCTTCCGCCGCCTTCACTCACGTCCTCCATAGCCGTTACAGATCTAAAGATGATCTCGACGCGTACGCAATTCATCCCGATCACGTCCGCGTCGTCAAGGAATCGGAATCGATCCGTGAAGACGTCTTGGCCGTTGATTGGATCGCCGAGCAAGTTCCCGGAATCCTAGCTCCGCCTCCTGGTTCAATTGGTAAAATCACGCTTGTGAAGGTGAAAGAGAACGTCACGGAAGAGGCGAAGTTGGAGATTATGGAAGTGATTAAGGAGAAATCTAAAGGAGTTGATCAGATGATCACTGTTGGAGAAAACTTCTCTCCGGGTAGAGCTAAAGGTTTCTCAATCGGAACGATTTCGTATTTTCTGGATTTTGGCGAAATCGAGGCTCCGATGAAGTTGGAAATTGAAAAGATTCGTGATTATCTCGATGATTCCATTGTAGTTGAGTTCTTGGTACCTGCAAAGCTTGTTTCTGTGTGAATTGTGATTAAGATGATGACGGCTTTTAAGTCTCCGGTTGTAAAATCGGCGGCTCTGTATGCATTAAATGAATATTGTATGAAAAAACACATTTGAAGCCATATATTGGGTTTTTTTTTTCTGAAACTCATTATTGGCCCATTAGTGAGATAGTTACATGCCCTCTTTAAAAAATCGCTAGGCGTTAGTCGGGCGGTGAGCAAGGGCCTAGCGATTAATCGAAAAATTAGATTTAAATCGAGAATTAATCGAAGGCTAATTTTAGGGTATTTATTATTATTATATAAAATAAATATTAAAATATCTAATTGTATGGTTATATAAAAGTTTTACTGACAAAATATAGAAATGTTTGTTGGCTCAATGGTTGAAGGCTTGCCAAGAATTGCTAACGTGACCGGTTTGACTCCTGTGTATGTAATTTGTGTCCATTTTTTCCGTTTTTATTAAGAATAGGCAAAATGGTCATTTACCCATCATCTTCTCCACATACGATTTTGATACTGTAACCCTAATTTCTGGCAGCCAACCTATTCTTACCTTAATTTTTACAGATTTCATTATATTTTCATGTGGGTATGACATAGAAATAATAGATATACACACTTAACTTCATATCTATGTAGAAAATCAACTAAAAATGAATTTTTTTTTGGCCCGATTTTTTTCTCCGATTTGTCTGTAATCGCGGCAGATCCTTGCTGCCTAGCGATTATACGGCGAGGAATCGGTTAAATCGACCGATTTTTGGAACAGGGGTTACATGTAATTTTCCCTGTTTAATACTTTTGAAGTCTTTACTTTAATTTGTTAGTTTTATGATTTTATCAGTTGGACTATTCTTTTAACATGCTCTATGCGCGAATTTCTTTAACGATTGTTTTAATACATTGACATAAAGTTACAATGCTTTATTTTCTTTTTGATAATATATGTGTTATTTAGAATTTGTTTTAATAAGAAAGAAAATATTATTTTAGATAAAATTTAAACTGTATAATTTTTCTTTTTTTTGTCAACCTGTATAAAAATTATGATTTTATTTTCCTTAGTAATTTGCTATTTGTAAAGCAATTTGTATAAAATATATATATATTTTGACAAAATTGAGAGATTAGATTAACAAAATACGTATCTATTGGACATATTTGTTTTTTTCCCAAATCATTTCCATAGTTTAGGTGATCTATACTTTTTCGCTCTATGGACAAATGGTTTCAAGTTATTAAGATGTATATAAAACATCTTTTCATTTCATACATGGTATCAACCCACTCAGAATTATAATCTAGCAATGATTTGAAATTTAAATATATCTTAAATGTATTTAGAAAATTTCCTTGTTTATTTGCTATTCGTAAAAGAATTTTAATGAATATACATTAAGATATATTTTGGCAAAAAATAATAAATTAATATAACAAAATATGTACACATTTGAATATTTGTACTTTTCTTTAAACATATTCATAAGTTATGAGGATTGTTGTCCATTTCAAATTGTATCAACCGTAAGACACATGCTTTACATCAATCACTATGTTTTGACCAGTTTATTTATTTTATTGTCTATTTTCTAATGATGCAAATATAATAGAATGACCAAAATTTTGTTAATATGCATCACATGAAATTTGTTCTTTTGTAAATTCCATGACTGTATTTTTCCTTTTTGAAACTACCATCATCCTTTAAATCACCATATTCAGAATTTTAATCTAGTATAAATTTAGCATAACATAAAATTAACTTCTCTTTACAAATCTTTGTTTTTTGTTGTCTAGTAATTTTCCTTTTTGTTATTAATTAATCAGAAAATAAACTCAATTTCTAACTCTAACATTAACGTATTTTCCTTTTTGTTGATAACTGAATTTGTTTTTAAAAGAATATTCATTTGTTTGACATAATAGTATTTATTCATTTAAATTTAGATTACAATTTTTTTTTTTAATTTAAATAAATGCTGACGACCTGACGTATAGTGCAGCTATGTGATTTGTAGTTTAATTTAAATTATTTTTAACAACTATATATTTATTTATTTTTATATATCTTGTTTTTTTTCCTTTTAAAATTTTGATATAAAAAATTCTTAAATTTCAAAAATATTAATTAATGAGATGATTAAATATTAATCAGGATTAGTTGTTTAAATTATACGTGAATGGCGTCAAAAACTTATCAATTCGACTTTTATTCAAAATTTTAATCATAGTAATAGGCTAATTAGCGAGGTGCTTATTTTGGTCTTTAATTATTCTCACATGACCCAGTTTTTTTTTTTTTTTTTTTTTTTGCCAGCTCACATGACCCAGTTTAGAAGAGTAATTGTAGTACTGATTTCGAATTAGTTAATTAGCCAATCATTTGCTAATACCTCAACTTTTTAAATCTTTATTAATTAGCCAATCTTTAATCCCAGATTGGTACGTGAGTTCCAAACTCACTCTAAAGTCTAAACCCGATTATTAAAAAAAGGACCGGTTTAGTTTGAAGCATTGAATTGAGGAAGTGGAAGATGAGTGGAAACTGATCTCAACATATATGCGATATCATACGACCCATGAAACGTCACCCAAGTGATGTTCCTTGTCCTCTTCAGAATCCAATAGAGATCGCTGAAAAAACCCTCGATTTCAATTCCTTGGGCTCTAATCTTCTTAAGATCTAGACCGTTGCGTTTTAGGAACTCGATGGATTTCTTGTTTCTCGCATCTTCAGCATCTCCGAAATCAGAGAAGTTGATCTCCCAAGTTCCACCGACTCTTCTGTTGCTATCGAACAGAGTTAGACCTAATTGGATCAGTTTCGTCCTGTCTATGCTGAAGCTCATGTCGGCGTAACGTTGATCATCCGAAACGTGTTGTGGTGTATCCCTTAAACAACCTGGGAACTCAGTATCAAACGCTATAAAACGGTAGTTTCTTAGACAATCTTTGATCAAACTCATCTATTCGTTACGATTCCAACTCCAAATCTCACGGCAATTTTTCATCGTACTCATCTTTTGTTTTGTTTTTTTTTTTTTTTTTTTAAGGAGGAAAAAGAAAATACTAATATCTGAGAGAACAAAACAATATATATAGTTTTATTACTTTTGGAAAAAAGGAAATTTTCCTTTTCCAGTATTGTTGATTTTATTATTCCCCACTTTATATGACCGTTTGAATTATTATTATTTTTTTTTGTTTCTGATAATTACATGAATACCAATTTCTCTTACAAAAACAGATAGGGAGGTTCGAAACTTTTTTTTTTTTTTTTTTTTTCTGGTTAGTTACAATTAGAGAATTTCTTTTCCATTATAAAATTTTAGAAACAGAGATAGCTCACTCTTCTCAGTAGAATTTCTTTATTTATTTTTGTTTTAGTTATTAAAAGATATAAAAGTCGATTAACAATTTTCTCAATATATGTCATCACTTATGAAAGTCTTGCATTTGCTCAGAAAAAGTTTGCTCAGGAATCGGACTGGAAGAATGGTGGAGAAATGAACAGTTTTGGTTAATCGGAGGCACAAGTGCTCATCTTGCAGCAGTCCTCCAAGGTTTCCTCAAAGTAATAGCCGGAATCGAAATCTACTCTAATTTACTCAAAATTGTGTAAATAAAATGAATTGTGTTTAATACTAATATCTAATACAGTAGTACACCATAATTAAAAATATTAATCAACAGAAATAAATTTAAATGTCACAAATCAACAAAATAATATCAAGAAAATTACTAATATATACATTGGTAATTTTTTCTTAGTCTAGCCACATGATTAAAATTTTAGCAAAATCCCACAACGGTCATATAACTAATTAAAGGGTTAGAAGATCTTTTAGTAGATTTAGTGTGATCTTTGAAGAACCAAACATGACGTCATCTATATATACGTTTACATACACGGATACACCACAACAACGCTTCTCTTTTCCTTATACGCTCTCATTCTCTCTCTCTCTCTAGTTCTTCCTTCTTCCCGTAGCGTGCATACAACGGTACAAAAAAAATCCCTCTTCTCAAAGTTTCGTCTTGTCTTCCAGAGAATCGAAAGACAATGGATAACTCCGATGATCATAGGGTTGTTTCACAGTCCAAACTCGACATATTGTTGTATGTCGCTGCCATGGTTTACGATCAAGAGTACGGTCCTCACGACGATGACAAATCAAATACCACTGGCGAAGATGAAACAGAGATGGAAGCAAGAATCTTTGGCGATAAAGTACCGAGAAAGAACAGAGTTCACCGATCACCTTCTTCTCGCAAGACGGTAACCCCATGGACACGTGTGATCGAACAACAAAGATCGGTACTACAAAACCCTAATGCATCAGAATCGGAACATTCGTCTTCTTCTTGCGTCACCCTGTTCAAGAAACGTCGTCATGATAATGATCAGATTAATACGAAGGAGATCAGAAGTCGCAATAAACACAGAATCGTTCGTCCTCTAGAGGCGGAACCAATTCAAACGAGTCCACCGGATTGGCTTTTGAAAGTGATGAGGAGAGAAGAGAACGGATACAATCCGAAGCTGATCTCAACGAGGAAACTTTACAAAACTGATCTCGTTAGAATTCAAGGACGTCTCTCAGTTCCTTTCAAGCAAGTTAAAAATCCAGACTTTCTGACAGAGGAAGAGACAAGGATCATAGATGAACAAGCGATGAAGCTTCGTAAACAAGGTGTGAGTGTTGATTTGGTTGATCCTCAGATGAAAAAACATGCCCCTGAACTTAGGAAGTGGAAGATGAGTGGAAACTGGAATTATGTCTTTGTTGTTGGTTGGAACCATGTGGTTGCTGCTAATGGGTTTGAGGTTGACGACTTCTTTCCTCTCTGGTCTTTCCGATCTGGAAGTGGTCAATTCTGTTTTGCTCTCGTCCCACCTAAGGAAGCTAGCCTCGGCGGCGACCTTTAGTGTTTCTACTTCGGGTGATGTATCTATGGATGATCTTCTTTTGAGGATTCTCAGCATCTCTGATCATGCTCGCCAGAGGGATCACACGTACATAAAGGATCTACATTTATGACAATTCTCGATTTTGTTTGCCCTAAAGATGCAATTTTTCTTGGAGAACTTTAGTGCTTTTTAGTTTTTGGATATTAGGGATTTTGGGATTGATGACACTTGCTGTAAATGTCGTCAGATAAAACAGTAACTAAAGAAGTTATTGATTCATCTGTCCAATATATTTCTCATTCTTCTGTTTGCAGAGAGTGTAAGAACTTAATTTTCAGATGAGTTATAAACAACCATCTTGACATCTCTTGTTTCATTTTTTGTCTTCTTGTTTTTACTCCAATTGGTTTGGTTTCATCTTGAACGTTTTGGTAAGATTTAGAGTTTAATCCCTGGAGGACTGTTATGAAGAAAAACCACCTGACACATTTTAGTGATGAGCTGTTATTACACATGCAAACATGTGTAGAGAATCCTTCTCATGTGTCTTTCTAAATCCAAAATGCAAACATGTTCCTATCTCTTGAAAATCTCTTACTTTCTTTTGAAAAATGTATAAAATGGTGTAACATTCAGTGGTTCAGATATTTAAAGTAGCAAAATCAGGTTAAAGACTATTTGACTATATATATTCACATATTCCTCAGAACCAACATCATCATCATCAACCTCCCATGAGTTCTTCAAGTGAGATTTCACCTTCCTCAATTATCTCTCTATCTTTAACCATCCCAAGCCTGTCTTTACAATCTTTGGTATTCCCTTCATTGGCATGAAGATTAGTTGCTGCTACAAGCCCGTACTGGATTTTTTTTTTTTTTTTTTTTACCAATGGAGATTATCTATTCCTTTATGGACTTTTGCATTTTTGGACATCTTTATTTATTTATTTATATGTTTTGATTATTAAAATATATAAAAGTAGATTGATCAATTTTTTCAATGTATATATGTCATCACTTTGTTGTCATAAAACTTAAAACTCAAAATCATAATAAAACAATGCTACAAACTCAGATTAT